>OY776090.1:24524403-25774403 GCA_963675205.1 Catocala nupta | reverse complement strand
CCCATTCAAGTGAATTAAGCATATAAAAAATCATAGTTTATTTGACATCTCCAAAAATTATTTAAAATATAAACATATTGAAGCTGTAGGTAATGAACATTTAAGATAGGTACTATCTTAGAATGTACATACACTCAGAGTGCCTAGTGTGAGTTTGTTTTACGTTAACGCGATCGACACGTTTATGATGTTCGGCGCTCCGATTAGCCCGCTCCAAGGTTTTAACCAATCAGAGAGCCAAACGTGGCAAATTTTTCGACCGCGTTAACGCAAAAACGACTCTACCTAGGCACCCAGGTCTTGGTGACGCAGCGGTAGTGAGTAGTAGGTTTGCCATGGCAGATGGAATATGGGTGCAATACACCTCTTCATACCCTTTCAGGATATAGGCATGATAATACCTATGCAGCTACATATATATTTTTAATTTGTAATTATTGCAAAAGTATCTATTTACCTATCGTATGTCTATATTTTCGTTATACCTTCGATGTCCTTTACCCAAAAAATCCATTCGTAGCCGATAAACAATCAGTTTTAAGCGGTAGTAAAATAAGGTTTAAAGTGGCGTGCACTTGATGGCTCGTATCCTAGCCGCTGGTAAATAGAGGTACATAATGTAGCGGCTCGTATGAGAGCCGCAGTCAAAGGACAGGTTTATATATGTTTTGGTACTATTGAATAATCATACCTATTAATAAAATATTCTTTACCGTCTTAAGTATGACCACGCATTCTTGTTACGCACAGTATGCGCACAGGTAGGTTATATTACTTTAATATAGTTTATTTCATTAGTTACGAATCGTTTGAGCTGCGGCGAATTGATTAGATCGATTCAAACATTTTATGTATGTTACATAATAAAACTTTTTTAACTGTTTAAAAAAGATTTTTATTTTTAAACAACTGTAGCTCTTAGTATCAATTTAAAACTAACCAACCAAGAACTCAAAAAATATATTAAATCGTACCTAGTCTTCAAGGAGTTTAAACTGTAACATACGAAAAGTGTCAATGTGCGATGAGGGATGTTTAAACTTGTTCAGGATTAAGATATAAACCACCGCTTAACCAGGGTGATGTTATGATGAGCTCTGTGTAGTAAACGAGTATATTGCTCGTCTTATGTTAAATAGTTAATTACTACATCTGGATAAACACCACTAAGAGTCCTTTTCACCGTAGGAACACAACCATGAGTAAAGGACAATCCTGCCGTTCCTATTTGATAATGGCAATAATGACCCGGGTTTACCTACAGGTGAATAGTGCATAAAATCACTTACAAATTTCTTGCCAGCGAACATAATTATGAAGCCTTTGAAGCAAGCCGTATGCTTTTTGCCACTTTCGGTGTGGTGATAGTTTCCATGTCTGGTCCGTTTCGAGATTAGACAGAGCTTGAATTGGTCCCTAAATTTGAAAAGCTATCCCTATATCGACATATTGATAGAATCTGTAAGTACTCAGTCCATTGAACAACACAATTGTATACGATGTGAAGGTTTTAGCTGGATGAATTAGAAACTCTGGACTTGAAATTTCTTCCTCTTCTAAGTCTGAAACTCGAAATCAAGACATTTTTATACACATTTCTTAACATAAACAATTATAACGACCACAATCTCAAATTTATTAAAAACAGCTAGGTACATAAATCATTCTTCAAAATACTTTACACAACATTGGAAGAATACTGAATTAAACAGATCTGAGATACCCGAATTTTGTACATCAAACGTCAGATTGCCAGACACCATACGTCACAAAGAAGAGTCCAAATATTTGAAGCTAGTTATAAACATGAAAACAAAACAGTAAAGGTACTAAATCTGTGTTTACAGTCGATCTCGTGTGTTGAGTAAGTACATGTACCGGCATTGTAATGGATGGGAAAGATGGAAGACAATCAATTTTCTCAAGGATAGAGCCACGACGCGAATATTAAAGACTTACTGATGGGCTAAAGTGAATGAAAGAGAGAAAACTTTAGGGTAATAGAAATAAGGTATTCTAAGGGGAGAGCAATGTATTACCTACATTTCATGTACGTGTGTTGAAGTTACCTAGTAATAGTTACCCAACTATGTACGTCTTTAAAAAATAAGAATTCTAACCTAAAGTTGTCCGGCTGGTATCTTCATCCTAAAGAAGTTGGTCAACCGTGTACTTTATTATTTCACTCAATAGGGTTTTTAAATATCGTGGAGGATGATTTAACTATCAAATGCAATGGACAAGAATACCCTGGATCTTTTCCCCTTCCGCTGGCATTGCGACGACTGTTCCCTCTTTGAATACTACTTATACAATATTGATCTATAATACAATTATATAATTGTAACAAGGCTGTCTTTGGATCTGCCTTGGAGATATTGTCGAAAAACTGGTTGGTTTTGCCGATTTAGGGGAGACTGAAACCAAAACAGTGGTATTTAGATTTATTGATAGGTATTCATGATCATTGTCAGCCTTATTATTCTGGCATCGAACAAAAACCACTAAACGTTACATTGAAGCGGTTAAACTTAAAATTTCAGCCACGTATCGAACTGAAGATATGTAAATGACATCGCGAACAAACTTACTTCATCTTCGTCTATGTAGACAAAGTCGCGAGCAAAAGCTAGTAACTGATATAAAGATATGTGAACATTGAGTTTCACCAATCATAGAAATGAACGCTGTTACTGATAGAATTACAAATCACATCCATGAACAAGTACTTCATAAGCGAAGAAATAAATCAATGCAGTAATTAAAAACTTTCACGAAGGTGAAATTGAAAAGTGATGTTCGGATAAAAACAAATCATATATCGATGTAGCGATACATTAATTGGTGTTTATTAAATCGCTCGCGTGAAGTAACAATTAGCTGGGTTCAAGGTTGTGTTCCTGATACGTTCAAGGTAACGTTATATGTGGCTACGTGAATATTTGTTCATCTTTCCTTGTATTGTTTTAACAAATTATATTCAGTTTTGTCGAATATCGATTCTCGACTGTTTATACCTGTAGGAGGGGTTAAGAGTTACAGGGCCACATTTCTTCAACTACTTTTTTATTGCAATGTAGTATGAGTCTATGCGGCACTCTTCCAGACTGTGTGTTGCTTCTGAGTATTACTATATAGAAAAAATCTTATAAAGCCTTGCTTGGCCTGAGAGAATCAAACGGGAGACTTCACAATGGCAAATATAAGCGGAAACTTAGGCCAAAGATGCAACCAGGTTCAGTGATACGTATTCGAATACAGTTCTGCACAATGCGATGCTTACTTTGTTTTGTTAAGAATGCAGCGAACATACTTTCATTCATTCATTTTTAAAAAGACAGTTAGAAATAATTCCTGTGTCGCGAAGAACTTTACAAACATTTAAATAGCCGACACAAAGAACATCCAGTCTCAAAACAACCATTTGTGGATCACACAAAGTTTTGTCCCGTGTGGGATTCGAACAACATTTGACACAATGGTAGTGTCGAGGCGACCACCTAAACCACTACCTCATTCGTGCAGTCACTTGTCTTTGGTATTAACAGAACACAAATATGAACGCCATTTGTCATTTTAGTTAGTAGTAGTACTTAAAGTCTAGTAATTAATATGTCAATGCTAATTGAGAATGCTTTTTGGCATCTAGATTATTCGAAGCCAGCCATTTTCATTTCCAAAATGAGTCTAACCATTTTGTTAGTATACATAATTCACTTACTAAGTCTAGAACAAGCTTAACTTGAACAAACTGTTCGGAGATTTGAAATTTACTCCTATAATTCTCGGTATCCATAAAGCCTTCTTGGTTTTGCTTTCAAAGTAAGTATTAAGGCTTTGCTTACTTTGTAGATTACGTCGCTACAATTGCTAAACCTTTAAAGCGGCATTGCAACCGGAAATATTACATAGTTACTGGTAACTAAACACTGATGACAGCTTACTACTAAAGATTAGCACCGAGTTGGCAAACATTGTATAATTGTTTATTTATAGACCTCTTTAGTCAAGTGGCGTGAGTATAAGCTTATCTTGTCAAGAGGTCTCGTTAAATTTTTAGATCGGGTTATTAAGTTATTTATCAGAAAATGTTCTACAGCAGTCTGATGAATCTGTTTCTGGTAGATGGTTAGGCTCGCTTCGTATTCGAAGGACTGAAGCTGAGTTGGCGAAGTATGGATGACTGTGTTTTAATTTCGGAGTTTCTAGAAGCGTAGAAAATTGTTCTACGATGTGATTCAAATTCGTCACGATAACTTAAATCCTAGAATAGCTGTTAGGTACATATATGCTGGGGTACACTTTGAAGGTGTGTTCGTATTTTTTGGGTGTTAAGTGGTGACCATGCAATTTAGACCACACAGTATTACGATTATACGATTGGAATGTATTTCGTTACATGCGTTTATGTTTCATATACAACAACATAAAGCCGATCGCGCCGATGCCACAAGATTAGCTATCATTTGCTGACATTGCTTATTGCATCGCCACACTAGTTTGTTTATACAAATAGGTATATATGATAATATTTATAAAGTAATTAGCCAAGGTACGGTACAGTTCCATTTCGCTCAAATTGCAACAGTCCGTTGAGGTAAGTGCCACCTTACATCAAATCACAGCCACATAAAAAACCTTATTTTGTGTTCCTGTGTTGAGGCTTTCCGTCCAGTCTACGACAACTGTTTAGTATGTGAGCCATGTTTATTTACTACTTCAGTTGTATTAAAATTAAGGTACCTACAAAAAAAAGAGCATTAAGTAATTTTCAATAATTGGTGCACCACCAAATCGTTGACACAGAAATCTTCTAATTGGACAATCAGTATCGTAACTTGTTACGATAACCTTCTAATCACAACACGATATGACGATTATGAATCGAATTTCGCACGGTTTTCGAATATGTAACCGCAGGTAGCATATAATGCCGGGTGCACACCAAACGAACAAAGGCGAGCGAGTATACGTGGATGATTTAAAGAACGAAAACGAACATACATATGTGTGAGAGATCCTCGCGTTCAAATTAGCTTTGCTTCACCTTGTGTTGGTGCTGCAGTACCAATATAAGGAAGAAGTTGGAAGTATGTAGTAACAGTCCCTTACAGCGCTTCAAGTTTTCTTGTCCAAGATCTACACGTTTGTACCAGAGATTAGCGCGTTCAACCAAATAATAAAACTCTTTAGCTTTATCATATTAGTATTAGAATAGATGATTCAGGAGCAACGTCTTCCGACATTTAGTTGTAGCGGCACATCGGTGGCCAGACACAATAGGTTTTTTAATTATGCCTGGTATTCTAAGACTCGACAGATTAAATGATTTACGTTTGATATGTTTTACTGTGAATGAAAACTTTATTTACATATTTTATTTTATTTTACCACAGCGTTGTTTGTTCGTTCGAATTCCACCGCTAGGTCTGAACCCGGCATTACATATCCTCGGAACGGAAGTAGGTCACGTGCGGTGTTGCCATGTCATTTATATTGTGGAATAAGGAAGCATGACAAGGGAAATATGAAAGCGGGATAAATATGTGTATATATTTATAGAAAATTGCTTCGTTGGTCCCGTGGCATGACGTTGCGCTTTTGTTTGAAGCTGATCCGCACGTTAGGCCTCGAGGTGGATGCCGGGCAGAGGTATTGGGTTTTTCTGTAGGAAATTTAGTACTAGTACAGAGTCTGGAAGTCTGTTCGATAGACAGTTATAGTCTCTTTCTTACTACATCGGAACGGTGTCACTGACTATCGACGTTCTAAATACTGGATAAAAGATAAGGTTTTGTATTTGTTAGAGAAGTTAAAGTTGATTCAATGGCAAAACCTCTTTGATTATTTCGAATGCACGAATCTAACATTGGTTAAAGTGTGACTTAACTTACCAACATACTAATGCTTGGTTTGTCCCTTGCCTTTATTACTATGCCAAATGTTTTAGTATGAATTCTCGTATGGCATAACTGGAAAACTGTTTGAGTCATTATTAGTCTCGAGTCTGGATGTTCTTTGTGTACATTTTTATTACATACGATATAGCTTTTTTGTCTTATTGCAAAATATCACTCTATTAAAAACGATATTGCTACATAAAATACCAGTTTTTAAGTAAATATAAACATTATGACGATATCCAAAAGGATTATCATGTCGTAAAATTAAGTTTGATCATCTTGCCACATTTGCAAGAACCGTAAAAAGATATATCGAATACAATGTTGTTTTTCAGACATCGTCTGTTGTGGACATTGAGTCTATTTTAGCCAATTCAGTCGCGTGAGGACACATTAAATACTACTTTGTAAGTTATTACACTTTTTTACGATACTGAATGGATATTGAGAGTGTAGGCATTTATACCTTGGGAGTATAAGCAAGGTATTTTATATATTTACATTGTGGCGTCCTCAGGTTAGTGAGATTAGATATCTTTTTTGCATCAAATGCTGCATGTGTCCACGTGATTGTTAGGGAAATGCATGCTGGGATAAAATGACCATGGTTTATCTGGGTGCCTAGTTTCCAAATGCTTTTCACCACATGCCTAACTTATGACTTTTGTGTCACAAATATCTAAAAGTTCAGCATGTGGAATAGAAAAGAAATAAGGCAAATGTGAATATAATTGCAGAAAGGGGTCTCTGACTAAGACAGACGTTCTGAAGACAAGAGGTTAAGTGATCCTTAATTGATAAAGAAATAGTTAAGAGTGAATGAAAGACAGAGAAATATCTGGATTGTAGCAAGTAAAGAGAAGTAATCTCTGAATAATGCAAGCATTGTATGCACAAAACAAATTATGTACTTTTATATAATTATAAGTTTTAAGAGACAAACGAAATAAACGCGCACCTGCACTACTTCACTTTGTGTATAGCCAGGTTTAGGAGTGCAAAATACAAAGTTTTGACACTCATCAAGTTCTGGGGAAAGTTAAATTGCCATGGAACCCGCAACAAATTTAATCAGAAGTATATAGGAGAAGTTGATAAAAGATTAATAAGTATTCTAGTGCAAGCGGAGCAAGTGATCGACTGTAATTTTTATTTTTATTATTTAAAAGTCTGCATTTCTTTTTCTTATACATTTAAATTATTCTAAATCTCCTTGCGCGCAATATGATTAAAAAGGAGTACAAAGTTTTCTCTTTACGTATTAATATATAGATGATTCACATACAATCTCCTTTTAATAAAAACCTTTGAACGGTTGAACTAGTTATCCTTGCCGTTAAAGTAAATTAAGTCGTCAATTTAATTGAACGCACGCCAATAACAAACACCTTTTTATTGCCTTTGTAAGAAAAGGTGTCTTGATGAAATAACGGTTGAAGAAACGATTACTTACCGTTTACCAGGTCTCGGGTTCGACGCCCAGTTTGGATATAGTATTATTAGATTTTTCTGTCATAAAATTCTCAGCAATCCTAACTAATATTATAATTGCGAATGTGAGTTTGTTTGTTTGTTTCATGAAATTTCGCATACACGTTGTTAGGGGAACAGAAAAGGATATAGAGTACCTTTCATCTAAAAAAAATACTGTTACTACTCTTTTTTTTTAACGTGGAGGAATGCTTTGACGCATACCTCTCCGCAAGGGCGGCGGCGGGGCTATGTCGGGCTCACCCGGGAAAAGATGGTAAAATCCCAGTCCTACCGACTAAACCTTCCACGGTGTTCCTTCTCGCGATCTGTGGCCGGATCGCAGGGATCACTCGCGCGGTCATCCTGGAGCCCCGGCAGATTCGGACCGCCACTTGGTCGTGGCGGTCTCGTCACATTTTTAGTAAGACTTCATTAAGAGGCGCGCGCGGAACACTATGCGCCGCTGTCTTGGGCCTGCTTCGGCACGGACGTCAGACTAGGGAGTCTGTCGCCCCTGGCCAGCGTTCATGAGGGCAGGAGATCGTTTAGCGCCCTTCGGCACCCGGTACGTCGACTGCGGGCCGGGAGGCTGGTGTCCGCCTCCCTTTCCCTTTCCACCACCTTCTTAGTGAACATTACTAACTTGCAGTAGGAGGCGGCTACCCATGCGCTCTCGCTCGCTACCATATACTCTACTATGGCCGATAGCGAGAGACGTTCCACCCCGACTGCCGCGCTTGGGTCACGACGCTCTTCCAGGCTGGGCACTCATCCAGTGTATGCTGCGCTGTGTCCTCGAGGCAGTCCCCACAGTGATGACAAGCCTAAGTTAGGCTTGGTATGTTAGGTTAACGGTAATGGTAGGTTAGACAGCCTAATTTACGCGAGTGAATCCGCTTGCAAAATCTAGTATATATTAGGACGATCTTCTTTTATATTAGACGAGCTGACCCGATAGACGTTGTCCTGACCAAAAGAAAAAAAGAACAAATCTAAACCATTATCGAATCCACTTGACACACACACAAAAAATTTCATCAAAATCGGTCCACCCTTTTAGGAGGATTTTAATTACAAACACACGCACACAAGATTTATATATATAAAGATTTGAAACAATAATTCGCGATATGTGGGTGTAATACTTCTCTGCTTGCCCCCTTAGACTATATATGAATGTAAGAAAAAGATTCAGTTAGATAACAGAGAATTCGATAACTAACAGATTTGATAGTTATGTTGTTATACAGTTCGAACAAAATCACCTGTCTAAACGAATTTGGAACCGAAACGGCATAAAAAATTGGTTCACGACAACCCTACTCATCATTTCACAAGTACCCCTGGGACGAGTGCTGATAGATCCAGTTCACGAATATCCACTTTGAAAGTGGGCCACGAGTTTATCTTACGTATATTTCCCTTTTCCATAGAGACCTTTGGTGTCTTATATGTACGGTTTTATCGAAAAAGGATTCATGGGACCAGTTTCCATCTCCTTTAAGTCATAAATTCCTCATTCATGTATCGTAAGACATTTATTACCGTTAGCAATTATATTTATATTTTATTGACAAATATCAGAATATAAACTAAATTAATTAGTGTTCCCTAATAGTCAACTCAATAAATTAAATCGATTACTTACCAGTTCAAAAGTAATAACTATAAATTACTAAAACAAAATATACATTTGCCATAATTTCCTTCCTACATCTGGCAAACTAGAGGCAATGACACTATCCCATTCAGGCTAACAACTAGCAAGTTTAACCAGCTACCACGCAAAGCGGTTGACATCTAAAATTTATTAATACAAAGCCGGGATATACACCAGCTGCATATTGCAATGCAACCGGGAGCCATGAGCCAGTCAGTCGCCGTGCATCGCTTGCGCGCGTCGCACGTCGGTGCTCTGCGTTATCGAAAAATATAAAAAAGATTTTTGTATCTATTCCGCTTTAGTATTCAAAAATCGAAAGCTAACTTATCAAATGTAACATCGACTAAAAACGTTTATGTGTACTCGAAATAGTGAATAGTTTGTTAGTAAACAGTGTATTTAAATTAGGAATGCTTATTTTTAACGTTGTTGATTATGTAGTTTCTACTTTCGTTTGTGTTAAAATAAACTAAAAATTGTCGGTACAAAATGTGTGTGTATATTCGCGTGTTGTGAACCGTAGTGTTGTGTTGTGTACATTGTGTAGTGATGTGAATGAAGTTGGAGTCTAACACTAACAACATGTTTGGAGTATTCATTAGAAGGTGGAAACCTAAAAGGTGGGTGTTCAATTTTTGAATTACTTAAGAACGGCTTGATGTCGATAGTTATAAAATGTTCAATGATATTTCACCGTGTTTGCTTGATTTCTATTATAAAAATCTGTCAGTTTAGTGGTATTGAAATCAAATGCAAATAAGTCTCGATTCTAAAAAATAAAAATTTACATTAATATTAAATATTCATTAATTGCGATAAATATCGTTTGCGTTACTTATGTTTTATGTATCATTATATTTTATTATTTAGCGTAATGTGTGTGTAATGAATAAATAACACAGTTCTGCCAAATTTTTCGGTAAAGCTAGTCTGTTATGATAATATAGGTAAGTATACCTATGTATACATACTTGAATTACGTAGGGTAGGTATGTACGTTTGTATTATATTGCTCGTTAAATTCCTACCTACGCTATTTTACGACAGAACATAACATCACTCACAGATGTTACGTTAAGGCGCGTCTGTGCTGGTAAATTCAAATCTAGAATTAGTTTAAATTTCGATTTAACTTGATATTGAACACAATGGTGAATACTGGCATCTATTTAGTTCGAAATTTAAATTGATTAAAGACTAACCAGTCGTGAATATGTGATTACAAGATCTTTGTTTTTGAATTAGGTAGGTACCTACATAAAAGGGTATTCTTAGCCATGAAATATAATTACAAGTATTGTTTATGAAAATAGTATAAATAATGTAAAACTACGTACATAATATATTATTTACTACGTGTATACCTTCTAACAAATAGTTAATGAGTAGTTTTATAGGTAATATCAAAGCAATATTACAAACCTATTTACCAACCTATATTCTAGGAAAAATAGGTACCTACTAGACAGGTACTAAGTACTTAATATTATTATGACTAATTGTTTGTTTATGCTTGATAGGTTCGTTATTAAAGCGATGCAGTGAATTAATTCAGTTTTGTTTATTAAGTCTATATATAGTAACTGATCTCTTTGTATCCCAGAAAAGATGACACAAAGATAACGAAGTACCAGCGTCTACCGAGTAAAAAAGGATGTTTCCTCAAAGGCTATAAAATTAAGTACACATATCTCGGCGATCAAATCGTCACATTTAAAATATAAGTTATAGAATATTATTTCCCTACGAATCTTACTGGACGGTTCAACGTACCAACGAATTAGTTAAGTATTTAACCAAATTAAACAAAAGCAAGACACTAATCTTGAACAGAAATCATCTAATTTCGTTATGCCAGCATAACTTAGGTATCTGAATATATACTAAGAAGATATCAAACCAAATTTTACTACTTACTCTATAGTAGAGAATACCTCTTTATTGATCCTGTTAATTATCACATTACGATATTGCCGAAGATACTTCACACGTCACCAACTAAAGCTAGCTCCTACTTCGTAGAGAGTGATGCTACTGTTTACAAATTAATTTTCTCTTAGAAAGTAAAATGTTACCTATGTTAGCTTCATAATCGCCAGTTGTAACAATCGTTCCTCGCGCTGCAGAAGCGATAATATTTTATCCTCTCGCATCTGGAAAGAAACATTCTGCGATGAACCTAAAAACAATCTCAACGCGAAATGACTGGTCGTGGTAGCTGTGTTCTAAGACATGATTCGACTAAATGCCCACGGCTAATATTTACCATCGCACTATTCGCGATGGATACACCCCACAACAGAAAACAATATTGCTGCAGTACATCTGCCGAAATTTTTACCCTTCGAAAAAGGCATCTAAAGATGCTTCCTTGGTTGTCAACACTCGACTTATATTAACCTCTTGTGTTACAAGCGTAAGTTACCGGTTACCATCAGTCATATGCCATCGCTTTTGTGGTATCAAGAATATTTGGGCATGTTACTTCGCAGTTTGTTCTGAAACGATATCAAATCATATTCCCCAGAGTCTATTTGACGTATAAGGAAATAATCTCGATAGCGCTACAAAGATGACCTCCGATCTCGACACCATTGTGGTCTGGGACCCAGAGCTATATTTTATACTGTAGTGTATACTTGTAAACATGGCCTAGTTAGGACTACAGGCGACAACCTACGCGGGGTTAGGAAGGCCAGACTTGGTAAACCGCGGATTTTGTACGTAGATTGAACTAAGGTGAGGTCGGTGGATATTAAAACCTAGAGAGTATTATGTCGATGGCTAAAACAGAGAACGGCCAATAAGAAATGGATGGCTCAGATAGCTAAGAATAGTAATAGTGGAAAATAATATATTATACTGTACCGATCTTGAATTTGCATACCGATTGATTGACTGGATGGTAGATTGCTTTTGTTTCTCCTTTCTAAGATGAGTAGCGGCTTGCCTTTTTTTCTTGGTGTTGCTCCAGTAATGCTAAGGAAACAGAACCATATCCGTGAGCAGCGGTTAACGTTTATCATCAGATGTACCTGAGGCTCGTCTGCAAAAAATAATTGACTAAATGACTGCACGAAAAGCGTGGTGGCTTAAGTGGAAGCCTCGACACTGCCAATGACGAATGCTGTGGATTCGATATTTGGGACAAAAATTTGGGTGAGCCACAAATGGTTATCTTGAGACTGGATGTTCTTTACCACGCAAAGACAGGCAGGTTATATGCTTGGTATGGGAGATGCCTTATTACAATTAAATAAGTACTTAAACCAAAAATAATGATGATGTTTACAGCTGATTAGTTTATTAATAATTTAAATGACTGGTTTCAAGGGCCGTATCAAACTTATTGCACAGCAATTTTCTATGTAATTTGGTACTGTAACTGTAAGACTTCTTAATCTCTCTTTATGTCCTACTAAGTCTCCATGTCTTGGTCGAACAAAATCTTATTGGGTTTTCTATAAGGTTACTTTTTCCTTCGATCTGTCTTTTAGTATTGTTATCATCTATCATGTATGTGCGTCACAGACTTTGAGTTTGTACAACCGAAAACAGACTCGTCACTCATTACGTGGGATCATGGCCTAATTTGTCGTTTATTGATCTGTACATGCGACATACATGATAATTGGTAAGGTGAAAATGATCACTTCTGCTTTATCCTTTTGAACGTAAATGTGATGATATAAGTATGACAATCACAAGTCCTTGTGTTTGAATTCAGTCTACTGCAGTACATTTTATTGTGTGTTCAGTATTGTGAGCTCTCATATCGCGTTTCAAAACATCCTGCCTTAGCTTCTATGGCCTCCCACGGGCTCTATAAAAGATAACATTTATATCAGACGTCTTATTTAATGTAGACGTCAACGATTTGAGTGTTAGTGACAAAAGTTTTTACAGTTTCTGAAGAAGTTGGGATGGTTGTCACCGATTCACGATAATAATCCGTTTGGATGTAATTTGGTACACCGATCGATCGTGTCTTAGATTAACATGCTTTATATCCTAAAGTTTTATAGGCAGAACCGCCAGCAAAAGGTCTTTTAATTATAATGTTTATTATTGTGCCAACACTTACCAATGACAATGATAGTGATAAAAGACAAAAAAATGCGATAAATGCAGGTGATATAAGTATTGAGAAGTATGTATTATATCAAGTTATGGAATACAATGATATGATTGCTGTGGTGTAAAAAAACATGACAAAAAGAATCGAGAAAGGTATAACAAGATGATTTTGGCATTACAAAAAAGTACATGATTCATAATGCTCAATATTTCAACTACAGAAATCTAAGAGACAAAGGGCTTGTTCCACCACCTCCAAATAGCATTTATCTGTAAGATAAAAGTCGCTATCTCTCTTCTTTTACCTAACAAGAGTGAGACAGCGTGGGATTTAGATTTCGGATAACTTTTACGTGTTAGTTGTGGGACAGGCCGTAAGAATATCCTTAACTGCCAAATGTGCATGAAGATTGTTATGGGAGTAGGCAAATGAAGAAAGAGATATTACAAAAATAATTTCTTATAATCGGATTAATAGTTCAACCGTTATTGTTTGTAAAAATTACTTGAAGCCACATGCCAGCCAGCGTCGCAGCAACCGGCAAGGCAGTCTTACCGTAAAATACGTATTATGAGTGCTATAACTAATACTCGCACACATTTTATCTATAAACCTTTCTAGGAATGCCAGACAATGTTTGACTGAATCATACTCATACCTTCATTAAATCGCAATTGTGCAACAATAGTACGATAAAATACGTCGACTAATTCCTAAGCGTCAAAAGAAAGAAAAGCATTTCTCATAAGCAATGGAGAAATATTAAATGCAATATCACATATTGTGCTCAGACTATTTCAAAGCGCACAGTTTTTACAGCACGAGTCCGCAGTCACATTATTGTGTTAATTTACCGGCCATTTTGTTTTTTCTTTCAAACCAGTTGGCGCGGGAAATAAGAAAAAAGAATTTCCTTTGCCACTCATAGAGGTATGAAAATAGTTTATGGTTTTATTTTTTCTTTTATGTTAAATTACTTGTTTTAACGATTTAGTGGTTAGGCTTGCATTTGTGTTTGTTGCTGTGCGTGAGTTCGATCTTGGCTTGACTATAGCGTTATCGGGTTTTCTGTCAGGTAATGTCATTAAATTGAGACTTCTTAGATCTTGAACAAAGCCGGTGAAATATGCATATACACGAGGAAAGTCGCCGGCTTAAGCTAGCCGTCTGACATAATCTGTATACGTATATTTAAATGTGTTTGTTCATCATGTATATGACGCGGCAGATCTGAGGAGGTGATTGATCTCTGCAGTTATTTATTCAAGTTTTTGTTGTGATATCACGATCTTTATCACTTTTTTATAATAGACGTTGATTAGTTCATCCGGCGTTGCTTATCTTTATACCGGTTGCTAAGTGAATATATAGTTGTTTAAGCGTAATATTTCTTAATACGCGTGTTGCCACACTTGCCACCCGTTTAACAGATACATATATATTGAACTCTGTTTAGAAAAAAGCGTAGGTACCTAGCTGGTGTTTGTACATGATGTAAGTTCTGGCGTAGGCTATATATATATTTTTTTTATGATATAGGTGGCACACGAGCAGATGTGATATGATGCAAGTTCCTGCACAGGCCACACGGCGCAATTTTTGGCTCAGGTTACACGACGCAAGTTGTGTCGAAGATTACACGACGCAAGTTCTGGCGCGGGCTACAAGACGCAAGTTCCTGTACAGGCTACACACGCGAGATGTTTGCGCGGGTGCATACCTATTTTAATTATTCAGATTTCCGAGCTACTGCCATACCGTACCAGAGACAAAAGTGAAAAGTCAAGAGAATTCAAAGTCAAATTCAAAATTAATAAATGATTATTCATTTAGGCCAAAAAGTAACAATAATGAAAGAATTTTTAAAATACGGCGAGGCAGTCTTTAAAATCTGTATATTTCTTTTTTTAAATAACTTATTTATATAAGGCATTACATAACTTCATTTAATTAACAAAGGCCAAATGCAACTCACCGTGAAAATAAGTAGTGACGTAGACAGGGGGAACCCTACAAACTGCAAAGTTGGTCGCGGGTAAAACAACAGATGGTTGATTAAATTAGATTTACTGAGAGTGATTGTTGCATACGTTGCAGTATTATTTGCCTTGAAATGAAAATGAAAATGGCCTTTATTTCACTGACCATTATGTTTAACAATATAATATATACTGAGTGTTAAATCAGCTCTTCCATACATTTTGTCGAGGTCAAAGTCCAACTTTGTATGGAACAGCTGATTTTCCCTCGATTTCGGCAATGTCCCAGAAGGGAGGTTGAGAGGTTTTCACTATACTAAGCAATACCCAGCACTGTAACTGTTACAAGAGCGTTCAAATTAGATATATTCTTAGAAACCAATTACCATTGACTACATTTTACAGGTCAGTTACAAAATCAAAAATAATCGTTCTTAAAATTATGCTTATCTATCTATTTGTAAATTTTTTATAATTTTATAAATTCTTTCACCATTAGAAAGCTTGTTATCAATGAGTAATAAAGGCTACATTCTATTAAAAAAATAGTACTGTTTCATAGCCTATCTTATCTTATCTTATCTTATCTTGTGTGGGGGCCAGTCAGTACAGACCGGTGACACTTCTACCCAGTGTGATCTTTTGTGTCGACTTCCCCAATAACGACTGCCATAGATGTTCATGGCAGCCGGGTCCGACGGCTAAACGTGCTCTCCGAGGCACGGAGCAAGTGATAATTGTCAATCAATACGCATATAATTTCGAAAAGTCATATAACTTCCGAAAGTCAGAGGTGCGCGACGTGGGTTCGAACCCGAGACCCTCTGCATTGCAGTCTGTTGGTCTCCCCACTGAGCTACCGCTGCTCTCTGAGTTACATAGCCTAACCTGCCTACTTTTAACCGAGGTAAGGCGCTAGCAAAAGCTGGTGTTTTTATAAAATTGTATACAACAAAATGTCTTCGCACGTTTAGTGTTTACAGCTAGCCGCTAACTTAGTGTGGTCGGCCTACATTGTTTTCATTCATTAAAGTAGTTTCGTGCCGCTGAGGTTGAATTAACTTAATTAGTTTTGAAGTAAAACACGTAGTTCTTTTACATTTTATCTCTATGACAAAGAGTAGGTTTAAATAATTTAGATTGTATGAATGTCAGTGGGATGAATTACTATATAGTACATATAAACTGATGACTAGCTCGACTTAGTGATGGTAAATGAGGCTTTGGGTTTTGTTCTGGAGTCAAGAGAAGTGTTATTGGGCATTTCTATCAGAAAATTCTCAGTTGGAGGAGGAAAGCCTAGTAGATGCGTGAGGCCGCCCGTACTGCTTTGAGCCTAGAACCATAGCATGTCTCTCGAGTCTTTTACTTAATCTCACCATATTTTCATAGACACTCATTTTTTTACATCCATAGATACTAATTTCTGTCCACGGCTTCATCCCCGTGAATCCAGAATATACCTATATCTTACGTGTTAATCCAAGCAATGGACTATCTGTGTGCTAAGTTTCACCCAAATTCGTTTAATTTTAATTTATTTAATTTAATTGGTTTCAAATCTTATCCTAATTTTAAATAAAAATCAAACTGTCATTTATTATGAATATTATGACAATCAATGTAATCAATGTGTTATCAACCAGAACTACATCCTACTTTCTAATTTAATTTTATTTATATTTGATATATATAATCTGACATGGAATCTTTTATTTAAATTAATATTTTTATTATTTAATTTCATTCAATGTGACCTATCAAATTTAATACATACATACATACATACATAAATTCACGCCTGTTTCCCAGAGGGGTAGGCAGAGACTACGGATTTCCATTTGCTACGATCCTGACACTTCTCTGGCTTCATTCACTTTCATAACATTCCTCATACACGCTCGCCGGTTTAAGGTGCTCTTAACCTGGCCTTTATCCAGAACGTCTCCGATCTGATCAAGAAACGTTCGCCTAGGTCTTCCCCTTGCGACTGTTCCATTCACACTAGCCTTGTAAACTTTCTTAGTCAGTCTGTTCTCGTCCATTCTTTCTACATGCCCAAACCAATTTAACATACCCTTTTCTATTCTCGTCACTATATCCACTTTTATGCCGCATCTCTCTCTAATCACACTATTCGTTATTCTATCTTTCAGAGTCACACCACATATATTTCTCAGCGCTCTCATTTCTACAGCATTTATTCTGCTCTCATGCTTCTTTTGCCATACCCAACTTTCACAACTTTAATATAATATTCTAATAATATTCTATTTATTTATACAAATGAAAATGTATAATTGCAACTACCCAAATGTATTGGAATCAAACTGTATTTAAAACTAACTACACATTAACGATGATATGTATGTAATATGTACTGCATTTATGTAAAATCTTGAAAATGTGAGTGGTGTGTACACCTTTAAGTGATATATTTACACTGTATTTAGTATTAACGGTATTAAACGTAACACATTGTTTGTAAATATATAGTTGGTGTGTCTTAAATAAATTAATAAATAAATTAATGGCTTAAACATAAATGTGAACGAACGTCTATACACACTTGCCCACTTATAATATTATTAGGATTAATATTATCTTACTACTAAACCGATATTGATTGTATTTAATTTTAAAAAGCCTAATACCTCTAATAAAGTGCGTTCTTTTAATGAACAATGGACGCTTTCGGTCGTCGGAACATGCGCGGATGCAGCCAAAACGTTGGTCACGTGACGAGAATTAATTACCGCCGAATAAGAATGTCTGGGATTTAAGCCAATTGCTGCGTAAGGGTTTTAAAATAAATTGTATATTGTAACAAAGCGAATACAAAGCACCGATATTATTTTATTTTAATATTAGCAGATCATTCGACAGTTTTCGGCGTAGTGGTCGTTTCACACGAATCTATCCGCACGAATTGTGCGGAACGACACTTTTTAATAATAATATATTTTAATTGTTGATTCGTACATTGTTATTATAATACCAATATCCCTACTTCCGAAGTCGACTGTCGACGTAGTGGTCGTTTCGCACAAATCTGTATGCACGAATTGTGCGAACCACACCTTCGACAAATATATATATTTTTTTGTTGATTCGCTCACCTTCATTTTCGGGCAGGGTAGTTTGGATTCAATTTATATCGATGTGTGCAAATTCATAAAGAGTCGTTCGGATAATACTTGCGAACAAATTTGTGTGAAACAAACCACTTAGCCAAAAATCTATATAACACAGAGCGTTGTTTTGTCTTGTATTAAAACATGCTGATGTATAATACAATATTTCACCGATTGGTTACGCCAATGTTTCCATTACGGTAGGCAGAGGCCTTTCCTGAGGAACATTTTGGAATGTGAGAAGAAATGTAGGGGCAAGTGCGAAACAAACCCTTAATTATGTTTTCATAATTGAGTATTTTACGTAGGTATTTGGAATCAGTAAAAACGCATCTGCCAGTATATTTTTATAAAATATATTTTTCATCAGATACGTCTTGTTTTCTTGTGACATAGACATAGGACATAGGCAGTTCTTATACAGCTGTCAGGGTATCTGCATATAACTTTTAATCGAAATCGGTTCGTTGGATTAAAAGAAAGAAAAATAATAAGCATATTTATTTTCGCATTAGTATAGATAAGATTATAGGTAGGTATATAAATGTCAAAATCGGTAAGTTAGTGCACAGTTTTGGCTGGCAGCAAAGTTTTCGCCCACATACGGCAAAGTGAGCCATTTATAGCTTAGTTGCAAGCAAATATTTATTTTTTATACTCTATTAAATAACACAACAGGTCATATAATATTAAACACTTTGAATGAAACCCAACAGATACATTCAAGAAATTATTGGTTTGGGTCACATGTGACCCACTTACTTGGGTCACAATAGGAAAAGAGAACCTATTGTTATGACCATCGTGAAATTGTTTATTTATTACCAACCTTTTCCTTCAATGAAACAACTTTATTACTAAACAACATAATTGCCGCTATAAATAACTTATTACTTGATTACATCATTAAAATAGTGATGCAAATTATATTTTATTATTATTATATTATATATATACACAGTTAACATTTTTTTATTATTTAAGTCAAATCTTTAGGCACATAACGCAAACACTAAAATAAAAATAAAAATTGAAATGTACAGAATAATAAATAAGTCAAATAACAGAAAAAGGATGGACGATACAAACTATGACGTAATAGCTATTTAAAAACAGCTGTCCCAGGGACATAGCAAAATATCCCCACCACAGGCTTTTCTTATATAATAATAATATTCTATCACATATACACAACACCATCTAGCCCAAACTAAGCAGAGCTTGTACTATGGGTACTAGACAATGGATAAACATACATTATATATACTTTTTTTTATAAATACATACATATTATACATAGAAACATCCAGACCAAGACCACATCCATGTTCATTCACACATTTGTGTGTTTGACTTGTGCGGGAATCGTATATGTATGTGTATCCATTGCAATTTTATCGTGGTTATTTAAAAAATGGCACTTTAAATAACATTGTTTTATGTATACGCGAAAATGATACATTGTAATGAAACTAATTTATACGGATTTCGATTAATTTGGAAACACTACTGAATTTTAATGTAATTGGAATGCAATCGGACATATTCAGATTCTTACTAGGCGTGGTTCAAAAAGTAGCGCAATACTTTTGTATAGTATTGTTTAATATGAATACAATTCTAACTAATAATGTTATAAATGCGAATTTGAGTATATTTATTTGTTACGCTTTCACGCCTTATTCGACCGAGCAACATGAAATTTCGTATACACCTTCATCAAGAAGGATACCTTTCATCCAGAAAAAAAGTATTGTTCCCAAGGGATTGAACTTTATTGACATAACCTACATTTACGCGAGCGAAGCCGCAGGCAAAAACTAGTCGAATATAATTCCAACTTGATGCATTAGGCACATCGCTAATTATATGAAAATCGAGATGGGTGTAAAAACCCAGGATTCAGCCTCTTCGTCGTAAATGTAAAATTAATGAAAAGAAATGATCCCTATATCTCGGAGATCTTTTGACCCACAGGGCCCATATTCAAACTCGACTGAGGTATGACCTCAAGGTGTCTGCACACCAAATTACAAGTTAATCAGTCCAGTGGTGCCGGAGTTATGCCTGTCACTAAAAAACTGTCACTAACAGACAGACACACAGACCCACGTAGTGTTTTCGTTAGCCTCTTTGAAGAAGACTCAGAGGTTAATAAATGAACCAACATTACTCTTGTCGTATCTTAACGATATTGTCACAATCGGAAAAGTTCGTGGTAGTGTCAACCGACCGCCCACAACTTTAGGGCCACCATAATTATTTCATAAACGATTGCCATGACCAATCGTAAAATAATATTGATTACAAATCAAAACGTGCCTACGCATCGTACGTTTATATCGTGACTGTACCATAAAACTGACAGTACCTACACGACGTGTCAAAATTATACGACGTTCGGAAACAGTAATCAGTTGGTGACAATTTTGTAATGATGTGACATTTCCTGTATTACGTAATATTTGGCAGGGCTTGAATAGGCCCTTATTCTTATTTATACTAAACTTTAGGCTGCAAGACAGACGACGACGTGGAAGACCTAAACGAAGATGGCAGGATGACTTTATAAAGGACTGGCAGGAGATAAAAAACAGAGCAATTTGGAAAACAAAGGGCCTTTGCACGGCATTAGAAGATAACAACAGGCAAATGACAAAATACTATCCTTGACCCTTAATATCATTATCCTTTGAAATTAAACTCCTTTATACGGATTTTGTCGCGTTGTTTATTTTAAAACACCTTGATTACATGATTTTGAAACTCTAACACTACTATTATTTACCTTTATTACAATTTAAGCTATTTATATTAATTAAAACTATTTATATTCAAGTTTACACTTTGCGTTTCGGTTGCTTTACAGCAGCCATGATCACGGGGAGACTCCTCAAAGCAACGCGACAAAAACCGTATAAATTAGTTTAATTTCAATGAATAATATACGCGTAAATATAATGCTATATTATCCTTATCCTTACTTATAGTATAAATATGAAAGTGTTTGTTGGTTTGTGATTTTTCACGCAGCAGTGGTTCGATGATTAAGATCGGGTGCTTTTTGCTTAGAGATAGTTCATCAACCAGAGAGAAAGATAATATATCGTTTATCCTAAAAAAATGCACGGTTCTGTAGGATACTTTGGAACCACGGAAGCTCTAGTTCTTCTTGGAAACGGTAAAATGCTTATGTCGTTATAGATTTATGTCTGCCATAATATGTGCCTATTAGAAAATCACGATCGATAAAGCTAATCAAATATCACACTAATATCATATATGAAAAATGCACAATACAATGTGGGCCAAAACATTTTTTATTTTTTTTATTCGACTAAATTGGCAATCTAGCATACGGCCCACCCGATGGTAAGTGGTCACCGTAGCCTATGGACGCCTGCAACCCCAGAGGCATCACTTGCGCGTTGCCAACCCTTTAGGAAAGGGAAAGTGGGCAGGAGAAGGCGCGGGAAGGGTGCAAGGGTGATTGGGCCTACGACACTACCACTCACCGAACGAAACAAAACAGTAGGATTATTAGAATACTGCTATTTCACGTCGATATTCTGTGAGAGGGTAGTCCTTCCCCGGTCGAGCCGGCCCATTCATGCTGAAATCAGCGAGGCTCTACTACTTGCAATCAGCTTCTATCACTTGACACTATTCCACAACTTACGCCTACCACAAAAGTTTGGGTGACATGTGCTACACCCCTTTTTGATTCCCAAAAAAATAACAATTGTATAACTACAAAAAATCACAAAACATCCATGAGGACGACTCAAATACCTCTAGTGATGCTCTACTTCTAGACTTCTACTTTTTTATTGGAGTCTCTTTATAGGCACAGGCTTATCCTGATTGTAATCTGTTCGGTTCAACCAATCAGATGATTCAGGCATACAACCCTGGCTACTCGACTCTTCGATACAGCATAGTAAATACAAAATGTTTAGTACGGAAACCAAGCATTACTGACTTGTATAAATGTAACTACATCAATAAAGACTAATTAAATACATAGTGAAAAACCCAATAGTAATTAGCGAAAGTTTTACCACATATTCTTAATATAACCGGTTAAATTGAGATTTAATATGAATGAAATCTCTTCGCGTAAGTACTTACGGTAAAACCGGTCCGATTGTACCGGTTGCGGCTGCCTAATGCTCAGTAATACAATATTATTAAGACTTGTCACTTGTCCAATAATAATTTAAAAGCTATTGTGAGTAAACAAATGATCGTGCCGTTTCTGTCTGCCGATATTTGAAAGCGGATGACAGTTGTATTATGTTTATTTATATACTAGATGTTCCACGCGGTTTCACTTATGTTTAAGATTGCTGATACGCTCGTGTGGTTTGTAGCGTGGTGTAGAGATACTGCTGACGCTTTAGTTTTGTATAGTCAGGCGCAAGAAGCATATATGTATAGCGCCGCGCGGCAGTCATTTCCCCGCACAGTTACACTACATACTACTACTATTGTTAAGCTAATTAATTTATTAAAACTATTTATATTTAAGTTTACACTTTCCCCGACTTTACGGTTGCTTTTCAGTAGCCATGGTCACGGGGAGACTAAATTGGTAGCTGTCTCAATGTTCCAGTGTAGTTATTTTAAAGCACCCGAACATAATTTAATTATTGGTGTTTCTATTTACGCAGAATGAGCTCAAAGTATCATGAAGTCTGGCTGTGGTTTGCTTCTTCTTGGATTTGACTATTTGAATTACTGGATCCCAAGCTGGTGGTACATTCCAACCATCTTCTCTATTGAAATTAGGATGTTTTTTGATGTCAATAGCTTCGCGAAGCATCCTTGGTAGGAATCGATGTTCTTTAGCGAGAATCTGTGGTTTGTCAAATCTCAGGTAGTGGTTGGTCCCCTGTTGCACATGTTCACACACAGCAGACTTCAACGAGCGTTGGTGTTTTACATCAGCTATGTGTTCTTTATGTGGGTGCCTATGCTTCTCTTGGTTTGACCAATGTATAAGAGTCCGCAGTCACAATCTATTTTATAGACCCCAGCATCTTATAAAGGTAGTTGGCACTTGACGGATGGTAAAAATTGACTTATCTTCGTTGGCGGCTTGTAATATATGTTGATTGAAGGATGGTGAGGTTTGTAGATTATACTTTTACAATATTACCAACAGATAGTGTAAGTGTATTCCTAGAACATCCTAATTCCATTTATAACAACATCCAATTTACTATGGAATTCGAAGCAAATAATTAATTAGCTTGCTACCTGTCAAAATTGTCAGTAACGACATTTGATACAGAATATTTTTAATCATATGAGCTTTCTTACTATGAGTTTCTTCTTCATTATAGTGAGCGATATTTAGGTATTAATACGCACATAACCTCGAAAAGTACAATGATGCATCTATCACATTTTCAGTAGCGAAACTTCAAGTCAAGTACGTAGTTACGGCGTGAAAACGTAACAAAGTAACTCACATTCGTATTTATGATATTAGTTAGGATCGTAAGTCTAATAATAGCACCCCTTCATAGAGGTTGTTTGTTCAATCTGATTGAACTTGCTGTTCGTCAGTGATGTATGTTGCTATCTAAACTAAGCCCTTATCACAACTGTTATCGGTCAACTATTATAATAAATAACCTAGTTTAACTATTTTTATACATTATACATACTGTTCGGATGGTGTAGTGGTTTAAGGTTCCGCCTCGTTATTGTCATTGCCCTTGTAAGTTCGGCACGGAAAAAAAGTTTGTTTGATCTTGTCACGCGGACCAGGCGTCCTTCGGCAGCCGCGCTAGCTGCAGCGTGGGAGAGCCTCTCCCCTCGCGGTCGCAAATAAAAACTACGGCCACGCCCTGGATCGCCTTCTTTCGCCTGCCGAAGCTCATTAGGTTAAGTGTCTCCTCTGTGCTCCAGCCGGACCTCGCAGCTTGCTTGATTAGCTCTATAAAAACGGACGCTGAATATTATCAATTTAGTTCTGCTGCGCGGTTTCATGACGTTTCTAGACACTTTTCTTGAAGTTCCAGCATGCTGTTGTATAGCATTACTTTTCTAATGAAAGGCCTATGAAATGGCCTGAATGAATGGTCAAGAAAATATTTTCGTATTGGTCAGGTAGTTACTGAGACCGCGTTGAAATATACAAACGCTTCATAGTCAACTACATCCCCCAAGGGGTTAAACACAGTTTTATTACACCCACAATTTGCACTACCTAATAGGTAATGAGCCTATTGCCGTATGGGGACAGTTCCAGATTCCGTGCTGCTAGTAAACTTTCTTGACAGAAATTGAATATCAAACCCGTAATTTAATGCATAACAGCCGTATTCATTACCGCTACTCCACCGAGGCCTTTTCGAGGCCTCCTAAGCTTTTTCGAGAAACACGCCCTGAGATACTTCTTAAAAATTGAGATTTGCGTACTTTGTATTAATTTCCGTCTTTTTGAATTAAAGATCGTGTAATTGCGAATTACAGTATTTAATTTATCTCCGCAACTTAGACTTAGACGTGGTCCCCCTAAGAACTACGTTACAATCTACAAATGGTTGATCAGTCTAGGTGAAGTTTGGGTCCGTTGTATAAATGTTTGTAAAGTTCTCCGTAACACAGGAATTATTCCTAATGTGGGAGATGCCTTTAGTTGTCTCATGAAGAATAATAAAGAAGCAACTCGTTTGATTATTCTTTGACGAGGTAGAAAGAGACACTTATTTGCTCTGCATTGGAACTGTTGGCTCACAGTTAAGAGGTCTTAGGCACTGAATCCGGCAAAACTATTGTTTTGATAAGCATGTCGAAATATTTATATTCTAATGTCTTTATTTTCAAAACACGATATGTGTATAAAACTTTGCTCGATAGAAAATCAGCTGTGAAGCTACATCTGCATTTTTATTAAAATCATTATTACTGCTGTTTTTAACCCCCGACGCAAAAACGACGGGTGTTATAAGTTTGACGTGTCTGTGTGTGTGTGTGTGTGTGTGTCTGTCTGTGGCATCGTAGCTCCCGAACGGATGAACCGATTTTAATTTAGTTTTTTTTATTTGAAAGTTGTATTAGTCGAGAGTGTTCTTAGTTATGTTTGATGAAAATCGGTCCAAGATGGCCGCCGCCACAAAATGACGGATTACATATTATTTCACATCTCCCTCAATATGGGTATCAAATGAAAGGGCTTGACTAGTAGAATACTATACACTATGATAATTTCAAATCCAAGATGGCCGCCACCATAAAATAGCGAATTAATTTTTTTTTCACAACTTCCTCGATATGTGTCGGGGTTTTTAAATTTTTAATTTATATAGTATAGTAATGTACAATATAATTACCAGTATAGATCATATGCAAGCTTTCACGATAAAATACCTTACTTTAAAACTATTCATTTTCAGAAACATGTTTTACAGTATAGAAGTGTAAAAGAATCACAATTAAATACTTATAATAGGTATATATTTACATTTATACACATATTTTAGAATAAATAATTATAATATTCTATTACGTACACACAACACCATTTAGCCCAAACTAAGCAAAGCTTGTAGGTACTATGTGTAATAGACAATGGATAAACATACATACATATATACTTTATTTTTTGTAAATACAATAATTAATTGTAATTATACATAGAAACACCAAACACACATACCAAGACAAACATCCATGTTCATGCACTCAAATGTTTGATTTGCGCGGGAATCGAACCCGTGAACTCAGGCGTGGCAGTCCATACACTAACCACTACGCCTTCGAGGCCGAGGCCATAGACGGAGGCGTATGACATACACATTTCGCAAGCTATGTTTTTGGTTTTTATAAATAGGCGCCAGCCTATTACCATTAACAAGACAATGCTGCTAACAGAAAAAGAATATTATTATATTATACTACCTATAACGCCAACGAGAATATTATACTTCTTTTTTAAACTACTTCCTCACTAGTTATAATTCTTGTGTCGCGGCTTTACAAACATCTAAACTTGGAACAACAATTTGTGGCCTACACAATTTTTTGTCTCGTATGGGATTCGAACCCACAACACTCGACGCTCACTGAAACCATTACGCCATCCGTGTAGTCTTAGGATTAATGAACTGAATAACTAATCTAACATAACTGCAGTGAAACCGAGAACCGAACCGTGTATAACTCGCAGACGCAGCGATGAGGGACCACACAGTGTGTAACTCGATCATGTGGGCTCATTGCCGATGTCCGTTATGTGACTTAACTTAGTTAAGTACTGCATTTTCTCTCGGACTAACGGTGAACACTGGCTTTATGTCATCTATATATTATTTATTGGTAATTCATGTGGATTATGGGGCATATAAAGCGTAGAATAGATAATTGGCTCGGGCGGCGTATTCGTGCTGAATGCGATGGTTGTGTATGGCTTCTGAGATTCGATGTTCGGATACATTGTTGTTGGGTTTTTCTGACATGAAATCTGGTAGACGCCTATAGGCTTATTCACTATGACGTGGTATTTAAAACTTATAGCTGCCGGATTGTGAGAATAATCACTTCTGCCTGCGCATTTTTTTTTTAATTCTTCTTGTGTGGCAAGCAAGTATAAGACCACCTGATGGTAAGTGGCCTATCGACGCCTGTAATACCAGAGGCATCACTTGCGCGTTGCCGACCTTGTAAAAACCTTTAACGCCCTTTTTGACGAACCCCATACTGTAGTCTTGTGGGAAAACCTGGGCATGGAGGGAGTTCATTTCACAATCTGAGCGTCCGCGGGAGAAAATTCCTTTGGAACCGCTTGGTGCGGCAACAATTAGGTTGTAAGGTGTGAATGTGAATGACATCTCTGTCGAAGATTTTTTTGTATGGGTATCGAACCTATAACACTCGGAACAGCGGCGGTGCGACCGCTTAAAGCATTACGCCATTCGTGCATTTGTGTATGTAGAATATATTAAATAATAATTAAACAGATAGGTATACTTGTTAGCTAACTGATATCTACTAAATCTTGCATACTTTTCGCCAGGGTTTAAGATGACAGGTGTGCTAACGGCAGCACAGCGTTTGAACTATTTATATGCAATTTTTCAGTCCGTATTAACGTATCTTAGGGACTCTAAAGACATTAAATATCACACAATGAACACTCAGCCTCTGATTACACACTATTCTCAAAAGGGATATAACACCCACATATACATATGTGGAGCGATCTGTTGCAATATACCGAGCTCTTTGTCAGAAATCATGCAACTATTGCGGAATACCTATTAGTGAAACTATAATGCTTTGTTTCAAACAAAATATTATTGAGATTTTCTGTACTAAATTCAGTATAAGAATCGGTTTTCTTATGTTATAGGCTGCAAATAAAGCGCAAAATTACATCCACGCACCGAAGAGGCAGTCCAATATGCTACTTATCTTTTTTCCATCCTCAATGCACTAAGTGATAAATAATTTGTTTCTTTTACCTTTTACTCCAAAAGCGGTACATAAAACGACTTTAATATACATTTACTGAACAAGGATACCTTTAAAACTTTTTTGCAACGGTTATACAAATCTGTTCTTGTGTACATGTAAACGATATTTTTCCTTTAAGTCGTTAATTTCGTATTCGATGGCCATTAATTCGGCTTCGGATGTCGAGTGGTCAGATGGTGCACGTTCGTTCAATCGATATGTATCGATAAAATTTATCGAAGTAGATAAACTCGGATTATACGGTTCGCTAAATTGTCTATTGTAAATCCTATTATTATGATGAGTTATTGATGTTTTCGTTGTTTGAGATAAAATGTATAACGCTTTGTATTGTTTTTGCTATGGTGGCAAATAGCTATACATTGTGCTTGATCGTAACGGTGACCTATTATCGATTAAAGTAGTGCAGGTTCTGCTTACGAATCGGCGGCTTATAAAACTACTTCGCTTTTAGAACCAGCCACACTTATCCTTGCAATACTAAGGATATCACTTGCACGGTGCCGACTCTGGGAACAGGAGTTTGAGTTGTATGACTCTGGAACTCTTACTTTGTTCTTTTTTGCTTCGACAGCAACTCGCTAAAGATGTCACCTTAATTGTTAGGGCGGGCGCAAAGCCTTTATATAATCCCAAAACCTTTCTGGAATGCCAGATCCAGAAACCTAACTAAAGCTAAAGCGTAACGAACAACAAACTTACATTAGTGAATTTGTTGTACGTTACGCTGTCACGCATTTAAATTTTTGACCGATCATCATGCCATTTGGCATA
Source organism: Catocala nupta (assembly GCA_963675205.1). Classification (NCBI taxonomy): domain Eukaryota; kingdom Metazoa; phylum Arthropoda; class Insecta; order Lepidoptera; family Erebidae; genus Catocala; species Catocala nupta. The sequence goes on along the minus strand of OY776090.1, from coordinate 25,745,910 downwards.
CACGTTGTCAGAGGTACAAAAAAAGGTATAGAGTAGAGCAGCATGAAGTAAAGAGCAGCGGTTACAATAGCCTTTGAACACTTACAGCATCAGTCTCTCACATCCAGTCTCCAAAAGGCAAAGAAAAATCCAGTGCACATGATTGGTTATTGCTAATATAGTCGGCCAATCACATCAGTTGACATGTGTTTGAACCGTCTGTTAACAATTTTTTATATAGCTCTACTTTTCTGAAACCGGTTTACTACTTAAGCCTTCATTTATTCTCCATTTTCTTAGACTGCGTGTTAATAGGCCGGAGTTCAAAATATAATTCTGCTTTTTAAGAGTCTCACACTACAATCTAAAAGGGAAACATTGCGAAGCTATCTATCTATTAATGTCAATTACGCTATTAATAGCACGGCAATTCCTAGCGGGTATTCAATACAATTTCTTACTGATTCTTCAAAACACATTAGCAGACAACCAATAGTTATCTTAATGCCATCTAATAGACGAATCGAGCAGTTATTGCTCTTTAATGGATGTGTCTGTTGGAAATGATAGGTGCCGGTGAAACTTAGAAAGTAACACGCATCATTTACTTAAGAGCTTGGGAGTGGAGGAGATGTGGTATTAGCTATATATTACATGCGAAGGGCTAGGTAGAGGCATAGATTATATAGGTACAGAAAGCATATGTACATACAGGGTGTCCGGTAATTAATGGATAACCTTGAAATGTCTTATAGTAGAACTAAAGGCCGTTCAGAGAAAATGAAAAAAAAAAATATATATATATTAAAAAGTGCAAGCTATATAAGCATAGCATACTTTTGACTGTCTATCTATTAGCATAATTAGTGTTTAATAATAAAACAACAAAAAGCGATGGATTTCATTCATTTATGGTCGTAGTAGGTATACAAGAAAGTTGTACATGGTTATTAAAAAAAATACATATCTCAGGTAGTAGTAAGGATTGATGTTTTTTCATATTTTTTTCTGAACGGCCATCAGTTCCACTATAAGACATTTACAGGTTATCCATTAATTACCGGACAACCTGTATATTATCGAAAAAATGACGTTAAGAAAACCAGCGTGAATTCGCTCTTGCGTTGTGTTTCGTCGAGTGAGTGAGGGTACTGGAGGCCCTACTCGCCCCCCTTCTGGGGAAGGAGAGAGGTCAAATTTAAAAGGCCGGCAACGCACTTGTGAAGTTGTGACTCCTGTGGTGTTGCGGGTGTCCATGGGCGGCGGTAATCGCTTACCATCAGGCGATACGTCTGCTCGTTTCCACCAAAACCATTAAAAAATAAACTGTTGGCCAGCAATGTTAAATACCAGGTGGTCTATCGGACGCAGTACCATAACTTGGTGTTATATGGTAATGATTTAATAATACTGTTACCAATCTGGGCCTAGAACCCGAGATGGTTGTTGGGATGTTATGGTTAACTAATCTTAGATACATTTTTATAGAAGTACTTAATGGAGTCAATCATAATACCATAAAAAAAAATACTGCAATGTCTGGTGAGAAGCAGCACCTAAATTCAGAACAAACTATTGATAGATTACCTACATTTTCTTTCGTTCGGACATCGAACGCATAACGCATTTGGTAATGGTTTATATCACTGCGTCATCGAAGCATACACAATTCTATCACACAATGACAGTCTGACCCACATACATAAAAAAAGGCTATTAATAAAATTGTCCAAATCACAAAAGGCGCGTTTTTCAAGCGATATCAATAAATCTTTTACAACGGTCACTATTATGTTATTTTATTTAATAGTAACAGTCATACGTTATACAAAAAACTCATTGTGACTATGATCTTTGATTGTATTCATTTATCTGGTGCGGCATAACTGGGGAATAGGATTACCATATTATTTTATATTCTGGGAAAGTGTTTTCAAAAGTGACTGCTTTCTCACTAGTAGTAATGCCTGTGTTGCAGAGGACTTATAAACACTCGAATAAGGTACACAAAAAGGACCCATTCGGAATTATGTGTGGATCACACAAGTTTTGTTGACAAAATCGAAGCCATAACGGATGTTGCATTGGCAGTGGCGGTAACCGCTTAAACCATTCTGTGTTGGCGTAGTGCGATAGGTAATTATTATTTATCAAAAACAAAATATATCGCGCAGTAGCACGTATGGATGTACGTCGGGAAGTAAGCGATCCTTACAGCTCCGGCACCATACTGGAAATATAGGAGGCGGCTTCTCCGTCGGCCTCAGCGAGGATATCGTTAGCAACTCTCAGAGTTCGCGAGTGGCTTTATTGCTGGCACCTATCTGGACAATAGGTAGTGTCACTTGGGCACGAGGTAGCTCGCTTACGAGAACTGGGTCTTAGGATTTGGGGACAAGACTTGTCTTTAACTGGTCCTTGAAGATGCTCTGTGGCACTGGAAGGTAAGAGGCTCTCACTTATATACCTATCAGTTGGGAAAGTGGGAACGCTATATCATAAACTTGAGTAGTCTGTAGAGGGAAGGGTCTGTCTAGTGGGTTTGATTACCAAACCGACCAAAAATTTATGCACCTTAATAAGTTTTTCTTTTTTTATGATATTCGACACATACACACAACACCATCTAGCCCAAACTAAGCTACCAAACAGAGCCAAACAGAGCTTGTACTTTGGATACTAGAGTGTCTGGTGGCCAAGAACCAAACTAGCAACATGCAGGAAAGCGCTGTCGAAGGTGCAGCGATTAGCCTGCATGGCTATAACAGGGGCGTTCCCTACTACGCCAACGGCTGCGTTAGAGATCCTGCTGGACCTAACGCCGCTACACATTGTTGTGGAGTTAGAGGCGATGAAGGCGCTACATAGACTATCTATACATGGGCTGTGGAGCGTCAACATGCCAGTAACTCGACACACAAAACTGGAGATCTCGAAGGATCTTAAAGAGATTATGAGCATGGGATGTGACAAAATGCAACCAATGCACATTCAAAAAGAATTTTAAAATAAAGGTCCCCACAAGGGACGAATGGAGACGAGGTCTACGATCCCCTGACAAGGGTTGTCTCATCTGGTACACCGATGGTTCCAAAATGGAAACAGGATCAGGCGCTGGTATTTATGCCAACGACTGCAAGGTGAACCAAAGCATGGGCAAATATGCAACGGTCTTCCAGGCGGAAACCTATGCTATAATTGCCTGTGCGCAGGAGAATATTAACAACAATGTCACTGACAAGATTGTTTATATACTCAGTGACAGTCAAGCTGCTCTTAAGGCTCTGAACTCCTGTAGGGTGGACTCAGCACTAGTCCTGAACTGTGTTAAAGCCCTTAACAAACTTGGCAGGAAAAACACAGTCAGGCTGGTGTGGGTTCCGGGGCATGCAGGGGTGCAGGGTAAGGAGGAGGCTGATGTATTAGCCAAAAAGGGCTCGGAGCAACAATTTGTGGGCCCCGAGCCATTCGTAGGTCTCTCTGAGAGTACCGTCAAGGCAGCTTTGAATGCACATGGCAATGATAAACACAGGCTGGAGTGGATGGCCCTTAGGGGTCTGGAACACTCCAAGAAATTCATTGCAAACAGAGCCACGGGCTTTACCCGGAAGTTCTGCGGGTACAACAAGGGCCAAATACGCCTACTCACAGGAGCGTTTACTGGTCATTTTGGCACCAACGACTTCCTGTGCAGATTGAGATTGTCAAACAATTCGATCTGCAGAGCCTGTGGTGAACAGGACGAGTCCATATCACACCTACTGTGTGAATGTGACGCGTTGGCCGGACTAAGGTTGGGTCTGATGGGATTGGCATATCCGAACCCTGAAGACTTCAGGCTTCTCCCTCTGAGGTGTACGCTGCGGCTGATGCAGTACATTCATAGGGAGATAGCTCAAGGATAAACCTCGGGGCCGACACAAAAGATCCCACTGGGTCGAAGTGTCGCTGGTCTACAATGACTGGCCCCCGGATCAAGATAAGATAAGATGGGTACTAGACAATGGATAAACATACATATATACTTTTTTTAGTTGTTCCGTGTTTAGATGTTTCCTGTAATGTAGATGTTTGTATCTTGTAAAATCCCCCACGGTAAAGAATTTAATGTAGAGAAGATATAAATAATCGCTTAATTTTTTAAACTAAATTTATCAAACAACTCTCACATCAGTGTAGACAACTTAAACGCTTTAACCTCTGCGTCACTTCTGCTTCGACGTTTCTATAATATCATTATGTATTATGCATAAGCAATATTGAAGCATTTAAGCCATGAATATAATTGTAACGTAAACCGATAGCAGTTTCACAATCACTGGTACATTTGACCTTGTGATTTTAATTAGTGCATGCGATATAGCAGGCAGCATGCCGGTGTGACTATTATGTCACTCGTGTTATATTACACGCTTATTTGGATGTTTGGATGTTACTGATTAGACATATCTTTTACTAGAAAGGTAGCCTTGTAGACTTGTGTCGATTTCAAGCTCATGATACGCGTTTCTGACTTTTCGATGTTATGTCCAAATTGAATTGTCGCAGTGGTAACAGGTATATGCGGCTGCAGTGTATTAGATCTCAGGAGTGATTCTAGAGACAGGCAAAGTGTTTTTGAGAAGTACAACAAAAAATTCTCAGTAGCAGTACGGAGTCTGGTATTGTGAACGAAAAACGACAATAGCCTCGCTCCTTATTAAGCGAAATGTGGATGTAATATACTTGGCCATCCCTCTACCATAAATGTAACAATCGGAAGGTAGCACTGACTTCTAAATTACAGGTCCATACCCAGTTTAGAAGTCAGGTTCTCCAGTTTGTAAATCTATACGTTAAGCCCTATATTTTGTACCTAGCCCTATATTAAGCGTAATTCTTATGGAGTAATAAACTTTATTATTTTGATTTTTACACTTTTTCCTCCAGTCCTCTTATCTCCTACGAAAATTCTTTATTTATTATAGTTCATGAGCCGCGGGTACTACTAACCATCATGTACGCCGTTGGCTCGTTTCCTAACAGGATCTGAAAAAAATATATAGTCCTAAGTCGCAGTATGTATATAATTTATTTCAAGACTGTCGTGATAGTATATGCAAGACTAAGTTATTCCAAAACTGAATACATGAGCTCGTTATCTCGTCCCGTCCAAGTTCCGCGCGTAATGGGGTCACTAATGGACGTTCGGATGGGTCAGCTCTTAGCTAAATTGATTCTGATAGGACACAGGCCCAATCAAGGACCCTATTGAAGGGGTTTTGATATACGACTATATAAATTTACATTATGGATTTGCATGTCCAACATGGTATTTCGTGTGTATATATGTAAGGTTAGCTCCCCTTAGGTTAAGCATATAGCAATCACATATCGCTAGCTATGTTTTTAATTATCACATAGAGCTACTGTAGTTTATCCGACACATTTCCAGACTCGAAACATAGAAGAAGAAAGAGTTCCTTAACACAAACACCTAATAACCAACAGGGGCATGCACCAGAGACGATTGCTCGCAAACTTATACAGAACGAGACCCACGAAGCAGCCATTAGGCATTTATTTGTTAATTATTATTATCTAAATTGACTAAAAATTTATATTTTATATTGAATTGTATTAGGCTTCGCTTTGCGAAATTCTTTGTAATATAATAATTGCCAAAAAAAGGAATCTACCGGCACTCTCGGATTTATCATCCAACTATTGACAATGCCCAACCCCGCTGATAGTGGACAGCTACGTCGTAACCCGGGCATGTTCCAACATGCAATATACCACTTCGATCCAAAAAATATAATTTGACACATTCGCATCGAGAGTAATTGAGTGCCTCTGCGCAGTTTAGCAACTAATTAGCCCAGGTTCCATTTTATATAGTTTGATTAGCTGCAAGATAGTTAGCTAACATGTTGTATATAATAAAAATCCTACAGTACGCTCAACTGATTACTTAGGTATGCTAACTGCCGAAAACGTGCAAATCATTTAACCTGAAGTAGCACATCACAACAGGCTGACATAAAAATACTTTATTCATTAAACATAGCCGTTCTATTAGTTACTATGGAGTTTTTATCATCTCTGATTGTGAACAAAAAACTCTATAAAAGGTTTACATTTCGCTATGGACCTATAGAGTATAAGAAATCGATTTAACTGACGATGAGTCATGTTATAACCAAAATAAAAAGCTCTTGCTTTCAAAACAGTTTATAGAGAATAGTGTGTCTATACAAAATGGCTTAAAAGAGCGGCGTGCGAAAATTCTCTAGCTAATAACTAGTCGAAAATAACAGTAGTTTCGTTACTGTTATTTGCACAATTGACTACACAGCTCGGTTCAGTTTGTACAAGAGTTTGTGGGTTAGTACTTTTTTGGGTCAGTGCGAAAAATGCTTTAGTAGCTCAATTTAAAATACGTTTACAGGTATAACCGTGACTGAAACGATTTCTTTGCGATATCAACTAGATACAACTTTTTGCAGTCAAAGCATATGAGGTAGTTACAGAAAAATTAGCAAAAAATAAATATGCTTCTCTCAAAGTTATAGCATTTAAAGCCTAATAAAAAGATCATCGGAATGATACGAAGAGTTCAAGTTTGATCGCATGGCATTTTCTTACATATATTCGTATTGAATAGTTAACATCATACACAATGTTTTGTGAGGAAACCTGTGTCTAAGAGTACTATGAATACCATTATAATTATTGTGTAATACCTTTGTTTTTCAAGGTGTGTGGATACTGCTAACTCGTAAGTGGTTGGTGGTAGTGACCACTGATCAACTATAGATATGAGGAGGTTAAGCACATCTTCATGTTGAGATAAGGCCCGAACCCACGAGGGCTTCACTATTTTGAGTACTTTAAAATGTCTCAAGCTAAATGAGAATAACAGACAGAGTCGGGCAACAAAAAACCTCAGACATGTAGAATTCCTTACCACCTACCAATTTCCCTAGTGTAAAATAACATAACTAGTCACTGCTTGACACAGCAGCAAAGGCGATAAAATATGAATATCACACATGGATGCACTAAATTCTGATTGAACTCACCACTGCAACTAAAACTCATGTATGTATTTTAGTTGATCTGGGAATACGCTGTCCTCAACTGTACTTATATGGTTGCGATATGCTAGGGATGCCACTAGTATTTTCACTACACATTATAATAAAATGTCCCCCGCCGCGTCTGTGTGTCTGTTCGCATTAAATTCTAAAACTACTAAACGGATTTTCATGCGGTTTTCACCTATACCCAGAGTGATACATGAGGAAGCTTTAGGCGTATAATGTATTATGGTTTTGTACTACCCGTGCGAAACCGGGGCGGGTCGCTAGTATGCAATATGTATTTAGAAAATAAGTCCATCGCTAAAAAAGCAAGTAAACCACTAGACTTCTTACTGGCAGTACAAAGCCTTTTAAAGGAAGTCTAAAAACCCTAGCAAAAGGTATAGGAATACTATAATGCGGTGCGGTTATCCAGTTAAGCTGCTTCAGGTTCGGGCAATTCACATTTGCCCTGCCTGTCTTTTCTAAGAAGCAATCTTGTTAACAACGGTGGTTGGTAATTTGGCATTGACTTCGAATAAGTTAAATTATGTATTTCATTTATTTTGTTTTTTGGTGTTAATAAGGTGGTTTTGTTACTTATTATTTTCGGTATCGTATATTAAGGCAAAAATTGTTATTATAATTTGTGTATTTTAAGTCACAAATTATAAGTATTTTTGTTAACTGTTTCAGTTAAGATATAATGCTTGTGCTAAGCGTGGATGTGTCGGTAGTGCAAAGAGGGGGATTCAAACCGACAAACTCTTAATAACTATTCCAATAATTTATCCCAGTTGATAAGGCATGGGAATTGCGATCAGGTAGCCCAAAGGCTACCGGTTATTACTTCATATTTAAATTGAATAGTTTATATTTAAATTAGAAATAAATGTTAACGTAATTATTATTCTGATTGCTAGCGATTAGCTGCTATTAATAATAATCAGTTTCAATAATTATCTCCAAAACTTTATGAGATCTTAATTAAATGAATATGAGATCACATTGAAAGTATAAATCAATTCAAATTAAAGCAAATCGTCTATTTTTGATTTAGAACGTTGCCAACCCTAACTGTACTATATACAGTGTTTGGTAATCCATTCCCCGCTGTCATTACCAGCTAGCTCGTTCTAGCTTAATCATATTCTACAATTTCTACCTCGTTTTATTTAACTGAAACTAATGAATAAAATTATTACCCTCGCCAATTTTGCATTTTCAATTGTTCATTTTTATAGAATGAGGTACACTCGGGCACAGCTGGTGTAGCTAGATTACCATATCTATTAAAAAAATTAAACCACATCGTAAAATTTTTATGGTGTGGTTTGTGGAATTTTTAGATATGTTTACTGTGTGAATTGTTGATCTGGTATAAGTTTATGCGTACAGACAATCTTGAGGTCGTAGATTTTTGGATCCGAGGGTAAAAGTATTTTAAGGCAAAATCCAATAACATTGGAATGTTGCTTACACTTATTGCGTCTAATGGTGTTTACAGATATGACCAGTCCGTGCTGATCCCAGCAAGTATTGTGATGTACTCTGTAGACACTAATATGTATATCCCAACTAATATTATAAATGCAAATGTGAGTTTGTTTGTTTTTTACGCTTTCACGCTTTAACTACTTGACCGATCATTATGACATTTCGCATACACTTTGACAGAATTACAAAAGAAATTTTATGCTGAAAAAAGAACTATTCTCGAGAGATAGAAAATTTGCATGACTTAAATTTATGCGATTCGAGACGCGAGCGAAATCAAGTATACTATATTATGTAAAACCTAAGAATGCAATAAAAATGCTGAGGCGCGATATTATGTTTAAAAAGGAACATAAATCTAGGATAGTATGTTAATTTGTCGATCCCGTTACGGAGTCTTGAGAAAAATGCAAATGACAGTAATTATACGCAATTATAAACGAAACAATCCACCAACAATCTGGCTTCAGTTAACGGTAACTCAACAAAAAATGGAGTTGATATTTATTTAAACACTGCTCAGACAAATAATTCCTATATTTACAGGTGTAAGTACAGAATCCATATTATATAGATATACAACGAAGGATTCTTTAAATTTAAAATGGATTTGCGTTAGAGCACTGCATTGCCTGATTTAAAGTGATGGTGCGATCGACGATCGAGCACGTTTCTCCAACAACAACCTATACAATCAAGCCTTGAAGGCAGTCGGATTATATCTAACTGGAAATACAAACGCCGGTAAGGATTGCCAGACCATTGGCGTATCGCATAACACTTAAATGTCCTGGACCTCGTGCGTATGGATAGTGTGTTAACCATATAAGGGTAACGCATCTCCGGGCGACTGATCGTCTCACGATGTACCAAATAGACTTGAAGGAATTAAACTGTCCAATTCTATTACCGGGATTTTCTTTAGAATTGATGGTTGGTCAGAGACAGCCTGGTCTGCCATACTATTAATATATTTTTATTTATTGAATTCTATTTTCACCACTTAATATTACAGTATTAGACAACGGGTCTTAATCGCGATTAAGTTAATAAATACCTATGGATTGCTCGATGCTTTGACTGACTTGCATCGATCACCCATGACCACAATCGATGCAAGTCGTGCCAAGGAGCATGTTTACCTAAATTAATTCTGCTGCGAAATGGATTACAAACTCAATCTATACGTATACTTCCTAATGTATTTTCAATTTTATTCCGTTTATTTATTTAACATGTCTACCAATTGTCTAAAAATGTTTCTTCTTTGCCATTCTTATCAATACATCAGAATATTGAACACCGTAATGAAAGGAGGTTATTTTGCAGTACCTACACCTACCACAAATAAACATACACCAAGCCTGCTGGGTAGCAATTACCGTGGCTCCTGATAGCTTGCAATACAAGTGGTTGTAGAACCTAGAGTAAGAATCTAAGATGAGATGAAAGGAAAGAGACGAGTGCGTATGTATGTATGTAAACTTTCAAAACTATTACTTATTCGGCGAAAAGCAGTAAGTGTTACTCGCACGCCGATTTCCTGTGAGATGAATTACCAATAAAATATATATCTATGGGTTTTATGCTCCAGTGTTTCAACAATCATGTTCAAATTACTAAAGCGCCGTAGTTATAACCCCAGGCGTCTTCCTGCTATTAAAGATAATATACAATCAATATTATATGTAGAAGTCTGTCGAGAACTGTACCCAACTTACGTTAATTCGCTGGTAATTACATTCACATAACATTTATTCACTGAAACATAACATTATAATAAAATATCTCAATAAAATGGCGTAACAAGCTCGTTGGAGTTCCGCCAACTTCAAACTTCACACTTTCAACCAATTTGCGATGAACTCTACAGTTCTAAAGAGCTGAACAAATTTTCTAAACGTGTTATTCGTTTAGAAGTTCAAGTTATGATGGGATTTCGTTGCTCTAGTTTGTTTTTAGATAGAGAATCCATTTGATATAGCGTCTTTGTATGAACTGGGTTGATGATAGACTTTGCTTTTTATTGATGGTTTGTTCCGTCTGAACTGTTTTAGTTTGTTCTGAATAGGTGAACTTTTGTGGTAAAACACCTAGTCTTAACTTATTAGTCGTTCGGCTATTTTACTCTTGATCGACAAATGTGGACACTGCCGTCGATATTCGAGACAGTCGGTGTCGAAATCTCTGGGTAATTGAGGTATTAGGTAGGTTGATAACATTATGTTCTGCTTTTGTAAATGTAATAGGACAGCTTAATTGTGTTTCAACTGGCACGGGTATTATTACTGTCTACTAATCATTTCATATTATGATAGTATTGTTACATATAATAACACGGTGTAGCTTTCAATAAAGTATGTAATTACAATGTTAATAAAGTAGATAATGAATATTTATAATGTTAATAATTAAACATCGTAATTATATACTTACAATTACGTTTATTGTAATTAGAGTCTATTAAATAGGTAAGTAGTTAATTATTGTTCGGTTTAACGGTGAAGGAAAACATCGTGAGAAAACCTGCATGTCGGGACGTTTCATGATATACTCAAATATACATATATATATGAAGTCTGCCAACCCGCACAGGGCTAACGTGGGTCTCGAGCTAACCACGTGCCTCTCCTCAGTGCGAGAAGGGTATTTCTCGCACTGAGGAGAGGCCCGTGGTTTGCAGTAGAACAATTTACAAACTGGGTTAATATTATTAATATATCAATATAATTAGAGAATCTTTATTTCTCATAGATAGACAGGTAAACTTATGTTGTGGTAGAATGTTAATACCTTATTTAACTGTAAATGGATAATAGAAATACATAATAGTTTGTATCGAATTGGGCTAGGCAAAGTATTTAGCATTACGGCGTCTAAAACTGACCGGTACACAGCAATACGCACACCCACCTTTACGTAAAACTTTGGCATATAGATGCCAAAAATTTAACGTTATAAGATTAAGCGGCTAGGTATTAAAAAATCGTTGTAAATCTACGCATTAACATTTTATTGAGACTTATCACAAGCTAATCAATATTACCAAACAAAATTACATAAATCTACTGGAATAGGCTTCGTTAATTATAGAAAGTTTATCTATGACGTAATGACTAAGCGAATATCGATGTCTCGAATATGACCTTTTAGCAGTTAGTCTTACAAAATATTGGCATAATGGTTTTGTGCGTTTGCCTATTATAACTTTAAGATGAGGTAAAAATGCGTTATTTCCAAACGACTGATCGTACGTGTGGTGTAATGATAAAATGGAATATTATATGACTGCACGAATGGCGTAGTCATTTAAGTGGTGGCCTCGCTACTGCTACTACGCCGAGGGTTGTGGGTTCGAATCCCACACAGCACAACAATTTATGTGTTCCGCAAAAGATTGATCCGAGGTAGGGTGTACTTTGTGTCCGTTGTATGAATGTTTGTAAAGTCCCCCGCGACACATGAATTATTCCTAGTACGAGAATAGTCTTTATTTTATTTAATATTTTCTGTAGCTTTTCTGCTAATTAGATTTCACTTTATGAAGATCTCGGTTCGGTTCGGTCTCCTATTTTGCATAACAGCAACATGCTAAGAGTTGCACAGAATACATACATACATATCGCCGGCTTAATACAGCATTCGAAAACTGACATACTCACACACAGCCGTTCTGTGATTTTGAATCAATCGAATGTTCAATCGGTGCATTAAGGTGCTTTTCCACCAGCCAGCCAGCGAGGCGAAGACTAAATGGGACAATTTTTTTAATGCATCTTTCGGTAGAAATTGTATATAGACATGATGTGATGTACGGGATGAAAATTGAAACCTTTATTTATATGCGTAATATTGACACGTATTGTAACACAATATATTATTTAATAATAGGACAATGGAGATGATTTTTGTAATGGTCATTCATATATCGCGATACGTGGCAGTCAGCTTAAAATTTGACATCTAAGTGCATACTACAACGAGGAAATTCTTTTTTACTTACATCGTCCTCATACAATTTAGCGCCCTGAAAACTCTACAATGTGTAGTCATTGCTATTGATATGAGTCTATGTGTAACTATATTTTTCGCGCGTTATATTGAGCATCTATGTATGAGAAGTAGGTCACTTCTGTACCTATTTCATCTGTGTCCCCAATGTAGCAAGCATTCATAAACCAGAATAATAACTTATCAACAACCAAGTCATACGCCACCGGTATAAAAAACAAAGGCTGCATTATACATTGAACGTTTTACTTTTTATCAAAGTTCATTTACCTGTTAGCAGCCAGCTATCGATCGTTACTTAACCAGCGTGCAATGTTAGACATAAGTTAGCCTAGATATTAGACTTATTTGCATATACAACGCTTTTAATATCGTGTGTGCTGAATGTCTGATATTTTTGTGTGCGTACATTCACTTTTTGTTACATCATGGTGGATTGATTTAGATTATCTTTAATCGTTTGATTGATTATAGTTACTGTTTATGTCAGTAGATGTGTTATAAATCGATATTTTACCAGCTTGATTCTATGTTATAGATCGAGCCTATTTATAAAGTGACAAAAAGCTTTGGTGTAATCTGTTACTGTATGGACTTTTATAATAAAAGGTGGACTCGCGCGCTGCGAATTTGCAAGAAATGTCCGTTTCGAAGAACCCTATGTATACTGACCGACTTTCCTCCATGACTTCGTGCTACTACAGAAAAATTGCTTAAGCTGGCTAAGGACTTAAAATGGGATAAAAGAAAAGAAATGTCAGATTTAGGTATGTGAGCCTCAGAACGTTGTAAAGGTGTTACTGGACGCGGGCCTGTTTTTTAAGATAGTTTTCACCAGTCGAGCCTTCTCTTTTTTACAGACATACAGTCGTAAATATTGCATGCATGGCGTGGGGGCTTAAGTGTGTTGTGACTCCGATTCCAGTACAAAATTGTGTTATTCACAAATAGTTACGCTGAGATTGGGACTTTTTATTGTGCGTAGTTTGAATTTTTGTAAATACTCCCATGGCTTAGGAATTAATCCTACTGCGGGTGATGTTTTTAAACGAAGCTGGTCTATTGTATATCAGTTTATACATTAACAATGCGTGGTCCACGTATATATAGGCATAGGCAATAATCGGCGCACATGTAATTAGCAAGCTGACTGCTCCACTACAGTGTTGTTTCTATCATTTAATATTAAATGAGTTATACATAGTCATGTAATAGAGAATCCCGTGACAAGAGAACTAATCTACTTTAAGATTTTATAGCGCATCTTATATGGGATTTGCGAGTATGTTCGCGTCGTAAAAACTATATCGTTTTTATGACTAACACGGCAGATTACAAGACTGTAGGTATTTTAATAACAATGTGATATTGTTACAATTACGCCTGTACCGTTTTAAGGGGAAAATAGAGTGTAGCAACGACATTTTGAAGTATGATTACCTATCTGGTGTAAATCTGCCCATTTGAGAAGTGAAACCAGTCTCTTTGATTGATGACTAGGGTTTCCGAACCTGAAAACCTGCTTAGTTGAAGGTAAGCTTCATAAAGTATGCACTGATGATATGCTTGTGCTATTCAAATTCAAAATACATTATTTCTATAAAAAATTCTAATTAATTAATATAGTAGGCAATAAAAATATAAAGAATAGGTATTACATTTTTGCATTGCGAAGAGTCTGTTCGAGGTGTTAAGCTCCTATAAGAAGATGCAGGCAAGAAACTCATGGCCACTCTTTTCAATCGCCAAATGTTTACAATAATGTTTCTTAACAACACAAATATTTCCTATTTACTTTATTTTGTGTATGAGCTAGATTTTAAAAGTAAATACAACATTTATATATGTAGGTATGTACCAACACATCGGTGAGCTCATTCCTGCTAAACAAATTAAATTGACAAATTACAAGAGACCAATTTCTTGAACCAAGTGTCACTCTATTTTTGTTTTTTCACCAAATAAGGAAAAATTAGATGCACGGATGGCGTAGGATGGCCACCGCGCCAAATGTTGTGGGTTCGATCTCCACACGGGGGAAACATTGTGTGATCCACATATGGTTCTTCTGAGTCTGGATGTTCTTTGTTTCCGTTGTTTGAATGTTATTAAAGTCCCCCGCGGCACAGGAATAGCTCCAAGAGCGGGAATTGCCTTTTTAAAAAGAAAAATAAAAAGATTGCACTAAACTTACTACAAGAACTTTCCTCATGTAAATGCTGTTTTACTGTGAAAATACATTCTTTATCATACATTATTCTGAGTTCTAAGGCACACCACTATGACTAACCCTTAAAGAATATACTAGCGCGATGCTGTTATAAAATGGCTATTAAAAAACTGACCTAAATGTTACGAGCACAAGTTTAATAACGGATGTTTCAATGTTCAATGTTACACAATCAAACAAAGAATCTAGCATTCTAACACATTGATTTACAATTGTAGCACACGTGCCAGCCTTGGCATTGGACAGCATCGAACTTGAACCAGACGCGAGCCAAAACTGTACACGAATACAGCTATACATCGTGTAAACATAAGATGTGGTCGTATTTTAGCTGTGTTATTTGAACTTACTAATATAGTAACTACTCTTCTTTTTAAAAACAATGCTGCACTATCATTTTATCTTCTTTTCTTTCTTTCTTTTCGTGTGGTTAGTGGCCAACCTGTTATGGCTTGTGTAGGCCTCTGACATGGCTTAACGACTGCTGTCAATTTGGCAAAAGCCGGGACCGACTTTTTATGTGCCCTCCAAAGCACGGAGACGCTCAGATGAAATACCACTAAGCGGTCACCCATCTATAGACTGACCGCACCCAACGTTGCTTAACCTCGCTAATCGTTTACCGATCAATGAGTGCAACTGATTGTGTGTTTGTGCTTGGCTACCTGAATAATATCTGATTTACTTATTTACACTTTTTTACAGGTTTGCTTTAACATATTATAATTGTAACATAACCCCCGCACTCCCATACTAGGCTAAGCCTGTCTTGCGGAAAGTTCTCAGGGATTGTTAAAGATTTCATTAATTATATTGTTGTAATAGTAATATATTATTATAACGTTATATGTATTTTTTAATGCATGCATATTTATATTAATTAATCCTACGTCTTACTCTATAGTAATACAATAATGAAATAAAAGGAGACAACATTAATTATTATTGAAATAGTTACCTACATTATTATTAGATTTAAAAACGAACAAAAATAAATATAAAAAGAATTTACAAAAGTTAAAAGAAATTAAACATTATTAAGTCAGTCTTTTGAAAAGTTCTTCCGTTTTATTATAATCCCAATTTAAAAGTTCCTTATTTAAAATGCCAAGAACTTTACAAAGATTCGAATAATGGACACAAAGAACACGCAAACCTGGAATACCATTTGTAGATTATACATTTTTCTGTCCCGTGTGAGATTCGAATCCCACACTCCACGTAATGGCAGTAGCGAGATGACTACTTAATTGACTACGCCATTCGTGCTGTAAACTAGTAAACCAAACAAAATCTAATTTATAACCTGACTTACTAAACACCATAGAGTTAAAACATAGTCCTTGTAGATAACACAGCATAACGAAAGCGGCAGCCAAACAATTTAAAATGCTAATTTATAAATCGATATACTCAGTGAATAAGATAACTGCTCTTCTTATGCTTAATACAATACCTACTAAGTAACGGGTCTTACTCGCAATAAAGTATTTAAAAGGTAATAAGTCAATCCGTGACCACGATCGATGCAAGTCGGTCGAAACGTCGGCCAATCAATAAGTATTTTTTGCCTTTTAAATACTTCATCGCAAGTAATACCCGTTACCTGGTATTGTATTAGGTATGTGTGCAAATCGCGAAAGTCTAAAAACGTTTACTCTTTTTAATTCTTAATTTCTACAGTAATTATTCCTGAATTGAGAAAGACTTTACAAATATTTAAATATCGAATACAAGGAACACACAACCAGGAATACCATTTGTGGATTACATAATTTTTGTCCCGTATGTGATTCGAATTCAACACTCGGCGTCGTAGCACTACGCCATTTGCGCTTTCAACTTATCAAGCTGACAAAATCAGCCTCATTTATAACCTTACCTATTGTTGAACTCGGGCCTCTTCTCAGTAAGAGAAGTTATACAATAAATATTATATTGGCTAATTAATAAATTAAGAGGTTCGAATCTCATCTCTTGTCCTGCCAATGTAAACCCACTCCTAACACATTAATTGTAGCTTAGCTGGAAGGGTTAATAAGAATACCAGTATATGTAAACCAAAATACAAATAATTTTCTTCAAAAAGAATTCGCGATTCACCTTTCTGATACACGCTGTCTAGACAAAGTCACGATTCGTACCGACATCGCTACAGTCATCGGCTTAGTTACCTATTTATACTAAACAATCAATGTTCTGTTCATCACTATTGACCATTGTTGGGTCAAATCATTTGTATCACATCTTTGTTCAAAGTTGGCCGAACTCTTTCGCTATTATTTTATCTGACAATAGAATTAAAAGTAACGGTTTTTGTTACTGTTGTCTGATGAACCTAATTTACGTTTAGATTTTGATAGTATTTGATGATATATGATTTGTATGGTCTAATACCATGTTTGGTATATACTTACATAGTATTAATCTTCCTCAGTAAACAGACCAAGTATCTCAAAAAGATTTTCCAGATTAGACGGGTATTTTCTTAGATTATCATGCCCAAACAAATAGTTAAATATTTCAAAGGTAGTAGAGCCTCGCTGATTTCAGCATGAATGGCCCGGCTCGATTGGGGAAGGACTACCCTGTCACAGAATATCGACGTGAAATAGCAGTATTCCTACTGTTGTGTTTCGTTCAGTGAGTGCGAGTACCGGAGACCCAATCACCCTCTTTCCCCCTTCTCGCTCCTTTTCCTTCCCACTTCCTTTTTCTCTTCTTCCTTTCATAAAGGGTTGGCAACGCGCAAGTTATGCCTTTGGTGTTGCAGGCGTCCATAGGCCACGGTGACCACTTACCATCAGATGGACCGTATGCTTGTTTGCCACATTAGTTGTATAAAAAAATACTCTTCAGCTTTATAATATAGTTGTATTTAAATAGATATAAGACTGTTAACAACGTTCTTACCATCATCGCTAAGCTGCTCAAGGGTCATACTTGAATACGCGCGCCCTATCCGTAGTTACCTATACTCAAAAAGGATATTATTAAGATTAAACTTCTACACTATCGGTTAGCGTTGCAGCCGTAGATATATGATATGCTTCTGAATGGGTTTTCCATATCTCCTTAACAAGACGGGAAAACGAGTAATTTGTGCATGTTAAAGTTTTCTTTGAAGGGTCGCTAATGCGCGAGTCTCGGTGACCTCTGAAAAAGAATAAACTAATCTTGTGACATCATAGGCTACGTGAACCGGCTACCTTCAAGCGACATATGAATATAAGCCCAAAAAATCTACTAGGGTAAGACACATGTCTCTGTCTAATGACTAAGCCCGCAGCACTCAAAGTTTTAGTAGAAATAAACATTGCGCCATCCGTGCAATCAATAGAATTATAATTCCTCATTAACAGCACTCAGCATTACGTTACATGACAAGCCTTAGCCAAGTCTACATGCTAATAAAAAAACTCGAGACGAACAACAATTCGCTATAACATAAAGCCTACACTTATCTAATACTTATATAATACAAGATTTGCTTGAAAATAACCAGTTTTGCAGCTCTATTGGACATAATTAATAATGCCTTCGGGTTTATAAATCAATAATCGTTTAAACTATAGTGGTTTGACTGCTGGTTTGAGTGAGAGTGAAATTTCTACATAGGACCACGCCTCTATTTAAAAAGATTCGTTTGGTATGCCTTGTTGGTTTCGTGTCATTTACGCTTGAGTTCGATTCTCGGGTCGGGTATGGTGTTATTTTGTTTCTGTTTGGCAATACGCAATAGTAGGATGGAGCTGAAGAATGGTAGATGACAAAAGGCTCACCAATTATGACGTGCAGCTTGAAACAGCTGGCGGAATGTTGATGTTATATATATTTGTCTATTCGTTGGCGTAGTAACTGGTGTCGATCTAACTTGTTTGTCTCTAACATGGTATCCAAATGCAAAAGATTGCTGAGTGCCTACTTGGTGAGTCTTTTAGAATATTTTAATGCAGATTATAACTTTTTAGATTTACCGAACTTTCAGAATATCTAAGGTTAACTATGCACTACATTGAAATTCGTCGTTGGAAATCAACGCAGAAACTTGTTTAGTCTATAACTTATTTAGACTTTTCGAAGTTATATACCTATACAATATAATTGTTATATACAGGAATATACGGCGGATTTTTGTATTTTCTCTTCGTGCATAACCGTATACCAGGGATACTCGTACACAATTTATTGTAATTGCCAAACCTTTCCGTGAGCTTGCATCCATTAAGGATCGCGATAAAAAATGATACGCAAAAACCGTAACAGACGTTCACACTTTAAACATTAACACTTTATAATTTACGACACGCCGGCGGGTCACTATAACAGTTTTTAAATTTTATAACATAATATTTAACACTCTGAAGTTATACTAAACCCTATATTATATAATTCTATATGTTTGCGGTACAATCATAAAGTAGTTAAGTGGTTCTTTGAGCGAATCATAAATTACGGTGGCAAGCACCGCGTGTGACGTAAATTAAAAAGTTGTAAAACGAAACGGCATGGCGGCACGTGGAAGCGACCCGAGGCCTGTGTCCTCTGTCTTACGACAATTTGTATTTCAGGACTTGGCTGGCGCACTTCACTTTTATATCGCTTGCTTTAAATAAAGTAACTTCGTTGGAGGTCCCTTTTTATTGCAACAGTTCTTCATAGCTATGAAAATGGATCTATAAAAGCATATAGTTCTCAATAAACGAAGTTGAGCTATTCATTAGGAAATGGCGATAGCCATCGTAATGTTTAAGCTTGCGAGTTGATATAGTTGCGTTTTCTTCTTGTAGCAATTTCAACATACAACTATCAGGCTTTCAGTTTAATTAAAAAACTATAATTTTACGACGTGTATTCAGGCTCTGAACGTAAACTTCACAACTGCTTACCATCAGGCGCAGTGTAGTCATATTGACAGCCTTTAAAAACCTTGTTTGCTACGTTAGTCATCATTCTGTTACCCTAATCCTGATTCAATCAGATTCGACGAAGTATGTCTTCTTTCTCATCATTAACTCATTTTTCTTTCATATCGTTTCTTACACAGTCCATCCATCTGTTCCTTAGTCTTCCTCAACCTTTCTGTTCATTTATATTTATTGATTAACATGCGCTTCATCTCTTCTCATAATATTTTTGAGGCACGCTTTCTTATATTGACACCAACGATTCCCTTTTAACTTTGATAATCCTTGTAACACACTCATCACAGATTTTGTCACTGCTACCTTAGTACATTTGACATTGTAATAGACCGGATACATTTTTCTTTTTACAAAAATACGTTACCACCGATTCTCGTGATGTAGAGAATATCGGAAACGCACACTTCCCATCCTAAAATACCGTGAACGTTTCACAAGCTGATTTACAGACGCCAAACAGAAACTTCACAGAGTCCAGATCAGTATTGCGCAATTACATATACAAATGTAACAAGCGAGGATTTGTTCGAGCCAATGTTTGGATGTTACGCTGATGGCTTTGATTGGATATGTTGCCAGTTTATTAGATGGAGTACGCTTTATTGATAAAATATAGTTCACAATTAAATAGTAGCTTTTGGTTCATTTTTGGCCTCATAATATCGTTGCTTTAGTGGGATCGTTGGTCCAGTATTATCATTGGTCTAACTCTAGTGGTATCGTTGTATCAGACCTACCTAACAGTACTATGTGCAACGATGCCGGTGGACGTTAGTCTATCAGCATCGTTGATGCAATTGCATACTTTTACTGTATCGTTGGTCCATTGTCGTTGTCGGTCCCGTAGTATCGTGAGCCTCTGGGCCTACTTTTGTTGGTCCGGTGGTTTTCTTATTTGATTTGTATTGTTAGCCTAGCGGTATCGTTGGATTTGTGGCATCGTTGATTTAGTGGTATATTTAGTCCTTTTCGTTGTTGTTTCAGCGGTATCGTGGGTCTAGGGCTACTATTGGCCTAGTAGTAAATTTAGTCCACTATCGTATCGGTATCGTTTTAGTAGTATGGTTATTCCTGTAACATTGTTAGTCTAGTGGTGTCGTTTAGTACAGAACCATCATTGGTCCAGTCCGGCGGTCTAGTTATCGTGTTATTGGCCCAGTGACATAAAAGTACGAGCACGTAATCGAAAACTTCAACAGTTCTTCTTGGAACACATTTCATTCCCAGATCAGGATCTGAGGCTGGATCCGATAGATGGCCATGTGCCCTCACCCTATTTCAAGAAACCTCAGCACAACTCGTGAAATTTGGATGTCAAAAATCCGTCTAAGTCTTCCATTAAACAGGCGATATCCTATATTATATTGTGTTTGTTATTCGGGTGAACTTATTTTCATATATGATCATGTATATTTAGTATACGAAGCTAGGGTGAAAGGTAATCATACTTACCTTATACATGATGTAAAGTAAATTACCGTTATTTTATTCGAAGCGATACTTAAAATCTCTTTTGGTATAAAGTTAACTTTGTAGTTAACAAAGTTGCATGTTCTTAAATATACATTGTGAATTAGAATTTATGTACTTGTTGTTACCCGCTTCATTGCTCGTGTGAATTTCACGGGGATGCAGACAGGCTTTAAAATACCTTATGTTATATAGGCCAGGATATGTACTATCTGTGTGATAAGGTTTTATCCAAATACGTTGAAGAGTTTACGAATGTTTAAGTAACAAACATCCCAATATATTCACGATATTTCACATTTATAATATAACTTGAATGATCTTTGAACTATGTGCTTTGGCTTCAATGATGCATTGCCGGTAAATAAATAGTTTTGCGAAGTTTATGAACATTAAAACATTTCCAATTAGTCTTATTTTAAGTAATAGGAATAAGATTAATATCTTTTTTATTAATTTAAAACATTTATTTATAATTAGATAATTTATTAATATAATAAACAAATTTTAAGAAGAAGCAGTTATATTTGTGCTAGATGTGATTGTCTATAACTGAATGATATCAATCATTGGTAATTATTATTAACTTTATATTTCCGACAAGATCCAATCCAATATCCAAATAAATAAATAAACTTTTTACTATAGTGTACCCTGGCTAGTAGTCCAGCTTCGTTAGTTATGTATTAGCATAGTTACATAGACAACGCATTACGTTCCGTGCAGGGATCAAACCCACTACAAACGCTTGGCAAGGTGACCACTGTCTTCATACCCTAATTTCCGCGCCCCACTTGGCATCTCAAATTAGTACGCAAGTTATCTCATCAAATGAAACAATCGATATCAATTAAACACTCATTGTATACGATCACGTACAATAACAGACAAGTATTCTATAAATACTCACTCGTTCCTTGTTTGTGACGTCATACATCATACTGCGCAAGCGCCTGATTTATGACATGTTTTCGAATACCTACGCGCATGCACTGTACTGCGCGTACTATGTTATGTATATAGTAATTATTCTTCTTTTTGTAGTATTTACTAGGAACGGTAATTGTTTATCCTTGAGCTGGTAAAACAACGTCGACACAAGTTGTTATCGTAAGCTACCACTTAGAGATGATGTAGATACATCTATTCTTATGGTAAATAGGGTCCTTGTGGGCTATTTAAGCCTTATCCTCATAGACTATCATGGCCATAGCAAGAGGCACAGCGGGAACTCTACTTGCTTGCTGAAGCTCGAACGACCCTGAATCCTATTCTCAGAAAAAGGATGGCATTGAAATTAAAATACGTACCTATTTTATCGCGGTTTATTTTGCTTAAGTTTTTTATTTTTAAATTTACTCTACCTACTCTGATGTTTCGGCTGCTTGAAGTATTGAAGATTAAGTTATTTTAAAATACCTGATGATTATTTTATTATTAATGTCTCTGTATCTTGAAGCTTAATTGTCTTACTGGCACTAAATATTATACGGAATATAAAATAGTAAAAAAATAAATCTTCCTTACTTTTGTCTAAAAGTCTAGAGATTGTCTAGTTTAGAGATTTGGTCTGTCAAGATCATTGCACCAGCGTTTTCTTGGCCTACCCTGTTGACGGCGTCTCTCTGGTGTCCAATCCGTTGTTATATATTCGTACGCATGTATGTTTAATGATTTTGATGGTGCCTTCTGCAGATATACCTCGCCCAGTACCTTCAACCTAGCCAATATCGGTATCTACTGATAATTGAATCGGTACTTCAGTAGGTTGAGTAGTAGAGGATCGCTGATTTCAGCATGAAGGCCGGCTCGATCCGGGAAAAACTACCCTCTCATAGAATATCGACGTGAAATAGCAGTATTCCTACTGTTGTGTTTCGTTCGCTGAGTGAGAGTGCCGGAGGCCCAATCACCCTATTTACCCCTTCCCGCTCCTTCTCCTTCCTTTCCTAAAGGGTTGGCAACGCGCAAGTGATGCCTTTGGTGTTGCAGGCGTCGATAGCCTACGGTGACCACTTACCATCAGGTATGCTTGATTGCCACCTTAGATGCATAAAAAAAAGGTATCGATATAGTTGGATCGTAAGGCCTCAGATTCCATTATTAGTAAATATCAGAATTCGAGACCTTACTATCATAAAGGTGAGAAAGAACACATGAGAGAGTAATATAGACATAGAGCGCTCTTCATTGCGTTGTTGGATAGAGTAATAGTGACGTCACACGTGTTTATGGATTAGCAGTGTTTATTTTAGAGGATGGTGCTATAAATTAGCTATTCTTGTTCAATTATGTTGTTGTGTTTAGATTTATTATTCAAAGATACAGTAACAAATGTTGCGCATGATGTGCTAAAATGGTTTTGGCATGGGCAATAAAAGTATTAAAGAAAGATAGATTGACCAAGTCGCAATGGTATTTTAGGTACACAGAAAAGAGAAGAGATATTATTAACACAAGTGCAAGCTATTAATAATAAAATAGTCTTGGCATCAGATTTTCGATGGCCATTACTGAAACTATAACAATTATCTAGTTTTAACTCTCCCTCGGGAACCGTACTTTTTTCTAAGTGAAAGATACCCTATGAAATTTTCTGTATCCCGGGCAACATGTATGCGAAATTTCATGATGATCGTGAAAGTCGAGCAGTTAGGCGTGAAGGCGTAACAAAGAACTTACATAGGCATTTATAATATTAGTTAGGATAAAATATAAATATAAACAAATAAATATTCTATCACATACACACAACAACATCTAGCCCAAACTAAGCAGAGCTTGTACTATGGGTACTAGACAGTGGATAAAAATACATATATACTTCTTTTTTTTGTAAATACATACATATTATACATAGAAACACCCAGACCAAGACAAACATCCATGTTCATGCACACAAATGTTTGACTTGTGCGGGAATCGAACCCGCGACCTTAGGCGTAGCAGTCGGTTACACTAACCACTACGCCATCGAGGCCGACAATATAATTGCCAAGATAGTGGAAAAGTGTGCACAAATGGAATAAAGACCTTGGTGATGGTTATTTATTTAAAGTAAAGAGGTGCCGGTTAATAGCCAAGTCAAAATTTCCCTTAACTGAAGAGCGTGCCTCAAGAATATTGTAAGAATAAATGAAGCAAGTGAGATTTATTTATAAGTACTAATTAAATTAATTTTTAATTGCAGGTAATACAAACTCTTCTATCATAGCGACACAACAGTTTTTTGTAAGTGTTATGTACCTATAAGATAAAATCCTGCTAAATTTAAGTCAGATTTGTGTGTCAAAGATTACGTACCACCATACAAGAGCACAAATTAGACTAAGCACTTCTCAAAAATTATCCCACCAAATGTATCTATGGCACACAGGCAGACTGCGGAGGTAATAATATATGGTCCTATTGAGAACGTCAACATATTAAAAAAAGCCTAATCGAAAATGCATATCAGCATCATATGCATTTACGATGTGTTTTCAACACTATAATGCATAAATTGACTATGGTAAGCCAGTACTAGTGTTTTAAGTGGCCGCCTCGCCATTGCCGCCGCACCGAGTATTGTGGGTTCGAATCCCACACAGGACAAAAATTGGTGTGATCCACAAAGTCTGTATGTTCTTTGTGTCCGTTGTTTAAATGTTTGTAAAGTCCCCCGCGACACGAGAAATTATTCCTAGAGCAGGAGTTGTCATTTTAGAAAAGAAAAAATTCTATACAACGCGATACCTACTTCCCCATTGTACACAATTTTAGGCAAATCTTTCGAATGTTATTCGAATGCAATTATACGCGTCACTAATATCCATAATCAATTCATAATTCTAGTATAGAGCCCCAGTAATCATTATACCTACTATACATCAGATGTTGATAATGAAACGCACCCACGACACGACCTTGCCGATTATCGAATTCATTATCACGAGCTTGACTCACTGAACTTATGACATTATCATAACGATTTATATTCAATTTTTATCTTGTAGGTTATAATATACCGACTTATATTATGTACCTAATTCTTCTTTATTATACTGAAGCCATCCTAGCTAATTACCAAAGGCAAAAAATTTATATATTTATAGCTCAAAAATTAAAACATAAGATAATTCAAGTGTGTTGTGATTTGAATCATAAGGCAAATTAAATTATTCTAAAGTTAACACAATGATTATTATTTTTATACCTATCGTATAACAAAATATACCTACATATATGTATTTTTATACAACTTGTTTAGCAGTTACAACACGTACCTACACTATATGCAAGATTGAGACAGTAGCTACACTTTTTGCTTATAAAGGAAATTGTATGTATCTTAATTCATAAGTTAATTCAATTATTGTTTGTGCTTAACAATATTTGCATGCCTTAAATAGGCAGATTACAGTTTGCACATAAACTACCAATAATCCACCTGGTTTGTTTTCTATGCAAATAAATATTCTTATTCTTATTCTTAACGAGGCTTTATTATTGCGGAATTGGTAACGTTTGTTCGAAAGACATGGTAACGATACGAAAACGATATTGATGGACTTAATTTATTTTAGATTATATGGGAAACTTACAGTTAACTTGATAATGATGACAATTTTACAAAAAGTTAAGAATAAAATGCACATGTATAGAACGTAACTTATTTTGATACCTCGCGTTACTAAACTTCGTTTAGTCTACGGTAATCAGTTACATACATCCCGTGTAATGATCTATATGTATTTTACTTTGTATGAAGAATATCATTAGTCAGTTGGCTTTAGTATCTAATTAAACAACACTATCTTTAGTAATCATAATTTGACAACAGACCTACATAATATATTTTATCAACATTACAACACAATTTCAAAACCAGGTAAACAAAATAGACAAACTACATAAACAAAAGGGCTTTACGTCAGTCATATTGTTAGTATAAACACACAAACCTATAGTCATCTCTTTTGTACACAAACAATGTGCACACATACAATGTTATCGTGAGTAAGACAAACAGACTAGTAGATTGAAGTAGTACGCTTAGATCATAATTAAACGTGAATTCGTACAAGGCAAGCAGTACAATTACTGCCAAATTATTCAGCATACTTGAATTGGTAACGTGGCTGAGATGATTAGCACTGGTGCTTAATTATAACAATTATTTAGCTATAAGGAATTTGGTTGCTAGCAAAATATCGTTGGTTTTCTTGCATACAATCCCCATTCTAAAACTATCCCCGTACTGCAGAATCTCCGTGTCGTAAGTAACTTTAGAAGAGTTTAATTAAGAGTTTAAATGAAAAAAATCTCGATATTCATACCCAGTTTCAAATCAACGATATGTCACAGTCAAACTAATTTCGAATGATTTAGTAGGCTTTTGGTAATTCAGTAAGCCAATCCCAGCAGTTAATATTTAACAGGCTTTCAACAAAATGTATTGATCTACCTTTCAGAAACCAGAGGTTAGCGCTTTGGCAGTACCGGAGTGATTACTTAAACCAGCGCCCAAAATTAATTTTTTCTGTATAGATACTCGCTGTAGTAGGACGGAATCTGAAAACGTGTATGGTAAACGTCAGTAGGTTCGGCCCTATTACGTGGGTACTAAAACAAAACAATAATTAAACGTACTTATAGTACGTTTAGAAGCGATTACGACCCACGTAGCAGTATCACTGGCAGTACTACACTGTCGATGTCATTTGGTTGTCACAGTTTACGCGAATGAGAATCACTTACATATACAGGGTGTCCGGTAATTAATGGATAACATTGAAATGTATTATAGTAGAACTGAAGGCGGTTCTGATAAAAAGAAAAAAATATATAATTTAAAAAAATATATATAAATTAAAAAGTGCAAGCTATATAGCATAGCATACTTTTGACTGTCTATCCATTAGCATAATTAGTGTTTTATAATAAAACAACAAAAAACCGATGGATTTCATTTATAGTCGTAGTATACAAGAAAGTTATACATGGTAATTAAAAAAACACATATCTCAGGTAATAGTTAGGATAGATTTCTTTTCATATTTTTTTATGAACGGCCATCAGTTCCACTATAAGACATTTCCAGGATATCCATTAATTACCGGACACCCTGTATGTACGTATGGCGTTGTCTTTTTTGGCTCAATGGCATGAGCTCAGCCCTATGATGATCAGCCCGGTGTTTTTGTAATAGTAGTAGATGATCACTTTATACTTTTGCGTTACATGATTTGAAAACGGATATTATAAT
The DNA here is from genome assembly GCA_963675205.1 of Catocala nupta. Taxonomy (NCBI): domain Eukaryota; kingdom Metazoa; phylum Arthropoda; class Insecta; order Lepidoptera; family Erebidae; genus Catocala; species Catocala nupta. Next base: position 25,718,487 of record OY776090.1, on the reverse strand, counting down.
GCCCAGTATTTAATAACTCTATAATGCCCAGTATTTACGTACCTTTTTGAAAGGCTTGACGTTTCGACCAGGTTGCACTGCAAGACTGACTGTCAGTCAACCTGGCCGAAAGGAAACTCAGTATTTTTAGTACGTAAATACTGAGCATGATTGAGTTAGTATCCGTTTTCCGTTAATAAATAGAAATAGTTGCTGAATCAGGGTTACTTCTAAATATGTAGCTGCCGAAATGAGGCCATACACCTCTTCTTTTATAGTGAGTACGTTCAATATAGTTTGTATGGTTAATATGACTGTATTTCAATTACTCTATTTAACCTCACAGTTAATTATCATTGTGAATTAATTCAGAACTGTTATCATTGTCAACTGAATGGCCTAGTCATTGTTTGTTGTTGTAACAATGTGTGGGTTGCATTGATTACCTACAGACGTGTACGCTCCAATGTAAATTAACCCAGATTGTTTTGACTGTGGTTTATATGGCTTACTAGATTTGTCCTGCGGCTTCGCTTGCATAAATGTAGGTTAGGTTAGGTTCTCTAGTTCCAGCTACCCACCCACCTTACAAAGCAGTTAGTTGGCACACCGTGGTGGTTTAAGTCGGTAGGCCTGAAGTCTCGGGAGAGCCCGACATAGCCCTCTCGCCTCCCCTTGTGGCGAAGGGGTATGCATCAGGAGCATTAACAAAAGTTAAAAAAAAAATTACCATTGATTTTTCTGGATGAAAGGTACCATATAAAATGTCATGATTATCGGTTGAGTAGTGAAGGCGTGGAAGCGTTATAATCAAACTCACATTCGCATTTATAATATTAGTTAGGATGTATATATTAGACTGGTTTGTTGCTTCTATAGTATATTTGTTATGTCTGCGGTCGTAGTCCGACGGTAGCTCATTGGTTTGTGGATGGATACTCTATAATATTGTCTTCTGTTTACGCGAATGTTATTCATTGAAATTAAACTACTATATACGGATTTTATCGCGTTGTTTATTTAACACTCTATTACATAATTTAGAAACTGTTACACTACTATACTGTACTATTAAACTTTACTAATTTTAAGCTAATTAAATTATTAAAACTATCAAATCTATTTGTTTTTAAGTTTACACTTTCCCCGACGTTTCGGTTGCTTTTCAGCAGCCATGGTCACGGGGAGACTAAGATGGTAGTTGTCTCAATGTTCCAGTGTAGTTATTTCAAAGTACCCGAACATAATTTAGTTATTGGTGTTTCTATTTACGCAGAATGAGCTCAAAGTATCATGAAGTCTAGCTGTGGTTTGTTTCTTCTTGGGTTTGACTATTTGAAGTACTGGATCCCAAGCTGGTGGTACATTCCAACCATCTTCTCTATTGAAATTTGGATGTTTTTTGATCTCAATAGCCTCGCGAAGCATCCTTGGTAGGAATCGGTGTTCTTTAGCGAGAATCTGTGGTTTGTCAAATCTCAGGTAGTGGTTGGTCCCCTGTTGTACATGTTCACACACAGCAGACTTCAACGAGCGTTTGTGTTTAACGTCAGCTATGTGTTCTTTTATGCGGGTGCCTATGCTTCTCTTGGTTTGACCAATGTATGAGAGTCCGCAGTCACAATCTATTTTATAGACCCCTGCATCTTGTAAAGGTAATTGGCACTTGACGGATGGTAAAAATTGACTTATCTTCGTTGGCGGCTTGAAGTATGTGTTGATTGAAGCTCGCTTCAAGATGTAGCCAATCTTGTCAGTGACACCCCTTACATAAGGCAGTATAGCAGGCTGGCGCTCGACTGTGGCTGGCTTTTCTCGGGATCTGTGACAGCGGCGCGGCTGTTGGAGCTTGTTGTCTTGCAGTACTTGCTTGACATGTTGAAGCTCGGCGTCCAGGTGTTTCTTGTCACAGATCCCGTGGGCTCTCTGATACAAAGACATTCCCACGGTAGCTAACTGTTTAGGATGGTGGTGAGATTCACCGTTTAAGTACCTATTTGTATGGGTCTTTTTCCTATACACAGTGTGGCTCAAAGTATGATCAGGATTCCTGATGACAAGTACATCTAAGAATGCTAATGAATTATTTGCCTCTAATTCCATAGTAAATTGGATGTTGTTATTAATGGAATTAAGATGTTCTAGGAATACACTAACACTATCTGTTGGTAATATTGTAAAAGTATCATCTACAAACCTCTTATAAATCCTGGGTGTGATGGGGGCAGTCTGTAAAGCTCGAGCCTCGAAGTCCTCCATATATATGTCGGCAACAACAGGCGATACAGGGAACCCCATTGCCACACCATCTACTTGTATGTAGAATTTATTGTCCCACAACAGATAGCCAGTTGTTAAGCAATGCTTAAGTAGTTCTGCATATTCCTCAGGCATATTGTACTCTATTAGCTTCCTTTTAGTTATTTCAATACAGTCATGTACAGGTATGCATGTAAATAATGACTGTACATCAAAACTAACCATTGTTTCATTGTTAGTGAGACATAGGTGTTTAATCTCACTCACAAAATGGTATGAATCCTTTACATATGCTCTCGAGTTGCCTCTGAGTGGTGAGAGTATCTTCGCTACGTGCTGCGCCAGTCTGTAAGTTGGTGTGTCGATCTGACTCACAATAGAACGTAGGGGAGCGTTTTCTTTGTGTATTTTTGGTAACCCATACAGCTTTGGAGGTTTTACGCAAGCTGGTATTAATTGTTTAACGTCTAGATCTAGTCTTTCGGAGTATTTATGTATGATGTCTTTGGTTTTGTTCAATATTTTGTTTGTAGGGTCTGTTTTAACCTGTTTATATGTTGTTTCATCCGAAAGTAAATTTTCAATTTTATTTTTATAATCTGACGTATCCATTATGACCGTAGCGTTTCCTTTATCTGCACGGAGTACTGTAATATCTGGTCTAGCCCGCAAGTTCTTCAATGCGACGAATTCATCTTTGGGAAGATTCGGTCTAAATTATGTAATAGAGTGTTAAATAAACAACGCGATAAAATCCGTATATAGTAGTTTAATTTCAATGATGGATACTCTGTTAGAAATTAGAAATTTTTAGTAGCAGTCCGAAGTTTAGAATTTGTCCGGTAGTATCGACAATCTCGGTTACCAATATGTGGTTTATAAAATATATATTATATACCGTGTATCTTATAAGAAATTTACATATGAGGAGTCAATATTTTTTAATAATATTGAATATTTCATTGGGTCTAGAACGTTTAATTTCTGATATGGTAACATGGTATGAATTCTCCATGGTAATGTATTAATATACAATACCATGGAGAATTCACCGCTGAATGGTCATACAAGCGATTTAGCTTACTAGAGAAATATGTTTTTACAACATGTGGTTCTTCATTGACGTTGGCATCCATAGGCCATCTTTTATTAAAAAACAACATCTGCCTACTCTTACTAAGATATATAAGCGTGTTTTATATAAAGAATGAACTTCAGCGTAATTCGTAACCGCTTTTAAAACGTTACATTGCTCAACATTTCTAAAAGAAAAATATTTTCCGAGAACCTTTTATTTGTTGTTCCTTTAAAAAATCTTTGCTCCAGTCGTAAAACAATGCTGGTGTTAGGGTTGCCTGTGTAGGGGCGAGTATTTTCTTTTTATATAAAAATCCAGCTGCCGTATGTTTGAGTCCACAAAACTTGAAAAGCAGTCGATGGATTGACTTGAAATTTTGACACAACGTTCCATAATATTGTCTAACGTTTATGCGAATGATTGATGAATTCCATTTTTATTGAAGAGTGTTCTTATAAACTTATATATCAAAGATCCTATGGGTACTGAAAATTAATAATATCAGACTAAGCCACAGAGAAGCGTGGCTGACTTTAGCTAGTAAAGAATATCCTTTTTTAATAGCTTACGACAAGCAAATGTATTTATAATAGGTAGATAGGGCACCGATGTCTGAGCTTTTATGGGATTTCACAAAAAATTACGCAGCCCGACTGGGAAAGTATCCACCATGATGATTCACCAGAAGATGTACTAGCGGTAGCGATAGACTCCACTATTCAGAAGATCGCAGCTATATTCTCCTATGTTGTGTGAGAGACAGAGTGCAATCAGAAAGGGACTAATAATCTTCGTCCAAAAATAGCAGCGTAAAGACTCCTTAAAAATAATTTTACAGTTACAAATAATAAAATTAACAGAATATACTAGAATATATCTCATGTTATAACATATTATGTTATTTTTATTGTCATATTACAATTAAGGGTATGTTTACACAACAGAGCATAATAACTCATTTTATGTAGGTATTCTTATTATTTTTATAATAAAGTTATATATGAGGGTGGCAACCCTAACGGTACTTGTTCAGATTGATTCTGCGGTTACTATGGAGATTGGATTCCAGATGAAACACTGGGCCAGACATATTTTTCATTGTTTGTAAAATTCCAAATTATTTTCGTTGGCAACGGAGTTGGCAATTTTTTGTTGTGTAAAACATTGACGTCTGTTTTGGTAAATTGAATTAAATTCAATCTCTTTCTCGTTTTGAATAATACGTAAATATATAATATATAGATAACTTATTTATTTGTTTATTACAACGGACGTACGATTTTCGTATATCAGACACCAGGTTGCTACTTAACATTATCCTACCAGGTAAAACCTATACTTTGCTCAAATCGAGAACCAAATGAGTTGCAAAAATAAGTGAATTCTAATATATCACGTAGCCGGGTAGATCTTTTCTATGGATTTTACCAACTGACTTTCGTTATTTTGAACTACATTTTTCAGTGCTGTATTTTTAAAGCATCATGTACAAAGTTATATTTTGCTATAAAAACATTTCTATATTTGTAACGGCTTAAATAACATTAATTATAACTATTTTCATAGGAAAACATGTTTTGGCGGCACTATGGCCGCCAGACGGCGTGTCTCATCACTAGTAATAGGCATGCCAAACAGCACGTGTGGCAGGTGTGCCAGATTATGCCAAGAATGCCAACCTTACATCATTAAGTTGCTATGACGTTTATATATATTTCTACTTACAGATTCATTCGGTGAAAGATCTATTTATTTGAGATCTGCATATTATTTGAATGTACGGTTGGCGTAAGTAGTCACTTTACCACAACCAAAATGTCGAGTGCAATGCATTGATTTCATTCGCGCAAGTTTGGGTATTCTGTGTCTTATGTTTTAATGTTTATTGACCTCTGAGTCTTTTTCGAAGAGGTTAATGAAAACATTATGTGGGTCTGTGTCTGTCTGTTACTGACAGGGATAGCTCCGGAACCACTGGACCGATTGACTTGTAACTTGGTGTGCACACCTTGGGGTCATACCTCGGTCGAGTTTGAATATGGGCCCTGTGGGTCAAAAGACCCCCGGGATATAGGGCTCACAAGGTCATAATGTCAGGGGATATCCACCAACAGAGTGATTTGGAAGTCCAAGGTAGAGGCTGTTGCCTAGCAGTGGGACATTACAAAAGCTGATGAAAAAAAAGTTCACATGGAGACGAAGAGGTTGAATCCAGGGTTTTTACACCCATCTCGTTAAGTACTAGTTTTTGGCCGCGGCTTCGCTCGCGCAAATTTAGGGTAGGTTAGATTTGTTAAAGGTATTTTTTTTCGGGATGAAAGTCAACCTTAAGTCCTTTTCTGTACCCTAGGCAACGTGTGTGCAAAATTTCATCACGATCGGTCCAGTAGTTAAAGGGTGGAAACGTAAGAAACTCATTTTCACTTTTATAATTTTAGTAAGGATTCGACATCGTTACAGGATCTCACATCTACGAGTGTGGTAGTATATGTATATTGCGGCCATTATGCCGAGTGTAATGCATTAGTTCTATTCACACGAATCTGAATGTTCGGTGTCTGATGTTTATTAAGACTGCCGTCATAATTCATAGTCATCATTGTAATCTTATATATAAAATTCTCGTGTCACAATGTTAGTTACCATACTCCTCCAAAACGGCTTGACCGATTTCTATGAAATTTTGTAATATGCATATTTAGTAGGTCTGAGAATCGGCTACTATCTATTTTTCATAACCCTTAGTGATAAGGGTTGTCCATCCCTAACATTTTTTTTTATCTTTTGGTCAAAACATTTTTTATGGCAAAATAACGTTTGCCGGGTCAGCTAGTAGTTATATAGATGTCTTTACAGAAATATGTTTGAGATCTTGAGTTTAAGGCCACGGCCTTACACAATTATTATTTCGCGCTGTAAAAGTTAAAGACATTCTGTAGTAAATATATATAAATATTAACAAGTAGTTGCTCAGTAGCAGAAATTCTACCGTAATGCATAAATTATTTATTTTATATTTTAACTTTCTGCACATTAACCTTCTTCATAATTATAAACTTTAACTATATGAAACGACGATTTCTTTTCCGTAATCCTAACTAATATTATAAATGTGAATGTGAGTTTGGTTGTTAGTTACACTTTTACGCCTTAACTACTCGACCGATAATTATGAAATTTCGCATACATGTTGTCAGAGCTAAGGAAAGACATACGGTATCTTTCATCCAGGAAATAACTACTGTTCTCGAGGGAACAAACAATCTAGATTAACACGAGCGACGCGGGCAACATGTAGTATATAATGCATGTCTGCCTGTCCTTTGGGGATACATATACGCCTCGATGGCGTAGTGGTTAGTGTAACCGACTGCCATGCCTGAGGTTGCGGGTTCCATTTTCCGCTCAAGCAAAACATTTGTGTGCATGAACATGGATTTTTGTCTTGGTCTGGATGTTTCTATGTATAATATGTATGTATCTACAAAAAAACAAAAAAGTATAATATATGTATGTTTATCCATTGTTTAGTACCCATAGTACAAGCTCTGCTTAGTTTGGGCTAGATGGTGTTGTGTCTATGTGATAGAATATTATCAGAATATATACGAACACCAAGCTAATTAGATATCAGCAATTATACAATGATTATTAAATATTTACAATAAGCATAAATAATAAGTGCGTCAGTGGTATCTGTCACTTGTTTAGTTCAAGGGTCAGGGTTCAAGCCCGTGCGTACGGCTTAACAGACTGAATCATTATTTATGAATTATTGTTGTAAACATAACTGCAATGTTTTGAATAATTACATTACTACCGCGTTTACGCTTATCTAAACGTTCTAGCATGTGTGGTAACATCTAGCGGTCAGATTATTTTAGGCTTCTAACTGGTACTCAAACATAGTTTTAAGCCTTAATCTCTGAAGGTGTTGGCTGGAATGTATTACACCCAGTTTTGCCTGTTATGATTTTAGATCCTACGTAATAGTAGACTGTAGATCCAGACTCCATGCTGCTACAAAGAATTATCAGAAACTATAATAATAATAATATTCTACCACATACACACAACACTATCTAGCCCAAACTAAGCAGAGCTTGTACTATGGGTACTAGACAATGGATAAACATACATACATATATACGTCTTTTTGTTGTTAATATATACATTTTATACATAGAAACACCCAGACCAAGACAAACATCCATGTTCATGAACACAAATGTTTGACTTGTGCGGGAATCGAACCCGTGACCTCAGACGTGGCAGTCGGTTACACTAACCACTACGCCATCGAGGCCGACAATAGATACTCTCAATAGATGTGCAGCTGTAGATAACTTTTGTAAGAGAATTTTTCGGGTATTGAACCCAAGCCATTTATTTGGCTCCCGTCAATTGTTTGTACTATCAAGTACCACAAATTAAAAAGGTGTCCAAATCTTAACTAACATATCATTAAAGGGGAATGCCCACTGAGACTTATCCTAGGCCCAGACGTGGACAGTTAAATATTATAAATGTATGCCTTTTTTAGGTTTCTAAAGGTGTAACTCATGAGTAAAAACAAACTAAAACGCCGCCAAGCTATTACAATGAACATAAATTGAAATAAAAAAAGCCTTTTAGGGAAGACAAATGTATGTGTTAGATCTGAATTTAAGTGTTTGTATGTAGCTATTGGTGTTTATAACAAGAAACTAAATAGTTTTATTTTTGTATTTGTATTTATTTTATTTAAATAAAAATATGTAAACAAAACCATTGTTATAACCCTAGTTTACATTTACAATGTTTATCTTCTGCTTTTTTATTTTTCTTTCTATCATTATCTTTGTTAATGTAATAAATAAAATTGTCACTATTTGTATAGTCCCTTTGTGGGGAAGACACTGGCACCTGCAACACAGTGTCTACTAGCGAAGGTGTTAGGGAATTCTTTTTTAAACTGTATCAACTTTTGTCAATAAAGATTATTATTATCAAAATCCAGTTTTTTAAGCAATGGTAATAGGTATGAAGAAATTTAAACAAGAAAACATTTAGTTTTCATCTTCTATATTTTCATTATCATATATTATTAATATATCGTCTAAAGAACAGGAGGCATAACATTATTTTCTAATCCAGCCCAGTTAATATACCATATTATGGTCATATAATGTGAATAGCAACCAACAGTGCGTTTGCCGGCGATACAATTATTACAGTAGCTTACTACTGTAGTCCTTCCCTAATAATACAGAACTGGTAATAGACTCTTGGCGGAGTTATAACATAACTTAAAAATCGTTTCTTTATCTAAACGAATGCACAATTCATCTAAGTCTTATTCTGATGTCCACACTAGAAGGCTTGGAATGGGCTTTCTCCTTTCACATATATGTTATCAGGGGTACAGAAAAGTATTTCATCCAGAAAAAGCACTGTTCTCGAGAGATAGCAATTTATAAACAAAATCTAGACTAAAGCTAGCGTAGCCGCAAAAAAAAACTAGTACATCAATAATTTTGCCAGAGTATTACACTGTTTTCAACTTTAATCATAAGGACTAATAACTATACCTTCGAATATTGTCATAGAAAATCCAACAAACTCACCAAATCTTAAGGTTCTAAATCTAACAAGTATACAACAACCATATGGTTACCTATTTCGGAGAGCAATAAGCACTCAGTTTGATAGACCATTTAAACTCTGTTTACTCACAAATAAATTATAGTCGTAATAAATAATGGTACACAACTAAGAATCAAAGCGGATATCACCATAAAGTTGATATATCTTACGACATTTGGAACATCCACTGGCCGTTTATAATATTATGGTGGCCGTTAAAACAACAATCACTTCCCTAGACTGGATGGCGCGGGCTTGTGCCTATATTCAACAGTTTTGATACTTTAAAGAGAGCTATGTTTTAACTTTGCCAGTTAGGCAGTTTCAGTAGCAGCGCAGAGCAATGCAATAGGAGGAGAGAAATAGGCTGACCTCCTATGGGAAAGGGAGGTATAAGCCGTACGTAGGACTTAAATTTAGCTGGCAAAATGTGGGTATTGTAGACTTCCTATCCCTTGGCAGGCGTGATAATATGATATGTCATGACGTCAAGTAGTTTTTGATTTTACAGGAGATTAAATATCCTTTTGCTATCTGCCATTGGTGAGTAGGAAATTGAGAGTTCTTTAAGAAAGTGCTATGTTTTCAGTAAGGATTACAGTGGTTTTTGTCTCACATCCTGGCGGCGTATTTATCCTTTTTGTATTGTCAGCTGTCTAACAATTAGAATGATATTTTGATGTTGAAAACGTAGGTACCAACAAATTGGTCACATACCTATTAGCAGATAAACGACGTCGACTGGCAAAAACGGTGCTTACTGGACAGTTGATACTGATATGCTTAGCCTTATTTTCTTCTTTAATACATACATTTCATAGAGCTATGCCTGTTTCGTGAGGGTTAGGCAGAGGTTACAAAATTTACTTGCTATGGTCCTGTCATATTTCTTTTTCTTGAGTCACGGTAAAAGATTTTTGCCAAAAGTATCAAAACGGTAGATCGTGGTAAATGCGCACACGCATCACGGCTTGCGACATCGGGCGGGTCCATTGAGAGCGCGCGTGGGCGTCACTCGCTGTTGTGATAGTAAATATTATAGGGTTACCACATCATCGCTCTATTGTCTACCTAATTTATTGGAGAAGGAATATTGCCAGATAACAACTGTTTATGTTTTGTTTTCTTTTTTAGGTATTCATTTATTTTAATAGATAGTACGTTTATTTGAGAGGTAGAATGAAATAGAACTTATTTATAACTGTAATAGTATATGAATATATATGTTTAGAATTTTTACATTAATATGTAAAAATATTATCATATGCTTAAATAAAAAATATTTTGCTTTAGTATGTAACCGGTTATACATATAAGCTAACTTATATTTAAATAATAAGTCGAATAAAAACTACACACAAATACGAAGCTATCTGAAGGTAGCACCGTGAATTCGGCTTTGAAATAATTCAGAGCCGAATTATTGATGATTTAGTATAACACTTCGAGCGTAAGAAAAAATAAATCCTTACTGAGAATTGACACCAATGATGATATCCAAATTGAAGTAATGAACATTTTCTTGAGAACCATATCTAGAGAGGTTTCAGCGCAGGAAAAGTAATGCTAAAACCTGTTAATAGTTAAACGTCGATTAATGGAAATTCTGTACTGGAACCTATTAAATACTTTTCCAAGCATGTATATCAATATAATAATATGACATAAATATCTGCTTGTAAGCTTGCATTTCTATACCATCCACTTTTAGTTATGGCTAGATTCCGGCAAAGAGTAATCAAAAGATTGAAAGAAGGCTTAACGCAGAGCTCGTTAAGTTAAAACAAGATGAAAACATAGAAACCATGCTTGTAGCGGTTATAAAAGCCACTAAAAAGATTTTGTCGGCCATATACCAAGCAGTTTACTACGTTGTAACTATGTCAACACTTAACCTACATTATGTAAATAAACTGGGTGTGGGACTGTGGACTTTTGAATAACTTTCCTGAGTCGCATTCATATTTATTAAGCTACTAATATACACGGATACAGTAAAAACAAAATATATTGCCGCGAGATGTAGACAAGCTAGCAGTCCGTCTGATGGTTACTGGTGACCTTTGCTTATAGTCTTCGACAGTATCAGGGTTACGTTATTACTGCTGCATGTCGTAGCAGCAATCTCAGTGAACTTCGTTTTGAGATGGACATATTAAAGCGCTTAGAAGACGCCGCTGCAAGTACATAGCTAATACCCAAACCTGCCGGAGCTGTAGGATGAATGCGCGAGTGATCCCTGCGCCTCGGCCTAAGATTGTGAGAAGGAACCTACCACGGTGGTAGGTTTAGTCGGTAGGACCGGGATGTTGCCATCTTTTTAGGGTGAGTCCCACATAACCCCTCCGCCCGCCCTCACGGAGCGATATGCGTCAACGCATTACCCCATATTAAAGAAAGGTAGCCAATACCGTAGCTGAGCAAGTACACAGTAAAAATGAATTGAAAGCTCGCCATTCTGGATGAGAACTATTTGAGTATGTTGGATGAATAAAGCTGTATTTGCAATGGGTTCTATGAGATTTAATCGGCCAATCAGCTTTTGCAGCTATTAAAAGTCTATAATTCTCATCCATGTTACTCAATAAGCTCAAGCAAGCAAGTCTCTACAAATTTCATTGATCTGAGTTTGACATTAAGTTTTTCCTGGTTTGTCACAAAACCGCATCATTCAACGGAATAGCTATATATCTACCGTAGTAGTTTAAGTAGTCTTGTTACGTCCAGGATAAAACTAGGTCGTACAGACAATGCAGATTCTTCCTGCGCGAAACAGTAAGTAGGACGTAATGGTAGCTACATAATTCCTTTGATACTTATAAACGAGTAAATTCATACGAAAGCAACTCTGTTCCTTACATTTCATAGAGTTGGTGAACTGTTTTTGATAGCATTAAGTATGAAGACAGCTTGAACTATGTAAAAGAACATAGGCGTCTTAATAATTGCAGGAATCAACGTCACGGATAATACCCCTGGTAACTATATAGTCATCAAAGAATGATAACATTATCACATTAAGTGTGAGACAAAAGTTACTTATATTCCTAATCCGGCATTTATAATATAATATATTCAATAAATAGCAAATATTATTCAACAGACAGGCGTGGGTGTCGCAACACTCGCAACTAATCGATTGTTTCATAACAATACATGCGTCAATGACCCATCAGATAAACGTTCTGGGTCTGGGTCATATTGCCACTACACACCCGTCGTGTTCTGTGGATTAAGACTACATCATAATACATCTGCAACAGTCTCTCTGATTATTGCACGATACAGTGATTAATTATTTCGTGTGTAAGTTGTGTAATATTTTCTTTTTAGTAATCTAAATGATACTTCTTTTTATCCGACTGCGTCCAAATAACAACTCGATGAAAAATTAAAAAGGTGTCAGTTCGTCTTAGCAGTGACTTAGGGTTTTTGTATTATTTCTGGAAAATAATTGCGCTAATTTATCTGTACATTGTTTGTTACCTTTGCGGTAAAATAATTAAAACTTATGAATGTGAAATTTTAGTGGTTATTGAGTGTACTGATGTAACATTTAGGTTAGTTGCAACGTTCAGGCTGTATTCACAATATAACTTAGTTCGCGTAACTTTGACATTCATAAGTGCATGTAGTCAAAATTGATTTTAGTTTTATTTCTATATAAAATTATCAGTCATCCATCTATTGACTACAAGCCCTATACAAGAAATCGTCCGGAGGCTACATCTGTGATTTCTAACATTTAAGATTTTTATCGAAACGTTGAGTAATTTCGCGTGGGTGGTATACTAACGAGCTTGTCGGTCAATATCGTAGTTTTATATTTTTTATTGTGTGTTTAGCATTTGCTATGGGAACTTAAATGTTTGTTTAAATAACAGAAGTGATTTGATGGTCGATTGAATGTTATTGGAGATGAAAGTGACAGGCGTATTGAGTAAATATTATGAGATGTATCACTCTTCAGAAGTCGGCATCTAGTTTGTGATTACAAATTATTTTGTACTTTGTAACTAATTTAAAGCAATGACGTTGGCTTTTTTTGGGGTTACTTTAATAATAATAATATTCTGTCATATACACACAACACCATCTAGCCCAAACTAAGCAGAGCTTGTACTATGGGTAGGTTCTAGACAATGGACATACATATATAAACATTTTTTTGTAAATACGTCCATATTATACATAGAAACACCCAGACCAAGACAAACATCCATGTCTATGCACACAAGTGTTTGACTTGAGCGGGAATCGAACTCGCGACCTCAGGCGTGGCAGTCCGTTACACTAACCACTATGCTATCGAGGCCGTCAACTTTGGAACAGTGATTGGTTATTGATTGGTAGCCAGAATTCTATCTGGGTATAAAATACTATTAGATCTGTCTCTACTTGACTCTAGATTGCTCGATATTGAAGTGGAGAAGCAACACAAAAGGGGCAAGCCTGTTGATGTACATACCGGGCAGTTTCAGAGTACAAACTGCTACTGAGAATTTCATAATCCTAAAGACACTTTACCTAACCAACGCAGTGTGTGCAATAAATATTTAAAGAAACCGTGTTTCAAAGGCTCAGCGATAGTAAATATGGAGACCATATTTACTATCGGTGCGCCATCGAAACACGGTTTCTTTGCCGTCCAGGCAAAATATTATTAGGATATTCTCTCGAGAAATTCTTAGTAACACGGAGTCTAGCACTAAATCTAGTAGACGGCAAAAGGCTTGCTCCCTGGCAATGTTGGTCTAAGGCTGCCTGTCCATTGAAGCGGAGCGAGGCTGCGACTCCCTATAAAGACGCGCAGTTCAAATCGTCGATGATCCCAATCTCACGGATAGATTGGAGTTATTGGAGCAACGGAGTGACTTTGGGTCTCTCTGCGTGTTCTACCGACTCTTTCACGGGGAGTGCTCTGAAGAACTATTTGATTTGGTACCAGCGGCCCCTTTCTATCACCGTACCACTCGACAACGAAGCAGGGTTTATCCATATTACCTGAAAGCGTTCAAATCCAAGACGGTACGCTTTCAGCGATCATTTCTCCCACGTACGTGCAAGCTTTGGAATGAACTGCCTTCGGTTTTTCTTTAGCGCTATGATATGTCCTTCTTCAAACGAGGTTTAAAGAGAGTTCTTCTTTCACGGTAGGCAGCGGCTTTGCTGTGTCCTGACATTGCTGAAGTCCATGAGCTGCGGTTACCACTTTCCATCAGGTGGGCCAGTTGCTCGTCTGCCACCAAAGGCAAAAAGAAAAATTAAAAAACGAAGCAAGTAAATATGAACGCATTTTGCATAAGATGTCCGCTCCGCTCCAGTATGCAATTCAATTGCTTAATATTTCTGCTTTTCTTCGCTCCGCAGCCTCGCTCCGCTTCAATGGACAGGCAGCCTCATAAACCTCTGTATAACCCTTGGACAATATTGCCCTATCACTATCACGGATTAAGACTGGCCAAGGATAGACAGGCAGATTAGTGACCATAAGCTAATATCGACGTTAAGGATTTCCTTGTCTCGGATCTTATCAGTTTCCAAGACGTCAATCATATTCCGTTCCAAAGTGTGTTGAACAACTTTAAGCTTCTTTGTGCTTATCTTTCTTGTCTGCACAGATAAAGTAGTGGTTATTGTGGTCGCCACGCTACTGCCCTTGTGCTGGGTGTTGTGGGTTTGATCTCCCCACACAAATCGTTGTTGCGAGTATGTTTATTCCTGGTATTATTGTTTGAATATTTGTAAAGGCCCTCGCTACACAGGATTTATTCCTAGTGCATGTGTACAACAACATAGCTTTTTAGCACTTTTTGTTCTATAATTATGAAATTATCTTTTACAGCTTTATGGCGAGTTAAAGTAGGTATTATTTACACCATTATTTTTAAAACAAAAGCTTTATGCTGCGGTATTTTTGGTTAATATTTTTATTTTTATTATCCCAATAAAAAAAACTGAATAAGGTTACATCAATAACAAATTTTCGTCAAAATGGTTTAAACGATATTTCATACTCGAAGAGTCGACGATAATTATAAGCTACACTCTACAGTAATACGTACTAAATACTAACAATACTAAAGCTGTAATTTTACAGTATCTTATGTAATACTACGTTTTGCTCGCGGCTTCACTCATGTAAAAGTAGGTTAAGTTAGGTTTAAATGTACTTGAGGGCGCGAGATGACCTCCAGCCACCCTGAGGTTTGACCTGGGGGTGGCGGGCTTTGTGGGCCTGCCCGCCATCCGTTCAGCACCAGGTCCGAGAGGCAGCGTGCGTGTTCCCACGCGCGCCTCTGTTTCGAGTCCGTCTCCCCTCGAGGGGGGGGGACAGTAGGGTATATTATAGAAGTGAGTCCTTTGGGTAGGTCTCTTCGCGTAGTGGCCTGCCGTTTCACACGGTGGGCCGTAACCTCGGCGGGGTCGCGACCGCATGCGAAAGCGATTCGCGCGGCCCCGTCGATAGTGGTTTTGTCGAGGAACACCGTGGTAGGTTTAGTCGGTATTCCGGGAGGTACATTATCTTTTTAACATCTTATTTTACCCCGGCGAGTCCGACATAATCCCTCCGCCCGCCCCCGCGGAGGGAAATGCGTCATTGCATTCCCCCAAGAAAAAAAAAAAAAAAAAAGTTTTATATGTACTTATCTAAATAAAATATAGTCTATGTTACTCGGTAATAATATAGCTAGTTAATGGTGAAGAATTTTAAATCGGTCAAGTAGTTTTTGAGTTAAAACATTACAAACTCACAAAATCAAATCTTTCCTTTTTATAATCTATACTAATATTATAAAGCATAGTAGCAGCGATAGCTCAGTGTGGAGACCAACAGACTGCAATGCAGAGGGTCTCGGGTTCGAACCCACGTCGCGCACCTCTGACTTTCGGGAGGTATATTACTTTTCGAAATTATGTGCGTATTGATTGACAATTATCGCCTGCTTCGTGTCTCGGAGGAGAGCACGTTAAGCTGTCGGTCCCGGCTGCCATGAACATCTATGGCAGTCGTTATTGGGAAGTCAGTACCCTATGATATCCTGACATTGGTCTAGCCTTAGGGTATCGTTAGCCTTCGGGTTGCGGAGGTCAGGTGGCAGCCGCTCCGTGTAAAAACTGATATCCAGTCAAGTCCGGTTAGACCAGAAAAGCCGACCCCAAGTGACTTGGGAATAATAAAGGCTATGGAGAAGACTAATATTATAAAGTAGAAGAGTTTGTTTGTTTGGTTGAACGCGCTAATCTCTGGAACTACTGGTTCGAATTGAAAAAATATTTTAGTGTTGGCTAGCCCATTTATCGAGGAAGGCTATAGGCAATATAACATCATGCTACGACCAATAGAAGCGGAGCATCAAAGAAAAATGTTGCAAAAACGGGAAATATTCTCTTAGTGTCAGCTAGTCTTAGTATATACATACATACGTAGATTCGCGTCTGAATATTCTTCAAATGGACAGGCAGGAACGGATTACACCTATATTCCACCACTTATATTTCATGTTCCACATAATAGTGGGCGTTCGCAAATCATTATGTAATAACTAAGTAAAAACGTTCAATTACAAATGTAGATATCAATGGCATTAACCAGTTCTTTGTTTGTGAAACAATGCAAGCAACAAGCTGATTTGTAAAGGAATGGAAAATTATAAACGGTTTAATAGCCGTCCATTGAATGAATTGCGATCAATCATAATGAGATCTGATTGAATAATTGTTTAACATAAATGTTTAGTTGTTAACTTTTTATAGACTTGCTAGTCTTCCGCGGTTTTATCCTAGTTTATGATTAGCGCTCTGCTCCCGTAGTTCGTAGCGTGATATTAAATGGGCTATGTTACATCTTTATAAAGAATGTTCTGATAGTCAAATAATTAAAAAAGTCAGTCCAATAGTTTTTTAGTTCATTCATTACTAGCTTTTGCCCGCGGGTTCACTCGTGTAAAAGTAGATTAGGTTAGCTTAGTAAGAATACTTTATTTTTAAATAAAATTTAGCCTATGTTATTCGGTGATAATATAGCTTTCTAATGGTCAAAGAATTTTTGTAATCGGTCCAGTACTTTTTGAGTTTATTCATTACAAACTAAACTATAAATATTTATAGTTTAGTTTAAAAAGTAAAGATTTGCATATGCAAATCTTTACTTTTTACAATATTAGAATTCTTTATAGATTTGAGTCTGACTGCTGACTGTCTCGGTGCCGCAACGGTGGTGCAAATCCTGTGCATGAGGTCTCGGGTTCAATTACCGAGTCGGGTAAAATGCTACTGCGTTTTTCTATCAACAAATTATCAGTAGCAACACAGCGTCTGGAATTATGCCTGATTGACGACAGTAAGCTCGCCTCCCATTAAGTGGGATCAAAGTGAGAGTAAAAATACAGTTGGCGACAAGTAGATATAATAACAGCTTAAATATACGGGGACAGGAAAAACAAATTACTACTCCTGCACTAGCAATCAATCCTGTGTCGCGAGGGACTTGACAAACATTCAAATAACGGACACGAAGAACATTCAGACTTGAAACAACCATTTGTGGATCACACAAAGTTTTGTCCTGTGTGGGATTCGAACCCACAACACTCGGCGCAGTGCCAGTGACGAGGCGATCACTGAAACTATTACGCCATTCGTGCAGACATTGGCGTGAGACTATGCTATAAAAGACAAGAAAAGATTTTTCTGTGTTCTTGAAATAGATCTGCTTCTTTACTGAACAAAGACAATTTGCAATCTATGACGTCATCACACTTTACATTATTATTTGTCCTCCGATGCGAAATGTATCACAGTTTTTGTCTGTGTTTCCGCCTGTTTTGTCTACATATACCGTCGAAACGGATGCTCCAATTTCGGAGCAGTTCTTTTTAATTGGAAGGCAGTATTCGTAAAAAATTCTACGTGTAGCGTGGGTGTCAAATGGTCAGTTATTAGACGCCTACTGTTATATATAGGTCTTTTATTTAGATATATGTATTGATAAGTATGTTGCTGTATATATTATTTGATGATGATAGGTGATAATGTGTAAGATGTTCTCTGTATTTGCATGCCTAGAAAAGGTTAAATTTGCTGTGGCAATAAACTATATATATATATATATATATATATATATATATATATATATATATATATATTAATAAATATTAATTTATTTATTACAACATCTTTGTAAACATATTTCGAGGGAATAAATTATTATTTCTTTCTTTACTTTGTCTTGTGAAAACTTGCAGTCCTTTGTGCTGTTTTACTGTTACGTCACTGTATGGTGTGTGTAGTGCTTGTCTAATAAAGATGTCACTATTATATACAATTCATCCCTGGAAGGGTAGGCAGACGTGTTAACCACATTTTGTCAACTATGGTTCAAGATTCTACGTACGTAATAGTGAGCCATTGCTGTCTACCGGGCAGATCCAAAAATCCAATCACACTGCCCAGCTCGGGAATTGAAGTCAACACCTTACCTTACACACTACGATTACGACGCTGACGAATAAGTAACAACAATTTATGTAATCCTAACTAATATTATAAATGCAAATGTGGGTTTCTTTGTTTGTGACGCTTTCACTACTTAACTACTGGACCGATCATCATGCAATATCGCATACACGTCGTCAGGGGAACAGAAAAGGACATAGGGTATCTATCATCCAGAAAAAACTACTGTTGGTTACTTTTTTTTTTTTTTTTTTTTTTTTGATTCCCAGGAAAAAATGCTTGATGCACTACCCGCCGGCTAGGGGACGGCACCGGCGGGGCGTGTGGGACTCACCAGCCTAGTGCTGGGATACCCACTAAAAAAACCTGGGGTGTTCCCTCTCCCACCCAATGGGGGGGGCCAGTTGGGAGTCTAAACAGATTCATCCATAGCAGGCCCCCCCGTGTGGGTGCCGGCCGGGTCAATCGGACCCGACCTCCTCTCGTCCCCGGGGGAGAGCATTTCACTGCTCTCCCCTTTCGACGTTAGAAGGCGCGCGGGAACACCGCGCGCGCCCTCTGTGGGTTCTTACTCACGGGTGGCAGGGTCCCCTGAGGCCTTGCCACCCAGAACCCTTAGGTGGGGGGCAGGAGAGCGACATAAGCGCGTCTCCTGCGCCCCCTCCTCCGGCGGCGGATGTCCGGGGCGTAAGGATCTTCCTCACGCCCCCGCTCCGCCGCCTCCTTCTGCGAGATGACAGCCTCGCAGAAGGACCTCATTGCACCCCAGCACCTGTCGTCGCCGACCATCATGGATACGACGGTCGGCAACGAGAGGTCGGGGCCAATCACGGCGACCAGGGCACAGCGCTCCTCGGCCCACGCCGGACACTCCTCCAGCGTGTGCTGCGCCGTGTCCCGGTCGCACTCCTCGCAGTGGTGACACCTGGTTGTCGGCTCCCTACCGGCTATCTTGCACAGGTACTCTCCGAAACAGCCGTGTCCGGAGAGCACCTGAGTAAGCCGGTAGGTGAGCGGTCCGCGCCGTCTGTCCGTCCATTGCCTTAGCACCGGACGGACAGCCTCGACTGTCCTCACCCCATAGCGGGGCGGGGACTGTTGGTTACCTTTTTTTTTTTTTTTTTTGTTTTTTTTTTTTTTTTGATTCCCAGGAAAAAATGCTTGATGCACTACCCGCCGGCTAGGGGACGGCACCGGCGGGGCGTGTGGGACTCACCAGCCTAGTGCTGGGATACCCACTAAAAAAACCTGGGGTGTTCCCTCTCTCACCCAATGGGGGGGCCTGTTGGGAGTCTAAAAAGATTCATCCATAGCAGGCCCCCCCGTGTGGGTGCCGGCCGGGTCAATGGGACCCGACCTCCTCTCGTCCCCGGGGGAGAGCATTTCACCGCTCTCCCCTTTCGACGTTAGAAGGCGCGCGGGAACACCGCGCGCGCCCTCTGTGGGTTCTTACTCACGGGTGGCAGGGTCCCCTGAGGCCTTGCCACCCAGAACCCTTAGGTGGGGGGCAGGAGAGCGACATAAGCGCGTCTCCTGCGCCCCCTCCTCCGGCGGCGGATGTCCGGGGCGTAAGGATCTTCCTCACGCCCCCGCTCCGCCGCCTCCTTCTGCGAGATGACAGCCTCGCAGAAGGACCTCATTGCGCCCCAGCACCTGTCGTCGCCGACCATCATGGATACGACGGTCGGCAACGAGAGGCCGGGGCCAATCACGGCGACCAGGGCACAGCGCTCCTCGGCCCACGCTGGACACTCCTCCAGCGTGTGCTGCGCCGTGTCCCGGTCGCACTCCTCGCAGTGGTGACACCTGGTTGTCGGCTCCCTACCGGCTATCTTGCACAGGTACTCTCCGAAACAGCCGTGTCCGGAGAGCACCTGAGTAAGCCGGTAGGTGAGCGGTCCGCGCCGTCTGTCCATCCATTGCCTTAGCACCGGACGGACAGCCTCGACGGTCCTCACCCCGTAGCGGGGCTGGGCCAGCCTTTCCTCCCACTTGGCCTCGAGGACCAGTCGAGCCTGGGACCTTCGCGTCTCCACCGCCCCGTGAGTGGGTTCCTCACCATGGAGCCGGAGGTCCACGCGCCAGTGATACACCGACGCTTGGACCTCCGCCTCCAAATCCCAGGGACTGTTGGTTACCTAACCTAACCTACATTTGAGGTGGGCAAAGCCGCGGGCAGAATCTAAATAACTATTTATTTGACACAATGATTAGTCTGTTAAGTCTATGTCATATAAATATAATAAAAACTAGTCTACAGCTAGCTGTTCGGTCGACTAGTGTTGCGATCGTATCGATAAATAAAATATCGATGAAGAACACTTCCCTGTTGCCTCTGACATGTTTATTGACCATTAATCTCGACTCCCACACGATTACAAATAAACTAAGTATTAGGTTCGTCGGTTTTATTCTCGTTTTGGGTAGTATATTTTGATTTATTGAGATCAGTTGATATGTCATTTTGATTTCCTTTTACAGGTGACGTATTTATTTATACGCTTTCTATTTTGGATTGGTGGTTGTGAATGTGACTGCGCGGGAGGTTGTGGGGTCAAACAAAGTATTATAGGGTGTCATAAAAAGCTCAGTAGCAGTACAGAGATTTGAACTGTGCCCGTTAACGCCTTTAATTACAACAACATGATAATTGTTTCTAAGTCACGATATTATTTATCTGCAATATTTGACGACTCTAAAATTTTACTACGCATTCTTTAATACTTCTTTGTCTTTTGTCTATCGTAAATATCTATACTAATATTATAAAGCTGAAGAGTTTGTTTGTTTGTTTGCTTAAACGTGCTAAACCCCAATCACCCCCTTCCCGCTCCTTCTCCTTCCCACTTCCTTTCCTAAAGGGTCGCACAAGGGGCAACGCGAAAGTGATGCCTCTGGTGTTGCATGCGTTCATAGGCTACGGTGACCACTTACCATCAGGTGTAGAATAAAAGAAAAAATCTCTGGAGCTACTGGTCCGAATTGAAAATTTATTTTAGTATTGGCTAGCCTATTTATCGAGGAAGATTATAGGCTATATAATAACACGCTATAACCCACGGGAGTGGCGCAGTAATAATAAACGCAAGTGAAATCGCGGGTACATCTATTCTTCTATGAAGTGGCTATTCAAAGACCAGGGCATCAAACCCGTGACCTCATGTACAGCAGTCGCATAGCATATAATACTACATAGCTATCCCTTAGAAACAGTATTCTTATTTGGATGAAAGCTATATTCTTTTCTGTTCTTCTGACAACGAGTATGCGGAATTTCATCATGATCAGGATGCCGAGTGCGAATTGTTTTGACGTTAACGCGATCGACACGTTTATGACGTTTGGCGCTCCGATTAGCGCGCTCTAAGCTCTAAACCAATCAGAGAGCCAAACACGGTAAACGTTTCGATCGCGTTAACGTAAAAACAATTCGCACTCGGCACCCTGATCATGATGTACAGTAGTTAAGACGTGAAATAAACAAACACTCACATTCGCATTTAGAATATTAATTAGGAATTTAGGATGTAATTAGTTTGTAAACGGCAACCATTGCTAAGTCTCGGCAAAAACGATTATGCAAATACTAACAGTAGCCGTGTAAAACTAAACTGTAATCAATATTCTTCAAGTGGAACATTCGGAGAAACAAAAGCAACAATGTGGCGAACACTTCATTGTTCCAGTAAAGAAATCACCAGGAAATGCTGATTGTTTGCCTCAGGAAATAGTAGTTGTGTAATCGTGGGGACATCCGGGTGGCAAACCTTGTGAAATTATTTCTTTTGTTTTGTGATTTACTGCAAATGTTTAGCAGTATGCACGTCTGCATTAAACCTATATAATGACTGATGACATAGTGGTGTAAGTGGTCGTCCCGCCACTGCAACTGTGACGAGTGTTGTGGGTTCGATCCCCATACAGGACAAAAAATTGTGTGATCCCCAAATAGTTGTTCCGAGTCTGGGTCTCTGTTTGAATGTTCGTAAAGTCCCCCGCGATACAGGAATGACATTTAGAGCGGGAGTCGTCTTTTTTGAAAATAACTAATGTCAGTACTTAACAGGAGCGATAGCCTAGTAGGAGACCGTTGGACTGCCATTCAGAGGTTTCAAGTTCGATCCCAGGGTGTCTCTGTCTTTCGAAGTTATATGCGTATTCAAAAGTTAATTATCGATCGCTTTAACGGTGAAGAAAAACATCGTGAGGAAACCGCATGTCCGAAAGTTTTCCGTTTTCGAAGTTATTTGAAGTCTATCAACCTGTACTGAGCCAGCTTGGTGGACTATGGCCTTACGCTTCTCACACTAAGAAGAGGCCAGCGCTCGGCAGTGGGTCAGTATACTACAGGGCTGATATTATAGGTTATAATATCAGTACTGGTTATAAACTCTTACACTGCTGGCAGTGGTCTTCTTTCAGTATCAGAAGGCTTAAGCTTTAGAGGATTAAGTGGTTACACCGTCTTTGTCTTTGTTGTAACCATTACCTGACCCGCGCAACTTCGTCTGCTTCACATAAGAGAATTTCCCCGTTTTGAAACATTTTTAATTGATGCTCCCCTCCTTTTGGTTGTAGCGTAATGTTATATAGTCTATAGCTTCCTTGATAACTGAGCTATCCAACACTAAAATAATTTTTCAGATTTCCAGCCAGTAGTTCCTGAGATTAGCGCGATTAACCAAACACAAACAAACTCTTCGGCTTTATAAAATTAAGTATTTTTTTAATAATTTGGTTCACAAATTGGATGTTACAGAAGTATATAGAAAAAATTCAAAATAAAAATATAAATCTTGCCTTTGTCTACCCTGTGACAGTAAACACAACATGCTTAGGTATTAGACGGTTAATACAAAAGTAACTTTACAAAAACTAATTAAAAAAAAAACTAATTTGTTTGTAATGAGTGTAAACTTACTTTAATTTTAAGTATTATTTATGATAATACTTAAAATTAAAGTTTACACTTATAAACTTAATACCAAAAACGTATAATAATCATAGCCAGTTGCACTCACTGATCGGTAAACGATTAGCGAGGTTAAGCAACGTTGGGTGCGGTCAGTCTATAGATGGTGACCGCTTAGTGGTATTTCATCTGAGCGTCTCCGTGCTTCGGAGGGCACGTAAAAAGTCAATTCCCAGTTGTTGCCAAATTGACGGCAGTCGTTAAGCCATGTCAGAGGCCTACGGGCGGCTTGAACAACTCGTGACAACAGGTTGGCCACTAACCACACGAAAAGAAAGAAGAAGATAAAATTTGGATATATAACATGTTTGAGGTAAATCTTTAAAATTTCAATTTAGCTGTATTAAATTTAGCTGAGGCCAAAGAACCAGCAAATATATCAAGGGACGTCCTGATACCATTATAGCTAGAAAACATGCGATATGAGGGTGCATGCTGCCCTATATTATTTCGACAACGAGGCAAGAAAAATGTTTTCCTATTTTGAAGACGACTACTAATCCTCAGTACTTCAAAATTAATTTGGGCAAGAAATGCTGGACAGTCTACTAAGCCGCGTATTACTTTAAAAAGCATAATTATATCAGCACATTTTCTACGTTTGGATAATGGCTGCATCTTATAAAAACTCAGTCTTGACTCGTAGGATAAAAGCTCTTTACATTTATTATTCGTGAACGAAATGTGAAACAAAACCTTTTTTGAATTTGATCTATTCTGTCTGAATGTGCATTATAGTTGGGATTCTATACAGGGCTACAATACTCTAGGACACTACGTACTAAACAGTTATACATAGGCAACATCACTCCAATATTTTAAAAAGATTTGGTTTGTCTCGAAATAAAACAGACAATGCACCTCTTTCTATCTTTTCAGGAATATAGTTAGCTATAGACACCTTGCTGCTACTAAGAATTCCTTGTACAACCCGGAATTCAAACCCAAAACATTCAAACAACGGACACAAAGAACGTCCAGACTCGGAACATAACATTTCTGGATCACACAAATTTTTGTCCCGTGTGGGATATGGCAGTGATATGGTGACCACTCACTACAACAACCGTTACTATCAAGAAATTCTCAGGAATAACAAGGTGGCTGAAATAGAGTCCGTTAAGCGACCATAGGGTTAAATACAGTTGGCGATATGTAAGTGTAATATCTTCTCCCTAGCCTTTATTATTCCCAAGTCACTTGGGTCGCCTTTTCTGGTGTAACCGGATTTGACTAGATATCAGTTTTTACACGGAGCGGCTGCCACCTGACCTCCGCAACCCGAAGGCTATCGATACTCTAAGGCTAGACCAGTGTCAGGATATTATAGGGCACTGACTTCCCAGTAACGACTGCCATAGATGTTCATGGCAGCCGGGACCGACGGCTTAACATGCTCTCCGAGGCACGGAGCAGGCGATAATTGTTAATCAATACGCACATAATTTCGAAAAGTCATATCACTTCCGAAAGTCAGAGGTGCGCGACGTGGGTTCGAACCCGAGACCCTCAGCATTGCAGTCTGTTGGTCTCCCCGCTGAGCTATCGCTGCTATATATATATGTGAGTGTCATATATATTTTTAACAGGCCGGCAACGACTTGTGGCTCCTCTGGTGGTGCGGGTGTCCATGGGTAGCGGTAATCGCTTACCATCAGGCGATCCGCATGCCCGTTTGCCTACTATGCCATTAAAAAATATAGCCTATAAAAGACAAGAATAGATTTTTCTCTATGGTCAAGAAATATATCTGTTCCTTTAATGAACAAAGACAATTTGCAAGCAATGAAGTATCACACTTAGAATTATTTGTCCCCTATACAAAAACATGCATTTCAAATCAGATCAAGATCAAACGGTCAGCAGTCACATACATGGGTTATGGCTGGACAACCCAGACAGTCAAAGGCAGAGTTTTTGTAACAAACATACAAAAATACTATCTCTTTAAATCCACAAACAAATCCATTAAGCTACGTTTATGGAAAATTTCTATTCACCTCACATTGGTTGAGTTGCGCTTCGGAATTGCTAAGTACGGTCGCGGGTTCGAGCCTGATTGATCTGTCTATCAGTGTGGTACCTGATGTGACTGGCGATAGAATGTGACGGTACTTTTGTAGTGTATCTTTACGTTATATGCTTTAAGGCATAATGTACTTTTTAACGTAGTCGTGTTTTTTACTTTGAAGTCTTTTTTGTCTTTGTTAGAGTAATTCTATCGGTTAGAAAGATTGTGATTTGTAATCTTTAAATAAGTTCTGTGTATACTTTCTAGATCTTATGTACAACTTACATACCTAATTTATAAACTAGTTTTATGACTAGCATTATATTTTTATACACACTACCAGTCGAATGTGATGCGGAGGAATTCTATGACGCCTATTAAAGGGTTTTAGTTTTCTTTTTCTTTTTATTTCTGTTTGTGTATTTATAATATTTTAGGTATGAGTTAGTTTTAAAGAATTGAGTTTATATTATGTACTATCGACTTGAGCGACGGTTGACCATTTCAGAAAAAATTTCGCTTACACATGTTGACTTTAAGAGACACCGCCCTTAAAAAAAACCCGTGTAAAAACACTCAAACAAGTGTTGGCCTGCTATGCGATTTTAACCTTAGGAGTGGTCAACCGTCACTCAAGTCGATAGTACATAGTTAATAAAGTAATATCATTAAGAAAATATTTTTTTTCTATATTTTCTTACTTGCAATATTAAGTAAACAAATATTGTTTACTGATAGCTAGAGACTATACATAGTCATATTTATTGATTAGAGAATAAATTTATTTTTAAAACAGTAACTGACTGATTTAATAATGAGTTAGATATTTTGCAAGTCAGTAATTCAGTAAAAAACATTAATAATAAAGTAAATATATATACATAAAATATAATATATATAAAATTGACTATAAATCGTTTAATTCAAATAAGACTTCGATACATATCTTAAGGGTCTATTCTGTTCTAAGTAACTTTTTTTTTTTTTTTTTTTTTATTCTTTATTTGTTTTTTGGACTTTTATACTACATGTATATGTCAGTCCGGTTAATCTTATTCGCTAATTACTTACTAAGTACTTACTAAGTAGCTTAACTTAAGTTGCCAATAGATTAAACAAAAGACAAGCTTCTTCACTGTTAGGTTTTGATAGTAAGGAATTCATGATTCCGACTTGCAAAATATCCACATCACATTTTTCCAATAATTCCTTTCTCTCCGCATGAAACCGAACACATTCCATCAACAAATGGTAAGTATCATCTATTACACCACAAGTATCACAGTTAGGGGAAGGAGCTTTCCCCATTAAGAAGGCAAATTTGTTTGATGGGATATGTCCGGTCCTGATTCTGTGCGCTATAGTAATCAGTTTCCTACTCAGCTGGCTATATGTACACCACGGTATACGAGGAGGCTGACATTGGATAGTTTTATACCATAAACCCTTTTCCAACGATCTCTGATCGAAATACTCTTTCCATAAGTCATAACACTGTCCATTGTATTTCGTTAATATTTCTGAATAATATGGTTTCACATATATTTCTTGTCCTTCTGTACTTCCAATTTTCGCCAATCTATCTGCCTCCTCATTACCACGTATCCCAATGTGTGAAGGGACCCATTGCAACCTCAGATCCACTCCTTTCTCCGCTAGTTCTTCAATTTTAGAGAGTATCTCGTATGCTATCGGTGTACCTCTGCGACCAGAGGCGCATCGAGCTATATGATATAACGCACTCTTGCTGTCTGAACATATAACAGCTCTATTTTCAGAAATGGTTTTGATATATGATAGTGCTTCTGAGATTGCAATGAGCTCCAACGACATGATACACACATTTCCAATTACTTTAAAGCATCCATTAGAATTTTCTTGCGAGCGAACGTAAAATGCAGAACCCCTACCTTTCTTGCTCTTAGATCCATCTGTGTAAATTACTACCCAATCAGCATATTTCTCTATTAATTCTTTCATTACAGTGTGTTTCAACAAATTTAATTCGTAACAATCTTTAGCTCGATGCATACTGTCCAAATCAACCGAGACTATGTTATTCGTGTCAATGTAAGAGACCCACGTTTTTAAGGTATACATCTCTAATGGAGAGGATGAGGCCACTTGTACATCTTTAATTTCATTTAACACATTTACAAGTAATGGAATCTTTTTCCGTGTCCAATAGCTGTTGTTAATAAACATATTTAATTCTTTTAATAATTTGATTGTTACATTATTATTCCAAGATAGGGATTTTAAACAGTATTTGTAGGCTAGGAATTTTCTTCTTATGTGCAATGGTGGAATACATAGCTCACTCTCCATGGTGTGGATAGGCGTAGATTTTATAAAACCACCTATAATTCTCAGTGCTTGATTCTGTACTTTCTGCAATTTATATAAATGTGAACTCGCACTGTTGTCGTAAATAAAACAACTGTAATCTATACGACTCCTGACTATCGCTATATATATTCTGCATAAATGTTTGGGGTGTATACCCCAAGAAGTACCTGCTAGAACTTTGAGTATGTTTAAGTATTTCTGTGACTTTCTGACTACCTCATTAACATGACGTCCCCATCGTAGCGATCTGTCTAGCCATAACCCTAAATATTTGTAGCTGTCTACTAATTCTAAAGCAATATTGTTTATTTTCAATGTAATGTTTTGTCTCCTAAATCCCCTGCTAAAAATACATAGTTTTGATTTACTATTCGACAAACGCAATCCTAATTCAGCTAGACAAGATGAAAATATGTCTAATGCTTCTTGTAATTTAGTTGTACTTTCTGAGAGATTTTTGTCTGTACTATACAAGACAAAATCATCCGCGTACTGACACATATGTACATTGTTAATTTTTGAGAACAATTTAAATGTTACAACGTTAAATAATATTGGTGATATAGGGTCACCCTGGGCTAATCCTAAACTTGTATATCTAATCATAGTGTCATCTTCATTAGACTCATCAATTATTTTAAGATGTCTTTCATTCAAAAAAGTCCATAGATATAAACATATTTTGTTACCGATACCTATTTCATTCAATATCGATATCATTTTATTAACTAATACATTGTTGTATGCACTTTCAACATCTATAAAACACGCTATTGTTGCATAACTTTTCGAGAAACCTAATTGAATCTGTGTGGTCAATCTCGTTAAACAGTCTTGACATGATTGTCCTCTTCTAAAACCCGACGTATATGGAGACAAAACATTATTTTTCTCTATGAACCATTCAATGCGTTTAGTCAGTATGGAGTGAAGAATCTTACACAAGCATGATATTAAGCAAATAGGTCTTAACTTTGGATTGCTGTCGCTGGTTGTAGCTGGTTTAGGAATAGGCATCAGTACTATGTCACGCCACTGTACGGGTACGATACTAGAATTTAAAATATTATTATACAAATTCACCAAAAATATTTTTCCGTTGGTTGGTAAATTAAAAATCATTGAATAAGTAACCCCGTCCTCACCAGGTGCTGTATCCTTAGTTTTGAGTGAATTACACAGTTCATGTAATGTAACTGGGAGTTCCAACTCTACGTTGAATGAATTAAATGTTGGTTTCTCATAGCATACATAATCAGGAGCCAGACCACAGATTAAAGATACTTTCTGGTCCCTTGACGGGTATGATTTAGCCGAGCTACACCCTTTTAACCATCTCATTCGCTTCCACATTTCTGATACTGTTGTTGACTCATCAATGCTTGTGTAAAAATTACGCCGCTCATTTAATCTGGCTTTACTAATAGCTTTCTTAGCGATTGTTGTCTTTTCTTCTAGAATGTTTAAATTGAAGGGGGTAGGATTTGACCTAAAATTACTTAGAGCTAACCTCCTTTCAGCTACTAATTTAGAGAGCGTTTCATTCCAGTAAGTTTTTGGTTGGAAGCCCGGTTTACAATGCGCAAGCTGTTTTGTATACGGTATATATTTATCAGCTGCATTATTAATAATGTTAATGAAATAATCATAATTTTGTTGAGCATTTAACTCTCCACAGTATGGCAAGATAACTTCTTCTATAGTTTTTGTATATCCTTTCCAATTGGCTGATTTATATTTACGTTTTTTACCTATATATATAGCTTCCCTATAGATACTTTTAATTTTAATACACATATGATCACTGCCCAAATTCTCGCTCAATATATGCCATTCAAATTTACAAGCTAAATCTGTGGAAACAAATGTAATATCAGGGGACGTTTTCTGTAAATAACCACTTACCATCTTAATTCGCGTGTGCTTACCTGCCCCTTTGTTAAGCGAGATGTATCCCGCTTCCAAAGCAGCATCAAAAATCATCGTACCTCTTGTATCTGATTTACATGACCAATTATGGTGATGTGCATTGAAGTCACCAGCTATTAGACATTTACTAGTATATTTCGTGAATATCAAATCCCAATCTGACTGAACAGTATGTACCGAGGAAGGACAATATATCAAGATAATATTCTTAATTTCTTTACAATTTAAAAGTTTAACACATTTTATTTCTATTCCTGAATTACTATGATTTAAGGTTTCTAACTGAACTCTAATTGATTTGTGTATTACAATGGCGACTCCCCCATATGAATCGCTTCGGTCATTCCTAAAGATATTATATCCACTTATATTTAATGATGAATCAGGTTCCAACCAAGTTTCTGATATTAAAGCAATATAAATGTTCTCCTGACTTAATAAAGCTTGAAATTCTGAAATTTTAGGTCTCAAACTCTGGGCATTCCACTGCAATATGTTTATGAAATAAGAACTGTTATTAAAATTATTATCCATTATTGGAGAACGAAAGTATACGAGTTAAAATATCTTTACCATTTATTATTTTTAAACATAGTGCAATGAAATCCTGAACAATCATGTTGATAATTAATCCTAGCTTATCAGAAAAGTTATTTCTCGACATACATATATCTTTAATTTTTTTATATAGTCCATACCAATATTCTTTGCATTCACCTGGTTGCCTTTGTTTCTCCTCTTTGTTATTGGTGTTTTCAGCCTCACTTATATTTGTTTGTGAATGTTCCTGTTCATACCACCCTGTTTTTGCTTTTTTTCTTCGTGATTTCTTCTTTTTTGATTTTTTAGACTGCGTATTGGTTTTATTATCTAATTTCTGGCTGTCTTCTGTCTCAGATTCCTCCGATGTAATCATTTCTTCATGTATAACGGCTTCTGTAACAACCACTTCTCTATATGTTCTTTTTGGTTCTGTGTCCTGAGTCCCTTCTGTTTGTGACAACTGTTTATTTGTTTCATTATTCATAACAGCATCCGCATTATATATTGTATTATTTTCCTGTATTTTTCTTTCGGTTTTATATATTTCTAATCCTTCCCGATAGCTACAGTTCTTTTCCGACATAATTCTTCTAATTTCTTTTTCCTTCAAAAAAATAGGACATCTTTTATTCATTGCCATATGTGGACCTTCGCAGTTTATACATTGAAAATTAGTTGTCTCACAGTTTGCGTGATTATTTCCACACTTAGGGCATATGATCTTTTTTGAAGGACATGTTCTTGAAAGGTGTCCATATCGCCAACATCTTGAACATTGGGATACAGGGAAAATATAGGGTTCAACTTGAAATCTGCATCCAAAACCATAAACATATGACGGTAGATTGTGATTTTTAAAACACAGGCGAATTGTTTCCGAATTTACCCATTTACCATCACTATCCTGTCTTTTTAATCGTTTTGCAGATATAATCTCAAAATCACACCTAAGGTTTTCTAATATTTCTTTATCTTCTATTTCTAAGTCCACCTGTCTCAGTAAACCATAGCATAACGATGATTCACCTACTATATTGACATTATATTCCAAATTGGCTAATAATTTCTCACAATTTAACATCTTCACCGCATTTTCTTTTTTGTCAAAATATATTAAGGCCCTATAAGGGTTTTTGTATACTAATTTAATTATGTTTCCTAAATTATAAGATCTCAAAAGTTTCGCCATCCCAAATTGCCTCGGTAATGTTTCTTTGGCCGTAATACACACAATATGTTCTATGGGTTTCACATTATTATTCGAAAAACTCAATTGCAAGTCTTCAAAATTTTTTGAATTTCTTCGTGCTGGTCGTTTATTCCCACGTTTTATGGTTATGAATCCGTCATCACCTTCAATTACTTCTTCGTCATCCTCCTGTCTACTTCTTTTCTCCGGTAATACTTGTTGCTCTCTACTTAACTCAGTTTTTTTCTCCTTCTCCATCCTATTAACTTGTTGCTCGCTCTCCATTTCAAGATCCTCTTCCACAATCTCACTTCCACTTGAGTCACAAAATTCTACATTTTCACTCATTAAGTAGCATTAATTAATTAGTAAAAATGAGGGTAAGCGCAAACAGTTACAACCGCGTAAGCGTCAACTGCTAACTCGACCGCTCGCTACGACTACGCGCGCGCAACTGGTTCTAAGTAACTTGAAAAGGTAGTTACCTAAAATAATGAAAGTGCCGTGCTGTGTAAAAATCCTGATTCGTCCTTGTGCGAGTAGTGCAAGTTCTTTTTAAGGATTTCCTAGGATAACGGTGCCAACGTTTGAGTTCCGTCATTCAATATTTCTCTGAATGACGGTACTTAAACCATATCTAGGTATACGAGTATAAACGAGATGACTCGCTTTGTTTTTAGAAATATGTTGTCAAAATCAAAGTCAATGTCAAAAAATGTTATTGCCATAAAAATGTGCAAACAATTCTTGGACACGTCAATTAACTATTATATTAATAAAAATAATAATAAAAATAAATAGAAGGAAATAAAAAATTTGCGTTGAAAAAGCCTGTTCGAGGAGTAGAGCTTTCATGAGAAGAAGCAGGCAAGTATTTCTATATCCGTCACATTACGGCACCGCCATTCTAGAAAGCCTTAGCAGAACTCTCTTTTGCGGTTTAAATCATCACAATACATAACAAAATATTACGTAATAAGATCTTTGAGATTTATCAAGATTAATTCAAGAAAAGCCAGCAGATTTTCTCGCACCCAGATTAAGTGTCCGCCTGCAAAAACCAGAGAAAATCATTCTTTACTTGAATAATATCCTTATCTCCTTTTTTTCCTTTGTTCAGTGACAAATTGTGTTAAGGAAAAACGCGGTTGGCTTTAACGAGCGTCGGCTAATGAGTTTGCGCCTCAACGACTTTAGGCGTCTAATTTTAGTCCGTTAGTTACTGCGCCTAACGAAACAAGACCGCAGTTAGTTGTGGTAACTATCTTAGGCAGACATCTCGTACAGACCCTTTTTTGGCATTAGTAGTAAGAAAGTTACATACAAGATAAAGTGCCTAAGTTATCTAGGTTTTCCTTCAGTAAGTTTTCTTTTCAGTATTCTTTACAGAAAATAGGAGTCTGCAGTGCAATAAAAATTGTCTATTTAGAAGCAAAATTGAGTATAGATTGCCGGTCGGTAAAGCAATAACCGCGGAGGAGGAGGCAGAGGTCTTATCTGCATTTTGGTAGTTCTATTTGCCAGCCTATTGCCATGTACAAAGACTAATTCTAGACTTCGTGCGGCAATCAACATTTTCCTATTACAAATAGCCAAAAAAAACCAACGCAGGAATTTAAGCAAACCATCAGCACAAACATTTTGAAATTATACCCGTATTTTTTAACAAAATAAAATACAGCGACATGCAATCCATTTTGTTCGTCCCTCATCATCCCTTTCTCTGCCAACACACGCGACAAGTACTTACATATATCTAGTTTTTTATACCTCATTGTACGTACTCTAGACGGGTCTAGAAAATGCCATGCTACATCATTCAAATATCAACTCTTTTTACCAGACGTAGAGTGTATTTTCCTCTGTACGCGTATAATTATTTCCCTTACATAACTCGAGAAGTGCCACCTACATTGTCAGCAGAAAGGATGTATGTATAAGTACGGTGATAGCATCACACCACTTAGGTTAGTCTGCGTAAAATTTTGTTTGACGTTTATACTAGAGGCTTGTTTTCGTGTTAAAATTATGCAATGTTTTTATACAGCTAAAGTGAGAAATACATGTGTTTTTCTTCTGTAGAAATACAACTCCCGTGGTAGAGTTCAAGCCCTGTCACAGTTAAGTTTACGAATATACAATTCAGGAACACAGAATGTTCGTTGTAGACCGCACAAGTTTTATAAGATAAGAAAAATAATTATAGTTTCAAAGAGTATGTATATATTAATACGTGTAGCAAAAACTTTGTACCCCTTTTTACGAAAATTGTGCGGACGGAGGAGTATGAAATTTGGCACAATTAAAGTGTATATGGAGAAGGAGCGACAAATCCTAATATTTTTATAAAATATGCATTAGAAATACATTAAATTAATGAAAAACACTACACGCACACAACCATGTATTTGACACAAACAGTCGAACCGCGTTCGTAGTATTCCGGCATTCTTCGGCTGATGTCGTAGAATTCTTCGTTACATATTAATGTGTAAAAGTGATTATAAACGTATAGTAATAGACAATAAAACCTAAATAACGATAAAACATAAATTTTTTATTAATTACGGTCAAATTTTGACCACTTGGTGACAGCTAGTATTTAGAAATTGTCAGCAACACAAACAGTTCCTCATGACGCTGGACTGGATAACGGCTCACGGATCAGCTAGTATTATCTGAACTAATATTATGAATACCTACAAATGTGTAATGTTACTTACCTAATCTAATTTAAGCTACATTTACGCGAGCGAAGCCGAGGGCAATATTTAGCCTTCTATAAAATAAAATAAAATGCTGCTAGTTGGTACGCTTATCAGACCAATAGACTAATTTGACTGTTTTTGTTATTAACCTCTGAGTCTTCTTCGAAGAGGCTAATGAAAACACTATGTGGGTCTGTGTGTCTGTCTATTAGTGATCGTTTGTTAGTGACAGGCATAGCTCCGGAACTACTGGACCGATTGATTTGTAACTTGGTGTGCAGACACCTTGGAGTCATACCTCGGTCGAGTTTAAAAATATGGGCCCTGTAGGTCAAAAGATCCCCGAGATAAGGGGTCATAAGGTCAGAGGATATCCACCAACAGAGTGATTTGGAAGTCCAAGGGAGAGGATTTTGCCCCGCAGTGGGATATTACAAATAGCTGATGAAAAAAAAGGTCACATGAAGACGAAGAGGTTGAATCCTAGGTGTTACTCCCATCTCGTTAAAATGTCGTAATAGTCCGCATAAAGATTTTAAAGAGAGAAAATAAATAGTTGAAATGAAAATTCATTCATGCAAAACTGAAAATATAGGTATACATAATATACATAAAATGAATTAATATGATTTAAAATAATAATTATATTTAAAATTAATATAATTAATTATAGTACATAGATAGAAGCCACTTGACTTGTCTACCTCCACTTATTCGTATTACCACATAAGTAATTGATAACTTCTCCCTAGCCTTTATTATTCCCAAGTCACTTGGGGTCGGCTTTTCTGGTCTAACCGGATTTGACAGAATGACAGTTTTTACACGGAGCGGCTGCCACCTGACCTCCGCAACGCGAAGGTTAACGATACCCTAAGCTTAGACCGGTGTCAGGATATTAGAGGGCACTGGCTTCCCAATAACGACTGCCATAGATTTTCGTGGCAGCCGGGACCGACGGCTTAACGTGCTCTCCTAGGCACGGAGCAGGCGATAATTGTCGATCAATACGCACATCATTTCGAAAAGTCATATAACTTCCGAAAGTCAGAGGTGCGCGACGTGGGTTCGAACGCGAGACCCTCTGCATTGCGGTCTGTCGATCTCCCCTTCATAAGTAATTAATAACTGTAATAAAATAATATACCTATAATAAATAGTAAACAAATTTTGTAATAACAATGTGCAATAATAAATGCAATAGACTAAATTATCAATAAATGCTATAATAAATATATACCAACAAATAATATATCCTGCAATTTTAATTTAAATATTATGTTTATTTATTTATTCATCTTTTTAATTTCTTATGATTCTGTTTAATACTAATTTATCTTAACTAGATTCAAAAGCTGATAAAATTGTAACAAAACTAAACTTAAAAATAGCATAGCTTAACATCTCTCTCCTAATAGTGCTGTGCTCGACAGGATCCATAATTTGTTATTTTTTTGTACCTGTAAATGTACATTATGGCATGCAATAAATTAAATTTGAATTTCAATTAAATGTTGTCCGTAATATTTGGACTGGGCATCGTCTGTCAGATCAGCTTATATTATAAACTTCATTTTCTATTTTAACTAATTTTTAAATTTATTGTACTTCAGTAATGTTATACATTTGCATGCTTCTATTTAAACTGTAAATATCCATTAATTTTTCTAAACACCATCTCCACATTTTTGTAAGTTAGTATATTATTAGCACTGATGAACAGTTACCTTCTGAGATACAGTTTCAACTAGTTCAGAAGGTACCGAACTTTATTATTAAAAAACCTAATCTACATACATATCCAAACGCAATTTCTAAAGAAAATAGTTTAGTTTTAAAGATTTTAATATATATGCATGCTCTTTATATTTGATTTATAAGGTTCATTCTTGGTGAAATAAAGAATTTGAATTTGAATTTTGAATTTATAATAAAATAATATTATACTATTAGTAATGCAGTGGTTTAGTACTATCGCCACAATAACTACGCCGCCATCTTTACCGTCAATATATTTAGGCATTCGTAGCTTTTCATTACGTCGGCGGCTTAAAGGCTGTATTTACCTGTGTGACACTCTCAGTGCAGGTTACGAGTAATGCGGTCAGCGATCCGGGAACCGAAACATTTGCGCATAAACGGTTCTATACCTTATATGGTTTCTATCACCATCTAAGGTTGTGTGTGGAAGAAAGTTATAAATAAACTACTGCCTTGTTGGTGCAGTGGCATGAGCTTGCGTTTGCCTTGGGTCAATTATGAGGTCTGAGTTCGATGCCCGAGTCGGGCTGTGTTATTGTTAGGCAATAGTAATTATTAGTACGGGCCCTGGAAATACGTTAAAAGACAAGACTTAATAATAATAATTAGTGGGTAATTAGTGTGTTAAAAATTTTAGAATACTATAGTCCGACTACGTAAAAAGGGGTATAAAAAGAACGAATTTAAAATTTATATAGCCTATGTCACCCGGGCCATGTATGACCGGGGTATGTTGCGAATCTATTGACACCTCATTCAATAAAATCGGTTCAGTAGTTTAGGTGCTACGGTGGACCATACAAACATACATACCCAGACTGCCAAAATTTACCCTTCCTTTTGGATTCGCCGTAGTCGGGTAAAAAGGGAAAACATAGGTTGCGAAAAGTAAGTGTATTATATACCTCTACCTGGCTCACTTTGGGTATTCAGGCGTGTATATGTGTATATTTAATTTGAAGGTTATTTATATTCCCAAATGTGCACTTGGTAGGACAATTATTGTGAATGAGAATGGTGAGTCTCAGGTTCAAGACCCGTGTCGGCCAAAGTGTTATTGGGTTATTCTGTCTATGAATTCTCAGTAGTAACCCGGAGTCTGAAATTGTGCTCACTCAACGACAATAGGCTCGTTCTCCATATATCCAGGCACTGGATATATGGCTGAGCGATGTCCAAATTTTGGCGCTGATGGGACACACACTTTCATATTACTTTTTAAACTTAAGTTAAACTTAAACAATTAATTAATAAAATATTGTTTGTATCGCTGGTCACTGACAAAACTAGCCTTGAATTGAATGGAGGCAGTTTCCGTTTAGTTAATCGGAAGGTGTGGTGTTGCCAGTGAGCAGAAATGAAATTATAGTGTTAGTACCTATTGCTTTTATATTTTTAGTTTGTCCTGCTTTTTTTCTTCTTCATGTTTTGGTTGTGCCCTTTTGTGTGCCAAAATAAATATATTTTCCTTCTTTCTTTACCTAAAAATGTACCTGGAAAATTATGGTGTCTAATTAAATCTATGGTTTTAATATACCTCTGCCAAACCCTTTTTATACTGCCAGAACCATATCCTAACTTTACTAACTAAATTTATAAACGCAAATATGAGTTTGTTTGTTTGATTCGCTTTCACGCCGTAACTACACGACCGATTATCATGAAATTTCGCGTACACGTTGTACACCTTTTATAATGCAGCTAGACCCATTAATGTTTATAATTTAGCGTAACTTTAAATACTCTAAATTCCAGAACTACTATTAATACGTTGTACACACGGCTACACATCAAGTTAGACACCCTATATACGCATTACTACGCTACATACAAAATAGAGAATTGTCGGAAAGGGACAGTGCATAGTGGTGTCGGTGTAATGGTAAGGATAGAGCGTCGCGTCCCGTTCAGCGTGAATGAGACAAAATAACAAAAATATAACGCACTCTCTCGCACGATACGCAGCGTTCAACTTCTAATAGTTCAACGTCCAAACAGTCTAGGTTGATATGTCGCTGTGAGTACTTGTATATCAAAGAGAAGTGGGCACCTAATAGGTACCGTTACCTACTAATCTTTGTAGTGTACATCAAAATTAATGATCCAAAAACTGATACAACCCACATTACTTATTATCATTTTAATTGACACCTTCATATCTAAATTACCACAGCCTTTTTCTATTTTCTACGCTTGTTTATTGAATATTAATTAGACAGGGTGCCTTGGAGAAAGGCCTTTCTATATCTTGATATATATTTTATTTTCTGTACGTGTGTATGACACTGAACTCCTAAACGGCTGGAAATAATTTGAAGAAATTTTTTGTGTATGTCTGAGTGGCACCCGTAATAGTTTAGATGCTTGGACCTACCGGATGGCGGGTGAAATCAGGTTTTAGTATGTTTTTTATTTTATGAAAATGTTCGGGGAGGATAAAGACTGTCGGTACCGCTAGTCAGACTACATAATTTAATTTTTGTGGGGTTTAGCTTAGCCGTTAGCCGTACAAAGTAGGAATAGACGAGAATAAAAGCCTAGCCCTGTACTGTCTGCAGTAGCAGGCCGGCTTTTAAAAAGGGCAAGATATACCAACGTTTTTATAACTATGCTGATTATACGGATGAAGTAGTGGTATATGTGGTTGTCTTTTCACTGCCATTGCACCGAGCGATGTGGGTACGGGTATGGTATCCACAAATAGTTGTTCCATGTATGGGTGTTCTTTGTTTTAATGTTGTTAAAGACCCTCGCAACACAGGATTTATAACAAGTGCGAAGGTTGTCCTCAAATGACCTAAATCAAGACAAACAAAAAAAAGTATTCTCTTTATTCTTCTCTTCTTTTGACCAAAGCACACATAAAGCCTGCTAGAACCAAATTAATGATAAATTATCAAAGTTATTCAAAACTACTAACTCTAATCTACCGATTAATTTAATTGCGTGAGCTGGGCTGGACATAAATGACGACTGCCTTTCAGAAGAACGCAGGCTCCTAACCTTGTGTAGTTTTTTTAAGAAAAGCTATGCTGTCCGGCTTCTATACGTATACACAAAGCTCAAACTTTAATGCCTAGAATTTTTTGCTGACGCGTAATCATTCTCAAAATAACACCAAAACATCTTTTTGATAAATAGAAATGCAACAAATACATAATTGTGTAATATTTTCTTATTTATTTATTATGACTTTGTCCAAGTAACGCTTGATTCATAATTGTTGGTAAAAATCACCCCAAAATAGTACAAATAAATTTAGCTTACAGAACGATACCTATCAATAATCACACCTAAACTTTCGAGTTTCATGATTAATAAACCAGAAAATGGATATTAACACAATCATGCTTGGTATTCACATACCTTTTTGAAAGGCTCGACATTTCGTTCAGGTTGGTCAGAAGCAGACTCTGGTTCGATCATTTTCAATGTTTATAGTTATGTAAATATAGAGCATGTTCACGTTAATACCCGTCTTCTGTTATACGATATCCAAAACTCTATCTAAAGCAAACCTCAATCCAAACACCATCTTACGTCAGAACGAAACTAAATACGGAATCATGGGCCTTTTTAACATCATTTTTTATCTGTGCCCGTATGCACCGGAGCCAATGACCTGTGCCACAGAATCGTGTTATTGATAAGCGTTTTAATGTGTTGTAATGACTTCATTATGTTGGTACCACTGCTGCCAAACAAAAGGTACGTAAACGGAATTTTATAGTACGCATTTATTTATAGAGGGATTGTTTCGAGGTGAATGTTTTACGGACATTTTATTATTATGTGTAAAGAGGCACGATGATTATATCAGTGTTTCTCACATTGGTGGTATCAATATAAAGCTACCTACGTAAGCGATGTTCCCTTTAAGATGATCCATACTCACGCTGTATAGGTACTCGACAGGGTAGGCAGAGGTGTATGAAACCCACATTTCGTAGCGTACACTGACGTCTACTATATAGAATTCCAGACCAGACTCTGTGTTGTTACTAAGAATTTTTGAGCAAAAAATCGATGCAGAGACCAGACAATACACAGTACTTGCATTCACTTCTGCTGCACCATCGAGGCAGTCCCAATATTTTCA
Organism: Catocala nupta; assembly: GCA_963675205.1. Lineage (NCBI taxonomy): Eukaryota > Metazoa > Arthropoda > Insecta > Lepidoptera > Erebidae > Catocala > Catocala nupta. Next base: position 25,678,526 of record OY776090.1, on the reverse strand, counting down.
AGACTGTTGACAGATCAGAGATATTATACATAAAGGTCAAAATTATCCTAAACGAACATGTTTATGAATAATGTGACAAAGACAAGCCAAGTTTGTGGTAAATGGCATTTTTCCAATACCCTACCTCCTACCTCGCCTACCTCTTTAAGCATCCATCTAACTTGAAATTATAGTAGTTTATGTAAATATTATTCTTTCAAAGCACTCTCTTTTGAAATGTACGTTCATTATAAAATAAAACTCTATACTACGTTTTCCTCAACACACAGGCTCACCCATCCGAAACAAACAAACCGATCGATACAAACAGTTGCATAGCAGCCACGTTTTATAAATCGATACTCGATGACAAAGGATCGCATCATTACCAATTATCCCGGCGCACTCGGAAGCTGCACGTGTTGGCAAGGGGCTCGTGTCACAATAGAACATCCCTCTTTACCCCACTTCACATAATAGGATACCCTAGTGAGCCCACTTCAATAAATCGATATTTGTAACGAGCCCTGAATGCAATTTTGTGAATAATTGGATATTTATCTGGGTTTGACAGTTGGACGAATGGCTGACTGACCGCGTTTTTCGATTGCAAAATCTATACGTACAATAGCATCAGAATCTATTTGACACTGAACGGTTACAAAAAGAGTATTACCAAAAATATTATATGAACACAACGTCTTTTGGGATGTTTTCCATTGATCTCAAAACAAAATCAGTTCAACAGAAAACCTTGAACTAATTTTGTTTGATTTATAGCACAATTGTTTAAATTATAAGTATCTCTTTCACATATACTCTTTCCATATTAATTATGCAACTTTTTAGTTTAATTTGTCAACAGTTGTCATGCAGTTAATAAGAACAAAATAGTTTTAAAAGCAGAATTTTGACGTAGGTACAATACTGTAGAAGAAAAATATCTAGTTTCAAATATAGGTGTCATGTAATAGGGAGCTAGTCTTTCAACGTCTGCTTAACACATTGCAGACATCTACTGATAATGTTTTTAACAGATAAATTTAATAAAATTTTACATTATCCGATAAATTTATTCAGAATATTTTACCACTTAATATGGAATTTCGGTTATTTCATAGCCTTACAAAACTGAAAACTAAATACTGAAACTTATGTAAAGGAATTCTTTTCAACATGCCCTTTGCAAATAATAAAAAACATTTAAAATTAAAAATAAGAATAAAGCATGCAAAGAAGTTTTGAATATTCATTTTACGTATATTGGCGCCAGATATGATTTATAATAAAACAAGTAAAACGACTAAGAGTACAGTCAGCATCAGATAAAATTGAGTTTTCTAAGTAGTCATAATTATGTGAAGAACATCAATTCCATTTTATGTTCGCAGACATGGCATTCAAATTGTTATAAGCATCCAGAGTGGTTAAACTATCTTAGCTATCAGTTGTCAATATTGTGTTAGCTGACAGAGTGTCCATATTAATATTTTCAAATAGGTCGTCGTTCAATGGTATCTATGCATTCATACTAATCAAAAGTCATTGTCATTAAGGCTGACTTCAATCTTCGTTTAAGTAATGTTCCTAAAAACTAAGGCCATACACACACAGGCCTTCTGTTAAAAATTGGATGAGCAGTACGTTGAGGCTACCCAAACAGTCAAACAAATGACTGAATTTGATACTAGTTACATATTTGCCATTTAAAAGTGTCATTTTTCTCTATAGTTTATATTTCTTCTAAATAATTTATTTATATACCTATTATATTAATTAAATAATTATTACTATAAAAAATGTATATTTTAATGACATAATTAAATAATTATGTCATTAAAATATACATTTTTTATAGTACATATTATGTAATGTAGTTCACATGACATGTTTTATTTACACTGACTGCATAACTATCATAAAAACAACTAAAACCCGACTACGGATAAATCGCAGTCTAAAAAGTAGAAAACAAGAAAATTATTCTTATGTGATATACGTATCTACCAACGTCTTATGCTATTAGTTGTCGTCTAGTAAGTAGATCATTTGTATATTTAAATTGAACGTATTATAAGTATATTTATTAATGTTATTATAGAGGATAGCCGTTGTCGTAATCGCATGGCGTAAATCCCTCCTGTTTCACTCACAGCGCGTTATCCAGAGAGAAACAGTGATCCTCTAAAAATAAAACATTGGTACTTAGATGCTATAAAATAAAAGAGAATGCTAATAGGTACTTTTAACATTTTTCCGGTATAAATTTACTACCATACGATGCTTTGTTTGCTCATATAAATAATATGGAGGCATACTTATTTAAAAAGAAATATATATAATTTTAAATAAATTAGCAATATCTTATATATTGCTAATTTATTTGAAATATACATATATTACACAGTTAAGAGACAACAACATAACACATAATTCCGTGACATTAAATTATAACTTAGAAGAGTTTTCGTTTCAAAGGAAACTGAAACTTCCGGACAATATACTGTAACCCCTCCCTTGTGTTCATTATACTTGCGACCAGTTGATCAATATGAAATTTTAAAAATAATTCGTATAATTAAAAATAAGCATAGCTGCGGAGTTGATAATATCCCACCTATATTACTGAAGCAGTGCGCGACTGAGTTGTCTATCCCATTAACGCTACTAGTCAATCAAAGCTTTCGCGACGGTCAATTCCCAGATCTACTTAAAACCTCATTAGTAAAACCTATACATAAAAAAGGAGATGTTTTATCTCCAAATAATTATAGGCCCATAGCTTTGCTACCGACTTTCGCTAAAGTGTTTGAAAAAGCCATGTGTAACCGCCTGTATACATTTCTAGAAAAATACAACATATTAGATGATAGCCAAAATGGATTTAGAAGATCAAAATCAACTACATTAGCAGTATACAAATATGTACAAGCGGCATTGCAACATATTAACGATAAAAAACACGTCGTAGGTATCTTATTGGATATGACGAAGGCCTACGACAAAGTTCTTTATGATATACTTTTAATGAAAATATACGGCTGCGGTATACGTGGGACTGCTTATGAGTGGTTTAAATCTTATTTAAATAATAGAACGCAAATAGTCCAAATTGAACATTATGACAGTAACAAAAGAGAAATAAAATCCGTGCGGTCACAAGTGAGGCAGCTAACTCAATCCATCCCTCAAGGTAGTGTGCTTGGATGCGTATTGTTCTTGATGTACATAAACGACTTGCCAAAAATATTAGACCCAACAACCACGCTTCCCGTATTATTTGCAGACGACGTTTCTATTTTAATAAAATGTGACAACCTAGAAAATTACAACCACTACACACAAGATACACTCCAAACTATTACACAATGGCTTGCCAACCACAACTTAGAAATAAACTCAAACAAGACAAAAGTCATGCAATTCAGGTCATACAAGAAATCTCCTCTAAATTTAAAAATTAGTCATGCAGATACAGTTTTGGAAGAAGTAAATTCGTTTAGATTATTAGGTATAAATATAGACACACATATTAACTGGAAATCCCATATCGAACAGATAAAGTCAAAACTGTCAAGTTTTACATATGCTCTTTTCCAAATCAAACACAGCACCAATTTAGAAACAGCGTTATCCGCTTATTATGCATATGCATACTCATGGCTGCGATATGGCATCATGCTGTGGGGCAATAGTGTAAATGTAGAGGAATTGTTTATTATACAAAAGAAATGTGTACGAATACTTGCTGAAATAGATAATACTCAGAGTTGCAGACCACACTTTGTAAAGCTTAAAATACTGACACTTGCCTCAATATACATATTTGATATATGCACCTTTGTGTACAAAAATATCCACACGTTTTCGAAAAAACAAGATGTCCACAATGTAAACACTCGAAATAAGGATAGACTACACTTGCCATCATCACGAATAAAGATGTTAAATGAAAGTCCTTACTATATGGCAGTAAAAATATATAATAAGTTACCCAAACTTATTAAAGATGCCAATACACTACCTCAATTCAACAAAAAAATTAGATCTTATTTAATTCATAACTGCTACTATACACTGACAGAATACCTAGAGCACAAGATAAAACTCGATGACACACAGAAAGACAAACAAATTAACATGACGATCTGCAACACAGTAACGCTTTAGTTTATTTACTTAATACAGAATATATTATATGATAATAAAATAGACATGTAAAAATTTAATAATATAATTTAGATGTACTCATAATTTAAAAAATTGTAACTACTAGCAAAAATACATTTATTATTATTAGAAAATTGCAATGCTTGTAGAAGGCGCTGAGTTGTAAGCACTGTACGTATATTTAAGATCTTTATGTATACACTTAGTACGCAATAAACGCTTTGACTTTGACTTTGACTTTGAACTGGTTCTATTTCATTCAAACTCTGCATCCATAATCCTTTTTCTCATTATGTTCATTATATGATGTTAGAATACTAAATTATAGTATATCTTTTCCAAGAATCATTCGAAACAAAAGACATGTTAGTTACCTTCATGCAAGAAATTAACGAGAGGCATTCAAGGTAAAAAGGGAAAACATTTATTAGTAACAATTTTACACCAAAATATACTCTAGCTACGGGTATTAACGTTGACTTTTCTCAATTGTGAAGATATTCTTGATTAGTTTGAATGCATAGATACCATTGAACGGCCTATTTGAAAATATTAATATGGACACTCAGTCAGCTAACACGATATTGACAACTGATAGCTAAGATATTTTGAACACTCTGGATGCTTACAACAATTTGAATGCCATGTCTGCGAACATAAAATGGAATTGATGTTCTTCACATAATTTTGACTACTTAGGAAGCTCAAATCTATCTGATGCTGACTGTACTTACTTAAGTGTAAAAATTTACGTCATATAACTATAGCCTCGAATGTTAATGATACAATAAAAAGTTATAATCTTCCTGGTTTCTTTGCGAATGCATTGCAAGGTCTTCAGTGTATGTATTTTTTGTTTTACATTATTATGTTGCAGCTGATTTATTTTTGCAACGTAGCCTCCTGCTGCAGTCTGATCTTTAATATTAGCTTCTTCTGTATCGTATATTGTGAGAGCACGAAATCTTGAAATGCGCTTGTTAGACGACAGGCTAGGTACTGTGGCTGTAATACTTCTTTGCATTCAAGCGTAATAACTATTCTTTGTAGTAAGTCGTTGTAGTGGCGTTATAAAGCGTCTCAAGTACTGCGCTGATAAGGTAAACATATAAAGCGGTAATGTATCAGTTACGGAAAAGTTTTTTGCGCTGAAGTACGTAACGACTCACAGGTTAAGGTGTTGCCTCGCTAGTGCCAGGGGTTTGATTTCCATATATTCAAGAACGGAAACGAAGAATATCCAGACTCTGGAACACACAAATGTTTGTCCCGTATGGTGATCGAGCACATATCACTTAACGCGGCGTCACTACAACCACTTTACTTATTCGATTAAAACTATACGCATCACTATTTGTAACTTGAGTGAAATTGTAAGCTACCGATCTTCATATATCTCTGTATACTCTTGACAGAATTGGAAATATCAGATTAACCTTAGAGCGAGTTTAAAAGCTTTTCAGCTCTTTATGTAACCTGCATGTCTAGAATAACAATGTACTTAGTAACAGATTATGTATCTATATTAAATGTAACGGGTTCATCTTGTCTGTTTGTTTGTTTAGGGCTCCGTGATAAAACATGGTACCCGTTTAATTTAGTAAGAGTTCAGCTATTCGTCTGAGTGTCACGTAACTATGTTCTATTTGAAATCTAAGGAATCAAATTATTCGATTGACTGCATTTATTCGATCGCAACAGGCTTTGAACCAATTGTAGTTCGATTATTATATCACGCTATAACAAATTTCTTATTTATTTGACGATATCATTATCATCGCCATCCGAGGATTTACATGACTTACATACTTTCTGTACTTACGTCACAGTATATGTAGATAAAATAGGAAGAGGAAATAAATTGGTCACTTGGAACTCACAAAAACCAAAAAAATACGACTGATATTTTTATTTTATACTTTTATTTTTACTACTTTCTTCTTTCATTAATTGCCGAGCTATTTAATGAAAGAAGCAAGCTCCTGACAATAAAGAAATCAACATGTTAAGTCCACATTTCATGTTGACTTCTTAATACGACTCAATATTTTGTTTCTCCGTAACCTGTAAGGAGAAATATCTTCTAAGTTTTCTTCTCTCATTCCTTCCGTCTTTTTTCCTTCTCGTATGGTCGTACGGATATTTTCTGCCGTATCACACTTGATATTAATTGGAAATAAATGGATATTTAATCGGTCACTACCAATGCACTTGCTTTTTCTATCTTTTATTCTCGAACTCATTTTTCTCATTCTCTATTTGAATACTTCTTTTTATGCTACTTTTACATTTGTTTTCATGACCCAACTGTTTCTTTACCTTTATTATTTACCTAATTGTACCTTTTTTACTTACTTAATTTATTTTATAACTAGCAATACGCGCTATTCTATATTATGCAATGCTTAGCACGTATATATAGTTATATTTAACCTGTCAAGTCTTATAATGCCAAAAATAATTAAAAGCTTAATATAGAACGGACATAACATTGGTATAGGTAGGGTTTGCCATTTGATCGGGGTATTCGAGTCGATTACCCTATTGATGCCCTAATGAATGCTGCCATCCAAAGTCCAGGCAAACTTCCTAAGAACAGTCGTAAGTTTATGTGAAAATGTATGATGATTCAAAAATCTAGGGGAGTGCTATGTTCTCGATCACCACACGGGACAAACAAGTGTGTGTTCCAGAGTCTGAATGTTCTTCATCATTAATTAGTCAAGGCAATAAAAGTGTTATAAGAATTACCATAGTACAAGCTCTGCTTAGTTTGGGCTAGATGGTGTTGTGTGTATGTGGTAGAATATTATTATTATTATTATTGTTCGTAAACTTGTCAGACTGCAGAGAGAATAAAACGAAAACCCCGAAACATCTGTCAATCATGCTACAAATCTTACCTGTGGTATTGTTGTTCTTCGCTTGTAACCTGGTAATCAACATAACATTTGGCTGATGTAATGGAACAGTGAAAATGGTAATCCCCACTATTTCATTGCCTATTAGGCAATTCGCGGCTGTTTGGTTGTTATCCACCTACTACCCACCTCAGCTATCATGAGTGAAAATGAGTGAAAGGATCCTGTATGAATTGGCATTCTGCATTTAATGATAGTCCGAGTGGGTTAGTAACACTATTATTTTTACCAGTAAAACTTTGTGATTCAACTGAAGGACAGAACTATTCTCGATCCAATCTCATCTTACAGTAGCGGCGGCTTCCTTGGCTGGTTTTGTTGGTATTGTAAAAGGAATATGATGGATACTGTGGTTGATATTTGAATACTATACTATCGTAGCAGGGTCGTATTTAACGTAAATTTAAATTTAGGCGATTGGTACTATGATACTATTAAGTGATCACAATTGATCATATATTATACGTACCAGAGTAGAATTTGGCGTTTTATGGAGTGATTTAGTGCTTCATGGTGGTGATGAGCACTATGATGCTTCTAAGTAATTACATATACATTACCAGTGAATTTCTAAGGATCATTAACCTTGATGATTAGCCATTAGTTAACGTATTTGGCTATTAGAGCGAAAGACAGTAACAATACTAATTGTTTGTTTACTGACACTTTGACTAAGAGTCGCAATTTGTAGAAGCAAAGCCAATCAAATACTGGCATGTCTATAAGCACTTACTTTGGTCTGCCACCAAAGTCGGTAATTAATTACATTTACATACTCTGAAACCTATATCCCGATGGGCAGGCAGTGGTGTGTTATTACACCGACAATTTTGTTTAAAGATTTGGTACTGACGAGTTGGATTATAAATTACCAGTATTCGTATTAATACCGGTATTATTGGCAGCTAAGGTAGAAAGCTTGAGGTAAGATTAGTTCACGTCGGTATTGCAATGGATGCCGGAGATATTTATTTTATTTTATTTTTTGTTTTATAATTTTGGGAAATCTTCACATCTAAATTAGTATCATAGACAGATTTGATTTGAAAAAGAAGGTCTATTAAAAGTTTTCACAGTTATATAATTATATTTATACAATTATATAGATAGTTCCAGACTTGGTATTATTATACTCGTAGAAAATTTCTTGACAAAAAGCAAATAAGACAATGCCCGAGCTGGGTGTCGAAATCCGAGTCCTCATGCACACAGCAGTCACTGCCGCTGCGTCACATTCTATTTATGATACTCTAGCTCTTACTTGCGGCTTCACTCGCGTAAAAGTAGGTTAGGTTATGTCAGTAACAGTACTTTAAAAATAATAAGATACAGCCTATGTTACTCGGTGATAATTTAGCTTTCTAATAGTGAAAGAATTTTTAAAATTGGTTGAGTTGTTTTTGGCTTAAATCCTTACAAACAAACAAAAATGTCAAATCTTTCCAATTTATGATATGAGTATAGATAAATAAAGAGGAAAGATACAGTCAATATATAATAATATCAGCCCTGTATTAAACTGTCCCACTGCTGAGCAAGGGCCTCTTCTTCGTGTGAAAAGGGTTAGGCCATAGTCCACCTATGGCCTAACCCTTTTCACGCTGGCCTAGTGCGGGTCGGCAGACTTCACATATCTTCGAGAACCTTATGAAGAACTCTCAGACATCCAGGTTCTCTCACGATGTTTTCCGTCACCGTTAAAGCAAGCGATCATTAATTATTTAATACGCATATAACTTCGAAAAGTCAGAGATGCGCGCTTTGGGTTCGAACTCTAGACCTGTGCGTGGTAGTCCAACCGTTTCGCACTATGCTATCGCTGCTATAAACATATGTAATAATAAGTAGGCACTTTTACGCAGTTATAGCACATCTATACTAATATTATAAACCTGAAGAGTTTGTTTGTTTGTTTGCTTGAACGCGCTAATCTCAGGAACTACTGGTCCGAATTGAAAAATTCTTTTAGTGTTGGATAGCTCATTTATCGAGGAAGGCTATAGGTTATATAATATCACGCCACGACCCACGGGGGCGGCGCAGTAATCATAAACGCGAGTAAAACCGCGGGCACATCTAGTCTGTAATATGCACCAATGGACCAAAGCGTTACACAAAGGAAATCGTATAATGTTTATGATGCTATTAATTTATTACGAGTAGGTTATCTATCAGTTGTTATGTCCACGTCACTAGATAAATTAATAATATTTCGATTACCGATGATAGATTTAATAGTTTGTTGATTAATTCGGTGACTGTTCAACTATAGTTGGTTCTAATTGGTAAATTTAATCGCGTTGTTTATTAATATTTCGTAGAGAGTTGGGATTCTAGAACGCAGGGGTTAGGTTACACGGAAGAAGTTGTGTTTGTTTATGACCAGATGTTTTTCTGTTAATAACCAGCGCTAATATAAAAAAAACTATATATTTTACACAGTTCTTGTAAACGACACTAAATAATACGGTTGCGATATAATCATTGCATAATCGCAATCGAATGACATTCGAATACAATTGTGCACAGCGATACGTTCTTTACACTATCGAAAACGCAAGACATGTATTTAGGTATAGTATATACTTAGTCTGCACATAAATACAGTTACAACTAAAAAAACATGCAGGGCAGTCTTTGGGGACTGCCGATAGAAGTGAAAACTAAGTAACTAGCGTGCGGTGACGATGACGCGAGTTCCACGCTTTTTGTTCACCCAAAAAGTACACATATATACACATTATACATATAGCACATCGAAAGCGTTTGGTGACGATGACGCGAGTTCCATGATTTTTGTTCACATATATACACAGTATACATATAGCACATCGAAAGCGTTCGGTGACGATGACGCGAGTTCCATGATTTTTGTCCACCCAAAAAGTGCTCAACGCGCCTAAAGAAGTTTTCGCTTCAAAAAACAATATTACGTTTGAATTTGGAATCTATAACTCTTATATGAATATTCATTGTGCTTTTTTCATTTTCGCGCCAATCGGTGTTAAATATTTTTGTGATATTAAAATGGAGTGGGGGTGATAAAGAGAACCGAATTGCTGTGATAGCATTACAGAAAGTAGGTATAGAGCCAAATGCCATATTTTTGTGAAATAGGTAGAAAGTAGGTAAGATACGATTCTTGAGAAGGTGGTTCAGTCTCTTAACAACACCATGTTTCATAACCAAGAATGGTACTTTTAGCAAGACTCAGCTGCGGATCAAAAAGCTCGATCCACCCAAGCGTGGTTGGAAACGAACCTTTCATCAGAACTGAAGACTAGCCGTCATCTAGTCCCGATCTTAATCCGTTGGATTGTAATTTATGGTCAGTGTTGTAGAGTTATATAATGTCGAGTCCCTAAAACAATCCATAAGATTGGCAATGAAGAATTTTCCCATGGTGAGAGCGCGTGTTTCTATTGATAACTGGCCTCAACGTTTAAAGGACTGTATTAAACCCAATGGGGATCATTTTAAATGCGCTTCATATATTTTTAATGCTATTACAATTCGTAACCGAGGCTACCTTCTATGTATAGTTTGTCTTATGCTCATCGTTACATTGGTCTTCTTAAAGCAGAAGAGTTAGTTAAGGTAACCCGGGTTTGCCCCAGCCCGATACGTTTCCTTTCTAACAAGGGTTACACAATCGAAAAAGGTATATGCCTTTATGCCCCTAACATAATGAGTTAGCTTGCTTTATCTTCTCAAATCAGTGTCACTGGTGTCGCCAAACCACAAAAGTATAGATAAATAAACATTTCTACTCTATCATTATGGCATATCTATAAATCTCACCGGTTGGTAAATGCTAAGACATTTCCTATTATTGCAACATTTAATGTGTTCATACTGACTTTTGCTGACATTATAATGTATTTCGCAATCGGTGTTGGAAAACAGTATAGTGAAAACAAAAGGCCAAATGTTCGTAGCATATTGACGATAAATTGTGTGAAGATGGAATTAGTTTAGTGCTAGACTGTCATTGTTCGTTGAATTATCCGGTTTCTCTTTTTTTTTTTTTTTTTTTTTCAAAAGACAACTCCCGCATTAGGACTAAATCCTGTGTCGCGGGGGACTTTACAAACATACAACTAACGGACACAATGAACACCCAGACTCGAAACAACAATTTATGAATCACACAAAGTGTTGTCTCGTGTGGGGATCGAACCCACAACACGGCGCAGTGTCAAGCGGCGAGGCGGCCGTCTAAACCACTACGCCAACCGTGCAGTCATCCGGTTTCTCTAGTGAAGTACCACTCTTTTACAGGAAACTAATATTAGAGTAATAGACCTTCGGTTTGCCTGATAAGAGTTTAGAGGTTCACCTTAGCTATGTCTTTTTCCTCTCCTATTCCTTTTCTCTCATTTATCTCTATATCTATTCCCTTGGGAATCATTTGAGGCTTACTGACAGCGTGCAAACCGGTAGCCTGGGTATTGTAAGCAATTAAAGGCCTTGAAAAAGAAAAAGATCCACCAATGAGATTGTAGTAACCGCTTGTCATCAGATAGGCCGAATGCAAGCTGCGACCTTTTTGTATAACATTATTCATTGACGATTAACATCTGACATTGTAAAACATAACCATTTAAACCATTTATTTTCGTTACACATATATACAAAACTTACATATTTATAGAATTAAGACAACATTCCATGGTCACACATACAAAATAAATATAAACTGGCATAGGTACATGCATAACAAAGGGATCCAACTCAGTATTTGCTGCGCACATGCACAGCACTGGTTTTCAGCGGGGCCCTGACAATTGAATTAATATTATTAGCACATAAATGTACACAAAGAAGACAAAAGGTTACAAAACATCAAAGCATAAGTTAAAAGGATCCTAAAAACATTAAAAATAAAAAAAAAGAACCTCGAGGCTGCTAACACATGTAGGACTAGAACTGCAGTACTGTATATCTTTTGAACAGGGATTCACTATGTTATTAGAGAGCCTAGGCAGAGATGAGATATTTAATAAGTTTTTGTCTTGCACAGGCAGGCTCTTGTCGTATACCATAGACACTACGGACGCTTAAATCCTTGTTACTAACATACAGGTTGTCCGCGGTAATTAATGGATAACCCTGAAATGTCTGTAGAACTGAAGGCCGTTCAGAAAAAATGAAAATATAATAATAAAAATAAAAAAAAAAGTGTATTAAAAAGTGCAAGCTATAATAGCATAGCATACTTTTGACTGTCTATCTATTAGCATAATTAGTGTTTAATAATAAAACAACAAAAAACCGATGGATTTCATTAATTTATGGTCGTAGTATACAAGAAAGTTCTACATGGTAATTAAAAAAAAAACACATATCTCAGGTAGTAGTTAGGATAGATTTTTTTCATATTTTTTCTGAATGGCCATCAGTTCCACTATAAGACATTTCCAGGTTATCCATTAAATACCGGACACCCTGTATATATGACAGAAGATCCCTGATCTTAAAATCTAGGCTCTAACTATGTGATCTTGTACTTCGCTTACTTAATGCTTAAAATCGTAACTACGTATTATATTCCATCAATCTGTGCGATCGTATGCTAAGTTATCCCCACGGTGCTGCCACAACTAGTTTTAATTATTCTCCTGCCAATATTCAAAGGTCCGAACAATAAGCAGTATATGTATACATTTTACTACTAGAAAGTACATATTATTATACATGAGTTCGTAGGATTGTGGAACAAAGAGACCGCTGCCACAACGGCACATTGTTTCATAATATGTGCGAAGTGTGTGAACCGAGGTGTGCGTCGTGCCCTTTGCGTTATGTTAATTTTGTTTATTTGTTTCAGGTAATACTCGAACATGGAATTGCGAGCGAAATGAGGTTTTCTATGTATGTATGTATTTATTGAGCTTTTTGTGGCTTATAGCTTGGTGAGTGATTGATGGTAGTAGTCAATCAATCGCACAAGGCTTGTGTCTTTTGTCAATTAGCCAAAAATTTTGAATTGGATCCTACGTCATGCATTTCTGACTTCTCGGGGATATATGCGTATCAAATAGTTACTTATCCTATGGTTTCTCAGAGGAAGGAGTACATCGTGATTTAATCTGTATGTCGCAGAGTTCACCGTTATGTTATCGGTGATGTGTGTCTTTGAGAACATTATATCAGCATATCTATAACTTTTAAACGAAAGTGACTCTATAGAATATTTCGTTTGGCTTAATATATGAATTATAAATAACACATTTCTAGCATTGGGATCAACAATAAACAGATCTGATAAAATGGCTAAGAGGAGTTGCTACCGTAATTATATTTTAAATGTGTGCGTCCTACCCTTTCATTCTCAGTGAGATAACATACACAATAGTTTTCTTTAAGAGATATTGTGTGCTATTACACCTATAGGCAACCAACGATCGAATGATCAAGGCATGGAATTCTCTGCCAAGGCACGTGTTTCCTTCTTCCTTCAATCCTGGGTCCTTTAAGCGGGGCGTGAAAAACACCTTCTCAGGCCGTCAAGGTAGAGACCTCAACATCGCCGCGGCTGCTATGAGGACGATGTGGAGGCCACTGCTCTTAGACCACACGATTGCTTACCATCAGGCCGAGTGCGGTCATTTGGACGAGCAAAATAAAAAAAAGGTAAGGCGTTATACTGTCAGTGTAGGGACCGGTGTGCTTAGTAGCGAGCTTGCGTCTATGTTGCAGCTAATCACGGTTCTTTTGTGATCGCACAATGAATACGCGATTGCCGGACATGAGATACCCGGGACAATATTTTTATTGGCTTCATTTATTAAAATTTCTTAATTATACCAGGTAGACGTAACAGGATCTAAAACATAACAGCCGAAACGTTGTTCTAACACATTTCTGCCTATTTCTTTGGAAATATACCGGCGTTATGCACATAACAAGCCGAGTCTCATCAGCTGTTTCTTCAAGCGTAGTCTTCATGCGTCCAATACATATGTTTATTTCCGTGGCAACATTAACATGTAATGCGTGCTGTTTCGAAAGCTGTCCACACACGATCCTTCCCTAGGTGTAACGGTGCCGGTGTAATGTAACGCCACACGCTAGCTAGAGTTACCGTCACGGCAGAACGCATACACTTCCGCCACGTTCGTATCGTTGCTAGTGTTAGGTTTATGCCACACACTGAGTTTGCCACCGTCTAACGCAGTAGCAATACTGAAACGGAGGACATCTCTCATTGCTCTTGACGCACTTTGATGCATTGACGCAGATACTGTGAAATGTGATATGTCTGATGTATTCGTCTGTTAAGAAAATAATTAATATGATAAGATGATATTTATTTATAACTATATTTTTCCCGCGACTTCATTCGTGTTTATCTACATTTTGTGAATAAATTTATGTCCTTCGGTCACAGTACTTTTTTCTGTTTGTCGTTTTCTGTACCTCTGACAACGTGTATGCAAAGTTTCATCATGATCGGTCTACTATTTAAGGCATAATAAAAAAAAGTTTAAAAGACTAGTTTTACCCTGTCTGTTTAATGGAGATGTTCGTGGCACCCACATAATCATAGTAGGTATGTACAGTAGGTGGTGCGGCCACGGCTCTATCTTGACCATTTTTGTACCTATGCATTTCTGGATTTCTATCTGAATTATTTTCTTGTTTCGTCCTTTTTAGACCCCTTTTTTACGTAGTCGGGTTATAGGTTATAATTTTTTTTATTTAATACTTTTTCGTAAAATTTATATAGCCTACGCCACCCAGGCCATTATAACGAATCGACACCTCATTCATTAAAATCGGTTTAGTAGTTTAGGCGCTACGGTGGAACATACAAACATACATACCCAGACTGCCAAAATCAATACCCTTCCTTTTGGCTTCGCCGTAGTCGGGTAAAAAGCGTAACAAACAAACCCACATTCACATGTATAATATTAGAAGGTGGAGGCAAAATTTGGACAGGACCAAATTTTATTGGAAAGGCTATGAAATTCGAATATACATAGAATAAAGATCTATATCCGATATTTTTTTTTGCAATACTCCAATGTTTATTTTCGTAAAACATTATATTATTCGTAAAACAAATAAACAATAGGATCAGCTGTTTTCAAGTGAAACGTTTATTAATGAACAGAACATTAAAATTTTATTTATATGAATTAATTAAGAGTCTGCTCGGCTTTTTAATGTACCAAATTGCATCAAAACTGGTTGAGCAGTTTAGACACGAAAACGTTATAAATAGAAAGAGTTACTTTTACATTTATAATACCAGTAGGTAGGTATTAGTTTAACTAACGGATAGTACGGCTTACGGATTGCTTCCTTACTTCCATTCTATTGTATAAACGCAAACGTTTGTAGCACGTTCTAAAGCCCCGGGTTCGATTTCCGTGTTGGGCAGTGCTGTTGTGTTTACTGTTGGGCAGTTTTAATTATCAGCACGAATTCTGGCAATCTCTCCGGTAGAAACATAAATATGGATGATGTAATAAACATCTGTCTACCCGTTCGTACACCTTAGGCCTGTAAACCTTACTTACCTACTAATATTATAATGCGAACATGAGTTTGTTTGTTTGTTACTCTTTCACGCCTTAACTGCTCGGCCGATTATCATGAAATTATACACTTCATCCAGGGAAAAAGTTCTGTTTCCATGGGATAAAAAATTGTTGTCAAAAATTTTGTCAATAATTTTGTATCACATTATCGCGAGCAAAGCCGCGGGCAATATCTTGTTATTTATAAGGCTATAAGCTATATACGGCTAAGATTTCTCTCACAGATAAGTCCTCAATTAGCTTAATATGAATGAAATTATTTGATCATACAATTCAGAATAAAACAGATATTTATTGTTTTATTGAGAACACCGATGACGGCGCGGTTAAAATGGTCACCTCGACATTGCCAGTGCGCCGAGTGTTGTGGATTCGATTCCAACACATGACCTAAAACTTGTCTCATACACAAAAGTTGTGAAGGTGTAAAGTCATCCCAGCAAGCAAGGTTTCTTAAAAAGAAAAAATATTATAATATTATAATATCTATACTATCTATATCTATACTAATATTATAAAGAGGAAAGCTCGATTTTTGGTTTGTTTGTTGGTAAGGATTTAACTCAAAAAGTACTGAACCAATTTTAAACATTCTTTTGCCATTAGTAAGCTATATTATCACCGAGTACATTTAGAAAGAAAAGAAAGAAGAAGGAAATCCCGCATTTACCGTTCTAGGTATCAATAATACCAAGTGCTGCAATGACTTTCCGAACAGTAGGACATTGTTGTTTGTAATTATTGAAACTATTGAGGTAAAGACAATAGTGCACGCTTTCTAAACGTTATAACATGTTTTAAATGCCTTTTGTTTTCGTGTAGACAATAGCAATCAGTATAAATATGTTGCTAAATTCTTAATGACTGGTATTCCTAATTATTTTATTGTCTTACGACTTCTTAGTTTCAAGTATCACTATATGGATGCTGTAGAGAGGTTTATGTGATCGGTAGCCAAAGTCAGGGCATCGAGTCTGGGAGTTTGTGTCTTTGTGTCCGTTGTTTTAATATATAGACACATTTCGTTATAATAAGTACATAAAGGAGACGGGGATTTCTGGGCCTGACTGCTTTAAGTTAAGATATGGTTTAAAAAAAGCGTTGGATTTTTCTATTGTAAAATATAAAAAATTAGCTTAATTCACAATCTAGAAGACGAGAAATCTTGAAAATAAGTTTATGTCACTAATAAAATAGGATATCGATTACTATAATCGATTAATGTGAATGTATTAAATAAAAAAACATAAAATCACTTGCACCAGATGATTGATTCAATCAAAGTAAATGTATTTAACAATAATTAACATAACGTCAACAGTTAAAAATATCGAAATACTAACTTGATGAAAATAAATCTGTAAATTGATTCTCGTTTACAGATCGATTTATTACCTGTGTTTGTCAACTGTATTTTTAATCTGTGCTAACAGTGACAACTACCTGACTCTCAATCTATGATCACTCGTCTCGTATCGTTTACTGCGTGCGTGTGCGTTTTGAGTGTGTTTCCAGTTTTTTTATATATATTCCCCAACCAGTGCTTTCTTTCTACGGACTTCTGATCTTGCTTAATTTGTACGACCCTTGCTATCTTAACGGACACGGATAAACTCGTTTACTCGTCTGAATTTGGCTCGTTATTTTGGATTTTACGTCCTGCTTATCGATTGGATATTGACACCATGGATCGCTGTGTGAATTGTGGTATAGCGACTAGTCGCTGTAATACACTGGGGCGACGAGCTTTAGATGATGAAACGACACTGTCAGTGATGCGTCAATGGCGTGCACCAGAACCTGTAAGTACAACCTTTTGTTTGTTGGTTACCCAGCGTCTCTCACTATAGGTTCTTTCCTATGTTTTCCATAACCATTATGCAGGAGCAACACTAATGTTTAACGTCGTTTTTTAACGCGTTATTGGATACCTACTAAACATCGATTTTGAGAGGTTGATTTTCCATAAATCCTTTCTTAGTGGCGGCTTCATTATAAAAGTAACCTACCTACTGTAAAAAATCATGCTTGTTGCTACAATAGTTGACTCTGCTTGTTAATAAGTGTTCCTAAACACGTTAATAATTATCGGCATTAAACCTAAGTGTGGCCCCTGCATTATACTTACAAATAAAGTATAGATACTTAAACATATTATAATAGTCATATGAAGATTATTTACATGTAAAAACAACTAAAAACCTAAACTGACTGTATATTTTGCAGTAATCATGATTTTTTTTATTTAAATTCTTTTCTCAACTTTCAGGTAAACAGCAGTGACTATATTTGCCAAGCTTGTTGGGATTTGGCTCAACAACCATCTGTTGATGAACCACAACAACTTGGCCACCGTAGTGTATGTCTCCGCTGTGGTCGTTCTCTTGCATCATGAGTCAGCCATCTACCACCTGCGCACTTCTTAGATGATATTCTGATTATAATTGAAGATGAATAAAAGATAATTATTATTAAAAAAGTGATTTTTATTTTTAAACATCACATCCTTGTCTTTCCTATATTTTAATCTATTTGTGAGTTTCCTAATAGCCTCCCACTCAATACAATACAATAAATACTACAATTTATATAGTAAATAACTGTCTAGTAAAACAAAGTAGCAAGTGCAGCTCAAAAATCAGCTGTTTAGTATAGATTGTTGTCAACTTGTTGCATAACCTCACTTTTACTAAATCTCTTATAGCTCTGCTCTCAGATTGCCAAAATCCGCAGAATTTTCAGAGATGGTTTGATAATATATAAGCTCTAAATTCATTCAACTTTCATCCTTTTACATCCAGGCCCAAGAATGTATGAAAGCGTATCCGTCTCCTTTAATAAAAATTTTAAACTACGCCAAAATGTGATGACGCTGTCGGGCTAGTCGCTAGTATGAATGCACTAATAAAAACACCTATAGTACTGTTTGAACCTGTGTCCTCTAAATATGTAAGCGCAAAATTATGCTACGAGACCAACGTGGCAATTTCGTTCTTTTCAGTGTTGTGATAAATTAAATGTATCGCGATTTGATTTTCTTCACCTGAAAATATTTTAAACCAATACTATTATAAAACGAACATATTTATAGCTGTACCTAATATACAGTGTCACACTGTATATTAGGTACAGCTGCTATAGCTATAGTTAAACATTGTACATTCTTAAGGACATAACAATTTATGGACAGAGGTAAAGAAAAAGAAAATACCTGTGTACCTGCAAAGAAAACCTTTATGAAACTTTGTATGAAATATCCATAAAATGTGGACACTGCGCGCGTCGCACATAGCTGCTACCGAGGCTATTGACCTTTGATAAGAAAATAACGGGTGGGGTTGCAAATTCGGGAGAGTGCGAGGTGCGGTAGCGGGGGGTATATGCGCAAGAGTGCCCGCACATTAAGTTTTTATTGGATAACTAGGTCAAATGTTAAGTACCTATTTTTTTAGACATTCGGCTCCAGAATCGAGTACTTCAATATGTCCAGTCTTTTACCAATCAGCTTGTATATGTATTTATATATACGGGGTAATTAAAAATTACTCATAAGTATGATATAAAGAAGACTCGGGTAAAAGGTAATTTTTATTTTCATTTAACAATGTATTAAATAAAATTATGTTAGACAATTTAAATGATATTGTCTTCTATTTACGCAAATGTTATTCATTGAAATTAAACTCATTTATACGGATTTTATCGCCTAAATATAAATAGTTTTAATAATTTTATTAGCTTGTAATATTCAGTAGTAGTAGTAGTGTAACAGTTTCAAAATTATGTAATACAGAGTTAAATAAACAACGCAATAAAATCCGTATAAATGAGTTTAATTTGAATCAATTTAAATGAGTTCAAATTAAACACACAACTACCATTTATATTTGTCGTTTTTTGTGTATTTGTTATGGTATCAGCCTAAAACCATTTAAGTTTTTATATTGGAACTTTACTTGCTTGGAGCTTAACTTCAAATATAAGACACACATTTTTCTTATTCCTTAAATATGATGAGTATAGTGTCAACAGAACCACGTTATAAGCACCGTAGTCAACGCGAATGACGACGCGGGCAAATACTAGTTTGCTGTAAAATACATAAAACCGCATCCTCAACTACAACTTCTCCACACTTTACAACCAGGTACCTGCCCGCATATATTCCGAGGACCCTGACAGAAACACCAGTCTATAATCGAAAACGATGTTTTAAATTGTCCATACATTCAGAACCAGTAGCTTCATCATATCCAATTTGCTGGACGCCACATATAAATTTGAAATTAAAACCCACATTAAATTAACATTTATGCCAACGGGCTGTAGGCCTTAGACCTCTGATCTGTGCTACAAGTTTATACCTAGACCGATCTGTATGACTATCCTTGCTTCTGTCATTCAAATTTCCATCTTCAGCTGCATATATAGAGTCTATTTCAGCTTTACCGTCATCAGGAGCCTTAACTTCTACAACCGGAGTCCAATTAACAATAAAATTTACGATCAGCAGTTCAACACTGGACCGTATTGTCTGAAGCAAGATTTAAACTTTGATTCTTGCATTGAATTCTATTACTTGGACTACAATTAGGATCGGAATTGTTTAGGGTGAAATGCTGAGGAATTATTTTGCCTTTGTCTTTTGCAAAATTTATTGGTACAGTGCGTTTAGGAAACTATTATTTTAGCAACTAGTGCAGTCTATTTCGTTAGATGATATCGCAAGTGGGGCTACAAATGATAATACAAAAACAGTAAAGCGTATTTTTGTAATATAGCATTGGGCATAATTTTGCGGTCAATAACGAAGTAGGGTCTGGATCAAAATCGGAGGAATTGTTTCTGGGTTTGTCTAAACTCTTTGTGGCAGTATGTAATCCAGTAAAGTTTGAGGTCGTTTTTATGTGTTGGCAACACGTGCGATATCTCTGGTTGCCATCGTCTACATGCTTTGGCATAGTTCACTATCAGAAAAGAGCTTATTTACCTTTATGTTTAATATACATAGTTACTTTTTCTTTAACCTTTAAGAAAAGAGTCTTAACATTTTATCCATAACCTACTGCATCTCATTTGTTAATTTCATTACGGAATTAAAAAGTCTACTTATATAAACACATCAATTTGTTATTCGAAAGAAAAGACATTCGAAAATCTCTATTCAATTCATTATCTCATAAATCTAGACAGCATTTCCGAATAACGTAAAGCATCCTTAAAGCCAAGACTAAGCCAAGTCTCGAAACAAAATCCGCAGCAAAATCTGTCAAGATCAAAGGCTGAGCAAAGAGTTCTTGAGGGTACTTGAATTGCTAGTGCAAGTCAGCCGTGAATTATGCAGCAGCTTTTGATCGTCCTACTTTTTAGCTTCCCTGAAGAGTTTTTGATTTCGACGTTGTTTTTCAACTAAAGTTCGTTTATGGAGCTATGAAAGTTTTTTTGTTTAAAGCTTTGAGTTTGTAAAATAATTAGGTTTTTAGTTAAGAAACTGGGTTACGCCTCGAGACTTTAAACTTTAGGTAATGGAACGAGGCACTTGAAATATGAATGCATAATATATATTGAGTAGCAAAGGAAAATATGTTCTTGAATATTGTAATAATTTCGCATGTGTCGAAATAAATGTTAGTTCTGTTGCAGATTTCTGATAAAAAACTAATTTACTTGTCTCGAGATACGAATCTTAAATTGGCCTAGATTAATATTTGCATTTAATTTTACACTTACGACACTGAACAAATGGGGCAGTTAATAATATTATGTTATCGATTCTATTTAGTATAATAAATGGAGATAAATCTGTTAACTAATTAAAAACGGATTGTAAGGAAATTTGGCATGGAGATAGCATATGCCATAGCCATTTTCTTATACTATCGTTAAAATCCGCGATCGGAATCTCGTAAAACAAATACCTAGTTATCGTAATTATAAATATTAAACCGGTATCGAAAATGCGACTGCTGTGTCTCGAGTTCGATTACCGGATCAGGTAATTGTTAATAGCAATAAAGTGTAATTTGTTTTAGGTTGTCGTAAAAAATCTTATAAGCCGGAGTCCTAAACATTACCCGTTTACACCGGATAGGCCCTATTACGCCAGAGCTAAAAATCATAGCTAGAAAATGTAGTTGTAGTATATTGCCTACCCTTACTATATGGGTGTTACCATACAGTCTAGACCAATACATAAATATATATAGTAATAAAACTACCGTATATAAAATACACATGTTCAATACTTCATCCCAGTTCACTGCCTACCTCCCAACAGTTACTCTTCGACAAAGGTAATTTACAGCCTCGCTCATATTTCCCCTCACTAGCACCAAGACATTACGAGAAATTACAGCTTCCCCAGTGAAAACTTGCTCTATAAATCTACAGGGCCATTAATCAAAAAATCGATTGTAACTACTAATGTAGGGCCAAAGGGGCAATGCAGTTAAAAGTTTATAGCGTCTCCAGATTTAGAAGGTGTCTGTTTTACAAGAAGTGATTAAGTTCAATGAATACTCCGATTCTTTAGGATTTTATAGTCTAGGTGCGTTCAACAGTAATTTGTAACTCGTTAAAGCCAGATGCGAGTGCATTAGCTTGCTAGTAAAATTAGAAAAACTGTAAGATCAGATAAGCTCCTGTGCAGATGTGATGCTATTTCTAGCATAGTAATGAGATACGCTTTTTATTGAGTTATTTTGTGCTAGGTAATGCTAGTGCAAAATGTCGGTTGATAGGTGTAAAGGGGTGTTATAATTTGCGTGTCGAAGCCTATCATTTTGTATACTTACAAAGAATATAAAGCGTTGTTGCAGTATTAGTGGCAATTCTCCTGTCTTTTTTTTCATGGTGATATGGAAACCCTTTAAATGGATGGATAATTCCGTTCGCAAGTTTTTGAAACGTTAGCAGAAACAGGACAATTATTTATCTGTTCCAGAAATTATCGTTCTGCATGTGGGTGTACTTTGTGTCCGTTAATGTATATTTGTTAAATCTCTCGCGACGCTAGGCATGATCACTGACGCGAGCGTTTCCAGTAAAATGAATTAGAACGGTGGGCAAAAATAATTATTTGGTAATTAATATTTTGAGAAGTTTAACTGCCAATATCATAGTCGGAATTCTCCTCAGATGAGAGACGACAATATGAGAAAAAGAAATATCTTCTGAAATATTATGATGTTTCTTCTTTCTTTTTAGAGATTCATATCTCAAAGAAGAAACAACAACAAAATAATGTTAATGGCTTAAGTATGCACAAGCGTTCTACCTCTTTAAAAGCCGCATCGGTCTTCTTCGAGAAACATCTCTTAAAAAAAAAAACAAGCTGAACATAATGTCAATGACTCTAGCCAGTATCTGGCCTACCACTTAAAAAGCCGCAAATACATTCAAACAAATAGCGTTCTACATCAAGGACATGTTTCTTAATACTTAATTAACATGATCGTTTTCCACCGTCAATTAGACTATCTCTGCTATCTATTCAATGAGTCGAACTGGTTTAAGGATGTATTGGATACCGTTATAAAAATGTGTGGATGTTTCTTCGTAGGACTTTTCGATGGAGGCTTTTTAGGATTGAGTTATTAGGGTTTGATATCGTTTCAAAATTTTGTGTTGATGTATCCGTTGTGGTTATCATTTGATTGCATTGATAGCGTAGTGTTTAATGGTTGCCTTGCCACCCTCACTAGCCAAGTGTTGTGGATTCGAATAGTTTGTGTAATTCACGAATGATTATTCCGAGTGTGAGTGTTTTGTGAACGTTATTTGTAAAGTCCGGCACAGGAATCATTCATAGTATGGACATCGCCCAATATGAAAATAAAAAAAATTATAGTTCCATAGTCTCTGGTGTTCCGCCATTCATTTTCTAATGTGTCGAATCTAACGATCTAATTATAATTATTGTTATAGAAAAGTACGGTAATGTAAGTCAGAGATTTCCCTTTACTCTTCTTAAACTTTTTCTTTTTAAAGTTGTTAACTTTAAAATTAACTCTTTCTCCTGCTATCTATAGTTCACGACAACTATCTGGCCTCTTTAAACATAAACTTCTGCATTTGTTTTCATTCCGTCCGGATTATCCTTTTCATCCTTCTCCAATACCACATATCAAATGACGCTATCTCTGTCCATTTTGTTTATTGTCTAAATTTCGGAGCCAGATAGAAGGCTATGCTCCAGATATACATATGTATGTTTCCTTACATAAATGTTTCTTTTCTGTTAAATATCACCCCCATTAAATATGACCAACATGTTGTACGTGGTATAAAGTTAATTATTTAAGTTTACGAGTAACACAAAATAGTAGTTGTCTACATTGTCATGGAATGACACACGCTGTCGCCTAAAGCATAATACAGACTCAGAACTAAGTTCCGCTGAACATAAGAAGCCCACAACTTTTTTCTCATCCCTTACCTAGATACAGAAACAGGTGCTCAGAACAGACACGACTCGCAAAAGAAACGTACTTGTTTTATAAGAAAGTATTCTGAGAAATCACACGCCGAGATCTAGATTGTAAGAGGCAGCGAGATAATTGTATGACTGTGATGCTGTGTAAGATATTATGTATGTAGCTACTGGCTTAAATTAGATGTAGAGGTACTAGGTTTTTAGTATAACCGCGTATAATAGTACAGTATAGATGTACTATAGATACGTGATTGTTAGTAATAGGAATTCGAGTATCGAAAAATAGAGTGATCTGATGGCATACTGTTATTAACTATCGTGCTATGCTATACATATGGTACGTACCATAGATATCTTAAAAGACTCTCACACAAACTACCTACTTTGCTCGGAGATCTCCCAGTTAAACCTGCATCAAACAAGACTGTTTTTTAATTTAGCTCTTAATTAAAAAATAATGCCATGTTTCCATTTTTAAGGTAAATTATAGCATAGACTTCAATGTCTTGATACATATGGACCTTACGTCGTATAAAATACATGGATAGCACAGAATTAATAGGGTCACGTTGTCACTACTAGTGCAACGAGTAGTTATTGTAGGTTCGATGCCCACACGGCACAAACACAGACACTATGTGATCCGCACATACTATTTGTTGTTTCAATGTTTATATAGTCTGCTACGACACAGGTATATTACAGACTACACGAGTAAAGTTTTATTTAAATCCGTTAGAAAAGGAAATACAGCATTGAATAAGATTCAAACTCAATCAATCGAACAATCTTTCAATCGGATGCTTCTAAGCGATTGCCGCTTTAACAAAATAAATATTGAACAGCTCTTGTCAACGTAAATATTGTTACGGCATGCGCGCAAACGTGCTTTTAACAATAAGTGCATTAATAGTGCAGCCGCGGCGCGTGGTAAAAATGCCGAGTTTGCTACGAGACATTTTATGAGAAACTCTTCTTAGAAATTACGTTACGACACACAAGTTATAAGATAGAGCGATAGCGGCTAGAACATTTCTGGCAGTAAGAAATAACATAGACTTAAGCTTGACTATGCACGGATAGCGTTGTGGTTTAAGTTGGTTCGGTACTCACAATTTCTGTGATTCAGAAATAGTTGTCCAGAATCTGGGTGTTATTTGTGTCTGTTGTATGAATGTTTGTGAAGTCCTCCGCGGTACAGGAGCAACTCCTAGTGCGGGAGTCCTAAAAAAAGGGCCTGACAGCCTAATGTTTTTTGGTCTCGCGTAATTGTAGGGTGTGATCGTATTGTCGTTTACCAGGGATATTCTAGACGATTGTATGTATATTACTGAGATTTTGTAACAGAAAATCCAATAACAGTATATTTAAGGTGGAAATCTCGGAATCATATAGAAAAATATACTTACTTGATAGTCTTTAAATACTTAGACTATATACCTTATTAAAGGACTTGTGTGAAGAATTTGAAGTTGCCAGTACCGAAGTCTGACCTCTGGGTTAATAAGCCAGTCATTGATATAAAATCCTTTATTAAATACCATAATATTTTTAACATTTGTATATTATATACGTTTATAAGTAATTAGGTATTACTATAATTGTTAGCCCACATGTCCCACTGCATAACAAACGCTTCTCATACCATTATTCTAGTCGTCTGCAGACTGAACGTAATCCTTTAAAAAGGACTCCAGTTGGTCATCATCAGTCAGATATAGATTACTATTTTATATAACAACATTAAAATGTAATGAACATGTCAACAAGATTTAAACAAACGATTACATTGAAAAATGTCTTAATCTATGCAGTTGTATGTAGGTTAGAAGTTTATCCGTTCCTGAAGGCTAGATTTAAACTAATCGATATGTTTAATTCCGTGATCGATCAACTATTATTGATGTTATGAAATAATCGAGTACCGGAGATTAAGTTCCTAACTGTAAGTTTAACTAAAATTGATCTAATGGTCCATATGCATAATAAGAAATATCGGTTTACATTAATACAATCGTATTGGTTTAGATGCTTAACATTGCCACTGCTAAAGTGCCGAGTGTTATAAAATAAAATTTCTGTGATTTACAAAATGTTGTACCCACTCTGGGTAATTTTGTGTCCATTGTAAATATTTCTATTGTAATGTACATTAAACCATCTATTATAAATTGTTATTATTCCTTACAAGGAATTCATTATTAACATCGCCCCACAAACCAGTTTTCATTGTTAACTATCTACTATCTATCTATCTACTAGCGATATTGATATTATTCCCAATAAAGGTGTTCTCTCATTTATTAAATAAAAGCTGTCATTACACGTCAAGTCTGAATAGACGCGTTCATGCAGTAAATTCAGTAAGAAAGAAATATTTATAGCTACAGATTATTCTATCTTGACACATACAACACTCGAAAACAGAGGGCGTGTGTCAGTACATAAGACATTCAAACAATGAACACAAAGTACACCCAAAGTCGGCAAAACTATTAGTGGATCCAACCCACTATGACATCTGCCATCATTCCTTGATATGTCATTTTAAGATTCATCACCTAATTTTTTGTCCTGTGTCACCCAGAACAGTGCGTTGCAGCAGTGGCGATGCAGTCACTGAAACCCTTCTACCATCCGCCAGCATTTTTCAATATGACATTTCATGAGTCTCGCGTTTCTCGCATGCTTGCATCTTGGACCATTCTCAGCGGATTGTATGACAGTAAGACGATGCGTGAGATAATGGGACTACATACGAGACACGGTGACATGTCTCACTGTTATAAAATCACTGACGGGAAACAATGCACTTATGTTTTATAACGTTACTGTATCATGTACCTTTTGATATCTGTTCAACTGGTAAGGCAAGGTTGTATATATCTGGCCCGCCGACTCATTTACCACCAATGGGGATAAAGTGGTCTGAAAATTAAATCATCGCGCGACTAAAGTACGATTCCAATTTGATTTTATTTTACTTGGTTTGCCAACAGTAAATATATAATACACTAGAGTACTGAACATGACATAAAATGATTAAAATTAAACACTTTATACGCATTGTTTATTTTACTTTAAACATTGTTATTACATAATTTTGTAGCCTACACTTCAGAACGTTGGGACAACTACCATCTTAGTCTCCCCATGAACATGGCTGCTGTAAAACAACCAAAACGTCGTGGCAAAGTGTAAACTTAAATATAAATAGTTTAATTAGGAAATATATAGCTTAAATAGTAGTAAAATTCAATAATAGTAGTGTTAGAGTTTTCAAAATTATGTAATAACAGTGTTTAAAGTAAAATAAACAACGTGACAAAATCCGTATAAAGTGTTCAATTTCAATGTATAACATTCGCGTAAACATAAGACAATATTATAAAATGATTATCTGAAACATTTTCCAATTATAATCAGTATTTATATATACTAATATGACGTGACATTCAATTTGATTCAGGTACTAACGGTCCGCCTCGACTTCACTCGGGGTAAACATACTATATTTATAATCTACTAGCTTTTGCTCGCGGTTTCGCTTTCGAATAGTACTCTTTTCTGAATGAACAGTACTCTATGTGCTTTTCTATACCCCTGTACATAAAATGACATAGCTTCCATCCAGATTATTTAAATTAATATTCGTTATCAGGGGATAACCTACAAAATTTCATGATGATTGATCGAATAATTAAGGCGTAAAACCGTAACGTATAAACTTCCATTCGCATTTAAAATACTAGTTAGGATGTCTACCTGAAAAATGTATCTTCAAGGTGTGAAAGATTTTTTTTAATATGTGCCTTGGTTCTGTGGAGAAACTTCACATACACACAAAGTACTAATTTAGTCTAGAGTTTACTGGCGGCTTAGTCCGGATAAGTTCTTACAACGAATAACGAACTTAACAAAACCTTCAGGCGAGCTAGGTCAACCTTGAATTTCGCTCAAAAGTACGTAGCCACTGCGACTATGGTAGGTAGGTAAACACCTACAGAAAATCGTGACTTTTTCCCTACAGCCTGATGATTCTGTATTTGCCGTGAATCCTTATTCCAAGCTCCTTAAAGGATGTTGTGGTGCGAGCAGGACTCCAATTTTTGCAGCGTCTGAAATGCGTGAGACCTTCACCGTGTGTTGCAAGCCTTCATAGGCTACGGTAACTGCTCACCATACCGACCGTTAGCTTGTTTACCATCTTACTAGTATACAGCTATAATTTAATGTATTTCTAATTACGTACATATGTCATTACGGACATGCGTGTGCTACTTACATACTTAAGAAGACACAACGAGTTCAACATTGCATATCAAACTTTATCTGTTTGTCACCCAATCAACTTTACGTCTTGAACATATATGCACAGGGTAAATCAACATATTTGCTTTTCAACGACCTAGTTAGTCGACCAACAAACATAGACCTCCCGTCCAAAACCATTTTCTTGTATAGATAGGTCAAATTATACTGGTTAATGCTAGATAGAGCTATCAATCCATACTTTGTACTTGAATTGAGGGTTCTATTAAACTGGTTGTATCTATGGAAGGTAGTAAATTAATTATCGCGTTCGTTCTAAGAAATATCACGTACAGCTTTCTATTTGACAACACAAACAATTTTTAAGTTGTCTGATTAGCACTTTGGGTCATGATTTAGGTTTTAATTTGTTTTTTAGGGTCATAATTTGGTTGCACGAGGCGCAATGATTTCTATCTTTATCTTATCGATGTTAAAACGTGAGGTATCGGCGATTCAAATAAGCAGGCTTTCAAATAGGTTGGAAAAAGGGGTCCTTTTCAATATCGTAATGTTTGACTACGGTATTGAAAGTGACACATTTTTAAATAGGTATTTAACCTCTTTTGTGGTTTCGGCACACTAGTGGCCAGGCACGATAGGTTTCCAATTATGTCTGGTATCGCAATAATTGACAGGTTAATGGTGTTTGTACACGACGCAAGTAACTGGAGCCGGCTACATATGCGAGTTAATCATACGGGCAGCTCGCGTCGAGCCCGTCACTAATAAAAAAATAGGAATGTCATATATTTTGCTTTTGTTTGTAATATTTGATTCTTGGACATGTATGTACATTACAAATAAGTTATTAAAATATTTAAGAGGAAATTTAAAATAAAGAAAAGCCTGTTTGGCGACTCGAGAAGAAACAGGCAAGAAACTCATGGTCACTCTTTGCAATGGGTAATAATTAGATGGATTTTAATTTTTTTCTAGAACTATAGAAATTTTATTATTTTCTTATATGACGAACGAATTACTTATAGGTTACAACAAATTATTGTATTACTAGCTGACCCGCGCATCTTCGTCTGCTTCACATAAGAGAATTTTCCCCGTTTCTGCAACATTTTCCATTGATGCTCCGCTCCTATTAGGCGTAGCGTGATGTTATATAGCCTAAAGCCTTACTCGATAAATGGGCTATCCAGCACTAAAATAATTTTTCAATTCGGACCGGTAGTTCCTGAGATTAGCGCGTTCAACCAAACAAACAAACATAATCTTTAGCTTTATAATATTAGCATAAATGAAAATAGAAAATCGGAGAGTCTATTAATAACAGTATAACAGTTATCACTGCACCGCATCTTCAATATTAGTTTAGAAAAGTCTGTGGGTAAGAACGACGAATTCCTAAGTTATTTATCTACCATATAGTCTGTGACCAATATCCTGTTAAATAAAATTTCCTTTTAATTATTGTAAATCTGATCATGTTCTAAATAAAAGAAATCGCTGGACCGCTAGAACAGAAAAGTATAGATTCCAGGCCTGACAATATAGCGGCCATTTAAAGTATTCTGAAAACTTTGGCATATTTCACAACTACTGAAATGAAGATCTTTTGTAAAGATAAGTTAGTTTCAGGCTTTAGTTAAAATGCTGTTTTATCAGATTTTACTCATAATATTCTTCGCTTTAACTCTTCTTATTGAGTTACGGTGATATTTGATGTATCGATTTATGTTAAGCTTAAGATTAATTTAACAAATAATTTCTGAGCCAGGTACTTTTGGATTGGGGTGGGCTAGAATTCGGAAAAATACCTTCACTTACTTTCGGTGACATACAAACTTCTGTAGATTAGTACGTTTGTTAAGTATGATAATAAAAAACAATAAACTACTCTTGACGCGCTCAGTTGAATTATAGGCGTTGCTCAAAAAACCGTGAACTTCATAACAGGTTATGCGTGGCACAATGTAAACAGCCATAAAAGATATTACGGTATAAAAAAAAGAAAACAAATCGTCCATCCATCAAAACTCATATATCGAACGCGAATAGCGCGAAATTATCTTTTTTAATTAAACACGTTCATAAAAAAGTTTATAAAGAGCAAAGGCGTGCCTCACTGGCGCCACAGAAGTGGTAAAGAGAAAAAAAGGTTAAATATAAAAAATATAATGTAATTATTAATCCTGATGTGGTTGAAAGCAGGGCTGTCGAGAGTATTTAAATACGTTTTATTTTTTAAATTTATATTAACAAGTACAGTGTAATGATTCATATAAGATTATATCTGTTGGACAGAGAAGGGTATGTTGGTATGAAGATTTACTTATTTATTTTTTTATATCATAAGTCTTGGTGAGATCGTCGACCCGTCTGTCCACTGTTTTGCGCGATAATTATGAAGATACCATCCGAGTATGATTTATTTATAATGATTAAAGATACGCATTGCATGACGGCATGGTCAGTGCCGGTCAAAGATGTTTTAAAAAATTACAATTTTAATATGTCTATAGGTGTGCAGGCTTAAAGATTACCCGGTCTATTCATTTGTTGGAGTAGGACATTACAAACTTTAAAAAAAAATACTACGTTTGTTAGCTAAAACAAATTGCAAATTGATAATAATAAATTGCAGTAGGCGTTACTTGATATAAATCTATTAGTCAATTAATTAAGAAGAGAGACGAACCATGCACCCTCGGATTGCCAACCCCAACTCCCACTATATCTATTTTGAGACAAGCAATATCCTTTGACCATTTTTCGCCACAAGGTATCCAGGTAGCAAGGCATTCTGACAGCAATTTTAGTTTTATTTCTGTACGATAAAGTGACGCCTATAGTCATAAAAATAAATATTATAGCATTTCTGCTAACTTTAGTAGCGTATAGACGACTTAAAGTACCGTAGCTCATAGCTATTTCTGAAAGCAACAAACTGGTCATTCTTAAATCATTGCGTACCTTTTACTTTCCAAACTAATAAATCTTAGGCACAACCCTAACAGAAACCGGACTATAAGGTGGAAACTTTAATATCCTGTGTGTGCGTGTGTTGTGACAACACGTCAGCCATCTCGCGGATAGTCCCGGATTAAGCTGGCTTTCGAAGTAAGTGGACTAAGCCTTGTTTGTACAGTTTGTGTCCGTTGTTTTAGTTAATCTTTGCTGTTGTGTGGTGACAATGTTCTTACATACTTTTTACCACGGCTGTATAGTCTTGAAGGGATAAGCAGAGCTATATATTAAACTGAATTGTTTACCAGTTATGTTTTAAATATCACGTAATGTTGCGTGCATCTGCAATAGTGGCCTAGTTTAGCAAAACTGCCGAGTAAGTTTTACGACACACTGATGTTATTTGCATAAAAATAAGTTGGTTACGTACCCGCAACCTAGAATAAACATCTTATTTCTTTAAATAATTTCTTCGCGTGTCCCATTCTCGCACTTTGTGCACGATACACAAAAATGTTATTTATACTCGTAGCTCCCTAACGAATCGATTAGCGGATTGGCTACTAGTTTCATATTTATAAGTTAAGTTAAGTTGTACCCCGCAAGTCCCCCTCCCCTCATGTCTATGATTATTGCTTCGCTCCCGTGGCTCCTAAGACGTTATTTAACACAATGCTTCCTCAAAATTAAGCTATAATATACAAAAATATTTTCAAATCCGACTGGTAGTTTCAGATATTAACGCGTTCTATCAAGGAACAAACAATCCCTTCAGCTTTATTATACACTAGCTGTCGCCCGCGATTTTACTCACGTTTATAATTACTGTTCGCTGCCGTGACTCATATCGTGATATTATTTCAGAATAAAGCAGTTTTCTTAGGTGAAATAATAATTACATTCTATTCAGTACTTTCAGCGTCTATCCATAACAAACAAACAAACACAGCAATGTTAGGTACCTCTGCATAAAGCTGCTTTTTATTGGTGTTGTAATGATTAAATTCTACACAGTACCTACTTTAGAATTTATCGATTACAAACCAACAAAAAAATCTTTCCTCCTTTTAATATTTGTAGAGATTATAGATATTAATCCATTTTCTTCCGATATCATGTGAACCCTACAATGAGTCACAGATCTCGAGGCTAATTTGTTATTATAGGCGCCCGCGTCGCGGCGTAGCCGACTTAAAAATTTGCATTCATATTAATAGTGTCCAGTGAAGGTCACTGTAATTTGATTTACGTCTTCCGGTTCTTATCGTAAACGTCGTGAAATAGCTCTAGTAGCTTCCATGTAGTAAAAGCTTCGATCTACAATTTAATTACAACGTTTAATTATTATGGACATCGCGTTTGTTTTGCCTTGTTGGTGCAGTGTTGTAGGCTAGAACGATCGATGGGTTGATTTTATTTTGTGATGCTGTAGAGCATGGATCTGGGTCTCATAGGTTTCTGTCCGGTAGACAGAACCCGGTTGACTGCACGAATGGCGTATGCGTCAAGTGTTGTGGGTTCTACACGAAATGTTTGATCCATTGATTAATTTGTAGGTCACACAGATAATTGTCATGGGATTTGAACCTACAACCCTCAGCTCGGCGGTAACAACGATTGCTTGCTCCGCCATCCGTGCAGTCATAATCACACGTCTAAGGTATAAGTTGTTCTGAGTCTGGGTATACCGTTTTTCTGTTGTTAGAATGTATGTAAAGTCCCCCGCGATATAGAAATTATACCTAGAGCGAAGTTGTCTTCTTTTAAATAAAAATAAATTTACATACTCCTTCTACTTACAAACTATGCGCCCAGAACATTAATTTGTAGGTCACACAGATAATTGTCATGGGATTTGAACTTACAACCCTCAGCTCGGCGGTAACAACGATTGCTTGCTCCGCCATCCGTGCAGTTATAATCACACGTC
Organism: Catocala nupta; assembly: GCA_963675205.1. Lineage (NCBI taxonomy): Eukaryota > Metazoa > Arthropoda > Insecta > Lepidoptera > Erebidae > Catocala > Catocala nupta. The sequence goes on along the minus strand of OY776090.1, from coordinate 25,645,307 downwards.
TAAGGTATCACACATCTCAGCGATGAAGAAAAACCGCTACCTCTTCCTATCTCGTAAATCGTCTTGTGTGATTTCTTGGAAGATGTTGACGATGTTCTGAAGCGATGGAAGATATAGATATAATGACGGGAATAAAGGCTGCTTATTTATATAATTGGTTAGTTGTCCCCCGCGGCGCCACTCGCGTTCTGTTAAGGGAATGAGATTATATACGTAGCGCTACCAAGCTTAGTAGTCTTTATTAATTTAGAAAATATATTCTGCTCTGTTAGATGTAGGGACAGCTGAATCGCTCTCATTGCATCGCCAACCCCTATCGCTACATTTCGTACCACAAGTGAACGTATGAAATCTACGGGTCTTCCGCTTTGGATTCAGGATACTATGGGGTCAAGTTCGCCCATGGCGCCTCCAAAGGAGCGGCAACATTATGTAATGATTACGCACCCTAAAAATGTAATATTACTAACCAACAAAAAGAGTATTCTTTCTAGATAAAAATAAATAAATTTATTTTATTTTGTCATTCTTATGTTGACAAGAAATCATTTGAAGTACATATCGATGTCAATGTACTGTAAATGTTCATATGTATGTGCCGATTCATCAGTAATACATGTATACAAATTTGCATTTCAATGGCTACACTTGTTAGATCGCTATTTAGTATTAACAGTAGGAGTCCACAGTCATTCAATTACATACATAAATACATACATATCGATTCCATCAGATGTGAACTGCTGAGCCGTCAAAAAATTGTGACAAATATAACCTGAATAGCTATTGCCCACGGCTTCGTCCGCTCGGGACTCAATGAAAGATACCCTCTTCTATACCTGACAACGTGTATGCGAAATTGATGATGATCATCGGTCAAGTAGTTAAGGCGTGAAAACGTAACGAAAAAACAAACAAACTTCATTAACATTCGCATTTATAATATTAGGCAGGATTTTTCAGCGTCACAAGCACTGCACAGATAGTGTAGCAAGCAAACGATAACCTTGCTGCAGCCGCCGTGTTTAGTGCTGTGGGTTCGAATCCCAGATGGGACAACTGTTCTCGTTCTTGGTGTGTTTTACTCGGTGTCTGTTTATTCAATGTCATGTCAATGCGGCCATGCCTATAATTATTTTGGGGATGTACTTCGCCATTCAGAAAGGATTTGTTTTTTAATAACGGTATGAAGCTGCTGTGCGATTGGTATAATTATCGGGCCAAGTATCATTTGGCTTTTCTTTCCAGAAATTCTTAGCAACAGCACAGTCTACGAAATGTGCTTATATGTCCCTCTACCTACCCCTTCAGTCGAAGCGTAAAATTATATACATATCATTTTGGCTATCCAAAAACACAACCTAAAAACAAGCAACTCAAAAAGCATTAACGTAAAAAAAAGCATTAACGTAAAATTTTGTACAAAAGGTACTATCAAAATTCACTACACGTTTACAAACGAAATCCTTTCGCTTATACAATATCTTACAACTATTATCTAACATTGTATGTGGACATGACCTACACCATTTGTGGCGATAACCGTATAAGGAGACCGGCAGTACTCTAGAAAAATGTTAATGATTATTCCCCTTGTAAGATTGTATCGTGTGCGAGCAAAAAACTTATGTTTGTATTTTTTCGCGTCTCTTATCCAAGGTTGTGGTACGTTTATCTCTTTATGATAAGCTTAATTGTTAAGCGTTATAGGACAATATTGACCTGAATAGGTAAACGTGTAAGAAAATATATTTTGGTTGAGATTAAGACGATTTTATGCTATATTTATTGACCTCTGAGTCTTCTTCGAAGAGGTTAATGAGAACACTATGTCGGTCTGTGTGTCTATCTATTAGTGACAGTTTGTTACTGACAGGCATAGCTCCGGAACTGGACCGATTGACTTGTAACTTGGTGTGTAGACACCTTGGGGTCATCCCTCGGTTAAATTTGAATATGGGCCTTGCGGTGACCTCCGAGATATAGGGGTCACAAGGTCATAAAGTCAGAGGATATCCATCAATAGAGTGATTTGGAAGTCCAAGGGAGAGGCTTTTGCCCAGCAGTGGAACAAAAAGCTGATGGAAAAAGAAAATAAAAAAGGTCACATGAAGACGAAGAAGTTGAATCCTGGGGTTTTACACCCATTTCGTTATAATTATGATATATTGTTTATAGACCTACGGATAACGGTAGGTCAATAGTCGCTTTGACACTCCCACTGCGCCGAGTGTAATGGATTCCATCCCCGTTCGAGACAAAAAAATTGTGTGACATACATAGTTTTTAATCTGAGTGTTCTTTGTGTCTGTTATTTGAAAAGTTAAAAAAGTCTACCGGAATTAATTCTAGTGCTGGAAGTTGTCACAAGAAAAGGAAAAGGAATTCACGGAAGCCCAGCCCAACATGTAATGTATCTAAAGCAATATACATATGTGTGACAATATGTACAGAATCACATAAGATTTTCCTATTGTTTCTATATTACATGTTATACACATACATATTGCTATCATTATAAATGGTAATGAAGTTTAATCTGTACAATTTTCATTTTAAACTAGGTAATTGGGGCTATTAAAAGTTTCTTTACCCGTCTTATCGTCTGTTAGTCCGGCATCACGTAGAAACTGTTGCAAGGATTAGGATGCGGCTAGCTAGATTTAGTAGCTTGAGGTTAAACTTAAAATGTAGCGTCACATCTAAATCTGTTAGCTGTGTAGAATCGAAGATACGGTGCATAGACTGATTGTAAGTAGAAGTAACAAAGGCTAACATCACGCTACCAGCCACGGGATTACAAACGTGAGTGAACTCACGGTGGGCAGCTGGTACAATCATAATATTAGAGATTAGCAAGTCAGTCGAAACGTCGGGCAATCAATTTCATGATGGTCGGTTAAGTAGTTAGGCCGTGGTAGCTTAACAAACAAATAAACAAACACACACATTCGTATTTATTGTTAAGTTAGGATTTTTTAGAGTAGTAGAGCCTCGCTGATTTCAGCAGGAATGGGCCAGCGCGACCGAGGAAGGACTTCTCACAGAATATCGACGTGACATAGCAGTATTTCTACTGTTGTGTTTCGTTCGGTGAGTGAGAGTGCCGGAAGCCCAATTACTCTCTTTGCCCATTCCCGCTCCTTCTCCTTCCCACTTCCTTTTACTCTTCTTCCTTTTCTAAAGGGTCGGCAACGCGCAAGTGGCTACGGTGACCACTTACCATCAGGTGGGCCGTAAGCTTGTTTGCCACATTAGTTGAATAAAAAAAATGCAGTACTTTTTCCTGAACGAAAGGTTCCCTATGTCCCATTCTCAACCCCGACAACGTGTATGAATTTCATGATGATCGGTTCAGTAGTTAAGGCGTGAAAGTGTGACAAACAACCTCACATTCGTATTTATAATATAAGTTACGATTTAATTTACTCTAAGAATGTAAGATACAAACGATCTATGTGTAGCACAAGACTACAAGTTAATACCATCTTTGGTAGTCTTGTTTACTTGCACAAAGGAGCCATTCAAACAGCTATAAAGGCAACAGCGCGATAAAATCCATATCACACGCCGTATTCATTAGATTATCACTGGCTTACGAACAAACAAGTGCACTGCGGTGCTAAATCAGATCCATAGATCGTTAGCGCGTGATTAACAGCCGTGGGAATGCGCCCGCGCAGCCCTGAGAAAAGAGAGATAGATCATGTACCCGGCCGGTTTGGACGGAAAAACTGAGAAATCCGAAGCGGGCTATTGTTTGGTTTTTAGTTTAGATCCGTATTAGTTCACAATGTAATGGATATTGAGGTATAGTATCGTATAATTTATTTTTCTTTATATGATAACATATCTTGTGTCGCGAAGAAATGGCCAGCTTAGAAACAGCGGATATTAAAAATGGACTTAGTTTTGGAACTGTGATTGGATGGTATCAGATCGTATCTCTAAATAAAAAGAAGTTTCACGTGACGAATTGGACATGATTAGTAGACAACTTATTTAAGCCACTGGACGGCTTGTCCATGCAGTTAATGAATTTTAAAGTAGGTGATATTGGGTTATACCTACCTTATTGTGTACCGGTAAGCACGTGAACCTTTTGGTTCTGACTACCATTGAAATTTATTGTCAGCGGTTTACTAAGCGCCCTTAAAGATTCTGTTTCAATTAGTTCTAAAATTGTGACTAAATTCGAAGTACACAAGCGTAGCATTCAACTTTCAAGAGTACCTACCAAATGACAAGAATTCGTGCCCAATCTCGAATTCTGAACAAAAATCAAGTGTCGACTCAGTAAGCAGATCAAGACACCTTGCCATCAAATATAATACCGAGCAAGAATGTTGCGAATATTCTCATCCACATCCGCAATTGCGGAGCTGCCGTACCGATTTGGACATCTGCATCCGCATCCGCATCTACAATAATCAACGCGGATGTTAATGCGGATCCAGATATAGTGTAGGACACGATATATTATGACAGAAATCAGTTGTTCAGTAGTACGTATTTAATTTATGAACCTTTGCAAAACAGGCTTGAACCTGCGAAGGCGGTGATATTACAAACTTTTTACTAATTTTCATCAACATCCGCATCCGCAATTACGGAGCTTCCGCATCGATTTGGACATCCGCATCCGTATTCGCATCCGCGGAAGTCAAAAAATCTGCATCCGCAACATCCCTGATACCGAGAACAAAAATCAGATATTGACTGCACCAATAGCTTAATGTTTTAAGTTGTCGCCTTGCTTGCCACTGCCTCTGCGCCGAATGTCGTGGGTTCGATCCCTAAAGTGATACAATTTTTGTGACACCGATAGTTGTTTCGAGTCTGGTTGTTATTTATGTCCGTAATTCGAATGTTTCTCAAAGTTGGTACCCTGCGACACAGGATTTATTCCTAGTGCGGAAGCTGAAGTTTCTGAGAGAAAAATAAGAGTTGAAGATTATCTACAGCCCTATAAAACGTTAGTAAACAACGCCGCCTGCAATCACTAGTGCAAAAATAAAAGGGTCTCGGATCTAGCGGCACGATCGCGACTCGTGCGCAGATACCGGCCAGCGCACCGCAATTTATTGTCGGAACTGATCCGTGGCGCCTAATTGTGTTCTATTGGCTTTTATTGTTCCCCGGCCGAGCTTTTAAATTATAACGGGAAGAAGCACGATTAGATTGGTGTAAACCTTTGATTTTACACACATAACGCGCTCAAAGAGATAGGCTGTGTACCACATATCCTTTTTACATTGTTTTTAGTTAACACGTATGAATCGTTTTTAGGTAAGATGCTTCAGGCTATTGCAAAACATATTTTAGGGGCCCGGGATGGAAATTGTTTTTGATATCACGACATTATGCTGGTTGCATATGGCGTACCATACAATGGCATGATATCAAAAAGGCAGTAATATTAAGCACTAATAAATATAGCAAATCTACTAAAAATTTTATCTGTTTGACTTCAGTTATTGTTCCTACTTGATACACAAAATTTTGCTGCGTTGATAGTAAAGAAACGAGCGTCCACCTGCTTAGAACATTAGCGAATTCTTAGGGATCACTGGCAGTCTTTTCACGAGAGATGATGTTTCTAATGTACATACTTTAAGCAATCCAAATTTGAAAGGAGATGCCTTATGCTCTACTGACAATGAAAGTCATTAACATATCTACCATCACACGGCTCGCCATCGACGAGCGATTTGTCCACAAACCATAAAACCACACTGATCACGTGCTAAACTTGTTATAGAACCTACCCATCTAGGCCTATTCAATACGTACTGCATGGGCTTATTCAATAGGTGCAATAATATTTTTAACATTATCGCACATGCTTGAGTGATGAAAATTGACGATCTACGTAAGCGCTAACCGCCATGCGGGCTCTAAGCTTGTCAGCCGCCACATAAATATAAAAATATAAATGTATCAACACTTGTTTATATCTTAACACTTTCTATGTTAACTACTACTATTATAAATGCGAACGTCAGTTTGTATGTTTCGCTTTCACGCCACTGCTCTACTGATCATCATGGAATTTCGCATATAGGTACGTTGTCAGAGGAACAACAAAGGATATAAGGTAACTTTCATCCAGAAAAAAGTTGGTTGTGTTTTATAAATGCGAATGTGAGTTTGTTTGTTTGATTGTTATGCTTTCACGCCTTAACTACTCGACCGATCATCATAAAATTTCGTATGCACATTGTGAGGGGTACAGAAAAGGACATAGAGTACTTTTCATCCAGAAAAAGTAGGTTGTGTTTCCGATCGAGCGATGCCGCGGACAAAAGCTAGTCCTAAATATCCTAGCTAATATTATAAACGAGAATGTGAGTTTGTTTGTTTATTTTGCTTTCATGCCTCAACTACTCTACCGATTCACATAGCCAGGGGTACAGAAAAGGACACGGAGTACTTTACATCCAAAAATTGTACTGTTTCCGAGGAATAGAATATTGACATAATCTACATTTACGTGAGTGGAGCCGCGGGCAAAAGCTAGTAGTATATTAAGTTTAATGTGTTATGTCGTAAAGTGTATATTTTATTTGAGCTCATCGCGCACGACCACAAAAACCGTACGGGTGTTGTGGTTTGTGGTCACGGCCGTGTGTCAGCTGGGGACATCCCTCGCTGACTCATAACTATACTTCGTAGATCTTTTGTCTATTCTGTGGTTTCACAATACAACAAGTACCACAGAAGAGATAATACTATGAGTAAAATAATCCTCATTTATCTTTTCTTTGTAAAAGCAATTCCTGCACTAGGAATCATTATTGTGTCGCGGAGAATGCTACAAATTCAAAAAATGGACACAAAGAACACATTCAAACTCGGAACAATCTTTTATAGATTACATAATTTTTTATTCTGTGTGGGGATCGAAACCATAACATATGCATTATGTTGCATAATTTATCAAATATCATTATAAAACATATTTTTTTAGGTTTCTGCATGATTGCCAAACATATTTTTATAAAACTAAACGTATTGTCATACACATCTTTCAAAGAATGTAAAACAGAACTATATAGGTTCTCTGAGCAAAATATTTGTAGGACTACCATGAAACGTAAATGGTTAAGTTTCGGGTTCGTAACATTAAACAAACTTTTTCTAAAATTCGTCCTAAATTTGGGTACGTACCTATTCGTCATGTAAGAGTTTTGGTCTATCTTAATTGAAATTAAACTACTTTATACACATTTTTACATCGTTTTGAACTATAACACCGCTATAATCGAACTTTTCTACAATTTAAGCTATTTAAATTAATTAAATCTATTTATATTTAAATTTACAGTTTTCTCCGACGTTTCAGTTACTTTACAGCAGTCATGTTCCCGGAGAAACTAAGATGGTAGTTGCCTCAATGTTCTGAAGTGTAGTTATTTCAAACTACCCGAACATAATTAACCGTATAAACTAGTTCAATTTCAATGTATAACATTCGCGTCAACGTAATAAGACAATATTAATTGCCCAAAACTCATTCACGAAGGTTACGTAAGGTTAAGTAGAACTGAATAACAAGTAATGTCATTTAGAAGACAAGATCCGAAGAAACTTAAGCAGACCTAATGACGTCACATATTTTTTAAATTTGTAAGTATCAAACCAGGTGATCCTACGCAACTGCGATTTGTTACCAAATTACCACTTCCAACACAGTCCTACCAAGCATTTCTTCTACTCAGTAGATAATAACGTAAGCTAAACATATCAACAAACAACAGATGTCGTACAACTCATTCAGCATTCGATGCGAGCACACACGATCACGAAGTGAGCGAATAAATTACAATTTAATTCGAGAAAGTGAAAGCTGAACAATGGCCAGTGATAATTAGTACTGGTGCCGCTAACTTAGATGTTTACTGTTATTGCTCGCTCACGACGATACTATCGATGTACTTTTTAATCGGTATTCGATTTATTTTTTACTTTTGTGATTCTTTTTTAGTCGATATATTTTGCTCGCGGTTTTGACGCGTAATTCTAGATTCTGTCTCTCTCGGGAAGAGCAATTTTCACTGGATAAAACGTACTCTAATTCCTTTTTGTAACCCTGAACGTCTATCCGAAATTTCAGGATGATCGCTCGAGTAACAAAGTTACATTCACATTTATAACATTAGTTAGAGTTATCGATATTTATTAGCCTAAAACAGAGATAATATAACACTTGTTTTAAGAAATGTATCTCTTGTATGGTTCATCGTAATAGGGGCGATGTCATCACTTAAATTCGTTACAGATCAGGTTACTGACAGCAAAAAGTATTTTATGCTATTTAGTCTGCAAGGCATAATGTCCTTCAAACAAAGACACCTTGCTGAGAGCAAGTGCCACTAATTGAATTATCTGTGACCATCACTAAGCGCAAAATTGTCTTGTCAAATATTTAACAAGTCTTTATCTTGCTGCTCATTCAAAATCACCCATCTAAGAACAGAACCGCGACAAATTTGCTTACCCGCGATGTTTATAAGTTATTATATATCTCGTTTTGCTAGAATTAGCTCCGATTAAGTTAGTTCCAGTCAGTTGAAAGTGCTCTGTGACTAATCCCGACACTGTGCATTCACAATATTTTATGTTATAATGGAGCTAGGTAGGAATATTTATTCGAAGTCAGTGTACGCGATCAGTTAAGTAGTTTGTTTTATATATGGTGACATCATGACCACTTCTTATCGAAGGGGTAAGCAGACTTAGAAAAATTACACAAACAAGCTATATCTAAAAACCAACTAATATTATAAATACGAATGTGAGTTTGTTTTTTTCGTTTGTAACGTTTTCACGCCGTTACTACTGCATCTAACATCATGAAATTTCGCTTACACGATGTAGGAGGAACAGAAGAAAATATAGGGTATCTTTTATCCAGAAAAAATACTGTTTCTAATATATATCTATCTATGGATCGAACTTTAAGGCACTATGCATTATAATAATAATTGAATGTGTACCTACTTTACTAGAAGGTCTTATAAATAACATATGAATACTCACATGTTGCCAGTAGCGTGTTTTTTTGCTCTTACTGTCTATGGGGCACATTTCTAGATCTTGTGCTGTTCCTGAGAATTTCATCATTGTTAAATATACAAATTAACATTTTGCTTGATCCAGGACGATTCCCGGGCTCGATAGCCTGGGAACACACGATCACACAGACATTACCGAGACCACGCGGTCACTTAAGAGTATACCTATACCACGGGACTAAGGTGGCGGTATTATAAATATAATACATAAATATCGGTGACAGCAGCTAAAGCAAATAGATGCTCTTTTGTTGACATTTTAAAATTACGTCACCCCTATATGTATATTTCCATTAAGGGTCTAAGAAAGAAGTAATATATGTTATGATGAGATATCCATGGGCTCACATGTCTTTACCTGACTTAATAGCAGATATTTGAACTATTGGCAATTGAGCTCTATTGGTATCTTTCTTATATCAAAATTAAAATATATTTTTAATTTTCTGCAACCAAATGATAACGTTTGGACAAAAATATTTCTTTTGTTTTCTATTATTTTGCTCTTGTATGTAAAATCTATACTAATATTATAAAGCTGAAGAGTTTGTTTGTTTGTTTGGTTGAACGCGCTAATCTCAGGAAATACTGGATCGAATTAAAAAAAAATGTGTTGTATAGCCTATTTATCGAGCTACATCACGCTACGTCACACGGGGGGAAAGCGCAGTAGACTCATGAATTTATGCTACAAGTTTCAAGAGTTAGTCAATAAATGGTTTAATAGAGTTTAAAATTGTGAACACTTCCATTCAGAAGGACCCAATAATATATTGCTCAATCAAGAACCTAAACCTGACTTGCGAATATATGCTACAAGATTGAAGAGTTAGTCAAAAATTGTTTTATAAGATTTAAAATAATTGCCTTAAAAGGGCACAGAACCTCCATAGCATTAGTAACTGGAGGTGCGTTATGATTTACCGCAGGCCATGTCGAATCCTGTTACGAAGAGTGGCAGCCGTGCGTGCATGCCACGCGCCACACCTTGCCCTCACTTCTTCACTGACCTAAATTAACTTTGTCGTTCTGTTAAAACAATGTCGTTGTAATAATGTTCTAATTTAATAATAGAATATTTGGGTGGGGCTTATAGATGTACTGTAAAGTATAAAGGAAACTAAGAATACACGGCTGGCATGATGGTTTCCTGGTCAACTCGCCACTGCCACTGCACGGAGTGTCAAAGGTTCGAGCCCCATACAGGGTAAAAAATTGTGTATTCCAAAAATAGTTGTTCTGAGTCTGACTGCTCTTTAAGTCCGTTGTTTTGATATTTGTTAAGTTCAGCGAAACAAGAATTAAGTTTAGTGCGGTTGTAGCTTTAAAAATAAGATAAGATAGTTATAGTATGTGCTTGATTAATTTTTTTTTATCTTTCATATACCTAGTATTGGTAAAGTACTGTGACGAAAGTACAAGTAAGCACTAAACTCCATTTTACCTCACTCTGCACAGACTGGTATTGTGCATACCGAAATAGACTCGCCCCCTATCTAATAACGTAGAATCTTAAACCACAGGTAGCAATAGATGGGGTGTAATACAACCCTGCGTAATACTCAGTGCGATAGGCACAAAACTATGTATATATAATGACTGTTATACGGATTAGCATAGCTTATAATAATAATATAATAATATTTTACTTGCGGTCGCCTAGTGGTCAAAATTCGACCAGAATTGCTAAGCTTGCTACTTTGTTTTCTTTTTTCTTTATTACATATACATAAGGTATAGGTAACGATAGTTACAAAGAATTGTACGACGGCAGACGAACAATGCCGAAATACTACGAACGCTATTCGACTGCGTGTGTCAAATGCATGGATGTGTGCGTGTAGTGATTTCATTAATTGAATGTATTTCTAATGCATATTTTATAAAATATTAGGATTCGCCCCTTCTTCTCCATATAAACTTTAACTATGCCAAATTTCATAATCCTTCGTCCGCGCAATTTTCGTAAAAAGGGGTACAAAGTTTTTGCTTCACGTATTAATATATAGATTACATACACACAACACCATCTAGCGCAAACTAAGCAGAGCTTGTACTATGGGTAGGTATTAGACAATGGGTAAACATACATATATACTTTTTTTAAGTATAATAAACATAATTATTATACATAGAAACATTCAGACCAAGACAAACATCCATGTCCATGCACACAAATGTTTGTCTTAAGCGGGAAGCGAATCCACGACCTCACGCGTAGCAGTAGGTTACACTAAAAACCACGCCATCGAGGCCGTTGGCGTGGTGGTCAGTGTAACTTAACTATGCTGCCAAAAACAAACTAATTAAAACAAACTAAACTTTGTAAACTAAATTTGAATTCGGGTTCTCATGCTACACCACCTGTGTCACGGAGCGATGAAGTAATAAAAATTATGAATTATGAACTTGATGCTCAGTAAGCAATTTTAAACTTATATTTATGTGATCATTGGCTGTCCGTGGTTTCACGCACTTTTATATTTCCTGCTTCTCTTCTATGGCTTGTAGTATGATGTTATGTCGTCCCCAAGAATTAAGTTATTTTATTTATTCAAAGCAGATATACCTACATCCATATTCTTGTGTTTGTAATTTATGACAGTGTTTGTTTATGGATTTCTGTTTATCAAATCCACAAAGAATTTTTGAATCCATTTAATCATCAATTGGTATTTTCAATTAACAAGAAAACAAACATACTCGTGAGCTTTATTTTATTAGTACAGATCTAAAGCATAATATAATTTATACTAAGTAATAAGCTTATTTTAGTTCGACCTTAGAATATTTTCGCTCCGATTACGTCTAAAGTTCCCAGCAATCACAAGTAACTCATTTAATACTTGTATCGTATTATATCAGATTATATTCCAGCCTACTGCCCGCGCTCGGCAGGCATTTGGCACTATTGCACTCTGCGTCAGCACCTAAATGCCAGGGATTTAATTGCGACTTAAGATGGTGACTGACTGGTATCGATGACGCGTAACGTGTTACAATGAAAGCATTACACTATTGTAGCGAATAGAGCCGATCGTAACTTTGCTTACCTTAGTATATTATACTATACTTACCATACTCAATTGCGGTATCGTAACTAATAATATAAATGTGAATGTGAGTTTCTTTGTTCGTTATGCATTCACGCCTTACCTTTAACCGATCATCATGTAATTTCGCAAACACGTTGTCATTGGTACAGAAAATTACATAGGGTGGGCCGTTCACCCAAAAAAAAGTTCTGTCTCCGACGTACAGAAAAGTATATTAACAAAATCTAAACTAACGCGTGCGATGTCGCGCTCAAAATCTAGTTTTGAATAATTTCTGTTTATAACTTTATTGTTATAAAAAGTAGTTGCTTTTTTATGGCTGATAGTAATTAAAATGTGCATGTTCTCTTTTTTTAGAAACATTGAGTAAACAGAGTATTTTATATAGAAGAATAAACATAATTTATGTGCCATGTGTATTTAGCACGATTTATTAATGATCAAATGAATTGGCTCTTAAGTGGTTATGATACCTTTTTTTATATACATAATAATATAAGCTTGAGTAATATGAATGAACAGTATTGATATTTAGACGAAAAGAGCGTAAGTTTGAAACAAACAAGCCATGTTTGTTTGCAAGCACGATCCGAACATTAGGTCTACACTTGAATTCCCCAGTCGGTCACAACCTTTACAATTTATCTAGATTTAAATCTCTGTCAGAAATATTCAACATTGAAATCTAGATATCGATTTCAATCTGCAACACAAAGGAGCTCAATATTTTGTTAAACTGTTTACCACTTCGATCCTAAGTGGCTAGTTACAACAATATTACATTACATAGACTTACGCCCACTGGTTACCTTCATATAATCCCAGAAGCTCGGCTTACGTTATTAAAATGGTTCCCTATCCATTAGCATTAAATTTTAACACATGATACAATATGACATTCTTTTGTTTATCCTATCCTCCTTTTTTTTTACTCATCCTCTCCTACATATTTACCTAGCTACCAGTGGGTAGCTAGGTAGGAAGGTGGGTAGATAGGTGTATCCACCCACCTTCCTACCTAAGTAGTTATGTCTATACAAACTGTAGGTATGCCAAAAACAATTATAGCAAAGTACCTATATTTATACAAAAAAATATGGCAGAATAGTTATGCCAAAATATATTAGAATAAAATATTATGCGAAAAAAAGGTATCCCTATTAAAATACATACATAAACGCCTATATGCTCGAAAAGTTAGTTAGAGGAATTACATCCCATTTTGGCTGCTGAGGTTTTAAGCTCCCACTTTATAAGAGCTGTAGCTATTTACCGGGCGTATACTGTTCCAGACTCCATGCTAATGAGAATTTCTTGACTGAGGAATCCAATAACATATTGCCCGGGTATCGAACCTAAGATCCCAAGGTAGTCACGTTTAATCTTGCTGCGTCACCTTACTAGAATATTCAATGCGGCACCAACTAGCGTACTTTGGTAAGCATATCCATTCTTGACTATATTTAAGTGAAATAACAAAGGCAAACATCGTTTATTCATATAGGTTACAAAATAACACTTATGAACATCATAAAGGTTTACTAAAATCATTAAAACATTTTATTTTATTTATTAGGGACAACAAGCAACAGTGTATTAGGTATACATTGCAACAATTTTAGGAGTCAAATTAAAAACATTCAAATATTAATAACTAATTAATATTAAAAAAGAATAAAGCAACGGGTTACTGTTTAAAAGTACAATTATAACGGCCTTGTCTATTATTCTCATGCCAGAGAGTGAGAATAAGAGATGTTTCCGGCGGAAGCTGTAGTCTTTAGTAGTAAACTGGAACACTCTAGTTTACTAAAGACGCCCTCATATTCCATACAAAACAAGCGTGTTAGTGACAACTACAATTATTTTGTTATAATAATCGTCGCAGTTTCGATTGTTTGAAGATTCGAATAAATCGATAATCGAAAAATGCTTATTGGTGCTGTCTGCGCTCAGTGCTCTCTCACTCGAATATTATTACTATTTCATCTCTAGTAGTTACTAGTTTCCGTGTGCTGTAGCATCCATCCAATGTCTTGGTCTCTTATTATTACTGATAATGCTATTAGTAACCATAGCCTTATCGAGTAAGTGGCTCTATCGACATTTTTCAAGTTCAGATTCAATCGATACTTGGTCGATAACATCGAGAGAAAAACTTTTTAATTACACTTTTATGAAGTCATTGCAAGCGAACATCGGTGTTTTAATTTGAATCATTTAACGAGAGATCTGTTCACTGATTAGTAACAAAATAAGTAATGATCCAGTTGTTTTTGCGAAACAATTCCGCATGAGCAGAATCCCAATTCTCGATTGTGTAGCTTAAGATGAATATATATATAATAAGAATTACTAAGTTGAATAGTTTTATTAGTATTATCTCTCAGTGGGCTTTTTGTAGCAGTATAGACTAAGGATAATGATCTGATGTAAGTACAATTCTGTGAAGTTATAGCATAAATTTTGCCACACGACCAGCGAGGAAGGTGAGGCGGTGAGGCAGTGCATCCTACTGAATGACGCATTATTCTAAAGGGTGGAACCCCTCTGTACTCCGTCAAACAGTCGAGACGACATTGTGTCAACACAATTATTTCCTGATTTCGCCAGTACGATTGCATCAGGATTGAAAAAAACTATTTCTCTCTTAAGACTTCCTTGAAAGAATCCCTTATACTGCATAGTGCTTTACTCGACATATTTTGACCTACCGATACACATAGACACACACGTCGGATTCCGAGATGTGTAAGTAAAACTACAGATTTCTATTTGCTACTGAAACATTCCAATATTTTTCACTCTTATTACATCCTAGCCCGTCGGCTAACGGTACACCTGACTTAACCTCTTCCAGAATTTCCCAGCCAGAGAACGTTCACCCAGCTATGTCCTAACTCCTTTAATAAGATCCGCTATAAACCGTGCAAAGTGCTCATTGCAGCCAATATCAAATATTTATTACAAGCAGTTAGTGCGGTTGATAAATGTAGGTAATCTAGTTAGTGGGGCTTGATACTCGAAGTGAGCTAACACGAAATAATAGGAAGTGTTGGCTTGTGCTGATTTCAAAAGCTCTCAACTGTGATTTGTGTTTCTGTTATTTGTTATGATACTTGTTGATAACAAACGCCATTTTGATTGAGAGTAAAATATATAAATGAGTCTACAGCGTCCTTATTGGTCTTGGTACCAGATTAGATTACAGCGTGGGGCAAAGTTATAAGTTGTTCAAAATCTTGCTTTTGTAATATGTGGACGTAATAGGTATATAAAGTAAAATAAAAGTTTAAATAAATAATATTATATACAACGTTTATATATATAGCCTTTATAAAAATATTAAATTAGTTTTAAATAGTAAAATAAAGGGATGGACACAAACAGACGTCTTTACGTACATGTTGATTAAAATAAAGAATAACAGTACTTATAGATATACAAAATCAGATTGACTGTTCAAATGAGAAGGAAAAATAGTCAATCACTCTTCAAACCTTAACAAATATTTATTCCATTAAATTTCAAGAAATTTAATATCAAAACCGATAATTTCGCTTGTCTGCACCAGACTGCAAAACAAAATCAACCAAGTTACCAGAATTCATTTAAAAAAAGTACATTTTGTTTCGTAAAATAAACAATACCGGACTGACTTGGTGGCTTAGGGTCAGATCGTTCCGAGGTCAAGGGGACCCTGCGCTGCGGGGCGCCAGGATCGAATGTCGGGACGAGACATATGATATACTAGTGTCGTCGTGCGGTGACCGTCATGTTCACGTAAATATTGCTAAGAGTAGCTACGGTTAGGCCGACAGTTAGCATCCTATCAACGATTTCCTGCTTACATTATATTTTACAATCAATATAAGTGCCCATTGTACGCTATAATACGTCTTTAATAATGAATTTGATCTGTTGCAATTTGTATTTTAAATAATATTGCACCAGCTTTTAGTTCCCATTTACCATGCCCATGATGATGAGCCCATTGCCGCCTTCCGGACATAGTTCCAGACTCTAAGCTGCTACTAACGATTCCTTGCCAGAAAAACCCAGAAACGGTAATCAAATAGCTAACGTTTTTGATCTACGGTCGAAAAGTCGTAGGTTTCAATTTCGATTTTAGGTCCCTATGCGGCAATAGACAACTATTGCCTTCTGTCGGACACAACCGGACTCCGTGTACGAATAACTTCGTAACAGAATAAACAATAATACAGCCTAACCCGGGAATGGAAACAAGTCCTTGCCGATCACACGCAATTTAAAGGGCAGATTAATGCTGGCCGACCGACCTGGTATATTTAGTTAATTACTAAGTTATCTTTGATTCCCTTTACTTAACTATTAAAGAATATGGTATTCGGTTCATTAAGATCAACCTACATGTAAACTTGTTTGTACCTAAAGTAAATAGTAAAAAACAAAAATATTAAATTACATGAGATTGGAATGAGAATATCTTTCAATTCGGTTCACATTTAAATATAAATGACAAGCGCGATTAAACTTACGCACTAAAGGTTCTGCGCTGACTTTATTTTGTTTTTTAAAAAAGACAACTCCTATTTATATTTCCTGTGTCGCGGGGACTTTGCAAACATTCAAACAACGGACACAAAGAACACCCAGACTTGGAACAATCATTTGTGGATCACACAAAGTTTTGTCCCGTGTGGGATTCGAACCCACAACACTCGCCGCAATGGCAGCGGCGAGGTGACCACTTAAGCCAGTCAATTACTATTATTCGAATTAAAATAATAGGTAACGTCATACCAGCTTACAAGAATCTGGTCATCTGGAATTACCTTATAGATATCGGGATGACACAAAGAAAAAATGCTAGCATCAATACGTTTAAGAAAAGGTATTTTAACAGATCAAATGCTGTTGTGCTGGGCCTGAACGAAATATCAACGTGTAAAGGTGATAACAGAAATGGGAGGGCCCTATGTCCAGCAGTGGACAGCAACGGGCTAATTGATTGTTTGAAGTAGATAACTACAACTCGGAATGTTTCTACTATGTAAAATTGACAAAACATCATCTCGTATTCTACTGTTTTTCCTCCAAAGCTATACCGATTTTAATGTATTTTTGCACAATATTAAAATATATACAATAAACATTTTAACTGTTCTTGCACCTATAATATTCAACGTTGATTTATTGGTATTATAATTCATTTCTTGCGCCTTCCAAGTCAAGATTTATCTTACGAGATATGGAACCCTAAAACTAATTGATAACAATCTCCGTTTATTTTTATTTAAAATACCCATCAGTGATAGTTACTGCTAATGAGATTACCATCTGAATGTGGTCAGAAGCCATAATGTCCACTTGTACCACGTTGATAATAATCTCCATTATTTCAATACCTAATGAGGCAACACCGGAATTTTGTATTTTGTTTGTATCCTTGAATATTAATTGTTATTGTTATATTATAACTGGTTTTAATCGAGTATTCGAGAGAGAGGCTTTTATTCGACGATAATATTAAGGTATTTAAAGCAATCAGCATTATTTTAAAATAAGACCTCACGCATGTTATTGCGTAAGTTTTAAAAAAGTTGCATAAAATTAAGTAATGTGTGTCCTTTTTGTTAGAGAACTATATAATTAGTGCAGTATAATATCTGGTACTTAATTACCTATAAATTCTGAAATGTATGGTACTGTATTGTATGTATCCTGTAACTGTGTTTTGACACAAATAATCCTTATTAACATTATAAATATGACTTTGTTTGTTTGTTACGATTAGGCCTTTACTAGAAATAGAATCAGAATTTATTTATTTATCTGGATTTAATATCACATGTCACTTAAAATCTCATTTTACAATTGCATGTTTCTTTTTGTCCGCAGAGTAGGAGCTTTTCAAATCTATCCTAGTCGTTTCCTCTATTATTAGTGCTTATATAATTTAACGTTAGGAAAAGAATAAAGCGGTGGAGCAAACCGATTGATCGTCATGGAATTTCGCATTAATGTTATCAGGGGTACAGGAAATAATATAGAGTATATTTTATCCAGAAAAAGTACTGCTTCCGAGCGAGCCACGCCGCGGGCAAAACTAGTAAAGTATAAGAGTACTTTTTATATTTGGTTTTATATCATACAATTTAATGTACTAAGATAATATCTTTAATAAATATGTTAGGACCTTCTAGTTTCAACTAGCTATTATTAGCGAATTATCAACATACATTTAGCTTTAATATACATAAGAGCCCTAATTATCAAGTATTAGGCTAAGAAAGCCCAGAGAAATACAAACCTTCAGAAGGTTTACGGTCCAAGTACGTCTCGTTAAAGATGATTCATATAAAAAGTGAGGTACAGACAAAATTATAATAATTTAAGCTTATCAGTTATAAATTGATAATGCATGCGAAGCGCGTGGGGTGCATGTCATGCAAGTTATCGGATGATGAACCTTCGTACAGGAAAGGATTTGAGTTATCTTCCCTTGATTATATTTTTAAAGAGGCGAGATATTTTAGCCCCTGTATTAAACTGTCGCACTGTTGGGCACGGGCATTTTTTCAGTGTGAGAAAGGTAAGGCCATAGCCCAGTGCGATTTGACAGACTTCACATATCTTCGAGAACATTATGAAGAACTCTCAGACATGCAGGATTCCTCACGATGTTTTCCTTCGTCGTTAAAACGAGCGATAATTAGCTATTTAATACGCACATAACTTCGAAAAGTCAGAGTTGCGTGCTTTAGTATGGAATTTGAGACCTCTGCGTGGCAGTCCAGCAAGCAAAAAATTCCAAGCTATAAGCTATCCTTGTTCAAAAACTACAAATGTGTAGCAACCCAGCTAGGAAGTATCTCCACGGCCCAAGTAGCTTAAATAAATATCTTGCCATCGCCACTGCACGGAATTTTGTTGTTTCGATCACCATTTGGGACAAAGTGTAATCCCGAAAATGCAGTAATTATTTCTAGTATGCGTGTTACTTTTTGCCAAATATTATGTAAAACCTTGCTTAAAGTAGCTACTTTACGCAGAATGTTCAGACCCCTTATGAATCTGTATTGTAAGCGAAAGAATCTGTATTTTACTATGTTACATAATGCCTCTTAATTTTTGTAATCGGCACGAGCTAGTCTCTTTTAGAGTGGTATTGCAAGCAATCCCGTTCCGCTAGGAAACCCATATGCTACTTTACCGCATTTATTTAATAAATAAAAAGAAATAAAATACTCGTGCACCTATGCACCAAGTCCGGGCCTGTCACACGAATGATTTATGCCGGTCATTCGAACACGATAACTATTTATGGGACAACAGAACAAAAGATTTTTTATAAAGAAGGTTTTTGATCTTAGCGTGTGTTCCGATAATATAACTTATTTTTATCTTCTCTTTATATTAAGATTAAAAGCGTTTTGGATTGCACATCACTAGTATTCATTCTAGTTAATTAAATTAAATTTTATGATTTAGCCTTCTCCCTCGGGATACTAGTCGTTTCTGAATGAAAGTTAGTAGGTACCCTACCTCTTTTCTGTGCAACGTGTATGCGAAATTTTATGATGTTCGGTCGAATAGTTAAGGGATGAAAGCGCAACAAACAAACTAAGTTACATTCGCATTTATAATATTATATAGAGATGCTCCTTTTTTATGATCCGCACCTTCCTCATAAGAATACAGCCTGCAAAGACCAAGAACTACTTATTCCCACACATAAAACCCCCGTTCTGTTTTATTCGTCCATAAAGTGAACTATTGATTTCCTAACAATAACGTCCTATATTCCTTTGTTGCAGGTACGACAATGTTATAAGTACTAGTGGATCGATATGAGTGTTTCCTGCATGGTTGCCAGGTGAACTATGTATGGGAAGTAATTTGCATGGGGTTAAGGCGTTGACACACTGTATGCTACGAGACGACGACAAGACGAGCTTGCCTGGACACGCGGATGATATGCACTGTGATTGCCACGGGACGTCAACGTGGCGACCTGTTGAGAGTGCAGACAGAGTAATAGGAAGAAAAGTAAATAATAGAAATCTCTTATATTTAGGTCTAGTTGTGCTGAAGTGCTTGTGTTATAAGTGTCTTCCTGTCGCAAGTGGAATATGTAGGGATTGTGCCTCTCAATCGTTAAGCAAAAATTTCAACCCATAGACTACTGCTGCTGATAGATTAAAATATCGTAAAAATAAAACAGTGTAAATACTAACGTCCCGCTTCGTGGATCACAACCATAAATTAGTTAGAATATACGCTTTGTCAACCTTGGTTGACAAGGGCAAAAGTATCCATATCGCTTCACAGAATGTTAGAATGAATATACAGACAGACTATGTTTTGTAGACTTACATACCTTTTTATGACTTTAATCACGACAAGTATAATAATATCGACCTTCAGAAAAATACTACCAAAAGTAAAGAAACTTATTGTTATTGATACCAGCTATCTATTAAAGCCAACTTCAACTTTTGCTAAAATTATGGTAATATCATTATTTTAGAAATTATCTCCCACATTTAAAATAATCCCTATGTCCTAAAGATATTTGCATTCAAACAACAGTCACAAAACTGGATCAACAATTTGTGGATCACACAATTATCTAATACACTGATTCGAAGTAACTATTCTTAGATTACAATTTTTGTTATCTCGTGAAGGATTGGAACCGAAAGCACTTGAGTGCCTAGTGTGAGTGTCGTAAACGGTTCGATCGCATTAACGTAAAAAAAACGTTAATGCGATCGACACGTTCATGACGTTGGGCGCTCCGATAGACCAGCTCCAATCCCTTAACCAATCAAAGAGCAAAACGCGGTAAACGTTACGATCGCGTTATGATAAATACAACAGATACTAGGCACCTTGTATTAGTAACGACAATGCGAACACGTAAGCCAATGCACCATCCATGTTACACATGCTACGGCTAAAGTCCATAATTATGACATTTGCCTTTGTGCTCCGTCGACAACGCGTTGATGTTCTGTCCACTAAACGGTGTGCACGTACCTTTACAATAACGTGTTCTATTATTTAATCTTGAGCTTAAGGTTGATATTTTTAGAAAAGTGGACAGTTATTCAAATGCACCTGGCAAATATCCAAGATTATCATAGATAGGTATTCGATATAAACGTTGATTAGAATTAGTGATCCTCAGCAAGTGTTTGTCTAGGATAGGCAATGTCATATTTCAGCTACGTTTCGCCAGATGTTTTAGTATACATAAGAGGCGAGCTTATTGCTATCAACCAGGAATAATTGCAAGCTCCCTGCTATTATTGAGAATATCTTACAGTTAAATTTAAAAATGTTTGGGTTTTAATCCAAATACACTTCTCGTGCATCGATAATCGAATCCATCATCAAACCAACTGATCCATCGATGCCTAAGCGTAAATATCATGCGGAAGATATACTGTTATAAGTATTTATTTATTTATAGAAATCAGATTCCATACGTTTCTGCCCACAAAATTGGAAAAGTACTGGTTTGATTTAATTGAATTTATTGTCATATAAGAGTTTGTTTATTTACTTTTTATCTAGTATTTGCCTCCTTACTAACTACTAACTGCCTCCGTGGCACAGCGGTAGTGAATGCGATTGCTGTGATTAGGTCTCGGGTTCGAATTTCGGTTCGAGCCAGCAAAAAATTATTGCATTTTTTTGTTAATAAGTTTCAATAGCAGTCCGGCATTAGGAAGTTGGCGGTTTTAGACACCCCCATGCCTGGGAGAGCACGTATAGCCGTTGGTCCTGCACCTGATCTGTCTCCGGTCATGTCCGATTACCATTTATCCGTATTCATACCGATTATCGGATCATGAGAGTTAAAAAGAAGAAAGTGCACTTGTATTTGCGCACATACTTATGCACTATAATATCTCCTGCGCATATGGTCAGTCTACCTTAAGATTGGCCGCCGTGATCGAAATTCGGTCTGGAGGACATCAGTTAGTACTTATTTGCCACGTGACCATGAAATATGTAAAATCATTTTATTTACTTTCCTAATAAATATCAGATTGAGCCAAAGCGAAACGTGGCCGCGTGAATTATATAATCTTATCAGTAATTGTATAAGCAATACACCTCTGCCCTCCCTTAGGCTATATACAGTCATGAGTATATATTATTGTGTAACAAACATAACAGTAGATCCCATTACGGTACCGCAGGCGTAATAATTTTATTTAATGTGAACGTTAAACAAAAGGACCGGATAGGTTTGGTGGTACGTGAAACGGAGCGAAACGATCGTATACGATCAACAATTACGTCATCCGGTTTTGACGTGACGGATTACACATTGGAAATGGTACAATGTCGTATTAGCGTCATACTATGA
Source organism: Catocala nupta (assembly GCA_963675205.1). NCBI lineage: Eukaryota > Metazoa > Arthropoda > Insecta > Lepidoptera > Erebidae > Catocala > Catocala nupta. The sequence continues at coordinate 25,622,805 of OY776090.1, read as the reverse complement.
CAAATATTTTAACGTTTAAGCCATGTAGCCTGTTACGAATGGCAAAGCACATAATTGGGTGTCACTTTTACTGTGTCATATTTTAAGGTATTTACGTAATTAATTGATTTGGCCTTATCCAAAAATTAGATGTAGCCCGCGTCTTCGCTCGCGTAAATGTTGGTTATGTAAATTTTAATCACTCGGCAACAGTACTTTTTCTAGATCAAAGGGTACCCTATGTGTTTTTCTGTACCTCTGACAACATGTATGCGAAATTTCATGATGAGCGGTCGAGTAGTTAAAACGTTAAAGCATCAAACAAACAAACGCATGTTCGCATTTATAATATTAGTTAGGATCTTTTTATTACACTCTACAGACTAAGGTAAAAGTGTATGATTATATTCAATCTATAATAACACTTTTACCTTGGTCTGTCTCTCTCTCCTCCTAGCTTAATTCCCACATGGTCGTGGGGTCAGCTTTCCTAATTTTCTGCCTCCACTTCGCTCTATCTTCGACCTCGTCTTCAGTCAATTGGCACTCACTCATATCTACTTTTATCTTGGTCTACAGAATGTATTAAAAACATTTTGAAAATAAACCCCAAATTAATAAAAATACCTCAATATATGGCACTTATTTGCGACGTTGCCATTCGAAACAGACCACAAGGAGTAAGAACAGTCGCTGATTCTACATATAAGTCACAAACTCCAGCTTTCTGCACCGATGACTTAGTGGTAGCTCAACTTTTAGAAGATATAAGACTGTTATATATGTATATAAAAACATTTTAGTAAGACTATGTATGTACTGACGATAGAAGACATTTAATTATTTCTTCTAACTAGTATGCGATACAATCTAGCCAAACATCCCGTCGGCACGACAATAAAATGTTGAGCCACAGGAAACTGTTATTGCTGTAGCATATCATTGCGTTCGGGATGCCTTTAAATATATTTGCATTTTTATTATGTAAAGTAGATTCTCCCATCCATTCGCTTTGTGGAATTACTAAAGGTATTTAACATGTTTCGATTACGTACATAGATTCACGCCTGTTTCCCGGAGAGGTAGGCAGCGACTACGGATTTATTACGGATTACAGAGATTGTTTGTATCGCTGTTCACTGACAATACTAGCCTCGACTTGATAGGAGGCAGTTTCCGTTAAGTTAAGTGGAGGTGTGGTGTTGCCAGTGAGCAGAAATGATATGAAATTATAGTGTTATATATTATATTTGTTTTATTTGTCTAGTTTTATTACTTAATGTTCTGCTTTTAGATTTTGTAATTTGTTTTATTTCTTCATGTTTTGAGTGTGCCCTTTTGGGTGCCATAGTAAAGAAAATCTTTCTTTTTTTTTCATTTGCTACGATCCTGATACACTTCTCTGGCTTCATTCACTTTCATTACATTAAGTTGTTTCGAATATATATAGCTTACTATTATTGATATTATCTAACATTGTTGTTACATAAACGGAGACTACACAAGACTGCCAGATGGTGTAGTGGTTTAAGTGGTCGCCCTACCACTGCCTCTGCGCCGAGTGTTGTGGGTTCGAATCCCACACGTGGAAAAAATTGTGTGATCCAGTTCCAAGTCTGGATGTTCTTTTTAACACGCTTTTATTAGCTTGGTGTGTATGTATCTATGTAACGGAATCTTTGAACGTGATTTTCATCCCTTTCGAACCGACGGATTGATTTGAAATTTTGCACACTTATCGAGAACCGATGACAATACAATAATTTAATCAAAAATATTAAAAACAAATAAATAAATAATAGTTTAAAAAACTAAAAAACACGCTTTGAAAAGTAGAAAATAATTTAAAAAAAGCGTGTTTTTTTAGTTTTTTTAAATTAATACTTAAAGGCGTGGTTTTTAGTTTATTAAACTATTATTTATTTTTTACGACTTTTCACGACCTAAGTATCGAACTCGAGAAAAAATGCACAGCATTCGCATACATTACCGCTGCACCGCTGAGGTAGTCTCTCTTGCTTTTTGTCTGAAGCAAGAGGAACGTGTGCTTGTACTAGACACGATAAGTTACGTTTTTCTTGTTTTAAAAATACAGAACTGCCGCACTAATTATAATTTCTATGTACCGAAAGTCTATACACAAGCAGATTATATATTAAATACATATATACATTCAAGCAATTGATACAAAAAACACTCAAACTCAGAACACCTATTTATGGAACACAAAATCTTTCTCGAACTGACGACACATGTTACAATGGCAGTGGGGAGTTGACCAAGTAAGACACTACGCCACCCGTACCAAACAATAATATCTTACGTAATGCAAAACATAAAGAACAACTACCGCCAACATCAAAGCTAAGAAAAAGTTTAACATGCGTACAACATATCCATACTCTTTGTAATGTACGGCTTTGACACCTGTTCCCTGAATACTTAATTAACAAATGTTGCCTCATAAGCTGAGGTCGTGGTATAACAGCTTTAAATTATACACCTATTGTGTGATGTTACTAAGTTCTGCGTCGGCTTTGCCTGCGTGAACTTCAGGGGAATAGCTGGGTAGAAGGTTTTCTATGTGGTGATTCTGAGTATGGTCTATTTTTGCCCCAAGTTTCTGTTGTGATTGAGGCAAATATTCCAATGCTGGTTATGCCCGCGGTTTCGCTAGGGAACAGTACTTTTTTTCTGGGTAAAAGGTACTTTGTATACTTTTCTGCACCCTTAACAAAGTGATCGATCTAGTAGCCGGTCGAATAGTAACAATTTATATATTATAAAGCACAAAGTTTCATTATTGGTCTTAAGTACTGCGAGGTACTTGCACTGTTCCGATTTACGATATAAGATTATTTTTAGTACCACCTCGCGATTGATCTTACGGACACAATTAATATATTAAGTCGCAACGGTACGCCAGCGGCAAGACACAATAGGTTTTCGATTATGTCTGACATTCCAACAATTGATAGATTAGGAATGCTACTAGTACAGAGCTATTAAAAATATTGTTTCGATTAGTATTTGAAAAGAAATATAAACATGAAATCTTTATTCCTCACCATCACGTAAACCGTTAATCAATTTAGGTCACAAAGTAACACTTATGAACGTCTAAGGGGTTAGTAAGTTTACAAATTTACTGAATTTACATTTTAAATATTAGTTGCTAGGTTCAGGAATACGTGCAAGAAACTCAAGGCCACTCTTTTAATCGGATCGGATTTGGATGCAAATTGTCACACAAATAGATCATGGTCCCTGGACCTTAGACCATGGACCATGTCCTGACCATAGGGTCAAGTCACGTCCTGGATTAATTAACACACGGAAACTTTTTGTCCAGTTATGCGCTCAAATGGGATTAATGTCAAGACGCGGGTTTAACCTAGTATTATTATATAATACACTTCAGCCTCACCCTGCAGCATAATGTTACGATATAAATAAAAAACCGTGCGAGCGTAACAAAGGGTGTACGCATAAATAAAGTTCACCGCATATATTATAGAAACAAAATGTCGGACAAGTATGTAAGTGAATCGGTTAATTATTTAATTAAACTTAAGTGAGTTTTCGTGTCGGTCTACAACTGGAGAACGGTGCCATGTTTGTTTCATTTCCATATTTAGAATTGTTTTCAATAATATTATTGCAACAATTTTAAAATAAACTATTTTACTACTTTTATTCATTATTATCTGAATAACATTGCACCTGTTATTAACCGACTGCGTCAAACTAAGGGCCATTTATTTCGGACGTAGATTTGAATAAATGAGGTCTTGTTAGATTACTATAATATTTATTGCGGTAGGTAAGTTATAGTATAACCCCTGCCATAAAAATTATCGCGACTTCTCAAAAAGTACGAAATAAACTTAATCTTAATCAGTTATCTGTAAATCACTTTGACTGCATAGAAGGCATCTTCAATCTTTTTTTAAGAAATGACTCTCTGCTGTTTTATGGACTTTACAAACATTAAAAGAGCAGTACATATCCTGTGTTGCAGTAGACTGTACATACATTAAAATTGTTTCTACTGTGTCTGCTTGTGTACCTGTATCTCATAGAATCTCCAGACTTGGAACAACTATTTATATGCTATTCCAATTTATGTCCCATGGCAAAGCGACTACCATCGGTGCAGTCATGGAATTATATTGTGATGTCTTTTCTAAATCTTTTTTGTTCGCATTGATTACTTTACTTTTAAAGGTACGGGTCCATAACAAAACATTAATATATTTTAAAGCTCCATAATACACAATCACAGCATATTTCATAACACCACACAATACTAAACACCATTAACGATACATTGAAACTCACTAAAGGGCCAGTAATGAGACTTTAATAATTACATATCTTATGACGTAACGTAGCCCTTTCAAACTCCCATACGAAAAGCAATATATTCAATCTTCAAAATATACCATCCATCAATGTCTAATACAGTCAGTACATTTTAATAAGAGAGTTTAATCATATAAAAATTTGTAAAGATTGTTGCACCAATAGCCCAGTGGGAAACCGTTGGACTGCCACGCTAAGATCTCGAGCTCGATCCCAAGGCGCGCATCTCTGACATTTTCGAAGTTATATGCGTATTAAATAGTTACTTATCGCTCGCTTTAACGATGAAGGAAAACATCGTGAGGTAACCTGCATATCTGAGAGTTCACATAATGTTTTCAAAGATATGTGAAGTCTTGCAACCCGCACTGGGCCAGCGTGGTGGACTATGGCCTAACCCTTCTCACACTGAGAAGAGACCCGTGGCCGTGGACAGTTTAATACGGGGCTGATATTATAATGTATGTTCCGTCATTTGTTTAATCTCGTGGTAGGCGGTATTTAGTAGTTACTATGCCCGTATTTCATTGTCGGTTGCAACATCAGGGCTGAACTTCATTGCTATTCTGTTAAAACACAGCGTTGCCTACAGTAGTGTCGCAGCGACGGAAGATCAGATTACTTAACTTAGCTGCCATATGCTACTTCAGCGCTTTAGGCTATGACGGTCGTGAGTTAGATCTACTTAAAGGCAGACAAATTAATATTTTGCCATAGATATTTCAATTCGTCGAATAGATAAACAGAGTGCTATAACATTGTTTAAGCCTAATATTGTCTTCTGTTTACGCGAATGTTATTCATTGAAATTAAACTACTATATACGGATTTTATCGCGTTGTTTATTTAACACTTTCCCCGACGTTTTGGTTGCTTTTCAGCAGCCATGGTCACGGGGAGACTCTCCCCGTAAATAAACAACGCGATAAAATCCGTATTTAGTAGTTTAATTTCATTGCTATAAAACGTCTACTCGAAATATTGTGAGTAAATGTATTTATGCTCTAATTTGTCTCAAAAAATGAGAGAGAAGGAGAGTGCATAAATGTCTGAATAATACTGTTTGAATCACCGTTGTTATTTGCTCTCTCGTTTTTTTATCACAATGTCCTGACGACAAATTCATCGGTGCGTACATCTACAAAATTGTATTTAGAAGAATACCATAGCAGAGCTTTACTAACGCGTTAATTTTTTTCCTAAAAGGGAGATGCATTGCTGCTCTCTTAAAACGTTTCAAGAATAATCCTCACTGCAGGATTATAACACGAAGATATTTGAATGCAGTATTCTGTAAGATGTGAAGGTTCACGAGTAAAAGAGCTCGCGCATGTTATTTATTTGGTAACGGTTTGTATGAGGTGGCTCTCACGGGGTAGCACAATTACTGTGGCTAGCGCTGTTTGAAAGAATCCACTGGCTTTCATACTTACCTCGCTCTTTTCTTTCCTTTACTTCCTTTTTAATTCCTTTCTTCCTCTAGATTCGGCAACGGGTGAGCAATCGTTTGCATTACCAGGTATTTCAATCGTTTATAGGCCACGCTAACTGCCTGCCATACCACCAAACCTCACAGACAGGACATAACACAAGTTGCGATTTTCTATAGGAAATCTCAGGTAAAAAGAGGTGCCGCTCCACAGAATAATTTGACAGTAAACTTTTAGAACACTATTAGCCCTGAGCGTGCTGCTTCTATATATCTGACGTCTGTCAACGATCAACAGTTACAAATACGCTCCCGCTACCGCCAATAGGATCAACCTAACCTTCCGATAGTTTACGATATCTAACAAGTATTATTTATAAACAACGCCAATATTGATTACATTCGCTCTCTGTCTTGACGATCAAAGTGAATGGGATATTTGTTAAACATTGTAGCCGTCAAACAATGGGTTACATAACACCTACCGTGTATAAACGTCTAATGGTATTGCTAAACTGCCTTTTTATCAATATGGCGGTATGTACGAGGGGAGGTCAAAAAGTTTGCGGAATGACAGGGAAGGATAATGAAATGAAACATCAAAATATTTTCCTTTTCAATGTATTCTCCTTTAATCCTAATAGATATATTAGATCTGTCAAATAACTTATTTATACCGTCGAAAAAGAAAGATTTGTACAAAATAGGCCGAAATTGCCGACTTCACTTCATAATCGTCGCAAAAAAAAATTCCAAGCAATTCTTTCTTCATTTTCGGAAACAAAAAAATAATCCCAGGTGCGGAGTCCCTCATAAACAGCTGACATCCCTTGAAAAATGGTTTGAGGCGTCTTTCCTTGTTTGGTGAGATACTTAATGACGGCGCGATATTCAATTTTCTCCATAGTGGCTAGTTTCTTCCCGATTGACTTGTTTACTCGTTGAATACTCAAAAGCTACTGACCCGATTAGGCTGAAACTCGTTATATATACTAACAATGAGTCACTAAATTAGCGCCTACATGGATGAGTAAACTCACCCTCGCCAACCCCGCGAACTTTTTGACCTCCCCGGGTATATTAGTTAAATTACTTACTTAGGTGTTGCCACAGTGCTATGACTTTTTCTTATTCAATAAAGGTGAAATATGAAGAATTGTTACCTCATTAAAATTTATTTACTGAGTGCACGGATAACGTATTTGTTTATGTGATCGACTCGTCACAGTCGCCGCCCCGAGTGTTATGGGTTCGCTCACACGGGACAAAAAATTGTGTGATTCAATGGTTGTTCCGAGTCTGGAAGACTACTTCCGCACTAGGTATAATTCCTGTGTTGCGGCGGTCTTGACCAACATTCAAACAACGGACAAAAGTAATAATAATAATAATTTATTTCCAAAATCAATAGTTACAAATATTGTGTAAAGGTATACATATTAAAAGTATAAGTACAAAGTGACTAAATTAGTAGAAAGGTCACCCATCCCTGTACTAGTTAAAAACTGTATCACAGGTGACGGGGCCTTCCAATACATCAAATTCAGTAAACTAACGCAAGGAACAGACTTAAGATATATTCTAATATAGTGCTATATATTATATATATATTAACAATTTTTTTTTAACTTAATTATTATGGTTTTAATAAGGTTTAATCAATGACATAATTAACATAATATATACACAAGTTATTTACAAGAAAAATATAAACTAAAGAGAAAAATAAAACTGCAAAATCAAAAAGCGTCATAATATTCCTCCGCATCATCGTCAATTGGCAACGTGCCCAGAAGACTGGCAGCATTACCACGTTGAATGGCAATACTTATTCTTTGTGCAAAAAAAATACCAGCCCTCTGGCCACGCGAAGCGTCGATGAGCCGCTTAGCTAGGTCTCTATAAACAGACCTAGCACTTGGACCCCATGGCCCCAGCGTTTCGACACCAAACGGCTCAAATATGTACTCACCAATAAGGTTTTGATATTTATTTATATATATTAACATAGATAAAAACTTAAATACTTAATTAAATTAACACATCGCCAAAATAACAAATTTCGTAAATAAAGTATAGGTAAGATTCTAGGTTATTATCTAATTAATTATTAAAAACATAGGTACATATTGTTCGTGTTGTAAGTACAAACTTTGTGTCCGTCGTTTTAATGTTTGTCAAGTCCCCGACACACCGGAATTATTTCTAGTGCGAGAGTTGTCTTTTAAAATAAATAATTAACACGGTTTATAAATCTATCAAGATTTTTTGTCAACGGTCTCTTCGTGACCATGACTGATTAAAAGCAACGAAACGTAGGTACATGCGTAAATTTAAAAATATAAAAAATAGTGCTTTTAAATAAACTCCGAAAAAATCTGTACAGTATTTCAATTTCAATGTATAACATTCGCTTAAAACAATATCGCAAATACTTCAATTATATTTAATCAAACACGAACATAGGTATGTATGGCACTTAAATACTTACGAACAGATCTCGCAGACTCTCGCGTGATCAATAATTACGGCACAATAAATTCACTTAAGCAAAAACTTGGGCAGTCAATCGAGCCTCAGTCAGGAAACGTTGAAGAAATAAAAAGTGCAACAGGAAGTCAGTACAGGTGCGTTCTGTCCGTCTGTCCATCGAAACACGAGACGAAGCGTCTCCCAGAATTGTTCAAAGTAGGGATGTCTAGAGCAATAAAATTCGTTTTGATGATTCATTTGTGTCTACAGCTTAATATAGATGTGTAGTTTCTAGGAAGAACTGGCTGAGTGTTTAAAAAAAGTTTGTCTAACAATTTGATTTGAAAAAGGAACTTTGGAAATTATCTTAAAGGTTTATATTCTTATTTGATATTGCTATGCAAATTCGGACTACACGGAAGATGGCGTTTTAAGGGACCACCTCGCCACTGTCATTCACTACGCCGTGTATTGTGGGTTCGCATCCCACACGGGACAAAAATGATTGTTTCAAGTCTCGGTGTTCTTTGTAGTTCTTTGTTTAAAGGTTTGTAAAGCCCTTCGCAACATAGGAATTACTTCTAGTGCGAGAAATGTATTTTTAAAACAAAAGTATAAAAAAAGGATTTGTATCATTATATTACGTATGGAATTTAATAAATTAAATTTCGCTAAATTCCAGTTTAATGACATAAAATTTAGTAAAAGAGTCAGAAAGAGAGATGTCAGAAAGGCAGTCAGTGTAAATCTGTAGTTTCTGTTTACCCTTCCGGGAATCAGGTGTGAGTCTATGTAATAATGTGCAAAAAGTACGATACGGTGCGGTCATTTTGACACGACGTGTACCTACTCTTGCTGGTTCAAGTATAATTAAACTAGAATTTATGTTTTCACCTATCGACCCCTGGCTACCTATGTATTCATCGTGAAGCAGGTAGATACTGCGACACAAGTACTATATTATAACTAGTGAGGGAGTTGTCAAACCTTTTTGTTACATAAATATAGAACATAACTCTGTAGTTCATTGTTAAATAGTCAGAGGTATTTAAATTTTTGTGTTTATTCGTTAGATATTTTAAATTGAAACAAGATTTGATTATTTTTACATAATCATCGTATTTACTTTACTGCATACTAGCATGGTACATTCCGTAGTCTTAAATAGTCACAGATTTATAAATTCTTATTTTATTTGTCCACAATTGGTAGCCCTACTATAAAAGTTCGGCGACGCATTCAGCGCAAGCGCATAAATCTCGCGCACAGCCACTACCTGCGATTGTTCTCACATAATCGCACGATGATAAATTATACTTTTTTACAACATCGATTCATTGAACTTCGACAAAATGTACTTGCGGCTTTTTGTGAGCTCTTAATAAATTGATTATACATTGCTGGCGAAAAAGGTTGTTTACCGTTATATTGACCATTGTAAATTAATACCTGTAAGTTTGCTTAAAAACATTTTTTACGCTGACTAATATATGATCCTACATTTCCTTTCAAAATGGTAAAGTATTCATTTAAATATAAAAGGTATAATAATTTTAAAGTGTTGCAAAAGCCGTTTAAATTCTTTTCAAAGCTACAATGTTGCACTAAAAGGAGTTTAATTCCGGATGTCAAATTTATACGTCTTTAATGAAAATCGAAAGAAGCACATATTCGAACAATGCAGCAGGTGTGAGAGACGTCGGTCCCTGCCGATAATTACAGTGCGACTGAATACCAAACGACTGATGTTCACTTGAATATAGAACAAAAAGCCGACCAATCAGCAAGCTGGTGTGCGGCTCGTGCGCAACGGAGCTTTTTTTTATAAAACGTTCCTATTTCGAAATTGGGATTTCGTTGCCTGTGCTGTGAACCGCCGTATGTTTAAGTTAAGTACGTAAAGCATTGAATTGTGTTTCATTTTATTTTTTTCGTTTTTACGGCTGTCAGTTGCTGATGCCAGTCCATTGATCGACAGGTGGACAGTAGAACTAAAATAATTGCTATAATCGTGTTGACCGAGGAGTTAGTTCAAAAATCAACAATATTACTCAAATTGAGTCATTATATTTCTTACACTTGCGTCCGTAATATTAAATCTGGACAAGTACTTAGAAATCTGACAGGTGTCAATTTATTTTATTACTATTACAAAGTTTCTTCCTGTAATTTATCTATCAATGTTTCAGATAGGAGTAATAATATTTTCCCAAACCGTTAGGTACTGCTTAGTGTACAGGTGAAAACGCTATCAAACTCGGCTAAGTGGTTTTCGAGATTAGCATACCTAAACATACATGCCGGAAATTTAGTTGTATTGGTTTCAAGATATTGAGCATCTGAACATTAATATTTTACACTTATCACTAAATCCTTGGTTATTTAGTGCGTTGAATCAGCTACACAAAGTGAATTTTGGTCTAAATAGCAATAATATTCTATGTTCTAAAACTGCCAGTTTGGCAATTGTATTGTTGTAATAAATATATGCTGCGTTGGTTTAGTGACTTGTATGTATATACAATCATGCCATGGGTGTATGGACAGGCAAAAAGTTATAACATTTTCTATCGATAAATTAATATTCTTAGTGCTTCAGTAGCAGCCCGAAGTTAGAAACTTGATGGTGTTTCGTCCCCGTGCCTCGGAAAGTACGGCAAGCTGTTGGTCCTGAGCCTGAAATCTCCGACCGTGTCATATTGACGTCTCATCGAAGTATGACGTTAAAAAATAAAAATAATGCATTTGTGTTTGTTTTCAGACCCCTGCAATTAAGTACAATATCCCGTACGTAGGTAGCTAGTCTAGGGTAAAATTGGGCGCCGTGTATGGAATCCGGCTAAGGCACTGGCACGAACTACATTCACATACTACCCGCACGAGCGACATGTGCTAGTTTACCATACGGCATAAGTGCGCAAGTTGATACTGTCGATTGTTTACACGATGCAAATTTGCTACGCAAGAACCTAACCTACCTAAGGTTAGCTTCTTGCGTAGCATTTTTGCATACTGCTAATTGTTAGTATATAAAAATACATATATTAACAATATAACCAAAAAGTGTTTTTCTCTCCACACAAATACGAGTTATTGACAATGTTTTCGAAGGTGTCTAAATTAAGGCAACCTGCAATTTGCCAACATGCAAAACTTTGGCATTAGCTCCATTTCTAAAGTGAGATTTGTATATCCTCTTGAAATAGCCATTTAAATAAAAGCTTACAGTACTTGAGACCCAGAAATCACTCGTCCGTGTCTAATAGCTTAACAATATCGCATTAAAATATTTACCCAACTAAATCCTCCATTTATATTAACTGAGAACCACTACTGCACTATAATCTTAGTATTTTACCAAGTTAAATAAATACCAACGAATTCATTTAAGGCTTAGTAAAGAAAATTAGAAATCAATTCGAATAAAGCAAGCAATGGATTGAAGACAAATTATTTCAATCATATATTAAAGACAAAATCGCTAAAATGGTGAGAGAATAGTTTACCCAATAACAATGATTAAGTGTCTGGTTCTAATGCTAAATTGTATGGTTTTAAGTGTATTATTATATATTATATTATTTCTCAGTAAATTGCTTATCTTGGACGTATAAATCATCGTGCTTATTTCGTAAATTGAGTAAAACCATGTTTATTTTACCTGCGACAATCGGTGAAGGGAATTTTCGAAATAGGATATTGTTAGTAAGGCTTTATAATATTATTAGGATTTATAGGAAGACTTAAGTTGCGGCTTATTTGCTACAGGCCATGTTAATGTTTGGTGCAGAGACGATATATATGAAATATCGTGTTGTATGTGTCTAATGACTGACGAAATGGATGTTTTGTTATTCTCTAATTCTTCTATCCGATACTACTCAACATATATTTGTATGAATAATTACCATCCCTGTTCATCATATAATATTCGAATGCAAATGTACAACTACTGGGCGACTCCATAGACGTGACCGAGTCCCTCCCAATTACATTATCGCTAATATTGTGCACTTCCAATATGTTGTCCTGTGCGCCTAAGTAATTGAAAAGAACTTTATGAACATCGGATGATTGAAAGGAACTATACCTCAGTTTTTACCACGGAAAATTGTGGTCAACTAGATTTTCCTGTGGCTCCGCTCAAGTACATATATTCTGTCAATAAATTTACATCCCTCGGAAACACTACTTTTCCCCGGATAAAATTGTGTATGCGAACAACAAAGTGTATGCGAAATTTTATGATGATCGGTTGAGTAGTTAAGGCGTGAAATGTAACAAACAAACTCACATTCACATTTAAAATATTAGTCAGGATTATTGCAAGTTCTAACAGTATGCTAACTTCTACAACTTAATACGTGAGATAATGTGGTCGTAAAGAAAGGAATGCGTAAAATGACTACATTCTTCGATCGTTAAGGGAATTCCTTGCATAACAATGAACTTGCTAGGCAGGTAACACTTAATGTCTGTTGGGTTTGAACGTTCTTCAGATAGATAACAATGGATCGAAGATGTGGGATCGAGGATTAAAGCTAGATGTGACTGTGCTTATAACGAGTACTATTTCAGACCTATATCCCTGACGCGGTAGGCAGAGGAGTACTACATCCAAATTCACTGGATTTTAGGGTAAAACGTAAAAACAGCAAAATTTTGACGCAATTGAGGGCGAGCCTATTCTCGTCTACCGCATAAAATGCTACATTCCGTGTTACTTCTAAGAATTTCTTAACCCAATAATACTTTGCTCGACAGTAATTGAATACATGAAAAATGGAACTGCTGTATATCAGGTCTAACTATTTCTGCGTTGATGAGACAGTCCTCAGTCTCACATTCGTATTCATAAAACAATGTAATTATAAAATAATTTAGTGTACTCCTTAATATTATAAATGTGAAAGCTTGTGAGGATGTATGGATGTTTGTTACTCTTTTACGCAAAAATTACTGGACCGATTGCGATGAAACTTGGTATTTAGATAGCTGGATACCTGGATTATTTTATCCCACATTATTCCCACACGATCACACGATATTCCCACAGGTACGGGACTTACACGGGTGAAACCGCGGGAAAAAGCTAGTATATAATAATATAATAGATAATATAATCAATTGTAAAAAGCGTAAGACTGCTTCCGTTGCTTAAATCCTACGGGATAAATAATTTTGTACTACTTATGTCTTTACTCAAGATATGGTGTACCTGTGCATCAATTTTTGTTCAAATCTGTTCACTGGATTATGATCAATAAAGTAACAACCATCTAAACATCTTTACACACTCTCACATTCATCGCTTAGGTACTAGTTTTTAGCCAAGAATTCGCCTGCGTGAATCTCACAGGATAACAACTCTTAGGATCTTTTTATCCTGGTATGCATTGATCAGGATAAAAAAGATCCTTTGAGTCGTTAATCTAATAGCCCGTTTCACAATCAAGTAAAATTTATCCGTAAGAAAATTGCATGCCGTTTCACTCTTGTTTGGTTAAAGAAGAGAGATGGCGAGATTTTTATCTTGTTAGACACATTCAGATTGATAATATGAATAATAGGATTAGCAGATGGATTGACATCAGCAGTTTAAAACAAACGCTTTTTCATAGTTTCAAATAAAGCAAAAATGTGTTCTACGAAATGTGTGTAATCAAATAGTTTGTAATTTTGGCAGACACGCGCTTCTGATGTTGTGAATGAAACTAGCGGCGCGTGCCAAAATATTTACTGGCTAGCTGCGCTTGCGCATCTGTTCTCGTGACATTTTTATTTAATTACGGCGTCGCTTGCCCGAGGACCGTATTTATTTATAAAATATATCCTATGTTCTTTTCTGTACCTCTGACAGCGTGTATATCCCTGATGATCGCTCGATTTAGGCGTGAAAGCATATTAAATAAACATTATAGTAATTTTAAGATTAAAAAGCCCTGTATACGGCATATGTATGTATAATAGGCTTAGGTGGCCTAGATGGCGTAGTGGTTAGTGCAACCGACTGCTACACCTGAGGTCGCGGGTTCGATTCCCGCACAATTCAAACATTTATGTGCATGAACATGGATGTTTGTCTTGGTCTGGGTGTTTCTATGTATCATATGTAGGTATTTACAAAAAAAAAGCATATATGTATGTTTATCCATTGTCTAGTACCCATAGCACAAGCTCTGCTTAGTTTGGGCTAGATGGTGTTGTGTGTATGTGGTAGAATATTGTTATTATATTATTATTATTATATGGTCAATCGTTCAATTCCCGAGGCTGATGAAGAGTTATTGACTATATAGGCAACTCCCAGGAGTAATAGCGGATAACAGGCACGAGTCTACTCCTGCTATTGCTAATCTCCTTAGGCAATTACCGTTTAACGTATTAAGTCTCAGCGGTACACCGGCGGCCAGGCACAATAGTTGTTAATTAGGTCTGATATTCTAAGACTTGACAGACTACAAATGTGTATACTGCTTCTTTGCCACCTTATCTTGCACCTTATAAATCATATCCAGCATCTCTATAAGCTCACACTAGAACGCAAAACTTGACCCGTGCTGACTTAGACCCTTGAGCACGCATGCAGTAATTAGAAGCACAATGTGTGAGCAGAGGTCACACTGATGCAAGTACCGTTGAAGTTGGAACAGGTTGTATGCAAGTAGATGGCGATGATGGCGTTTGTGATACGATATAATGGCTTCATCAGCCCGAAGTAACAATGAGAAGGTATGTGTAGATATGTCAAACGGTTGATGTTGGTGAATTGTTTTGTGCCTGACTTTGATCTGTCTGATGTCTCTGATGTCGTTTTTAGAGACATAATTCTACATATTTGTAATTTAATTTAAGCAGCGATTGCCTATTGGGAAACCGTTAGACTGCCACGCAGAGGTCTCGAGTTCGATCCCAAGGCGCGCATATCTGTCTATATTTAATAATTGCTCGCTCCAACGGTGAAGGAAAACATCGTGGGGAAACCTGCATGTGAACCTTTTGTTGATGTTTTAAATCCGGCGTAATAAGGGGCAAAACAATTTTTGCCGTCCAACGGACATTTTTCAAATTTCCAACAAAAATACTAATAACACTTTCTGAAATCAAAAGCAGGCTCACATGGCCAGCCAAGGCAGAAATAAATTTTGAAAGGAACAGAAATAACCATTTTCTTTCAATGACTAGCTTTTGCTCGCTGCCTCGCTCGCGTAAAAGTAATTAGGTTATATTAATGAAAGTACTAGTTTAAATAAAATATAGCCTATGTATAAAACAAATTTTAAAATTGGTTTATTAGTTTTTAATTTAAACCCTTACAAACAAAAATCAAATCTTTCTCAAAAAAATCAAATTTTCCTCTTTATAATATTTCTTTTTCTTCTTTTTATTGCCTTTGGTGGCAGACGAGCACGTGGCCCACCTGATGGAAAGTGGTAACCGCTGCTCATGGACTTCAGCAATGTCAGGACACAGCAAAGCCAAAGCAAAGCTCTTTAAACCTCGTTTCAAGTAGGACACATCATAGTGCTCGGAAAATATATAATTTTCATATATAATATTATTAGTATAGAAGTCATCTCAAAAATAACTAATTCTAAATTATATAAATTATACCACATCACGGCCACACATGCACACAATGGCTCATAGACGAAAACCTTACTTCATTACGTCTTCTTCTTTTTATAACTTAATATAATAAGTAAGTACCTATTATTACGTGCACGCCGCACGCTATAAGTACACCGAGATGGGCGTGTACACTAAAGCTTCTAATAAGCGTGATTATGTACTTTATGACCTTACTAGATATCTTTTCATGTAGGCTCATCTTTCTCTAGGCTATTCCTCTATTTAATGAAGGTAAAGCATACATATTATATCTTCAATTTAAATGTTATAGTTATCATTTAAGATTAATCTGCAGTACGCTAGAGTACGTAATGTGGAATATTTTCATTAGATAAGTACGCCTCTCACTTATATAAGAATAAATAAAATTACATATTTCAATGAATATTCAAGACTATATTTCATTTCATGGACTATGTAAACAAGCAGACGTGATTTTCAATTGTTACCTATTAAGTAAAACGTAAAAGGTTTTATTTAAATTTCGAAGCATTCACTTCTCATTTTAACGGGTATTGAGAGAGGCTTAAACAATTCGTTCCAACGTTCTTTGAGGAGACAGCTGTATGAATATTCAATCTGAACGGATCGTGAGTCCGTTTATATCGTGATTCGAAGCGAAATCGGTACTTCATCTCACACGATTTTACGTTCCAATAAAAAGGGTCCAAATAAAAATGTCCAACCACAATCGGAGATGATATCATGAATTTATTGGACGCCCGTGATCCTTCGCCGTTTTCGATGCGTTAGTTGATTTTTAATTCTAAAATTGGCAGCTTTTTATATTAGGGATGTGCCTTACACGCTGATCTTGGTGATAACCGTAAAATGTGTCGGCTGCCTACCATAAGTCGTAAAAGTCAAAACAAGCAATGAATTTATGTTGATGACTGTCTCTGGCGGTATGCAGAATGTAACAGGATGTCGAACTGTCCTACCACTGTGTAGAGCCACGCTGTCACAAAATACGGTGTTAAAATATCCTTTAGCTTTTCGAATTGAACTTTATCTATCCTGCTTATAAATGAAATGCTAGCACAACCTTACCCGAACACTTTTCTCATTCTACAAAGAAGGAGCGTTATGAACAGTCGGGTACGTAAAAAAGAACCGCTATGAATATATATCGTACCTCCACTTTCTTTTATTACATATAAGATATACGGATTTCTACAGAAACCTTGATATAACGGAATACAAATTATGGTAAGAAAATGATTTAACAGTAAGTAAATCAACTCAATCATGTCGGGGAATAAAACATGAATCGATTTTCGCGGAATCTTAACCGACATCGATATTATCGTAACACAAGCTTTTTTACTTAAAATAAAATATAAAACATGTTGACACACTTAAGCACTGTAATAAAATAAACATACTAATGCGTAACTTTGTATCAACTACCGAATATGAGTGTAACCAATAATAAAAAGCTGTGCTTAATAATTTTTATGGTTGTTGTTTCGATGGAAAACGCAATTCTTTTATAGTAAAATATTTATCCCTTTATTTTAATATGATGAAAAGTAAAAAAAATTACAATTTATATATTAAGGCCTACGGTATAATAAACCTTCACCAGGTGAAAACTAGTAAAGGAAGTACAGAAATAAAACAAATTTTATTTCAATCGTTAAAACTACTAAATTTTATTGACTTTTAAACATACGACACATAAACACCATCTCGAGTTTTACACTCTTAACCGATTAGGTACATCAAAGACATATAAAACGACTTAGTAGTAAACAATAATTTTCTTAACCATTACCACTTGTAAATACAAGAGCCCTTCGAAGTTTATAGCTGGTCGGTAATGGACGAATAATAAAGGCGATAATATTAAAAAAATCTTATGCACGCGTCCGGGGAGGTTCACGATAACATCGGGACGGAGTGACGTCTGCGCACGCGCATACCATAGAGTAATAAGTTAGGTGCGTAAATATTTATGAACACTTTTATCATGGATCAATTAGACATCAAGAAAGGGAAAAAGAGAGTTAGTAAACAACTGAGTGGCATTCCTATTGTCTGATCGAATAAACAAATGTGTTTTAAATGTCAAGACCTTAAAATAGCACATAGTAATCTGTTAATACAGGGCGTATTGACTGATTACCAAAATCATTCTATCCATTTTTACGAGCAAATACAAAGCGGCTCTTTAATTGTTTATAAATATTTTAGAGAATAAGGTTAAATGAAATCACAAACATAAGGAAAGGGTATTTGGTTATGTTGTTATTATTTACTTCTTTCGGTTATTTGACTTACAACACAATAGTATTTACAAAGGAAACCGTAAAGTTTTGATCATAAACTCGACTAAAACTCAGCTGAGTAAACTCTTTACTCAGCTATAAAATTCAGTGTATATGTATTTTTTATGTAAACATCCATTTAATTTATAAAAAGATTTTAATAAGAACTTTATCTCTAAAATGTGTAATACGTGAGTTATGACTGAAATATACCCGATATTTCAGTCATAACTCACGTATCCAGAATTTTAGTACCAATTCTTAAAATAACTCCAAGAATACTAAATTTATTCATTGTTCTATCTACAAAATTGAGGCATGTGCTATCTGAAACGACCTCACAAGAGGTACCATCTCACACATGTAATAAATGTCTCCATTATCCGTAAGATAAGCGTACTCACACGTGTAGGCATAAAACTCGGCGTCCTATCTGTAACAATTTAGCTATGACATAAACATTTTTCACAGTGCGTTGTCACGGCGCCGGTTTATTTTGAGATAAAATATTTTGATATTTTTACGCTGTTAGTTTGCGTTCCTGATGCATGACGGACGGCATGACGCCGTCATGCTTCGAGGAGGTAAGCAGTAGATGATAATCTAATTATTATAATACTAGATTATTCCCGCGGCTTAGGCTGTAGGTTAAATTCGGTTAGATTAGTAACAGTACTTTTTTCTGAATGAAAGGTAACGTGTGTCCATTTCTGGTGCTCTCTTAACTACTCGATTGATCACCATAAAACTTTACATACAAAGTAGGATTATTCCACATATCCACATTGAGTATCCCCATTAATGGGGATTTGTGAACTTTATGATACTTGATGTCCATAAATCCCTATTGCTAAGTTTATGATTGGGGATTTGTGGACAAAAGGTTCACAGATCCCCATTGATAAGGATTCTCAATGGGGATATGTGGAATTACCCGAAAAGTACTGCTCTCAGGCGAGCAAAGCTGCGGGCAAAAGCTAGTAATAAAATAAAAATGTCACACGAACAGATGTACACAGCTTGTCAGTACCGGCAAGGTACCCTATACCTTTCAACCAGCAATTAGCACTGTTGCTAGTCTAACCAATATTTACGCAAGCAAAGCCGCAGTCAAAAGCTAGTATTTTGATATTTTTACGTTCTTAGTTTGCGATTGTGATGATGAGTGACATTCGCATTTATAATATTAATTAAGATTATTATCTACTGCAGAGCATGACGGCGTCATGCCGTCCGTCATGCTATGCAGTAGACAATACTCTTAACTGATATTATAAATGCGAATGTATGTTTGTTACGCTTTCACGCCTTAGCTATTCGACCGATCATCATGAAATTTCGCATGCACGTTGTCACAGGTATAAAATATGACATAGGGACCTTTCAACCAGAATAAATAATAGTTAAAAAAAACTAAAGAATACACTTCAAAATATCTTAGAAAGCACCCCACGCTTTTTTATATTAAAATTATTAAATTATTTTCAACTTTTCTTAATAAAGCGTGTTTTTTAGGTTTTGAAACTATTTTATTATTTATTTTGTTTCTAAATTATTGTATTGTCGTCGGTCCTCGATAAGTATGCAGATTCCGTTAAATAGATTTATAGATACATAGATACATACCAAGCTAATAAAAGCGTGTTAAAAAGTACTGTTACTAATCTTCTTTTTCAAGTCGTGGAATGCATTGACGCGCACTCATCCTCGGGGGCGGGCGGAGGGGTTATGTCGAACTCACCCAAGGAAAGATGACGACAACCCGGTCATACCAACTAAACCTACCACGGTGTTCCTACTTACAATCTATGGCTGGAGCGCAGGAATCGCTCGCGCTTTCATTCTGCGACTGTTACTAATCTAACGTATCCTACATTTACACTGTTGCTTTGCGTTCTTGGAGCATGACGGATGGCATGACGCCGTCATGCTTTGAGTAGGTAAGCAGTAGATGATAATCTGATTCTATATTCAAATCAAGTTATCAACATAGTAGTAATCTTGATCGCGTACCGTAAGTGATAGGATGTAATTATTTTATAACAATGTTGGCTTTGACGTGGCGCATTTTAGATCGTGAGGTTAAGCAACGGTGCTAAGGTTTGCGGAGAAATATTTTGGGTAACCATTTTTCCATACATTTTTTGTATTCGAAGACCGTTTTATTAGTTTCGACTGCACGGGGAAGTGGTATATGAGGTCATGTTGTCACTGCCACTGCGTCGAATGTCATGGCTTCGATTCTCACGTAACAAAAATATTAATAGTTTATTATTTCGCCCACTCATATTTAGTCAGCTATGTTCTAAGTCCCATTTTATCGTGAGTGAGCCAAGAGACAAGAGTTTAGAACTGTATCCATTAGAAGTCAATAACTTCTAATGGATATAGTTCTAAACTCTCGACTACAGAGAATTTCTTAACAGACATGCTCAATAACACTTTGCATGACCCGGGAATGAAACCCAAGATATTATACACATCAGTCGCATTCACTGCGCCTCCGAAGCAATTAAGTAATAACAATAAAAAAAATTGTATTTTAGAATACTTAGATTCATATTATAATTCTTAAAAAATCAGAACACATAAGTGAGTGCACAATTTATGTGGGTCCGTTTAGACCCACACTTGTTATCTTTGAGTGAATAGTGATGAATGCGAGCGGGTCTTAATGGCCTCTTATCAATCACTTAAGGGTTAAGGTTGGAATACGCAAACAGCCTACCTGAATTCACGTTAGAGAGTATAGCTTACAGACGCTTTTTCAAAATGTTAAAAATCGAGGCACCTACTCTTTACGACAAATGTTGCAGATTGTTTGTGCCTAACAACTATTGACGTGGTAAAAAGTACCGATTACTTGTGGTTCTAGTGTGTCGTACTGAGGCACGTTTTGATCACCTACACCTCGGTCACTAAAGCATCTTAACGCTCTCTTGGATTTTAACCCAGAAGTTGATATTTTTGCGGATGAATGGAAAGTATTATTATTAGAATGTTTGAGGTACTGAGCACAAAGCGTGAATGCTAATTTTTTAATTTATATAATATTATTAAATAAATAATGATTAAATAGTTTAATTGGCGCAAGTCGTTCTATTTGATGTAAAATAAATAAATAAATAAGAAATTTTAAAAGGTGACACTCATTGACATCCTTTTGCTCTTATATTAATAATAATTTCATCGGTTTGATTTCGTTTCCGACTAAATCATTGTATTTTTCAGTTAGGAAATTGTCAATAGCAACACAGAGCCAACGGCGTTAATGCCTTTAAGTGGCACCAGGATGTGCAAAACCGCTCTACTATCTAACTCCGGGTTGCTAATCAGCAAAACTCAACCATTTTTAGTTGACCTGAATCGGGCATCCAACCTGGGCCTCTATGTATAGCAGTCTTATTCGCTACCGCTGCTCGACTGAGGCAGGCTCATACATATAACTCTTAAACGCAACGAATGACTTTCAAGTATCTTAATCAAAATAAAAAGCTTTTTATAGCTCAGGTGTGTGGGTATAATTAAAACAGATGCTCATTAATG
This sequence comes from Catocala nupta, assembly GCA_963675205.1. Classification (NCBI taxonomy): domain Eukaryota; kingdom Metazoa; phylum Arthropoda; class Insecta; order Lepidoptera; family Erebidae; genus Catocala; species Catocala nupta. The sequence continues at coordinate 25,601,112 of OY776090.1, read as the reverse complement.
GTTTGTATTTAAGTGACTAGCTATACCTAGGTAAGTTTATAGTACAAAGAGGCAAAAAGGAATGGACAAAAATAGGAAGAATTTTTTGAAGTGAAACCTTCTTTAGGCGCGTTGAGCACTTTTTGGGTGAACAAAAATCATGGAACTCGCGTCATTGTCACCGCACGCTAGTTACTTAGTTTTTTTTTTGTATTGGGGCCTGGTTCAGCTTACGGAGACTGGCATATACTTAACTAAAATGGACACAATGAATTCATTAATTTAATAAATTACACCATATTCCGTCTTTGACCAATTAATTTGTATTCCTTTCTTCTTTCTTTATTAAACGCTTAAATAATTAAACAAACAAACTTTGATGTGGTCACGATCCTCCATTATGAAGTCTCACAAAGCATTTTTGGAAGCCCGTTAACTGCTAGTTTCTCACAGCAGATGGCGCCACGTAATAGAATACCGCCGCATTCGTGGAGCTCATCCCGGAAAGGCCGACCGCAACACCTGGCTGTACCCAAACTTTCAAAACATCTGTGATTTGGGCAAAAGGACTGATGAAAAAGTTATTTATAGATTATCTCTTCTTTGTTAGTTTCGTGGTTTAAGTTTGTAAACACAATGATTGCCGTCGATTGCGTAATCTTAATATCCATTATACCAGATTTAATAAAGTTGTAATTGGGCTTTGGAGCAAAGAAATTTTCAGGACAGCACAAGATTTACACACAGCAATTCGAATACCGGCCCCTGAGGAGGTTTTTTAAATTTATTTCTTCAAATTTGAAACTATATATGGTTTTCAATAATATGTATCAAATAAACATAATTATGACACCAGTGACGTTTACCACATATTAAATTATTGGGTATTGTGTTAAGAGTTCTTAGAAGCGGCGTGAGGAGGATAGGTGGCGATAGACCCTTATTCCCTAGTATCTTAAACCACAGCTAGCGAAATGTTATTATTATATACATAACTACCCTCCTCTGCCTACCCTCTTCTGGCCTGTAAGCGTGAGACTTGATGTGTATAATAATAATAATATTCTACTACATACACACAACACCATCTTGCCCAAACTAAGCAGAGCTTGTACTATGGGTACTAGACAATGGATAAACATACATATATACTTCTTTTTTTGTAAATACGTACATATTATACATAGAAACATCCAGACCAAGACAAACATCCATGTTCATGCACACAAATATATATATAAGACTTGTGTGGGAATCGAACTCGCGAACTCAGGCGTGGCAGTCGGTTACACTAACCACTACGCCATCGAGGCTGACATTATATATATATACGTATATATATAATTGTGCACATTCAAAATGTCACTAAATGTTTAGTGACAATATCATATTGTACAGTAAAGCAACGTAGTCATATCTGAATACTAGCTTTTTCCCGCGGCTTCCCTCGCGTTGATATATATTTTATCAATAAATTTCTATACTCCAGGAACGGTACATTTTTGGATGAAAAGTATGTCCTTTTCTATACCCCTGACAACGTGTATGCGATATTTTATGATGATTGGATGAGTAGTTAAGTCGTGAAAGCGTCACAACCAAAATCACATTCGCATTTATAATATACGGTAAGATTGCCAACCAAAACTACTAAAAACATCTTGTATTTTAATTTATTCACAATCGTAAATATATAAAACCTGACATAAAAACACTGTTAGTAATTATGTTGTGACAGTTATAAAAGTAATTAGCCATAAAACATCGAGTCAAAACTAATGACCGATTAAAATGATACTTATATTTGAGACGACCGTTACGTATAATTTAAGAAAACGGCCGTTCTTCGTGTATTAAGAACGAAAGCAACGGATGGGTAGGTATAAAGTCATTTGAGTGGTAAGTATGACTTCTGGTACAGATTGATATCCTAATTAATAACACAAATGCGAATGTGAGTTTGTTTGTTTCGCTATCACTCCTTTACTACTGGACCGATTACCTCGAAATTTCGCATACACGTTGTCAGGGGTATAAAAATATATATTAATACCTTTCATCCAAAAAAAGTACTTATACTAACCTAACATAACCTATATTTTCATAAGCGAAGCCACGGGCAATATCTAGTTTTAAATGTGTCTGCAAGACTCGGTCAGATTCCGAGTAGGCTGATTGCGAAAGTACTTACATGTAAAATATCATAGGGTCACCATTTTTGCAGATTCTACAGTGGTACTTACCACTCCTTGTTTCATTTATAACTGGAGGAGCACTTTAGTTAAATGCCCAACCAAATGGAGTATAGATATACTCCATTTGGTTGGGCATTTAACTAAATGTAAACGATCTTGATGTGACTTTTTTATTTAAAAACTCAGTTTAAAAATAAAATGCTTCTAAAGATCAATGTAAATACAACAATAACGATTACTAAATCAATTGAACCGATAATTTAAGCAGTAGTTTATTTATTTAATAAGTGTTTGTGTAAAGTCACATCAAGATTGTTTACCATTAGTTAAATACCTAACCAAATGGAGTAGGTATAGTAATGATTTAGATGTGTTTTGGGCAATAGATATCACTAGTTAATGACCTATCTGGACTGCAAAACGCAGATTTTTACTTTCATACCCATCAAACTGAAACGCCGTTGTCAACTCTGATGATGAAGAGAACTCGGATGGTGTAGTGAATGAGTGGTTGCCTAGTCATTGTCACTGCGCAGAGTGTTGTGGCTTCGGTACCCACACAGGAGAATATTTTCGGACTCGAAACAACATTTGTAGATTACGAATAGTTGTTCCGATTCTGGTTGGTCTTTGTGTCCGTTATTTGAATGTTAGTAAAACAGGATTTATTATCCTGCTACGACTGCTGGCTTTAGGACTCCTTGTCCGGAGAGTAAGGGGAGGACTTTATAGATGAACCCAGCGTATGAGTTCACTGTTACTGAAATCATAGGCTAATACTTGCTTACCACCAGATGGGTTGTACCTATGCCAGATTGCCACTTTTTATTTAAGATAAAAAGCTTCACAAGCAGTCAGTATTGTTCAATAAAAAGTTCATTTAATTTAGTGTTCTAACCTCAAAGTACTAAAATAGTAAAATAATAAGTGCACCAGCGCCTTCATTTATTATTGCCCATGTCTGCAGGGACCTCAGGCAAAGGCAATTTTACTTCCGTTTCAGCGTACTCCTGGGAAATTAAATGAAATTGGTCTTGGCGAAGGTCATGGATTTTAACGACGCGATAGCTAAAACAAATAGAACTTTATACTGTTGTCGAAGCCACTAGATAATAAACACAATCGTTAGTACGATTTTTATAACTTTGAAGAGCCTTTAATACTCTGGATTATAGGCACTTCATAGAGCCTATCCTTTTGGGACGTTAGTTAGAAATGTGTCGTCCGCGTCGCTCAATTGTACCTGATCATATGATTTTGAGGGATTTATAATGCCTTCTAAATCTTGCGGAGTTGAAGAACAATGAAACAACGAATACAATAATAACTTTGCCCAGCAACACTATGGTAACGTTGCACCTAGACTGTATAATAAACTTAATTTAACCTATAAAACAAGAAACCTATCTAACTATGAAATTTAAAATATTATTATAATATGTCTTAAACATTTAGGATAAGATGATGTAGAAAATTTACTACATATTGTGAAATGAAATGAAAGTTACAACTCCGACTCAAACATCATACAAACACACATACACATACACACACACACACACACACACACACACTCACACGAAAGCGCGCACAATCATACAATCATAAATACACATTTTTCATATATTATTAAAACACGTATTATTATTATTGTACCTAACTAAAAGAAAAAGAAAAACAAATTGTATCTACTAAACAGCTTGTAACTATTTTGATTTAAATTTTCTTTGGGAAGGAACTGACTCCCAACATACAGCTCACGCTAGTTTGGGAGTCAGGGCTGCATAATGTTTGTATTCACCTTGCTGTTACAAATAAATAATTATTATCATTATTATTAATAAAAACAGTCTGTATAACTAGCATGATCTCGGCGTCACCAATTAGACCGAGACCTGCACGAATGTTGTTGTGGCTTAAGTGGCCGCCTTGCTACTGTCCCTGTGCTGAGTATTGTGGCTTCGATCCCCACATTAGACATAAATTTGTGTGATCTATAAACAGTTGTTCCGAGTCTGGGTGTCCTTTGTGTCCGTTGTTCAAACGTTCTCCTGCGACACAGGAAATATTTCTGTTGCAGTTGTTTTCTTTTAAAAAAGAACTTCGATAATCTCATACCCAGCATTAGCATTCACGGCCCCTGCACCACCAAGGCACGTACAAAGGTAAACCAGCTAGCGTAATGCTGCCATAAACCACATATACCTACCTTCCTGATGTACATCATGCGACTGTGTATACATACCAGCTCAATCAGTCGTCCCCAATATGACCAAACACGCCGTGAATATATCCAGTCAATCAGTAAACTAGAGCTTTATTTATAGTGAATCCTGCGAACCCCTCCGTTTTAGTCACCGAGCTAGAAATAATGCGCTACTTTGTACCAACGTTATTATAAATAGAGCTGCGAGCAATCTGCTATTGTTTTAATGGCTCTTCTTAGAAATCTATTCTTTCATGTAACTTTCGCGATGTATAGACAGATTGATAAACAATTTTGATTGTAAATATGATTATACTTTTGAAAGTATACTTATTCCTATGTACCTGTGCCAAAAATTTTATAAATATTATTGATATTTTGTAATAGTTTTTAAAGAGTCAGTCAGTACAGACTGGCAACACGACCCAGTGGGATCTTTTGTGTCGACTTCCCCAATAACGACTGCCATAGATATTTATGGCACCTGGGACCGACGGTTTAACCTGCTCTCCGAGGCACGGAGCAGGCGATAATTGTCAATCAATACGCACATTATTTCGAAATGTCATATAACTGCCGAAAGTCAGAGGTGCGCGACGTGGGTTCGAACCCGAGACCCTCTGCATTGCAGTCTGTTGGTCTCCCCACTGAGCTATCGTAACTAATAAGGTTTAGTCTGCATGGTGGTGAACGGTTATCACAGTCTGTGCTGGTGCTAGCCCAAGGGTCTGAGGTTACTGCCCCTTTCTCACAGAACAGCGTCTTCTTTAGGAGCCTAGAGTTCTAACTGTAGATAAATAATCACTGCATTAACTTTTTACCCTTACTATAAAAGAAAATATTGTTACTTCATCAGATCATCAGTTAACGGTAATTATTGGCTGCAAGCATTGTTGCCAACAAGCTGATAGTATTTCTGCTCATACACCCTGTACTGCTTAGAATTGATCGCGCAGCGCCTAACAATGTAATTGTCGTTAGTAAATACATCTGTGTAAGACGAAATTTTAAATAACATAATAATATCAGCCCTGTTTTAAACTGTCCCACTGCTGGGCACGGGCCTCTTCTCAGTGTGAGAAGTGTGTAACATATCTTGGATTATTTATTTTTAAATTAACCAAGTCAAGGTATATTGTTCTCTAATTTTGCAAAGCCGACAAATCTTTAAAGAACCCTGGCGGGCTGTGCTACTTGGCCTAAATACTTAATCTAGAATCTTACTACATTTTTAAACACACGTATTGCACTACCTATATAAATAAATGATACCAAAAGAGTAACCAACACCTGTGTTTGTATAAATAAACGGAGCTTACACGTGAGCGATGCCGTGCGAATGCTAATACCTTACGTAATACATCACCGGGTGTATGCTTACGTAAAATTAAGCGCATCGAGCATTAAGTATAGAATACACGGTAAATAAATGATGTAATGAATTTAATTAGGCGTTACTTCACTCTTATTTGACGGGTACGCGTACACACAGCGACACATCAACCTAGACTGTTTGGACTTTGAACTATTAGAAATTGAACGCTGCGAATCGTGCGAATCCTTACCATTATATCGACACCACTATGCATTGTCCCTTTCCGACAATTCTATATTTTGTTTGTAGCGTAATTACGCGTCTAACTTGATGTGTAGCCGTGTGTACAAAAATTATTATTTAGAAGACGATTCCGCCATGCAGTTACTGCTTCTCAATTCAAACAAATTTTGCTATAGAAGGCTTTTGCCTGCGGCTACTCGCTCGCGCACAGTTATTTTTCTAGATACAAGGTACACTATATTCTCTTTTGTACCCCTGACAGTGTTTATGCGAATTTTCATAATGATCGGTTGAGTAGTTAGGGCGTAGAAGCATAACAGACAAACAAATTCACATTCGCATTTTCAATATTAGTTATTATATTTCTTTTTCTTTATGCGACTAATTTTCCAATCAAGCATACGGCCCACAGGCGTCCATAGGCTAGGGTGACCACTGTGGTTACCGTAGCCTATGGACGCCTGCAATACCAGAGGCATCACTTGCGCGTTGCCAACCCTTTAGGAAAGGGGAAGTGGGAAGGAGAAGGAGCGGGAAGGGTGCAAGAGTGATTGGGCCTGGCACTCTCACTCACCGAACGAAACACAACAGTAGGAATACTGGTATTTCACGTCGATATTCTGTAAGAGGGTAGTCCTTCCCCGGTCTAGCCGGCCTTGGACTAGTTAGGATGTTTGAAGAGACCATTTTTAATCCTATAACAAATTAATTCTTCAAGCGCGGCATTTTACTGTCTACATTTTAACCTGGATCAGCTCCTCTCTAATCTACAAATGTTTAGTAGCTACTAACTAATCTCGTTAGCAGCGATAGCCTAGTGGGAAACCGTTGGACTGCCACGCAGAGGTCTCGAGTTCGAACCCAAGGCGCGCGCATCTCTGACTTTTCGAAGTTATATGCGTATTAAATAGTTAATTATCGCTTGCTTTAACGGTGAAGGAAAACATCGTGAGGAAACCTGCATATCTGAGAGTTCTCCATAATGTTCTCGAAGATATGCGAATTCTGCCAACCCGCACTAGGCCAGCGTGGTGGACTATGGCCTTACCCTTCTGACTGTGAGAAGAGGCCCGTGCCCAGCAGTGGGACAGTTTAATACAGGGCTGATATTATTATTATTATTATTATAACTAATCTCGTATAATATGACAGCATTCCTTAATAATTGTACTGTGTTGTCAATTGTATGTCTGGGGGTGGTCTTTGTCGTATTCTTTTTTGCAGAGTGGGAATAATATTACTGGCAACCTTTTCTACAGTAATAAGGAACTATGAGACGGCACTTTCGCTAGTTCGTTGCACTTAAAAAAATCGCTTTATTCGGCAATGTTTTGTATTCAAGCTAACATTATACGGTGTTATGTACCACCTTGTATGACTGTCCTTGTTATTTACGTAAATAAAATCGTACTAATTACCTCTTTTGTTTCACACTAATGTAATAGATTGAAACGATTATACGAAGATACGATTTCATACAAAGTTACACATCTTAATTATTCGACCCCGTGACCATGGCTGCTGAAAAGCAACCGAAACGTCGGGGAAAGTGTAAACCAAAAATAAATAGATTTAATAGTTTAAATAATTTTATTAGCTTATAAATTAGTAAAATAAAATCAATAGTAGTAGTAGTGTAATATTTTCAAAATTTTGTAAACAGTGATAAATAAACAACGCGATAAAATCCGTATATAGTAGTTTCATTTCAATAATTTCCACTCAAGTTATAAATCAAAATAGATTGGCAAAATATAATTAAGTCACCTCTTTTATAAATCTAACTTATAAGTTATAACTGTAACTATAATAGATGTGTCACAAACAACCTATTGTAGTTTCTGCCTAAATTTTAATTTAAACATATTGTATTATGACAGCTTATGGAATGCTGAATCTATAAAAGTATATTCTTGTTTATACATAATTTTTTAGTTTTAAAATGTTTACCATCACTAGGAATAATTCTTGTATCGCAGAGATCTTTACACACATTCAAACAAAGAACATCCAGACTTGGAACAACCATATGTGGATCACATAAATTTTTGTCCCGTGTGGGATTCGAACCCTCAATACCCGACGCAGTGGCAGTGGCGAGGCGATCACTTTAACCACTACGGCGTGTTGTCAGTCATTTATTAAGATTAGCTTCATACGTATATTAGTAGGTATGTAACGGAAACTTTGAACATGATTTTGATCCCCTTCAAAACGTCGGATTAACTCGAAATTTGGCGTACTTATTAAGGACCGATGACAATACATTAATTTAGAAAATATAAAAATAAAGCATAAAAAAAGCGTGGGGTGCTTTCTAAGATATTTTGATAACACCCACTCCACGCTTTTTAACATAAAAATTATTAAATTATTTTCTACTTTTTAGTTTGTTTTTTTAATACAGCGTATTATTAGTTTTTTTAAACTATTATTTACTTTACTAATTTGGTAAAGTGAATGTAAAATAATAATATGATAAAAGGTAAAATGTTGGGTCACAATTTGCCTTTATAAAATTATAACATTCTACATAATTATATTATTATCCGTATATGAGTACACCAATTTATACTGCCTATTATAATTGCGATAGTTCGATGGATGGTACAAAATATGCATTCATAATAGGTTGTTTGAAGTGGTTGTCTTATTAATAGAAGTACAAACTGGAGTAATTAAAGAACTTGTGCTTGCCCGGGCTGTACTTTACATTCAATATGAAATAACCTGAAGATGGCAGGCAATTTATAAGTGCTTATATGCATGCTCGTATTTGGCATTTATGAAAGACGCCAAGACTGTGTTATAATATTTTCGTAATAACGTGTACCTATGTTTTAAAAATAAAATACTTATATACTTACTTACGACGTTAGTCATATTAACATAGACCTATACCGATACGTCCCTTTATATTAGTCCTGTATTCAACTGTTCCATTGCTAGGAACGGAATTCGTCTCATTTTAGAAGCTGGAAAATGTTGCAGCTTGACATAATTAAGTATACCAGCGGTCGCCAAGTGGTCGAAATTCAACCATAATTGATTTAAATTTTAGGTTTGATCATTATTATATATACCGCAATAGGTACATAAGGTATTTAACCATAGTTACGAAGAATTATGCGACATTAGCCGAACCATGCCGAAATACTACGAGCGCGATTCGACTGCGTGTGTCAAATGCATGATAGTATGCGTGTAGTATTTTTTCATTAATTTAATGTATTTCTAATGCATATTTTATAAAAATATTAGGATTCGCCCCTCCTCCTCAATATAAACTTCAACTGTGCGAAATTTCATACTTCTCGGTCCGCGAAATTTTCGTAAAAAGGGGTCCATAGTTTTTGCTTCACGGATTAATATATAGATTGATATATTTATAAACGTAACTTAAGTTGTCGCGTCGCCAATGCCGCCACGCTGAATATTGTGGATTTGAATCCCACACGGGACAAAAAATTGTGTGATCCACAAATGGTTGTTCCAAGTTTGGATGTTCTTTGTGTCCGTTGTTTGAATGTTTGTTAAGTTCGCCTCGACACCGGTATTATTCCTAGTGCGGAAGTTGTAGCTTTTAGGAAAAACATGCGGTTGCCGCCGCCTAAATAATTAGTTCATAGATCATAGATAATCCTTTGTAATATTTTCTCAAATTATGTATCTTTCTTTCCAGGTAACAACATACAGATGTCTTCAACTGGTAACAAAAATAAACGAACTGCTAACCACGCGCGCCATTTGGTAATGTATTAGTCCATAATAGAAGCAGTAATCGGTACAACTAACAAGAACTTACGCTGAAGAAATGTCCCTCAGGAGAAGGTCTTAGAATCTTGCTTTTTCTTAGGAAAGGCATCTCATTTTCCATTCCAGCTTTGTTGTGATTGTGGCTGCAAGGCTACGTAAAACATGGCCGACATAATCTATTGAATCGGCTCTTGGTTAAAAATTACTGAAAATAAATTCAGATAAATGTTATCATTCAAAAGTAACTATCTGTTTGTTACGGATACCGTACATACCAGCTATACCGCTATCTAGTATGAGAATAGCTTTTTAAAGTAGTCTATATCCATCCCCAGGAGTCAAAAGGCTATGGACAAAAAATATATGTATATAACAAACCAAATTGCTCATCAACGAGTTTAAAATACATCAGTTATTTGTTAAAATAGAAGTCGTTTTGTATGAAAATTTACATCAACAACAATATATTTTATGAGAATCCAGCTATGTAAACAACTATTATTTGTATTTAAATATCAATTACAAAGTCGACGTTTATTCTGGGCATTCACTTGTAATATAAACGTTTAACGCAGATATAGCCGATACTCACTTTACATATTTTACATTTATTGCTAATTCATACCAAGTTCGAACCAAATATTTTACGAACTTGTGGATAACGTTGCGAGTTACATACTTACCACCATCTTTTTTGTAAATTATGTAATTTGAAAACTGTATGTATCTGTTTGTTTTCCCATAATAAATAAATATGTAAATGCCATATTATTATTTAGTTCGTTCATTTGCAAATAATACTCCATTTATAAGCGTCCTTAAATGTTAATAGGATTATATGTTAGACTCCATAGAATTTATTTATAATTAATTATATTATAAATTGACACGTAGTCTCATGCCTATATTCCCGAAGTAATAGAGACCTATGGTTTAGTCTCGTGTATAAGGTGCGACCCTATTGCCATTAAATGACACAGGTTCAGATTCCGTGCTGCGACTGAGAATTTTTCTGCAGAACAAATTAAGAAACATTGTTGTGTAATACATATATTTAAGATTACATAGAATAAACTCGTGCATGGCATATAAACGCTGGCTTAGCCTGTCATAATTCTTAGTGAACGGATACCATCAAAGGCCAGCCGTGCGTTCGCTACAAGACCAATGAACCAACTACAAAATTCAATAAAGCAAAACAACAACAAAACAGCTTATAATCAAAAGGGCCGCGTTGTTTACTCATGTAAAAATAGTCCACCATCATATTTGCCTTGTTGAGCACGATCGCAGTCCGTCATCCGTTAACCTATTCACAATGACGCGTCTGTTTATCTTTGATCTATGGTCTGCGCTCGCGCACTTTTTACGGCGAAGCGAGCTCCGTAGGTCAGGGCTGCTCAATCGATCGTTCCGCCTCAAATTCGGGCCGTGAGAAAAAATGGCCAATGTTTTTCTTTTCTGTCACCGTTCAAGGAAATTGGTATTTGATATAATCTTTTTGTTGGCAAATTGGTTGAGTTATCGCAGGCGTTTTTGTTCAATGTTTTGCAGAGGTTATTTATTACTTGTAATGGCGGTCGAGTTAAAAGAATCACTTCCTCAGATCATAGTGTTTAATTAATCACTTTCAACTATATCTTTTGAATACTTATTTATAAAAGCCCAATGATTAATTCATTTTATTACGGCGTTATATGTCTCCTATTAATTTCAATAAAAATAATGGAACAGTATGTATCTATGTCTAAATACGATACCAAATTAATAGTTCTCTTTCAACCATAATACCCCCACTTAACCTCTACACAGACGATCTCAAACATATAAAACAAAGCTGCCTTATTGCCATATTAAATCATACTTATATCCAATTGAAGGGCCTTTTAATAACGTTCATATTTTTATCAATATGGCTGTCTATAAAAATACAGTGCACCTCAATTGCGCGTAAGTGCATTGAACTGCAAGCGGCGCGGGCGCAATTAGTTCGCAGCAGATAGGTTAATGCAGAGATGACGAACCTTTTAAATAGTTATTTAGATCTCTACACCTGATGTCAATAATTAATTTGTCGGTTGAAAGTAATTACGTTCCTTCTGGTCTTCTATTATCGTTTTGCTAGTATGGTTTATAGGTGCCACGTATTGGGTGGTAAGCCTACTGTGGTTTGTCGACGACATTGTCAGAGTCTGTCGACGACATTGTCAAACTTCGTGCTACTACTAAAAATATGTTACAGAAAATCCCAATAAAGCTATGCCCGGTCTGGGAATCGAACTCGACACATTACGACTGTAAACATACAAGTGTAATTATATTAATTTTACCAACAAGGTCATTAAAATAAATAATGGGTACTTACCGATATAATATCTAAAACTTATATAAATTAAAGGACAGGACAGGTATCTATGAGATCACCTTGGCTATTTGATTAAATTTGTTCAACGGTATCAAATTTCCATTAAATTAAGATTCCAATCATTTAGGTATAAATTAAAGTCACGAATATACCCGTGTCAAAAGTTACATTTTCTGTATCACAAAGGAGATTGAGCAAAAGTTCGTATTGCCTTGTAACTCCTATTTTATATCGACATTGTCTAATAACAATTTATATCCACATTTTTGTAAGTTAGTATATTATTAGCGCTGATGAACAGTTACCTTCTGAGATACAGTTTCAACTAGTTCAGAAGGTACCGAACTTTATTATTAAAAAACCTAATCTACATACATATCCAAACGCAATTTCTAACGAAAATAGTTTAGTTTGGAGGGTTATAATATACATGCATGCTCTTTATATTTGATTTATAAGGTTCATTTTTGGTGAAATAAAGAATTTGAATTTGAATTTGAATAGAATTGAATATTATTTATTAACTTTTCACCACGCCTTCGATCAGGACCAGAACTTTTCTCTGGATGAAAAGTACCTTATGTCCTGCGTAAATGCAACGTGTAATCGTGTGTCCAACCCAAAGCTCCTGTATAAATTAATAAAAATATATGAAAACTATAATACGCAGGAATCGAACCCAAGACTTCCTTTGTACAGCATTTGTATACACTACCGCTGTGCCACTGAGGAAATCATAGAGTATGAATGTATACATACAAGTACTGGTAAAAAGGTTCGCCACCCCTGCACAGAACACTCACGCGCATGTTAACAACGTGTAGGTAGTAGAAGAAAGTAGATACGCCCTGTTTAGCAGTTTGTTTATTCTAATACGATAATAAGGCTGGAGATATTCATGGAAAAGCTGAGTAAATAAATACGACTAAATGAATATAGTTAAGTATAATTTAGTGAAAGTTTCCGGAGACAGAATTTTGTAGAAAATGGTCAATTTTCTATCATCCATCTAAATATTTTTTTATTATAATTAAGTTATTATTTTTTTTTAATTCAGACATTACTAAAAATTTGTATATATAGTTATATTTTTTCACTGTCTTTAGTTTGCCGCTAATTGAGGAGGTCTTAATAATAAGGACGTATTATGTCATTTTGGCTTGTAAACTTGGGGTCTAAACACTTAGGAGGTGACATATCTTATTATCTTAGAATGTATCATATTTTATCATTTGGGTTCGAAATGGGGTTATGGGATTATATTGAAATTTGTAGTTTTCTTTATGTTCAACAAAACAATTGCTTTTCATGTTAGTTTTCGGAATAAAAAGTTTAAATATATAACATTAAAATATAATAAGATATAGCATACATTTTAATTAACTTATTAAACGTCTGGATATTTCATAAATCAAAAAGGACAACTTTATTTAATTATAGTCGTGTAGTTTGAAAGTCATTTCAGTTACTAGCATATTTTTATTCACAAAGAATAATTTATTTCCATTAGTACTGCCGTAATTGCCGCTTAAATGGGAATTTCTAAAAGGGATACTGTAATGTATATTTTAGTTGTTGAATTAAAGATTTTTATTATTTTTTTATTATTATTATAGTAATTAAAATATATATATATATATTTAATGAAGAAGATTTTAATCGCCCAAGATATATATTTTTTCGTTTAACCTTTTTCGTTTGAACTTTAGGGACAAAGTGAATTTGTTCGGCGGAGAGTTTTCAAGCGATTAACATTACGTTATCATAATTGAAGGTTATATGTAAAATTACTTTAAGTTAATAAGTGAAAGCCTTTACGTGTGAATTATCACCCTGTCTGCTTCATCTGATTACAGTCCTTTTATTATTCATATAATTGGTTGCTAGCTTTTGCGCGTGCAAATATTTCTTCGAAGCGTTTCGAAGAAATATTTTTTGCCGAAATGTTCAAAACTATTTTGCCATTTTGACTAGTTTCTCGCTAACAAATTTTGGATAGCGATAACTAAACAGTGTTCTTAGAAAATTATTTTGAGTTTAATTACTGCCACTTGATTTGATTTTCACAACGGGTTTAGTTGGAAAAGTTAAATTACATATTTTCAGAAATTTCTGTAGATAATTTAGGCGACTGGCTTTCTTTGACTACGAATGTGCATTATAAAAATGACCTGGCAACTACATTAACACACGAGACTTATTACAAAATCCATACTTAACATAAAGAAAATAAGTATCTGCTGTTATTTAACGGATTAACCGTTGAACCGATGTTCATATTTGTTAGATATGGACTTTGGATATAACTCGTACCCTGTCCTAGACATAGACTTTAAAAAAACATAATGTGATTTGTGTCAGTTAGTACGTACATAAATAATAATAATAATTCTATATTTAATACAATAAATGAAATAATATATATAAAATAAGTGTGTTTGTATGTCGTAAAGGTGGTCTACAATATTCTTATTAGTCAATTTATTTAAACATCCTACTTTTGGTTAGGTGCATTGCACAGGCAAGAATTCGGATAAAAAAATATGAACATGAGAGTTATACAGAAAAGCCTTCAATAATAAACAAAAACAGTACATTTTGGGCATTAAAAAAATATTGATACATCGCGCTGGTAGCCAACGCGTCCTTTTTAAATTGTCACCGCTGCTTGATTTACTCATGCTCTCTTTTTTGAAATTCGGCTATAGCTTACTATATAGGCTACCTATACTTGTTTTCCAACCTGGTGTAATAAAATGTTAAACGGCAATATAACTTAAACAACTAATACAAAGAATACCTGTTTATGAATCACACAAATTTAGACTCGCGCAAGGTTCAAACCTGCGACATTCAGCGTATTAATAGCTAGCTTAAAGCATTGCACCGAGTACGTATTAGAAAATAGAAATAAGCTATTCAAAACCGCCCAACTTCCTTCCTCTTCAATGCATCCCACCCAAAAACTTTATACGCCTTTTACACCATTGACTAATATTAATGGTTGCCATAGGATATGGTTAACCACTGATATAATTTCTATCGAGCAGAACTAATGGCGGTCGGTTCATTTCCGCTTTAAAGTCATCATCATTTGTTGGAAATAGAATTCAGAGGTTTATTAAAATTAAATCGTATTTCGTAAGCCAGCCTAGGTTAGAACTGGATCTATTTAGATCAAGCTAGAAATCTGTCATAGGTATACGGCAGATTTTTTGGCCAAATAAATTCAATTCAGGTCTAAAGTACCGAAACAAATAGTTACTGGATTTATCTTGTTGTGAAATTTTCAGTTGAAACATGACGTCTATTAGAGAGCACAAAACCAGATCACAATAGTATACCACTAGAGTCTTGTTTGTGTCTGTCAATGCTTCTGCAGTAACAAGAAAATGTAGTGGTGTACAAGAGCTGCAGGCATCGCTTATCATTAGTTCGGCCACTGGCTAGTTTGATATCAACAGCACTTCAATAGGATCACTACTTATCAAAGAAATGTAGATGTGGCACAGTTCTGTAGAAGAAAACAGTTGATATGTTGCAAACGACGCGTGTTTATTGAACTGACGCCTAGGAATCATTCCTGGATCGCAGGTTATTTACAAACACTCGGACAATGGACATAAGAACATCTAAACTCGAAACAACTATTTGTGTATCACATATGTAGATTTTTGTTCATGAACACTCGGTACAATCAGCGGCAGACGACCACATAGATGACTACGCTATATGTGGAGTCAATTATTAAACTATTCTTTTATTAAAAAAATTTTATCGCCGTATTCGCACGAACACTCGTACATATAAACATATTTCATAAACAAAAAATTCATGAACACACCAAAACGAAATAGGTAAATACTACACTATATATTCCCGTCATTAATCAATCTGTCTCTTCTACGATTAATAGTCTAACTAATCTTTGACATAATATCGTTGTCATTATACCGCGTCTTGACACATTAATTCGAAGTCATTTATCTTGATTCTAATTGGAGTATCGCAATTTAGAGTATTTTGCAATAATAATCGATTAAACTACATCGATATTTAAAAGAAAAATATCGTTAAAAGCCTACAGGTATGGATAAATCGTCAATTAAGTAATTACATCTCTATTAAAGGAATATTTTGTATGCAACAATTTAATTTATCTCAATGTAGATTAAGATTAATGAATTGATACGTTAAGTGTTCACGTAACTGGGCTGTTGAATTGACAACACGAATGACGCAATTGTTTAAGTGAGTTGCGGGTTTGATCCCCGTACGAGGTTAAACTTCATGGGATATATATTTTTGTGTCTCTAAGCTTTGTTGGTGCCGGTTATCCTTATTTAGTGTGCGCTGGTGATCATAGTGAAAAATCTAATTGAAATCCCATATTCGATTGCCGACTTATATGTCGTAGCTAGCATTCGAATTACAATCGAACAATTGAATGAATTTGTGCGTAATCTCTAATGCACGAGCATTAGAGATTACGGAGGAAGCTACACGTACACAGTGTGCCTTTGTCCACATGTAGCTACCTGAATAATTGATCGAAAGTCGGCAAACATCTAGATACTCACAGTACCAACTATTATTCAATATTTCTTTCGAATAAATTTATAATAACCAGTGCATTCGAATAATCCGGACGTTTTCTTTAAGAAAAGCTTGTGGTAAGATTGGTCCGACGTCGCTCGCTTTGAATATCTTGTAACAAATTGCAGAGCTTTATTTTTAAATTTAATATTCATGTGGCAAAGAGTCTCACACTTCTTTTACTTAAGGAACAGACAGAACTATAAGTTATAACAACAATTTTCAATTCTCCTACCTAACGTATAGTAACTAATAACTTAGTTAACCCGTTACAGTCCGAGGTAGATGGTAAGTTAGAGCTCAAAATAGCTTAACCTAGATCGGTTGAATCATGCAGGATCCTGATTTATCACGAGATAACCGTAGAATTTTAATGTGTTTGCTTTGAAAATAATGCTGCATTCAAATGTTAATACTATTTTATTGGTATCAGTATTCGCTGTAGGTTTTGCTCTGGGTAAGTAAGCTATAATATTATTGGTTGATATATTTGTTACTTAAGCTTAGACCTCTGTATCGACTTTGATTTTAATATAATTCAAGCAAGCAATTTTAGCTTGCTTGAATTATGTGTATGGACACTGCCTACGTCCTTACTAATCTTATCTTATCTTGTGTGGGGGGGCCAGTCAGTACAGACCGGCGATACTTCGACCCAGTGGAGATCCCAATTTGTGTCGACTTCCCCAATAACGACTGCCATAGATGTTCATGGCAGCCGGGACCGACGGCTTAATGTGCTCTCCGAGGCACGGAGCAGGCGATAATTGTTAATCAATACGCACATAATTTCGAAAAGTCATATAACTTTCGAAATTCAAAGGTGCGCGACGTGGGTTCGAACCCGAGACCCTCTGCATTGCAGTCTGTTGGTCTCCCCACTGAGCTATCGCTGCTCTATATCCTTACTTATAATATAATATATCATCATGAAATTTCGCATACACGTTGTCAAGGGTACAGAAAAGGACATAGGGTAAATTTTATCTAGAAAAAGTATTGTTTGCGAGAAATCGAAAATTGACATAAGTAACGTGACCTTAACATAACATTTACACCAGAGGCTCCCAGACATTTTTTTGTCATAGACCACTTTCAAAATTTAGCTGGTTCCCATGGACCCTCTGCAGAACTAGAAATTTAATCCGCCAGGTAAAATCGGTATATTCGGACCAAAAAGTTAAATTGGGTTAAATTTAAAATTTGATCAAATCTCTACGGGCTGACTTTTTTTCCGGGCAAAATCTAGTTAAACTATATTTTAAAGCAACGCGAGCGAATTCGCGGGTTACAGTTAGTATACTACATTTACATTAAGGACACATTTGTTATCGGGTGAATTAGCTTTAATTTTTCAGTTCTGTCTATGGCTGCCTGTCCATTGAAGCGGAGCGAGGCTACGGAGCGAAGAAACGGAGAAATATTAACCAATAGGATTACATACTGCAGCGGAGCGGAGATTTCATGCAATCCTATTGGTTAATATTTCTTCGTTTCTTCGCTCCGCAGCCTCGCTTCGTTTCAATGGACAGGCAGCCTATTTCTGAAGTTATTCTCTTCAAAATCGATGTATAGTAGGTATAGTCATGAAAACAAAAAAACAGACAGTTTATTATATTAGTATAAGTGCTTTTATAAAAAGAAAACGATGATAAATGTCATACAGCGTCACGGTAATCTTAATGTCTTAGAATAGTATATATTCAGTATCTGTGTACGATAAACGGTATTCTTTTATATTGTGAGGAGCTAAGATCGATCTTCGGACCAAGCATATACTTGGTACGATGATCGGAATCGGCACCTCATGATGTGCCGTAGACATAAGCGCGAACTGGTGCCATCAGACCAATAAGGCAGATAATCCTAAACAACATAAATGCGGATGAGAGTTTTTTTGTTACGCTATAAAGCTTTAATTAGTCGAGCGATCATCATGAAATTTCACATACGCTGTCACGGATCCAGAAACGGACATAGAGTACATTTCACCCAAATAAAATAACTTCTGTTGCTAGTTGAAGCTGCGGACGAAGGTAGTAAGCAATATAAATGTTTGAATCTTTTATGTCGCTTTAAAAATGATGAACCTGCAATACTCAACAAAGTGGATAGGTAGCATCTTAAACCATTACCAGCTCGCCGCCATTCGTGCAGTAAAATCATTGATTTGTACTTCCTTCATTGAAACATTCAATGGTGTCTAGCTGTATTAAAATCTCATCATAGAGCAAAGGAGTTAAATTAAACAGGAAATGAAAGCATTACTAGGGATTTATAGCCACACTAGTGATTGCCCGCGATGCTGCCTGTGACCACGATTAGCACTACAGTATAAATTACTTTATTTAATACAGCTTCTATAAAGGTAGGCTGCATTGTTGGACCCGAGGTAATAACACGAGTATGTTCTTCATCGACTGTCAGATGTTCGTGACAGTCAGGACTGAAGGCATAGCGATATGCCAGATAGATAGGGCCTGATAGAAATGGTTACGATACGTTGGATTGAAGCCCCATCAATATTTCTCTTTTTATATTCAGAAAGGCAACTACCGTACTAAGAATAATTCTAGGGTATGTAGGTAGATAGGCAATGGTATTTTACCACCTTTGTCGTATATAAATATTACAACGTGCTTATGAAGTTGTCATATTGTATCTTACATAAATTTACTTACATAATATACATATAATAAAATTGCAACTGGTCAATGCGGACAGGCATTGACCTGTTGCAATTTTAGGAGGGATGACCAGTTGCAATTTTATAGGAGATATTTAAGTAAAAACAAAAAGGGTCTTTACAAGAGCTAAAAACGCCAAAATAATTACTTTTAGACATTTGTCTGTAAATTTGTATGCGCATTATGCAAAAACGACTGCAGAAAATTAATTGCGTTTTTCAGAATAGTGTGACTGGAGGTCTTACTTAAAATTTTGGTACGAGCTTCATCTTGCTTAGCCTCCGCCTAAAAGTCGAGTACTGTATTCACAGTTGTTTGTTTCCTCGTGATAAGCCGCCCAGAACTCTAGTATTAACAGGGTCTCTATCCGATGAACCACATATGATACATAACAATAGATTTTCTATTGTGTTTATTACGGGACAGCGAACGGGTCATAAAGTGAGATTCTTTTTAAACATCGTTTATCTATCTATCAATAAAGATAATATAGGTATGTTTTGTGCATGTAGATCAGCTTCTTACGAGCAAAGAAAGGAAAAATAAATAGTTGCCTACTTCAATTCCGCATGAAGTCGCGGGAAAAATCTAGTAGCCATATAAAAGTGTAATGTTTCCTCGCTGCAGGCCTCAGATGGCCTTTATTCGAATGAGGGATGGCACCGAGGGTGGGTCGCGACAGAACTGGCTCAAGGTCCACTAAACGAGCCTCCGCTTTGATTTATGAACTTTATTTGTGAAGAACATTTATTTTTTGTTCGTGCCTCCATGTTGGCCCAGTTTTCTTTCCGTTCGTTATTTATTAGACTTGTGACAGTGTTGATGAGTTTTCGTTAAAGTTAATCTATGTTGGCAAGGTTAAGTTGTGTTTAGGTGACCGTTTGAAAATGGTACTGTTTTGTGTTTCGATGAAGCTATTGGTAACGATATCGCTTTAGACATTGTAATTAAAACTATATCGTGAAGTCGTAGTTAATATAAGCTCTTTATTAATTATAGACAATATATTCTATATATCTTCTCAAGCCGAACAGAGGCCCGTGTCGAGGAGTGGGACAGTACAGTAGACATTAAATAAATTTATTATTATTTTATTTTAATTTTGTGTGGTAATCGAACCCATGATGCCCGATGCACTGGCAATAACTAGGTGACCAACTACTATGTCATTCTTGTATTTAACCATTCCTTTTTACCTTAAACCTTACACTTTAAGTAACGGTAACAGTTATTCCTACAGCATGACCTTATCAATGCGGAGCCCTGCCGTGACCCACGAGATTGGATTGAGAAATACGCCTTTTGATTTCAATACAAATGCACTAACTGTACGCATTCTTTAGCAAAGTGCTGGCGGGGTAAACTCGTGCTTACTGTTACCACAATCATTATAATTTAATCACATGAAAAATGCCTTTTGACTGCCAACTACAGCAGTCGCTACCGAGGTGAGGTCTCGAATACGATTTCTTGGTTGGGTAAAGTCTTTTTGGCTTTTACTGT
The DNA here is from genome assembly GCA_963675205.1 of Catocala nupta. Lineage (NCBI taxonomy): Eukaryota > Metazoa > Arthropoda > Insecta > Lepidoptera > Erebidae > Catocala > Catocala nupta. The sequence continues at coordinate 25,580,267 of OY776090.1, read as the reverse complement.
CAAATAATTCTCAGTAGCTTTACAGCCTATATAACGAGCAGATACCAGTCCTGACAGACACTGGTTTAGAAGCCAGTGCCGTAAATGCCGAAAGAAGTGCTCTTTTACGCGGTCGTAAAACCATAGCTGGATCAATATGGGTGCAAGGAACTTCTGTTTGCCACTTTGGGGATGCTAATTCATTCCTAACATAACCTGACGATTATGTAAATAACATATTATTATGTAATAGTTCTGGAGGCTCACATACTAACCACTCTCATTCCATCTTAAATTCCTTTCATTTCTTATTGGCAACGCCTAATTGATACTATTCATCCAATCTATAATTACTTTGCCTTGGAATAGCGACGCGCGATGGATACCTCAATCAACATTTTCAATTTCATACTTTATTGCATTCCATGTTATACAAATGATCCTTCAGTTGTTTTTTTAAGTAATCTAATGGGTTTGATAACAATTATGGGCCCTGTCGGAGACGGCAACAGTAGGAGAGAGGAAGAGCAGTTACTTCTTAAAAAAAACTCAATATGTTGTCATATAAATGTGTATAAATTTGTTTTTACTGGTAGTTTTATGCATTATTAACCTCTGAGTCTTCTTCGAAGAGGTTAATAAAAACACTATGTGAGTCTGTCTGTTAGTGACAGCTTGTTAGTGACAGGCATAGCTCTGGAACCACTGGACCGATAGACTTGTAATGTAGTGTACAGACACCTTAGGGTCATCCCTCGGTCGAGTTTGAATATGGGCCCTGTGGGTCAAAAGACCTCCGAGATCTCCGGGCTCACAAGGTCATAAAGTCAGGACATATCCACCAACAGAGTGATTTTGAAGTCAAAGGGATAGGCTTTTGCCCAGCAATGGGACATTACAAAAAGCTGATGGAAAAAAGTTCACATGACGACGAAGAGGTTGAATCCTGGGTTTTTACACCCATCTCGTTACTTTTAGACTAAAAGTGGCTATTATTATTTTCATTTATATCGACTGCGCGGATGGTGTTGAGGTTTAAGAGGTCGCCTCGTCAATGCCAGTGTGCCGAGTGTTGTGGGTTCGAATCCTACACGGAACAAAAATTTTTGTGATCCACAATTGGTTGTTCCGAGTCTCGATGTTCTTTGTATCCGTTATTTGAATGTTTGTAAAGTCCTCTGCGATACAGGAATAATAATTCTAGTGCGTATTTATAAAAAGAACGAAAATTTTGAATTTAGTAGGTATTTTAAATCTTTATATACAGGGTGTCCGGTAATTAATGGATAACCTGGAAATGTCTTATAGTGGAAATGATGGCCGTTCAGAAAAAAATATGAAAAAATCTATCCTAACTACTACCTGAGATATGTGTTTTTTTTAATTACCATGTATAACTTTCTTGTATACTACGACCATAAATGAATGAAATCCATCGGATTTTTATTGTTTTATTATTAAACACTAATTATGCTAATAGATAGACAGTCAAAAGTATGCTATGCTAATATAGCTTGCACTTTTTAATATATACATATATATTTTTAATTATTTTATTGTTTATTTTTCATTTTTCTGAACGGCCTTCAGTTTTACTATAAGACATTTCAAGGTTATCCCTTAATTACCTGTATATAAACCTTATGTGCGTGTGTTTGTAATTAAACTCCTCCTAAACGGCTGGACCGATTTTGATGAAATTTTTTGTGTGTGTTCAAGTGGATTCGAGAATGTTGTAGATTAAATTTTTCATGTGTACAGGACAACGTCTATCGGGTTCGCTAGTATGGTATACCTATATTTAAAATACCTACTAAATTCATAATTTCCTATACAGTATCTAGTATTATCTCCTTTTGTATTGCTAATATAAACTACGGTAAACGCGTACCATCGGGTGGGCATTATACTTATTCTGCCGTCTTGGTGGTATTAATATTAATAACTTAGTATTCTATGAACCAGTCACTTATTTCTAAAGAAAATATGAAGCTCAAGAAATACAATTTTACTTCGAGATACAAGAATTTAACTTCAAAGCTATAACTAATGAATATTAGCTGTCTTCCCACGATATTACGAAAACCATAATGATAGATTTAAATAAATATGCTCGTAAAACTGACATCTCTTTGGACCTTACACATTACACAATATGAAATAACTGTAATTTAAACGAGTAGTTTATATTTTTACAAAGAAATGCATGTTCATGAAGCAAAAGATTTCAAAGCCAGCTTTCAAATAACATGTAGCAGTACTTTAGTGCCTTCAAGATGATAAACTTTAATGAGCATGAACATAACATAAAATAGCTTAATACGTGTAGGTAATACGTAACGGTCTCAGCAGACATCTCGCCAGAAGACATCCTGACTTTTTACAGCACGGATGGCATAGTGAATAAGTGATTGAATAATTGATTGAACAATCTACACTCAGGAAAGAAGTGGTGAACTTCTTACCTGAGTGTAGTTTGTTTAATTCCTAAATGGGACAAAAATTGTGTGGTAGTTGTCGTAACAACTACTTAATAAAAAGACTCGTAAGTCTGGGTGTTGTTTCTGTCCATTGTTTAAATCAGTAATTCCCAAAGTGGTCCAGGTGGACCCTCAGGGGACAACGGGAGACTCGACGGGGGTCTACGTTGGCGTGACAAAAAAATGGGGATTCACAATTTATAAGCGCTGGTCCACGAAAATTTGCTTGCTTTTGATAGTGAAGGACTAAAATGTTGGCTTGACTTCACCTATCAATGTAGGCAGATAATATTTTAAGCTCAGCGACTGTTACTTGTTTAAACGTCGGTCAACGAATATTTTGAGAAATAACACCCGCCGAAGTCACGAGGATTTCTAAAAAAATAAACGTCAGCCCGTATTAATTTTAACCCAATTTAACTTTTTGGTTCGTATATACCGATTTTTGGCGGATTCTTGGCGGATTAAATTAATTTATCTGCAGGGGAAACCAGCTAAATTTTGAGAGTGGTCTATGACAAAAAAAGTCTGGGTACCTCTAATATTAATAATAATTATTATTTATTTTTAACAGCGAGGTGAAAACAAACATTATGCAGCCCTGATTCCCAAACGTGAGCTGTATGTTGGGAGTCAGTTCCTTCCCAAAGACAATTTAAATCAAAATAGTTACAAGCTGCTATGGTTTAAATGTTTGTAAGTTTCCCCCTGGCCACAGGAATTACGTACAGACATTATCATTTAAAAACAATTCGCCTTAGAAATAATTCCTATGTCGCGGGGGACTATAGTTACTTTATTGGAGTAGGTAGTCCATTATCCATATCCATACGATCCAAAGAAGGTCCCAGATTTGTTTCTCGAGTCGCGAAAGTAGTATGGAGCTTTATTGTTGGGAAATTCTTACTAAAGGTACAGTGTCTAGAAATGTATGAATATCTATATATTAAGACGTGAAGCAAAAACTTTGTACCCCCTTTTTAAGAAAATTGTGCATACGGAGGAGTATGAAATTTGGCACAGTTGAAGTTTATATGAAGAAAGATGGGCGAATCCTAATTTTTTTTTTAAGATATGCATTAGAAATACATTTAATTAATGAAAAAGCACTACACGCACACAATCACGCATTTGACACACGCAGTCGAATCGCGTTTGTAGTATTTCGACATTGTTCGTCTGACGTCGTACAATTCTTTGTAACTATGGTTACCTATACCTTATTTATATGTACTAAAGAAAACAAAGTAGCAATCTTAGGAATTTTGGTCGAATTTTAACCACTAGGCTCAATAAAGACCGCTAGTATAAATAATTATGGCTGATTTTTATGCGATATATGAGTTTTACAAACCTCTGTGTATCCCTTCTAGGATTACCAGCTGATTGTCTAATTGTATAATATTATATATGCGAATGTGAGTTTGTTTAGCTTTCATGCCTTAACTACTTGACCGATCATCATAAAATTGCGCATACCTGTTGTTAGAACCATAGTACAGTTCAGGTAGATCTTTTACCCGTAGTACAGTTCATTTATCCGGTCAACCGGACTACGGATAAAAGAAATTATCCATGGTACAGTTAACCGGACCACGTACAATACTTTATTATTTTAGTGCCCCTCTGAGAAACAGGCGTGAATTTATGTATTCAGTGTCCACACTGAATTTATATTTTTATATCGTATATCCACAGAAAATAAATATTTTCCGTAGTTCGGTTGACCGGACAACTGAACTGTTTTACGGGTAATGAATCGAACCATACAGAAAATGGAAAGGAGTACCTTTCATCCAGAAAAAAGGACGGTTCCCGCGAAGCTGAACCTAATCTATATTAATATTATAAAAAAGAAATATTTGATTTTTGTTTGTTTGTAAGAGTTTAACACAAAAACTACTCAACCGTTTTTAAAAATTCTTCCACCCTTAGAAAGCTTAGCATATCACCGAGTAACATAGGCTTCAGTTTAAAAAAAGCACTGTTACTAAAATAAACTACTCTTAAACGACCGAAGCCGCGAACAAAAGTGAGTAAACTTATAAATCTGTGAAACCATTTTAACCCTGTGATCACTAATTAACTTTAATGGAACGGTTTTAGTGATTAAAACCGTTAAACAAACCCTATTATTACTGTTACAGTTATAGCTCATTGTTTGAACCCATCCCTCATATTTTATAGATGTTAATTATATACAGCCGTATTTTGTTATTTTAATATCTAGTAGCACAGTTTTAATGGAAGTTACCGCAGTTATTGCGATTTTGAATGGTTAAGTTTCGTTATTTACAGTAGGCTTGTCTTCCCTTCAGAAGTTTTATACAAGTTTTATAATAAAACATATCAAATATAGTCTATAATTTTTTTTTTGAAGAATTGCAATAGTCTTACTTAGATTAATACACATAATCGTTACTAATATTATAAACGCGAAAGATTTTATGGATGTATGGATGTATAGATGTTTGTTACTCTTTCACGCAAAAACTACTAGACCGATTGCGATGAAACTTGGTATTTAGATAGATGGAGATCTGGATTCACACATCGGCTACTTGTTATCACGATATTTCCACGGGAACGAGACTTACGTGGGTGAAACTGCGGGTAAAAACTAGTATTAAATAACAGTAAGTAGACAGAAATAAACATAAGTTGCTTTTGTTTTACAAATAAGACAACTCCCGTACTAGGAATAAATCATACGTTGCGGGGGACTTTACAACCCACAACACTCGGCATAGAGGCAGTGTCTAGGCGATCACAACTACTCATCCACTTAATTGTTTAGGTACGATATGACGAGACTTTTTAATTTTGTAACATGTTTTAAAAATATCACATGTCCACTTTCTGGCACGCACAATTGTACGTACAGAAAACCCTGATCATAAATGCATTCTGCGCATCAGTACTGTATAATTACTAACATTGCACTGTAATCTTATTGCACAATATTCTGTGTAATGTGTATGTACTCATATAAAACGACAAAAACTACATAAAAGCAGAATAAAAATAACTCTATACAGAATCCCGTATCTCATCCTGTTACAGTATGATCTAAAAATACAGATAGCAATCATCTGTCCACTCACACCGTAGTGACAGGCTGTGCATAACGAGGAATAACGACACAATAACGATTATCGTTATCGTTATAATAACGAGTAACGAGCCATGCATCGATGCAGTTAACAGTGCATGTCTGGATAGACGATGATTTATTTGTTTATAGCGCCATCATTTTGGTTTTAATTTTATTGTATTTGTTACTACCTAATTATTACGTTTGAATTTTCAAGCCGATTGGAGGCATACGCGTATTTGGGTACTGTTTTCTAGGTATAACCTTACAACCTTACGTCTATATCTCCTCTCTCACTCTCTCTCAGCTACATTCTTAGGTGTCAAGTAATAGGCGATAAGCTTATTGCCATCCTAAATGAAAATCCCGATAATATTTTATTTGAACTGGCAATCGAGACTGGATTCTCCGATTAGTCGTAAGTGAAAATGCCAATAGGCTGGAAATTATAGAGCAATACTTAAACCAATTTATAAGCCTTAAACACTTTAGTAACAATTGAGTTACTTCCACATATGTATAAGTATATAATGATCAAGTAATGCATAATTATAAACAAGTTTTCCTGCTACAACTTACATCCCACGACAGACTTCGTTCGCGCGGGAAGTAATTTTAGTCATCAAACCAGTTAGGATTTTAAAAATTTCGTTACTCAAAATCATTAAAAGTTGGTATAATTTAGAAGGTTTTTCAAAGTCAAAGTCTAAAATCATTTATGCATGCAGGTCACAAAGTGTCACTAATGAACGTCAACGCTTAGTATTCAATGGTTAATTAAGGAGCCATTACTATCTAGGTAATTTTAAAGTATAGGTGTGGATTATTATTATTCTACTAATAAATACTAATGCACTAATAGCTATAGTAATATTTAAACTATATACAATAACTGCAGTAATATGTACATCTAATTATTATAAATTGTATTCTACATTAACCCAAATCGTGACAATGGTATCTAACATGACCACACATTGGTTTGTCGGCCTCGATGGCGTAGTGGTTAGTGTAACCGACTGCCACGCAAGAGGTCGGGTTCGATTCCCGCACAAGTCAAACATGTGTGCATGAACATAGATGTTTGTCTTGGTCTGAGTGTTTCTATGTATAATATGTATGTATTTACAAAAACAAAGTATATATGTATGTTTATCCATCGTCTAGTATCCATAGTACAAGCTCTGCTTAGTTTGGGCTAGATGGTGTTGTGTGTATGTAGTAGAATATTATATTATTATATTATATTATAATATTATTTCAGAGAGCTTTCCATATTGTCATATGGAAAACTCTCTGAAATAAATGTTAGGTACTCTTTATGTTGTCCTCGTCCATCATTTGAAGATGTGTAATGTCTGACAACCTATACCGTGTCCTAGGCAACTAGCGTGGTGGTATATGGCCTAACCATGCCTTCAGTAAGAGGAAGCACGCATCCATCAGTGGGACAGTTTATAAAAACAGCAGATATTATAATAACCCAAATATATCGCTAACGCCATCTAGCGGCACATCACCGCAACAGGAAGTATTACGTCACGTCCTGACTTCCTAACTGAGAGAATTTGGCGCCCTTTGATGTCACAACCGACCGCTTTATCTGTCACCCGTGTTGGCGCTGCGAAATGTGGGAACTTCGGCCAGTTAACTATTGCGTCTCTTTTTTATGTTGTAACTCTTGGTAAAAGTATGGGTTTTGTATATTTGTCCAATTAACTTGTCAATTGTTGGAATGCTATATATACTAGATAACCTATTGTGCCTGATCGCCGGTGTGCTGCTGCCACACAGTAGGTTAGGGTGATTTAAACAAAATAAAATGAACCTATAAAATTGTAAAAACATGATTAATTTAAAATATATATAAACAATCTGACTTCAAGCTTTTATAGAAGATTTCTTTTTTAATAAATGAAATATTATAATAATAATTTATTGAAATAATATTATCTATGTTACAAAAATTTTATACGCCTACCCTTGAGTTTGCGTGAACTGTAAACTGTGTAACTCTTTTAGAACTAAAACAAATTAACAAAGAAAATAACATGATATGTATTTTTCATGTGGTTTTACAATTTCTTCAACTTTCTTACCAGCTCGACTTTGGATTGTCGTGGCACTATTCCATGGCGCTCAAATGGATCGTGAGCCTTAGTTCAAAGGCTTAATAGACTTCATCCCATATCTTTATTAACAGAACATAATTAGTGTAAAGACAAATAAAAATAAGAACATTGTCCAAAAAATAAATTAAAAAAGACCACATCCACATGTTACGTAGTCAAACTTACACATAAAAAAAGCAAACAAACAGATACTGTGACGAAAATATGGGTCTCCTATATCAGAGATTTTAAATATCCACCTAAACACAAGGGTTTACAGTTCAAATTAGATCAGCAATTAAGATAGTAGAGTTCTTTTAATTTTTGTTTAGTCGTTTCCTACCTAAGTAGGGTTGCCAGGTGGTTAAGCTTCGTGCGGATTCTTCAGAGCATTTTTTTATTGCCGGACTCCCGGTAAAGTATGTAATCTCCCGCCAACTTTGATGAATTATGGTGATTGAATAATATATTGACTGATTATTTCGAATATTTTTATTGAATTATTGCCATACAACAAAAAGTAATAAGGTTCTCCAGCTCCGTCTTATAATATCGAATATAATACTAATAGGTACCGGTATATATTGGATTTGCAAATACAAGATTTTTATTAATATTTTACGACAACGATATGTTATGCTTTCGAAATTTTCGACCAATGTAGAGCCCACAGGGATCCTTGCCTAAGCCTGATCGCACAAATCGAAGTATCTTTTATCCATGGCAGTATCTCCAACCCACGGAAGATTACATTTAAACAATATTATGTCATGTTACTGTGATAAGTAATTTCCAGACTCCTCAAGAAAGCGCTACGCCGTCAGTAGACCAGTAATCTTTTTCCCTTGATCTGACAACGCGGTGGCTTTTTGTTAGTCAGCAACGCACAAATGATATACCCGGTGTTCACAATGGCGAGCAAGCTTATCGGGCAGATAAGCATGCTGATCATACCAGCTCCAAAAACAAATGCGGGGCTGTTTTTGGGGACTGTCAATAGAAGTGAAAACTTAAGTAACTAGTGTGCGGTGACGATGACGCGAGTTTCACGCTTTTTGTTCACCCAAAAAGTACACATATATACACAATATACATATAGCTCATAGAAAGCGTTCGATGACGATGACGCGAGTTCCATGATTTTTGTTCACCCAAAAAGTGGTCAACGCGCCTAAAGAAGTTTTCCCTTCAAAAATATTGATGATCTGGCAACCCTAATCCTAAGACTGTATTTAGAAGTGAACCAAATTAAGTTGTTTAAAAACAAACGAGGCCTGATGAGGCGTTAGGCTCAATTTCACATTGTGAATGAACTAATTTGAATAAGAACGTCGCAAAGTTTCGGACTAAGGACATTTTCAGATGGAGTTAGGCGATTATGTTCTCGGTTAAGACTTTAGTCGTTTTGTTAATGACAGTTGGATAAAGAAGATGAAAATTTTCAAGTGGATGCTGGATTAATAATTTTCATGGTAACTGTAAAGCGCCTCCCGAAATGTTGTAATTATTACTTTTAGTAGGTCATTATGTATTGAATCTTCTGGCTAAGAATGCTATTCACTGTATCGCACTTGCTTCGTATTAAGGCGAAAAACGTCAAAGTATGTAGTATCTACCTTCGAAGCGGTATAGTGTAAGTTGGATAAAATCTATAGATAATGCTCCTTTCTCTATTAAAATCGTTAGGATAGACAATGTTAGGGATAGTGCTGAGTATTTGTTTTTTTATACAACCTAGATGCTAATCAAGCATATAGTGTCTCATGGTAAGCGGACACTTAAGTCTATGGTCACAAATATTATTCCTACAGGTTTTCTAAAATATTTATGACAAGCGTTTTCAAAAAATCGTCGCGTAACTAATTTCAGAATTAGAATCTTAAATGCGAATGTGAGTTTGTTTGTTACGCTTCATGCCGTAATCATCATGAAATTTCGCTTACACGTTGTCAGGGGAACAAAAAAGGACATAAGGTTTCATCCAGAAGAAGTACTGTTACTAACCTAACGGACGTTTACGCGAGCGAAGCCGCGGCCAATATCTAGTAATATTATAAATGCGAATATGAGTTTGTTTGTTTGTTTCGCTTTCACACCTTAACTCCTCGGCCGATCATCATGTTCCGCATAGATAGATTTCATCCAGAAAAAAGTATTGTGTCTAAAGGTGGTGTTGGTTTCTTGTGGTACAGTACAAACCTGTGTCATGAGGACTTCACAAACATTCAATTAACTGACACAAAGTTCACGCAGATACATAACAATTACTTACTTGAGGATCACAAAAATGATTAGTGTGGGATTCAAACCCACAACAATCGGCGCCAACGCGGCGATCCAGATTTGCCTGCTACGTCATCTGTGTAGATAATCTTCGAATACTTGGTAGCAAACTTACATTTTTTTAATATTAACTGTCGCCAGAGGGTTTTCATTGTTTGGTCTGTTATTAAAAGGCAGTCTTTGTTCCTCAGAGGTAGTATATCTGTTTAATACTGAAACATTTTTTATCGGTTCAGTAGTTTCAGAGACTATAAATACAAATAAGCAATAACTGTTTTCTTATGTTTTGTTTCTACAATATCTGCCGCACTATGGATAATTGATGTCGTCAGAAGTTAAGCCATAAAACCCACAAAAAAAGTTAGTGTGTTCGAACAAAATTTATTGTTTCACTAGATTTTGCTTACACCTTCGCTCGCGTAAATGTGGTTTAGGTTTAGGATAGCCATTGAGTCGGTCCGACGACGCCCTCTGTAGTGCCAGGGCGTCGCCCAGGAGTCGTAGTCTGCTGGATGATTCGCTGAGGTAGTCTCTTTTCCAGCGGCGCATCCGCTATACAAGACAGTGAGTAGGCACACCGTGGGGTTTTGGTCCGTATACCCGAAGTACGGAAGAGCCGGACATAACCCTCTTGTGGCGAGGGGGTATAAAATAGGCGCGTTTCCCCCGGAAAAAGTTAGTAAATTTTCTAGGTGAAAGGACTCTATGTACTTTTCTGTTCCTCGGACATGTATGCAAAATTTCATGATGATCGGTCGAGTAGTTACAACGTGAAAGAGTAACGATCAAACAAACTCACATTCGCATTTATTATATTAGTTCCGACTAGTTTGTTTGTCGGCCTCAAAGGCATAGTGGTTAGTGTAACCGACTGCCACGCCTGAGGTTTCGATTCCCGCACAAGTCAAACATTTGTGTGCATGAACATGGATGTTTGTCTTAGTCTGGGTGTTTCTATGTATCATATGTATGTATTTACAAAAAGAAAGTATATATGTATGTTTATCCATTTTCTAGTACCCTTAGTACAAGCAATGCTTAATTTGGGCTAGATGGTGTTGTGTGTATGTGGTAGAATATTATTATTATTATATTATTACTTAGGACGCGGAGATCCGAATCTGCAATGCTCAATGCATCGGTAAGACGTTCATCATTTTGCTCCAACAGAATTAAACCCGAGAACCTAAGATCGTAATTATGCCTTAATACCAACTTACACCATTGGCCAACAAAGCCGTCCTATATAAAATGTTTAAAGAAAATAATACTACCTAGTAAATTTTAACTCGGCAACACTTTTTATAGGTCAACTTCTCTACTTTAAAATCTTGGCACACTACCGGGATCTAATCCTTATTTGTGATAGCGGTGATAAACTAGCGACGAGATTAATGTACTGCCAAGCAAGGTTTCGGGTTCAAATCCAGGGCACGCACCTTATTTGATATAGTTACGAGGTTGTTGTAGAATTTATTATACTTTAAGCGAAAACATTGTAAGAGAGAACGGAGGCGTAGCGAGTTTCACATTTTAAAATTGGTAACCCATATATAAACATGATGGTGGCAACATAGTTTAACTTCGAAGATTAAAGAAACCAAGTGTTGGCACATTTTTTATGATGGTAAGCGATTACCGCCGCCCATGGACACCCGCAACACCAGAGGAGTCACAAGTGCGTTGCCGGCCTTTTAAATTTGCCCAAGAAGGGGGCAAAGGCGGAGGGTAGTTGGGCCTCCAGTACCCCAACTCACTCAACGAAACACAACGCAAAAATAGTGGCTTAAAACCACCCAAAAATAGTGGCTTTGTCGACTTAGTTTGATCTCTTTAAATATATTTTGTTGTGCAATTTGTATTTTTGGTAAGCATATTTTGCTGTGCAATTAGTATTTTTTTCCTGTGCAATTAAATACTATGCTATTATAAATGCGAATGTGTCTTTATTTGTTACGCTTTCACGCCTTAAGTGCTCGACAGATCATCGTGAAATTTTGCATAAACGTTGTCAGGGGTACAGAAAACGACATTAAGTACTTTTCATCCAGAAAAAGATAACAAAGCCACGGGCGAAATATATTTTGACCCAACCCGTCTAACAAACCATCACTTTAGACACAGCAGTCGCATTCATTACCGCTGCGGCATCAAGACTGTTAATTATTATGTATAATTAATAATTATATACACTAACTGACTCATACGGCCTCTAACGCACACATTAATGTTAGCAATTACAATCTAAAATATGTTTATTATATAATTAAAAATAGAAGTATCATTAACTCGTTTGATGTGAGAGATTGAAACCAAATGAATGAAACGAGCAATTACTTGTTAAAGAATGAATGGATTGTAATTACGAGTGAATTGTTTACGATGTGTCGTGTTATTTAAAATGTAATGTTGTTGCTTACATTTTGGTGTTGAAGTTGGAAAATACTTTTTTATTTCAACTAGGTGACCATTATAATCTTTTGTGTTGCCTGAATGTCAAAGCCTACTGTAGTCGGATAATGCTAGGCTGGGTGCTTGGAATACTGACCCTAGTATAATTGATCATACTAAAATATTTTAATGACCTTCAGCTGTTTACTATTGCTGTATGTATACACCCAAGGGTCAGATGAAGATGCATTACATCTATATGTATTTCAGCAGTTATGTTCAAGTCCCGATGGCAGGTAGATCCCGCACAAAAGCTACATATTTCCTGTAATTAGCGAATAAATTGATTTGCCTTTATTTTGCTATTTACACTTATTTACACTTATCTTACACAAAATATTAGGAAAACGTCTAATAACAAATTTGGATCTCGAACCAGGTATTTCACGATCGGCAATTGGCAAACGCTTACACTTTATTACTGCTACAATTAAATTCGTAATTCGCATGATTAAATAAACATTTAGTAATAAAATTAAACATTATTTACAGAATAGTTCATTAATCATTTCAAATGCATGTTTTCTCCATCATCAACGATACGGCATTACATGTTAGAATGTCTTATTCTAACATGTAATGCCGTATCGTCTAAGCCACGCTTTACAATATTTACTACAAAAAAAGGTAGCATTTGAAACAACTTAATGCCCGCCTCAGACATGAGACCGTTACAAAAGGACAGGAATAAGCAGGTTGTTAATCCCTTCATTATAATGTATAAACCAAGTCAAGGTGTGCCTTAATCCTTCTTTACACTGCTTATCTTTTGACTACCGGTTAAATGGCTTCGTCCTCTGTCGGGCGTTCGCCCTTTGTGTGGTTTAAAGACAAGATTAGGAGCTTTTTGATGTGGTATTTAACTGGGTCATCGTTTGAAAATGATATCACAGGTGTTAGTAATAGGTACCTACTCAAAGAGAAGTCGTGAGAATCTTGCAGGTTTTCTCATAGGCTAACGGTCATTTTAATGAACACACTAGCCAATACACTTTAATATTTTTAAGTGTTATTTTGTGACCTAAAGTATCAATCTTTTGTGACTTAGACTAAACCTATTGAGTCGCAGTGGCACACCAGTGGCCAGACACAATAGATTCTTAATTACGTCTGGTATTATGACAAAGTTTAATTGATGAGTTCTATCAGAACGTTTTAGCAACGGAAGCAAAGCAAGGGCGGTATGAAAAAAATTGTGCCCTGTACATGACAATAAACTTGTTACGTATTGTGGCACTTACGTATTGTGAAATATGGATTTGATAAACCTCTGTCTAATCCTTCGAAGATTGAAAGTTTAAGCTATGTTACGTATCATTTAGAATAGAATATATTGGATAGCAAAGTCATTTTTATGTCCGCTTTAGGTACGTAGCATTGCTTTTCGGAAGTCAACAGTAGCTCTCTGATATTTTCTAGTTTATAGCCAAAATTAAATTATTCAGTCCGCTTATGCTATTAAAGATACTTGTTTCTATTGATCAGTATTCTCAAAAAAACACGGCGACACAGAATTACAAGAGGGACGTTTTAAAAAAATCGTATGTTGTCATTAGGTTTATCATAATTAATCAATCAATTTTACACACTGTTGAGAATATCTTCTTCCGTCCTTAACTGGCTTCCTCTGACAAAGCTACTCACCACCATTTTGCATCTACTGTCCCCATACTTAGTGGTCACTGAATGGTCGAAAGTAGACAGTAAAACATTGACTTAAAAATTATCTTTTAACAAACTTTAGCTTTCTGCATTCCTTCTCCATAATTACGAACTTTTATAATGCCAAAATAACATACTCCTCCGAGCTGCAATATGCTTAATATGTGATGTGAGTGTGTAAAAAGCGGATCCAAGTTTACTCTATATGTATTAATATATACATACATAGATACCTAACGATTGTATAATACTACTTTAATTGAATGAGTTCTAGAACTTAAATAGCGTGTTCTTTGATATGGGTTCTTGGTAGGCAGCTATTGGTTGCGTTATAGGTCACTGTTATCATTTCCTAATAGCCTTTTAGTGTTCAACTATTCCTGGTAGACGAAAGGTTTTGATGTAATATGTTCGCCTGTGCTACATTAGCCGCAAGGCAAAAAAAAAACAGTACCTATTATAGATTTCTTTTTATAACTTAGGTGTGTTGTTGAATCCGTATCATAGAATATTGTTTGTTTTATCATGTATAAAACAAACAATATTCTATTACAGTATGGATAGGGTAACACGGTGATAGTAGTCTTGATAAGTAATAAGATACGTTTTAATACCTTACCTGATCGCTCTCATACAAAGAACAGTTTAAAGTAACTATGATTAGATAACAAAATACGCCTGATTTTATCATAAATATCTCGTTCCATAAGTTATGTAAACACTACTACAACATTTAACACGATCAAATTATGTCGATTTACATGACCTGACCGATAAAGCGTGTCAATAAGAAATCATAATTTTAATCTTGAAATGCTTTGAAGGAATAAGTATTGGGTAAATAAATATTGTAACTAATCTTACATATCCGTGGTTAAAAACGTAGACAATTAAGCTACAAGTTTTAAAATATCATTTTGAATGTTCTCAAAAAACGGGCAATCGAGAGTTCTCGCCGCCGGTGTATGGAAGTGCTCAATTTAACCGGAGCTAAGCTAACGAGTTAACTAAAACCGCGTAAGGTTCAGGAAGGCAGCCCAAGGAAGGTGCGCCGCTAAGACCGTCGCAGCCGCGCGGGCGATCGTCCGCAGCGCACGTTACAAGAGGCTCTGCCTGGCAACGACCGCGTGACGTCACGGGCTGTAGACCTTCTAACTAGAGCTAGTGATCTCTGTACAGTTGTAACATCACACTAAAGAACACACTTCCAACAGATTATTGAAACGTTTTGTATATATAGTGAGCGTGAGTGAAAATATCGATAGCGCGAGTTAGGATTTTAGCTTATAACTTTGATTTGTAATAAATAAATAAACTTTTTGCTCATACATAATAATTAAAATAATATCAGAAAACATTTCTGATAAAAATATATAAAAAAATCTCTTTTTACATAAATATTTTGTAAGTTTTTTCTTTTTACTCGTTGTGACATTGTTTGTAGCGCCATCTATTGAGGCGAACGTTAAATTAGAAAATGTTTTTGTTTCGTCTTAAATATTTTTATTTCACACGTACACATTTAAGCTCTATGCTCGTTGTCTTTCTGATTGATCCATCATTATTTTCAGTTGGGAATATAATTTAATTGAATTGTCTTTTGTTTCAGAATATCAAACAACGAAAGGGATGAAAGTCCGGGGACGGATGGAAATGTCTCCCCAGAGCCACCTGACCGACCACCTGGGAAAGTGCGACAAGTGCATCCCGAGGACAAAACTCAGGTTCTTGCATACGACTCAACGTATCGCAAGAAAAATAAACCTAAGAATCTCCCTTTAGAAGAGAACCATTACAATCATTTGGCGAACACCAATGTTTCTATGTCGCCAATGTATCCTTTGACACCAAATATTTGTGTGGAAGGTGGGAAGATTGAGTTCATAAAATCGCCGCCAGGTAGCGCTAGAAATAGTTTGGCGCTAGCGTCGCCTCCACAAACGCCCTTGTTGGCGCGGCGTGGCTCTAGGGAGAAGCGTGAAGCTCGCATATATGACGAACCGACTGAGAAGTTCGACGGTGACAAGGTAGGTGGCGTTGATCTTTACGTAACTTTAAAAAAACCCGATGTAAGCGGAATTTTAGTTTGTGTAATTATGCAACCAAGTGCCGATGTCATGTTATAATAATGGATGTATATATGATTAAGCAGATCTAAGATCTATGGATCTTAAAGTAAGTTGCTACAATTATTTTTTGGGTTAGACCTTTGTACTTTTATGTCTGGAAATACAATCAGCTGATTTAGATATTTTACAATAATCTAAAACGAATAAAATGCAACTAAATCCAAATAGTCAAATAGCTCTGAGCAAACATCCACCTCCACAACTTTTACATCCAATTCAACACTAGTATAATATTTGGAGGAATTCCTGAGGAAACTTTGCAGTTTGGGACACATTCAATTTCGAAAGTCACCAGTGCAAAGGGACACAGCCGCTGACCCTTGTCAAAAATCTTTCCAAACTTACAATTTGTTTTTGTTACATATCGTATGCACATTTAAACTTTGCTTCTATTCTTCCATTTTGAAAGCGTTCTCTTGTATAACCGTTTAGTGACGTAACTTTGCGTTCCTTTTTTAAGTTATTTTTTGTTAAAATACATTTGTTTTTTTATCTACACTGTAAATTATAATACGCTTTTCCATCATTCCATAATGCATAGCATTCATTTATAGGTTTTTGGTAATGAGATGGTATTGAAAAACAAACTGGTACATTTCTGATGTTGCTTATTCAGTTCAATAAGATGTTGCATACGGCGATAAATTTGTTTTCATAACATTCTTTGTCTATACTATCTACTATAGCAGAAAGTGCAAATCCGAAATTTCGACCCGTCTCTGTTGTGATATTACACTTATAAATACGACTATAACTCTGTTACTTTTTCAAAAATAAATGAATAATTCGAATTTAATTAAATTGATCTAGAGTTGTTTAAACCTAGAAAAAGGACGTAGGATTACTTTAAAAACATCACAATGTCGCAGCTTACAGGTAGTATTACACGAAGAAAATACATATTTAAATAAAAAAACAATATGCTGCCACCGCCTGTTTAAAACACAAAATATAAAAGTACCTCCCCCTCCATTACATGAAAGTTTCAAAGAGTTTTATGAAGATAATATTTTGATCAAGTAAGTAGGCAGCCATTTGTCTCCCCTCATCCCTGTGATCTGGGGATGCTCACATGTAATTGGACTGATGCACCTTAATGCGTCTTTAGTCGCGACTAAATTGTTTTCGAAAGCTTTCCCGATGGGTTTGCGAAAGTGTCTCTGAAAGATTTAAGGATATGACGTTTTTGATAAAGTCGCTTCTAAGTTTTTTATGGTTTTCTATTTATTTATCATTACGAAAATTCCCCTGGGAGACGTTATAGCATTAAAATTTTGTTAGCTAGCTAAAAATATTATTTATTCTAACGTCGGCCTTGATGGTAATAAACTTCTAGCTAGCATGTTGTGGCCCAATACACTTAAATACTCTATTCTGGCCCGCTCTTTTAATAAATCCTTCAACTATCTATCAAACGTCTAAACCTAGTTCGGTATCTCGTTTGGTACTTTAAGAAGAATGCAATGCATGAAACATTTATTAACAATAAAGTTATTAACTTAACAGTCAGTATTAGCTAGAATATATTGTTTTCAATCAAAATAAAGGCAAGTAAGACTACTGACTTCTGACGGCAAAAACTACTAATTAACTCATACCACACGAACAACTATCAAAATGATCTCGACGACATCAAAGAAAATATCTTTAATATTACAATTTAAATTCAAACATAGTCAAAGGCGTGTCTGCACAGAAACTTATTGCACTCCAGACATGCAAATGCGTTAGGAGACCGTAAATTGAATTAATTGCACAGATTTTGTGAGCAAATCGTCCTTCGTGTGGTACCAATGAATTTCTATTATTATCTTGCTATATGAAGCTAAGCGTTTAGGAATTTGTGACGCTCCGCCGGTTATAGTCGGAGGAAATTGGAAGATAAATGGAGTTGATTGCTGGCTTTTGTTGAAACGAAAGGTGGTAAAAAAATTTGCAGTGTGTGGAATTGAATAGTGCAACAGCTTGGTAGGTAAAGGTTTTTATTTTATTGATTTGAGTTGCAAGCTCGATCAAGGTATGAGATGAAAATGTCACTCGTAGCAACTAAGAGTCTGGTTATTCTATACTTTTATATATAACGACTAGAACGATATAGATTTATTGGTAACAACTTCAGCGCGTTCCAAAAAGATTGAAGGTAATTATTGGTCTACGGCGGCCATGTAGATAGGTTAACTTTAGATTAGAGATACCATAACGCAATACCATAGATAGTTATTTTTATTATACTTGTGGGGATATCTACTTAACTTGGCCAAGGGCACTGGCAGTGCACGCACTTATGTATGTATTATTAACACATGCGAACATAATTCGCATTGCGCACTTCACTAATTTAGAAAATTTGCATTCCAGTAATGAAAAAAAGGGAAAGATAGCATTGGATTTATATTTGGAATAAATTTTGTTTTATATTTGTGAAATAGGCCATTAGGCTTTGAAAAGCAACATATAAATTAAATTTACTAAATTCTAATTTAGGTATCTATTTGGAAGCAAAAACTAGTGTCAAGAAACGGGGTCATTTACGCCTGTCATTAGTACTGAAACTGCAAAAAAAGTAGTTTACCTTATACATCGTTAGCTAAGTGCTTACTCACTGACTAATTGTTTATTAGACTTTCATAATAGCCTGCAGCTAGTTCCTTAGTTTTCTCCCCAGCAAAAAGCACTACGATAACTTGTCGACTTGCGTCCTAAACTTGTAGAAGGACCATGGTGCCGATCAGCTATTTAAGTATGCAAATCGGTTTCCGATAATACGGTGTCTGAGACAGTCTGCAGATTTGGGCACTGAGGGTCCAGTGGTGTCGTCAATGATAGCTTTATTAATATTAATGGTTGTCAAGAACCAATTTAGATGGTGTCTGGTGAGTTGAGGTGCAAAGGTGGCTTTTGGTGAATCCTATATGAATAGTTAATAGATTTTCCCATTGGCATGAATTTACTGTCGGTTGTTTTAAATTGGCGATCGTAAATATTCGGTCTCGAATCAAGAGTCAGGCAAAGATTTACGAATTTTCTATTGGGATATTCGCAGCAGCAGCACGGAATTTAGCAATACCGCCCGGTAGACTGCAATGGGATCATCAGCTATTACGTCGTATACAGAAGAATGTAGTAGGTATTTCTACAACTTTGCCTACATCTTTAGGTATTACAGTCTTGTAACAATGTTACATATCTTTTTGCATTAGGTAGTTCGATGAATGTAGGATAAAGAAAATCACGCCATGAACCACGGGGGCGAAGCAATTATCATAAACATAGAAACCGCATAGGATAACTGTGTAAGATAATATTATAATCCATCTTCCAAAAACGGTTCTCGCAGGAAGCAGGAAGCTTACCAAGCATGGGCTCATGCGGTGACGGCATGTGATGTAAATACAAACGCATTAAAAAAGGAGTATAACTTTGCTTCCAGGTTTTTCAAAAGAGACATTGCAAGGGCGAAGTCGGAGCACATCGGTAGAATTGGCGAGAGGCTTGAGCGTCTTCTTTCGGGAACTTGTGCATTCTGGTCTAAAAGAAAGACTTTGGATGACGGGGGACAAAAACCGCCTACCATACCGCGGTGCGACGGTTGTATGGCGGATATCCGGTTCTACCAACGCTCATTGCGCTTAGCACTTCTATCCCTTGATATCCATAAGTCGAGTGGGTCTGATGGAATCCCTCCTATTGTGTTAAAGATGTACGCTTGTTGTTGTCGTTGGCGCCAGTCATAACGCGACTATTTCGTCTCTCTTACTGTTCTGGTGTAGTCCCGACATCATGGAAGTCAGCATTGGTCCACCCGATCCCAAAAAAAGGCGACCGCTCAAATCCGTCTAACTACAGACAGATAGCCATAACCCTGCTTTTCTCAAAGATAATGGAATCCATTATCAACTGTCAGCTCTTACGATACCTAGAGGGTCATCAGCTGTTTAGTGACCAGCAGTACGGCTTCCGTATGGGTCGGTCGCTTGGTGATCTTCTAATATACCTGAGACATCGTCGGCACAAGCGATCGAGACAAAGAGGGAAGCCTTGGTGGTTAGATTGGACATAGCGAAGGCCTTCGATCGTGTCTGGCTCAAAGCGCTTCTTTCAAAGCTCCCTTACTATGGGCTACCCGAAAAGATTATGCGAATGGATCACTAGCCTTTTAACAGACAACAGCATTAAGGTCGCAGTCGACGGTGAATGCTCTAACTCCATGCCTGTAAATGCTGATGTCCCGCAGTGCTATCACCTACTCTGTTCTTCCTCCATATCAATGACATGTTGCAAATTAGCAATATTAATTGTTATGCGGATGACAGCACGAGCGATGCTCTCTCTACCGGCCCGGCCGCGCTAAGATCTCTTGGAAAAACGTCATTGAGAGCCGAAACAAACTTGTGTGTGGAATTGAGACACTTTAAACAACTAGACTCTTTAAAGAAAGTCTCGGATTGGGGCAGACTTAATTTGGTTCGATTTAACTCACAAAGACACAAGTCTGCGCGTTCACCGCTAAAAAACTGCCGTTGGTTGTATCTTCTCGTTTTGAGCACATCCCCATAACTGCCTCAGCCAATATTGGCATACTTGGTTTCGACATATCGAGTGAAGTCTGGTTCCGCGGTTTAGAGGGTAAGGCTAAATTAGCTTCGAAAAAGTTTGGCGTGCTCAACAGATCGAGACAGTATTTCACGCCGGCCCACCGCCTACTACTTTACAAGGTGCAGGTTCGGCCTTACATGGTATACTGTTCTCACCTTTGGTTACGGGCACCCCAGTGCCAGCTTGCTAGCCTGGCTAGCTGGCCTCTGGACCGCATTCACCGGAGAGCGACTCGAATCGTCAACTGCCAGGTTATTTCAAATCAGCTGGACCTCTTGGCGCTGCCTATAGATGTGGCCTCACTATGCATCTTCTATCGCTTTTACTATGGGGAGTGCTCCGAGGAATCGTTCGGACTAATCTCTGTCGCCTCTTTTCGCCATCGTCCTACGCGACAAAATTTCCATCCCCATCATTTAGATGGTTGGCAGTCCATAACTGTGCGTATTCCCAGAAATTTTCTGCCTCGCACGGAATGAACTGTCTCGTCCGGTATTGACGACCTACAAATCTTCAAGAAAAGAGCGTACTCCTTTTTAAAACGCCGACAACGCACTTGTACCTCCTCTGGTGTTGCGGTTGTCCATGGACGGTGGTAATGGCTTACCATCAGGCGATCCATCTGCTCGTTTGACTCCTATGCCATAAAAAACATACATAATCTCACGTCTCTATCCTCGAAGGGGTAGGTCTCGACATTTCGCCATTCACGTTTTACGCCATCAATGAACATAGCAGTAAGGTTATTCGGGATACTAAGCAGGCTCAATACGAGCTGAAAAGTTTATAATAAAAACCATATAATACGACATACACAACCTCTTTGTAACACAAAAGAAAAACCATTATCTAAGAAAATGTAGATGACGTTGTCAAGGCATTATTCTATTTTTTATTGTCAAATTTATCAAAATTTAACTTTGATGTGGTTGATTTGCAAATAAAAGATAAATCAAAAAAATACTGCAAAATTTGTGATGGGTGTCAATTATTTTAGCATGTTATCTGAATACAGCGAACCAGCCATGAATTTTGCATCATATCTGGTCTCTTCAATAGAAGAATACCACAGGACGATTTACCTCGTGCTGTTCATAATGTTCATGGTCTTCATACTCCTTGATGTCAGGCTACGGTCTGCGAAGCAAACTCCTGTCGAAGAGCCAGCTGATGGTAACTTCATACCCCGCACTGCTTCGAAGAAATGGGTCAACGTGGACCCCAAAGATTCCGTCCTATTCAAGAAATCCGATTAATTTATTTCTATCGTTTTGGTTTATTATTTTGGATATGTTTTGTTTGCTTTAATTCAACCTAACTGTTTTTATTTTGACTCTAAATAAAGAGATGTATTTCTTTCCAGTCATCTGTATTATTACTACTGCTTTGTTGGCCGTGCCATAAATTCTAAGGTCTTGTTTCGAATCCTGAGTTGACTAAAGTACTATTGGGTGTACTGTTAGATAATTGTCAGTAACAGCATAAGTCCATGGTAGCAGTATGTCTATATTATGAATGTTTACTGGCTGTGCAGGTCGATATTTCAATAGACTTGTACAGTCCAACTGCTTGACACCTCTTAGTATAGGAAAAGTAAAGCCTTAGTCCAAAAAGTTGTCTCAGTGTAGGGAGAACTCTAAGACATTAATTTTCTCCCGTAATTTTTATTAATGGATAACCAAAACAAGAAAGATAATATAAAAATATAGATCTCTGTATACTAACTGCGCCCGCGGTTTCACTCGCGTTTATAATTACCGCGCCGCTCCCGTAGGTTGTAGCGTGATTGTATATAGCCTACAACCTTCCTCGATAGATAGGCTATCCAACACTAAAAGAATTTTTCAATTGGAACAGTAGTTCCTGAGATCAACCAAACAAACAAACATACTCTTCAGCTTTATAATATTACTAGATATAGATTTAGCTACCAGAACGCTGTATATACCAGAACGACTGCACGACAGGTGCAGTGATTTAAGTGGTCGCCTCGCCTTTGCCAGCACGCTTAGTGTTGTGGATTGCACAGAAATTATTTTTAGCACGGAAGTTTGTATTTATAAAATAAAAAAAGAAGAAGGAAAATATTTGTATAATAAATAATGCAAGTGAGGAATTATAAATTTCCCATTAAATGAGAGACTCCTTGAACATAAATTTCACCTCACAAATATACCCCGACATTCACATTAGAGTACAAGACAGAACTGTTCTAAGATTACACCTATTCCAATTCCCATTTATAGAACACCATAATGTCCCATAACGTAGGTAATGACAATCCCCCATTAGTGTGCACTACGCCTGTCTGCCGGTGTAACATTAGCTTAAGTGGGACATATGTTATTTCGCAATGTCTCTTATGTGGGGAATATTGCTGTAAAATGTACTCGCGACGATTGTAGGGGTTAAGAGATTTATTGAAGGCTATTTATTTGTGAGTATTGACAATATAGAAATCATTCATACCTAAGCATATGACGCTATGCTGCGCAGGGTTCCTCTGGATAAAAACTATGTGGTTCATAAATTGTTGTTTTAGTCCGATGTTTAAATTGTTTGTGAGGATTGTAATCATACATAAATCCGCTTAGTGGAATGGTTTCAGTTATTATTTTTCTGCTATGCAGCCGCCATGTGTTGTGGGTTCTCTGAGACAAACATGTACTTAATAGTACATTATTAGTTGTACCGCGGTTGGATGTTATTTGAGACCATTGTTTAATGTTTGTATACTCCTATACTGGAATTATCTCTTCATATTCTAACACAAAGTTCTCCACCGCGTCTGTCTGTTCGCGATAAACTCAAAAACTACTGAACGGATTTTCACGCAGTTTTTATCAATAGGTAGACGAAGATTAAGAGAAAAAGGTTTAGGTGTATAATTTGTTAAGGTTTTGTATATGTATAAATCTATAACTGCCTCGGTAGTCTAGCGGTATTGAATACGTCTGTGTGGTCTTAGATTCGATTCCCGGGCCAGGTAAAGTAATATAGAGTGTTTCTGTCAAGAAGTCCTTAGTAGCAGCACGAAGTCACTTCTGTGCCTGATAGACCTCAATCCACTTGCCTCCTATTAGGGACCTAAATAAAACTATATCTGTCGAAATGTGTGTTTGAAATTTGCCGACTTCTGAGTATTAGGCGTGACAATACGTATAAATAACATAATCCTATATAAATATTAGATCTTTAACTATAAAATTGTCGTTTATGTCCTACATCTAACTTCGTGGTGTCTCTACATAATGCAATATTTATTTTTAAAATGTACTTATACTTCAAATGAAATGACATTGAAAAATATTAATAAAATAATTAGTATGAAAACCATAACGTTAACGTTCATACGAAGCGTCAACTTCATGCGTCAAACTCTATAATCACGCTTTTCTTTATGACAAATATTTAAGCTGACTTCCAAAGTTTCAGTTACACTGCTGATACAACAAACTTGTCTGGCATGCGACCTATCCTCTTGTTCTGTGGTGCCTTGGCCTTGTGCCACGGCCGCTGTAAAGATGGCTATCTTGATCCTTATTCATTTGTCCGGGAGTCGCCAGCCCCAATGGATTTGTTGCTTGCCTAAACACTGGTTCTGTAAGTTGTTTCGATTAAATAGGTTTTTGTAGTCTTGTATTATACGATGTTTCTCGTGTTGTTGTTTAATTTAACTTGGTAATATTGCCAAGAGTTCTTTTATTTAAGAAATACAACGGAAAGTAGCTAGGTTGAATGGTAGATGCTTAATGAAAGAAGAAAACTTACGCCTGTATTGAAATAAATATCGCGATTTACTTGAAGATCACTACTCTTAAATAATTTTTGAACTTTTAATCTACTTTTACAATCAAATTACTTCCTCTGACGGTTTTGTTGCTTTTAATCAGTCTTGGTCGCCGAAAGAATCTTGCCGTGACCATGGCTGCTGAAAAGCCACAGAAACGTTAGAGAAAGTAATTTGATTATAAAGGTAGTTTTAAATATATTTAAAAATAATCTCAACTAAACCGCGATAAAATTCGTATAAATTATTTATAGGAATTTTATTATTATTACAACTATCTTCCTACTCCTTTGAAGATACACAGAGGGGAGGACATAGTAGCAACCAATAAGTAAATCTAGCGTGTCTTGCTGGGCGCAGCGAGCAAGAGGTACCACATGGATTATTATTATCTTATCTTATCTTGTGTGGGGGCCAGTCAGTACAGACCGGCGACACTTCGACCCAGTGGGATCTTTTGTGTCGACTTCCCCAATAACGACTGCCATAGATGTTCATAGCAGTCGGGACCGACGGCTTAACGTGCTCTCCGAGGCACGGAGCAGGCGATAATTGTCAATCAATACGCACATAATTTCGAAAAGTCATATGACTTCCGAAAGTCAGTGGTGCGCGACATGGGTTCGAATCCGAGACCCTCTGCATTGCAGTCTGTTGGTCTCCCCACTGAGATATCGCTGCTCTTTTAAATTTTTGGATTATTATTAACATGATGCATAAATTATTTTTCTGATTATCGGTGTAGCTTGTGTCAGTATGTTTGTAGAGAGCCCCACGCGACTCCATTTGCTGTGTTGTCACAAAAACAATGCGAAATCAAAGGCTTTTCTGTTCGACAAATATTCTAATTTAAAACTCAAAGACGACATACGTCTCATGTTCAGAAACGCTGGTACATAATCAAATTACGTTAGATTACGATATTCGACTTCATGAGAGGCAAGCGGGCGTTTTGAATGAAATCCAATCTCTGAGATTGTTGGCATCGCCTCCTTTGGGCAATAAAAATTCTTTATAGATTGTGATGCTTTCGTATGCGGAAGTCTGCAGTGTTTTTGCAGTTTCCAC
This sequence comes from Catocala nupta, assembly GCA_963675205.1. Taxonomy (NCBI): domain Eukaryota; kingdom Metazoa; phylum Arthropoda; class Insecta; order Lepidoptera; family Erebidae; genus Catocala; species Catocala nupta. The sequence goes on along the minus strand of OY776090.1, from coordinate 25,554,624 downwards.
GCCAATAAGAAAATAAGTATATTAATGTTTTTTACATTAATATACCTAGCGCTGTTCGTAATAATTATGGTATATGTGGTAAATTAGACAGATATCGTAAAGATAGTATAGTGAGATAATAGATTGAATGGACTCTATATTCTTTTATGAGCAGCCGAAACGTGTCCAAATATCTCAATTAAGTGTTTTTAAAAAGGTATAGGATTCAACACTTTTTTTACTGCCTTAATGGCATTGCAGTTAAAGTTGTCTCCTCACACTGCGCAGCGTGTTGTGGGTTTGATACCTACACGAACATTTATGTGATTCACAAATGGTTGTTCTTCTTCTGGGTTTGTTTCCTTTGTTTGAATGTTTGTAAAGTCTCCCGTGACACAGGATTTGAACAAAGACTTAAAAAAAAAACACTTTGATCTTGCTTATATTCAATGTGTGTTTAAAATGAGAAATAGTGTGTTAAGAGAGCGCTGTGATGTAAAAGAAAATATAGTGACAAAAATTGAAAAAGGTGTGCTGAGATGGTTTTGGCATATAGAAAGAACGGAGTACAAACGACTGACCAAAAAAAATGTTTAATAGACTACACAGATGGAGTAATAATTTAATTGTAATCTAAAATATAACTAGCGAAATGTGGAAGGGTATCCTATAAATAAAGAAAACCTTTTTAAACGCTTGAAAGATGCTTGAGAATTCTTCAAATAATTCTCCAAGCCGAATGTGTTTTATTGTATAAAAAGATATGTGCAATATAGAAGAAAAATCTCTATACATATAGATATTTTGCAAATAGCAATGCTCTCATATATTCGTGGTCAGTTCATCAAATAAACTTTTCATTCAGATTGCCCCGGGCTCATAAACAAGCAAAATAAAAGTTAACTGCCCGTAATCAATAGATAATGCATAAAATACGAGTCTATCACAAGAGCATGGCTATACATTTTTATTATCTACACGTCCATCATACCTTGACCCCCACATGTCATCTAAATATACTATGAAATAGATTTTTAGACAAGCATGAAAGCTCATTTTACACTTGCTGTGTATAGCAATGTGTGTGGGGTGACCAGACAGCTGCATTACGATTTAAGGATCGAAATAAATGTTTGGCGTCATAATAAAGTTTACTTTACGATTTTTTTATACATTTTTACTATATAACATTTTGATATTTTGTAGAGTGCAAAGATAAGAATTTTATGATTAATGCATATAATAAAAGTGAGTATACATAATAATATGTTCTGAAAGTGGCATTGAACTTTTGTTAATGATAAATTATTTGATAAATATTCCAAATATTTTCTAAAGATTAATTTCAGCTTTCAAAGTCTACACATAAAGTCTGTACAAATTGTATTGAATAGATACTCTTATAAAATAGCATTAAACAATATACTTTACTATGAAACCAACTACATCTAAAAGTAAATTATGGTTAATAATTATTGAAAAGTAAAGTTTGACTGATAAAAAGAATTCTAAATAAAAATAATGCTATTTCAAATCTACTCACGTTAAACCTCATAAAAAATATGCGGTACAAACTAAATTAAAATCTCAATCTAAACAAGTCCTCGTAATTACTGAAATCCTATACCTCCTACTCCCTGTCACCCTGTATAGAGAGGCTTTGATAAATTTCGTCACAGGCGTTTATTTTTTTCATGCAAATGCAATCAATCACGCAGATAACTGTCATTTAACAGATTGGACACAGTTGATGCTGCGGCTTTGATTAAAATATCGATCCGACATGAATTATTGTTTTAGAATGTTTTAGAAAGGTTTTTGAGTGTGTTGTAAAGCACTCGTTTTGTACAATGTGCTTTGAATTATATGTAGTAGCAGATTGTAATTATGATTGATTTACGTAACTCTACGTGCCACAAGAACACAACACATAATTTTTTTGCTGCGTTCGTCTGTAGGGTAGTATATTTCTCAAGTCGGCATGTCTCGGTTGCCGCATTGCATTCGTCTTTTCTTGAACATATATTTTTGATACTGTCCTTTATATTTTTGTTGTTCAATGGCAGCAATCAACTGCAATGAATTGCAAGAGATTTGAGATTTTTGGTACTAGTAGAGGCAAAAATAATTATTTTAAAAAGGACTTGGCAGTGGCCATCTTTACCTAAAATATATGTGTATAAAATCTGTTGACACCACAGCAAAGTTAATAAGAAAAATTCTGGTTCAGTACAGTTCCGCTTTTAGTGACATTTCTCGCACATGTGAACTCTGGATTGAGTTGACTACCCTAGTGTTGCCGAAGCGCTATATCTTATCCCGAGGCTTAAAGATAGTATTACCCTTCGGTAGACAGCTGCTAGACTGTGTTTGCTTCTGATATTGTCGAGATTGATAAGGACTGGCTACCACGCTTCCTTAAGTAAGTCCCATCAAGTGGGCTGTGAAGTCTGTCCCTACACAAAATTCTTAGGTACGATTCCGGAGTTTGGCAAAGTGTTATTGGGATTTTGATGAGATAATTCTTAGGAGCAACATGGTGTCTGAGTATTCTACCCAGCTTATTCAGAGCGCGACCTCTTTCGCTTAGACGTGCACAACAACCAAAAAGTTTTATAAGTGCCATCCATGTTTATATAGCTTTTAATGTTATTATTGTTGTGTAGTTTATTTAATCTAAGTTGTCCCTGTTATACCCAATAAAAAAAGCTTCCAATTAGAAGCTTGAAAGCTGGGAAAAGATATGGTCTACGAAAACAAAGTCGCGATAACAGATAGTTTTTAATATCATCTCATATAATGTGATATTCATGGTCGTAGACGGTGTATGATAAACGCGGTCCACCTGGCGGGGGCGCCATCTGTCGTTCGGGGGTAGTAATTAATTTCGCTACGCTACACTGGAACGTGGCCAATAGTGTTTTTGTTCGAAATTTATGGACGAATAATAGGCGATGGCTGTTGCTTATTTTTTGGGAGAGGAAAAATGTTTTTTGAAGAGCACAGCATAGTTTTATAGAGGGTAATAAAATTTATACACGGTTCACGCGTTGAGGTGAAATTTAGGTTGGTATTTTAATGGGACTGTCTTGTTTGTATATATGCCTATATGCGTTAAATTTGCCGATTGAAAGATCGCAGATTTGGTGCTTCAAAGGCAAAGGCAGAGTTTTTGGTCTTTCTGTACTTAAGATAGTTCTCAGTAGGACTACGATAGAGAGCTAAACATGATAATACTGGGCCACGTATATTAATGTGCCATCTTATTATAGACGAGGAATAAAAATTCATTAAACTAATAGTTATTATTCCTCTGGGAAAATACAGGTATAATGTTATACCTTTATATAGGTAGGTATATGAATCTTCTGTGCGTGTGTTTGTAATTAAACTCCTAAACGGCTGGACCGATATTGATGAAATTTTTTGTGTGCGTTCAAGTGGATTCGAGAATGGTTTAGGCATGTTTTTTTTCTTATGTACAAGACAACGTCTGTCGGGTCGGCTAGTATACTAATATAACATTATACCTGTATTTTACCAGATAGATAAGGTATTAGTTTATTGAATTTGCAACTCTGTGTAGTAAGAGTCAATCTTCGTATGGGTACCTAAAAGCAAATAAAATATTTTTAAAAACCTATTTACTGCCTGGCTGTAAGCGGTTACCGTAACCTCAATGCGTCTGCAACACTAGTGCCCTGGCCTACGTCTTACCTCTGAAATACAACATAAGGTTGCTCGACCCTTTTGCACGGTGAAGGTACTTCCTAACTACTTAGGAAGTACCTTCACCGTGCAAAAGGGTCTTTTACATTTGAGCAATATCATCTGTTTTAGAAACGATGTCGCTGTCTTACTGATCTAACATACCTACATAGTCTCATACTTTAGTCAAAAATCATTTATTCATTTAGGTCACAAAGTAACACTTATGAACATCAAAATAAATAGGTTAGTGAGTTTACTAAGTTATTAAAGATACACCTTCTTTAGAATCCGTGTTGATACAGAGAGATTATTGTCAGAAAATCTTCATAACACTACCAAGCTTAAACAATCTCGAGATTTCATGCACAGCTTTCGCAATTACTTCCGCTGCGCCACAGACAGTCAGTTTTTTAAAGTGTAATATTAAAATAGCAAAACGTATTTCGATAACGTATCTATTAAAAATATCGACAAAAGTTAAAAGTTATGTCTTTATCTTTATTACATTACACGACGACCGACCACCTGCTAATTCACAGATATATTTTTCAAAACATCTTGATTTTCTTAGTGGCATCACTAACGTTATCTAATCTAAAGAATGCTGGGCATTATAACGTCCAGAATATAAAAGATACAACACTATTTTTGATTACAAACAGGCACCTGCCCGCGGTCTTACCGACATAATTAAAAAGTATAATATGTGTTAATCCAAGATGTGGAATTATCTGTTTGCTGTTGTCATTCAACGGTTTACGTGTGGCGGAATAACAAACGTCCAAGCATCTTCTGAAATATTAGCAGGTTGTCTGAAACAATTTTGCTTGAATCCTCATATTTCTTTTTATTTCATGAAACCTGGCTAATTATCTCTCACAACACTAATCCCGGCTCGAATACAAACGAATTATCAAGCTATAGAATAACAGGGTAGGCAGGGATGTTGGGGCTTGGCATCAAAGGGCTCCATTTGCGAAATTTGTTTTTCCATTAGTCAAATTGGGTTCGCGAGGGTAACTTTTGTAAGTGATGACGCGATGACGTATGTTTTAAGTTATAACTTGTAACTTTTGAAGTTACTGTTTTTGTTTGTATGTTGGAAACATTACGTCATTGTCGATAGATGACACTCTAAGGCCTATTACATCAGTTAGGTATAATTTAAACCGCCGAAAAGTGTTTCATCTGTCAATTGCTCGGTGTCTGTATCTAAGAGACGGGTCGTTTTACCTTCGACAGTTAATTTTTGACACATATTCTATGTAAAATATCAAAGATTCAAGATTTAACTGTCCGTAGCTAAAACGATTTGTTTCTTGAATATAGAAAACGGGCCTAAATTATACATTGACATACCTACTAAGAAATATATAGTTTTTTTAATTATCTCTCTTCGAGGCGAATCGTTTTTTAAAGACATCTTCCACACTAGTGGTGCTCTATGTGACGTAGGATACAAGTAGCAAGATTTGGCACAACTATTAATGGATTAGTAAAATCTTTGTATTGTGTGGGAATCGAATTTATAACACTCAACACGTTGCCTGTAGCTAGACGGCCATATAAACCATAGCGCTATGCGTGCAGTCAAAACCATATGCCCTAAGTAATTATGAGCCTTAATAATTTGATTGGCAAGGTACTGTTGTTTATAAGATTATACGTTGCTATGCTTAAAGAAAATTGGTTACAAAAACCGGATAAAATTCTTTATCTATACATTTTTCAGACTTCTATGCCTAACACGCAGACACTTGCATAACCTAACCTAACACGCATATGAAATTGTTTACAAAGTATCTACTTCAAGTGATAAGATTTGCTCTTGTTCGATATCGGCATGCCCTGATTCTTTGTGTTTAACAATCCCTGCATATATAATCAGCTTGTGACCACGGCCGGTGTAACCTGGTCGAAACGTCAAGCATATAAAAGGTAAACATTATGCATGATCGCGTGAATACCCGTTACATATTATATATATATGATATACTATACTTTTCAGTTTTTTTAATAAACATGTACAATTCTGCACGATATTCCTAACCTTCTTTCGAATTAGTTTGAGCGTGATGCCTAGATAAACAAGAAAAACGTATTCGCATTTACTACTTTAATTAGATAACTCACTCCAAAATCGTATGACAATTTTTATTTCTCATAATCATATTCCAAGAAGAATGTCCATACAACAAACGAATATGAATTAAAACCCATTGAGTGTTCATGATCGATAATACAGCTACGTATGCACACTCGCCGTGGACTGTACATAAACGGTGTACAATGCTACAATGATCTTGTTCGACACTTCAATGGGACGTTATGTAAATACTGTCTACACAGAGCAGTTCACACTTGTAGATACTGTAAAATAAACTACGTGTGTATTTTGTGGAGTGTGATTTTTTGATGACAGGTTGTGTGGATAAAATGGGACTATACAGAGATAATTGTATAATTAAGCATGGTATACGACCAATCCAACTCACTCAAGGTGGTCGTATGCATGTAAATGTACAAGCGTTTATATTTAAAGTATTATACAAGAATGTATTATTTATTGTATGGAAATACAGAGCATTTTCTTTTCGTTCACTTTATTATTTTGTAAAAGACATGGTTGTGCGTAAAATTTTGGAAACTTTACGTTAGTCAAAGACGCACTTTAAAAGAGAACGACATCATAATATATTGCTATGCCGTATGCACTCTTTAGTAAACTACACTTAAACTCCATGCTTGGTCGCTGATCATTGGCAGAATACAAAAATCTAAAATTATTTTCAGTATAATGACATTTTACGCCTCGAGCCAATTAAATTAATAAAATATTCTATGTTTCATGCGCCTACAGTTGAGTGTTATGGGACAGAAATAATTATGATGAAACATTTAATTAAATTAGACTACTTACAAACACAGTAAATCGTAGTTACAAAGCTGTTCAAATATGCTAAGTAGCAAAAACCTATGTCGGACATAATGAAAACTGTCGAAGTATCTGTCCTCAAGACTACTCTGTGCACATTAATTGAGTGTCATTGTGTAGCTTCAGTTGATACACAAACTCGACTCACGCGCATCGTCTCATACCAGCGTTGATTGATAATTTGCACATACGCAGCTGGCGTAATAATTCGGATGTTACATAAAAACATTGGCATAAGTGACTGTTTATACATACATATATATAGCTGGTAATTCTTTGTGTATGTGATTTAGTATATAATTTAGTGACAGTGAGTGTAAATAAATTCAGATTTTACGGATTTTAATGAAAGTATTTGAATAGTGATATTGGTGCCTTGTTAGTATCAAATTTGTTTAGTCTTTGTATTTAAAACTATCAATATTTTTTCGCGGGCTTTCTTTCGTTTTGTATATATATGGCCAGCCGCTCGGCCGTGCAAATATTAGTATCGATGTCCATGTACCATCTCATTCTTGCGTATTGAGAATAAGGAAGAGAGAGCAAGTGCGATGATAACGTGTATACACGCAGCCAGTGTGATCTAGTTAGGGTTGCCTTCTCTGTTAATACAAATTGACGGTTATGAACAGAGAGGTCCCAAAGTCCTCATAGATTAAGATGTTTCGACTAAAATTACAAAAGGGCTATAATAATAAGTATACTTAATAATTTCTGCATTTTATTTAAAGAAATGTTCCTTTTAAAAAAGTAGTCACTGTGCTGCCAACCCAAAGAGCCAAGATTACTGGTTCTCTGCTGATAGCACGTCGCTTTAAGAAGTCACCGCAGGTTGTTTGGCTGCATCTTCTGTGTGGTAAATTATAAAAAAAATATGCATGTAATTATGAATTAATTAATATTAAGTAAATTAATAATATTATTAATTTAATTAATTAAATCTAATTTTGAGTAAGTAATTTGCCAGAGGATACTAATTCCAAGCTTAAGAGATAGTTCCTCTAATTCTATAAAGTACAGGATTATATTGAATTTCGTACCCATCTTCTACTCTAAGGCCTCTTCAAGAAACGAGTCGAAAATTAATTATTCCATGTAATTTAATGTAATCTATATATTAATACGTAAAGCAAAAACTTTGTACACCTTTTTACGAAAATTGCGCGGACAGAGGAATATGAATTTTGGCACAGTTAAAGTTTATATGGAGAAGGAGCGGCTAATTTTATAAAATATCCATTAGAAATACATTAAATTAATGAAAAATCACTACACGCACACAACCATGCATTTGACACAAGCAGTCGAATCGCGTTCGTAGTATTTCGGCATTGTTCGGCTGATATCGTAGAATTTTTCGTAACTATGGTTACATATGTACCTATGTGGGGTAGGTGACTAAATGAAATGTTAATATAAGGGTTATAATATAATTATAGACAATAAAACCTTATTAAAGATCAAACTTAAAATTTAAATCAATAATTATGGTCGAATTTCGACCATTTGGCGATCGCTAGTTCCTATTAACTAGCAATAGTCATGGTACTGTATTAAATACCACAGTGTCTCTGCTAGATCACATAATTCCTCGACTTGAGACTTAATGTATGTTATGTCGCATCTCGCTCTCACTGTTTACTGTTCCAATAAAAAACAAGACACTGCAATGGTCTTCCATAAAATCACACACTAAAACTTTCAGTTGTCAACAAATATTTGCTAGGCTATTTTAAATACTTGTTTATTGTATATATTGTTCTAAATAGTGTACAGTTTATCAAGAACAAGACTTAATTTATGTGTGTGTTCGACTCTTGATATTGATTCGTGTAGTGACGGTGATGTATTATAACAACTACAATCAGAACTCGAACTCGTATAGCAATTCTTATAACAACAATGGAAATAATAATTATTACAAGGTATGTAACAGCTACTACAACATTTATTTTATATTTGTCGGCCTCGATGGCGTAGTGGTTAGAGTAACCGACTGCCACGCCTGAGGTCGCGGGTTCGATTCCCGCACAAGTCAAATATTTGTGTGCATGAACATGGATATTTGTCTTGGTCTGGGTGTTTCTGTGTATAATAAGTATGTATTTACAAAAAAAAAAGTATATATGTATGTTTATCCATTGTCTTACCCATAGTACAAGCTCTGCTTAGTTTGGGCTAGATGGTGTTGTGTGTATGTGGTAGAATATTATTATTATTATTATAAGTCCCATGCTAAGGCAGAATGTAAATTATAATTTATAACAGAGGAAAAAGGCAATCCATAAAGAAGATCTTGAATCTGCGACTTCGAAAATACGTGTCGTAGCTTTGATAACTGACCTATTTATGTCACGTGTATATGTGTACAAAATTCTCAGTTACGTACTCTATATAGATATATCCGAGATTTTCTACTTTGCAAAAAGGGTATTAATAAACTATTCTTACGTGAGCTATATTATATACATAATTATGTAACTTAGAGTCAGAAACAAACCCTCAGGTACAATGTCTTTTTAACAAGACACCGTTAAAAAAAAGAAATGAAATCGTACACAAAATTATCGAGAAATTAACTAAAATGGTGGTCTGTCTGTTTCTTCTTAAACAGCATTTTTTTTTCCGGTTATAGGCTCTACCTAAACTAAACTAACTAAAAATATTATGGCAAACACATTTGACGCAGGACTATAATCCAGGATTATTTAAGATCACATGTAGATATATTTTAAAATGTATAGATCGTACAAATGTTCAAAAGAGCACATCTCTGATTTTATGAAAAATAAAACATTATAGTTGAAAATCCATTTCCGAAGCTGGAAATTGAACTGGTACATTTGGCGATAAAATACAAAACCGATTTTGCGCACTGGCGCTGTTACTGGACTGTCTACTATTGCTAGAATAATACAACAAAACTAATGTCAAGACAAATCAAAAAAATTCAATATTCATATAATAACTTTAAAGTCATACTTCACTTTACTTATCATGGCATCACGTAATATCGGGCGGCTCCTTTGCCATCTGTTGCAGACGACGTGTTTTGAAAAATCGGCAAAGCGTTGTTACTTTGTCCGTTATAGGAATCAAACTTGGAACGTCAAGCACAGCAGTCGTGTAACTATCGCCACGCCTCCGAGGCAGCTCTTCCATCCATACTACATACATGCATACTTACATAGATTCACCCCTGTTTCCTAGAGGAATAGGCAGAGACTACGGATTTCCATTTGCTACGATCCTGACACACTTCTCTGGCTTCATTCACTTTCATCACATTCCTCATACACGCCCGTCGGTTCAAGGTGCTCTTAACCTCGCCATTATCCAGAATGCCTCCGATTTGATCGAGATACGTTCCTCTTGCGACTGTTCCATTTACACTAGCCTTATAAACTTTCTCAGTCAGTCTTTCCTCGTCCATTCTTTCTACATGCCAAACAAAACCAACTCAACATATCCTTTTCTATTCTTGTCACTAATCACACTATTCCTTATTCTATCTTTTAGAGTCACACCACATATGCTTCTAAAGAAGCATGAGAGCAGAATAAATGCTGTAGAAATGAGAGCGCTATCATTTCTACAGCATTTATTCTGCTCTCATGCTTCTTTTGCCATACCCAACTTTCACTTCCATACATAAGTGTGGACACTAATAGTCCTCTATGAACAGCCAAACGTGCCTTTTCGGATACATTTCGACTGTACATAAAAGCGCGTAGAGCTCCATTCATTTTGTTGCCAGCAATCGTTCATCCATAGATACCAATGTTATAAAAAATTGTCGCAAATGCAATCGAGGTCACGGATGAAAGCTAGAATGATACAAATGAATGATAGAAATCTTCGTTCTTCCAATAACCTCCTTTTACTCTGTCCTTCTCATACATATGATTTTCTACATTCTTTCTTCTTCGTCAAGTCCGTTTTACTGTGAAATGCGCTCCCTCGTGAAGTCAGGATGTCAACAAACCGTTACACTTTCAAGGTGAAAGTACGTGCTCTCTTCCTTAACAGTTTATTAGATTAATAATATATAATACGTATTTATATATCTATCTATATATATTTGTCTATATTTTATTTAGATTATATAATATGTTTATTGGTATATATATATTATGTAATATATCGTTACTATTATGATATTCTTGAGTATATGTTTAGTATATGTAAGTGTATATATCATGCTGATGTATGCACCTACTATTTTTATTTCTGCATCTCCCAATAGTTGACTGGTAGATAAAGCCTGTGGCATTAACTCCGCCGGTGTACTATTTTGTGCATAAAGTTTAAATAAATAAATAGAACAATATGTTATCAAAATATTAACGACCGTTAATTAAAAATGTTTGCGGGCGTAATGATTTATGTTTTACAAACATATATCAATAAGCACGCAAGCATCTTTAATAACAATTAATTACACTCGGTGGATTTTATTAGTAAGATTAGACGCGCGATTGTCTAGAACATTGTTACAAGACTAGATGTCCCCCGGGCTTCACGTTTATGATCACTGCTGTGCTTCCGTGGCTCATAGCGAGATGTTATCAATCAAATGCAAATAAAACTACATCTGACTGGTAGTTTTAGAGATAAGCACGTTCAAACAAACCTCAAACCACAAACAAACACATAGGTTTTATATATCTATTTATGTGGATTTGTCCGATTGATTTTGCTCTTTTTGTTGCATAAAAATCTTTTTAAGAGCAAATAAAACGCCGATAATTAAAGACAAAATGGCTCTTTAAGCTGCCGATCTGTGATCACTTATTCTTAACCAAATTAAACAAATGTGAAGTTGACGCTTAAAATGCGTCACATATACATAATATTTTAAGATGCTTATTAAGACCTATATGCTGCTCCATTTTCCTAAAACAGTTAAAATGTATGAAATAAAAAGTGATAACTACAATAATATCGTTTCAGCAAGCTTGCAGTACCTAGACACGTATTTCGCACTAAGGAACATGTCTTCGGTAGTATAGTGGTCAGTATCCCCGCCTGTCACGCGGGAGACCGGGGTTCGATTCCCCGCCGGAGAGATTCTTTTTGTGTTTCTTAGCAGCAAAATAACTTAATATTGAAATATTTTACCGTATTTATAAATAATATTTATGAAGTTAACTGCATATTTTTTTAGAAATATTTTCTTTTTATGTTTATTTTATATCTTTGATAAGGCGTGGCGGGGCGTCTTGGGCTAGTAGTCTGGGCACTTCTTATTTACTAGCATCTTGTTGTAAAAAAAAATCTCGCTTTGTAGGACCATATACCTAATATAAAAAATGCTTAAACATATCACCTAATTATTTATTAAAGAATTAAATAACAGTATTCTAAAGTAGCCAGACATACATCAAACTTAGACATCATAATCGACCTAAGACGACGCAAACCAATCACAATATAACTAACAAAATATCGCAATAAGCAACTCGCAACAGATACATTTATCAGTCCATTTCTACTTCTACCTACACCATATCCATGTATCTCAACCTCGTAATGGTACAGCATTAGTTAGTGACGTAAGCACACCTGTACCGACGGAGCCTAAAGATAAATGGATGATGTTTTTGCACACTGAGCTATTTGTAAACCTTACAAGCTTTTTCGGATTTGTTTTTTAGAGGGTAGGATGGAATTAATAGTGTCTTCAGTTACTTTTTACTTCGATAGGTGGCGTGTGTACTTATGTGTTTGATCGCTACAAACGATATTCTAATCGTTCGTCTTTATTTCTATAAAGGTGAATTAAATCTAAATTTTACAGCGGTTGTTTAAATTCGATATTTTGTTTAAAAGAACCTATTTGACTGCCGCTTTAGTGTATTGGTAGTGATTGTAGCAGATCTCAGGTTCGATTACTGGGTCAAGAAAAGAGTTTTTGAGCTTTTCTGTTAAGACAATTCTAAATAGCAACACGGATTTAGGAGCTGTGCCCAAAATACGGCAAAAGCCCATACTTTCTGTGACTTAAAACTATGGCTGGTGAAATTTGGATGTAATATATATATATACCTATTACCTAGGTATACGTTTAGTTGCCTGATATAGTTATAAAGTTATGTATGTAATTATATGTATGAACTACCTCTTGAAATAATTCTTAAAGTATATACTTCAACCTACGGCTATTTATGTTTTGTGCATTCTTAATCTCACACCAATATATTTTCAAAGGGCCCATCCCTTTAAAGGTGCATATCACCCACATTTCACTAGTTTACATCATACTTCCCACTACCATGCGATGACACGACGTTAATACCGCCTACAGGACACATATCAAGACTCCATGACGTACGTACGTACCCTTCTACTCAGAATTACAGACCAGGAAAACAGACAGTTCCCGATCCGAGAATATACATAACGTAGGGCTTCACAAACAATAAGCGCAAATTTATGCCACGGAACTAAGTAAGTATCCTAAAATTCTTAGGAAGTGTGTAGTTTTCTCATCAGTGCATATGATAACTGATGTGGAGCGACCATCATTTGGATCATTTAACCCAAATTGATGTCATTGCCGACGCGCTGCGCAGGCGCATTATTAATAACGGTTCTTGCTCAACAAATGGTATCTTGTATTTATTGATCATCATTTCTATCAGTTGGATCGTGATACAATGGTTAGGATTTATGTTTAGTAACTTGTGAGCAAATTATAGATGGATGACCAGATTATGCTTCGTTAGGTTTCTGGTCGGATACTCGTGTCGGGAAAAATGCTATAAAGCATTTCTGTAAACATTTTCTGAGTTGATGTAAATGTACATAGTTCAAACAAAATGTCCGGTAGAGGGCTTATAGGTGCATGGGACCTAAGAGTATAACTAATAGATCTCTCTTTACGGTATACAAGGTACTGTGTTAAAGGAAGAGAGGCAGTCATTCTTCTTTCTTGCGTTGGTAACACAAACAATATCTTGTTGGTAACACAACTACAAGTTGCAGTGGCACAACTTATTATTTCTGGCATTCCAAGACTTGACAGGTTAAGGGTCAATAACTAATTAGTAATTAATACCAATAGTGTTGTAAGCCTCCATAAAATAGAATATCGACGTGAAATAGCAGTATTCCTACTGTTGTGTTTCGTTTGGTGAGTGAGAGTGCCGGAGGCTCAGTCACCCCCTTTTCCCCTTCGCACTCCTTCGCCTTCCCACTTCCTTTCCTAAAGGGTCGGCAACGCGCAATTTATGTCTCTGGTGTTGCAGGCGTCCATAGGCTAAGGTGACCACTTACCGTCAGGTGGGCCGTTTGCCAATATATGTAAATAAAAAAAAAAATTACTATTGATCTCCAACTAAACGAATAAAGACTGCCTCGTTGGCTTGGCGATAGTGAATGCGTTTTCTGTGCATTAAGACTCGGTTTTAAACCCTTGTCTACGTTTCATTTAGTTTTTCGAACAATAAATTCAGTCTCAGCACGGTATCTGAGTTTGTGCTCGGTGGACGGCAATAGGACAGCTATTATCTACCTAGGACCTGTATCTATAGTTGGTGAAATGTGAGTTTAATCCACCTCTATTTGTATATATATTAGAAAAAAAACTGCCGTAGAGCCTTTAAAAGGCTTCTAAATGAAATCTCTATCAATCAGTTCGCGACAGTTTCAATGGGTGGAACGACAAAGGGTCTGTTTAGAATTAAATAAATTGAAAAATGCGGACCTTTTCTAAAGAGAACGTAATTTATTGTGCGGGCCTTTTACACTATTGTTAATTGCATAGCGATGTTTAAGGTTGAGGTATAATAGCATAAGCGTGTACTTACAATTATTGCTGGGTTTGATTCCCATGTTCGTGTTCCCGGTAGGCATAAAGGTTTTCTTTTGGGATATATAAAATCGATAAAGAAATGAATTCAAGAAATTGAAGAATAAACGTAGATCTGATTTATCCTCATTTAGTTTTTTGGCTTATTTGTCAATATTACATGCATAGTAAAGGTACATTTATATAAGCCCAACAGACGTATTTGCGGTTGTATAAAACTACTTATTATAAACAATCTTACACTAACATCCTTCCAACGTGTCTTGTTGAGCTTATCCACAACATACGAGTATAAGTGAAATGAAATAATAATGAGTTAAGATGGATTTTCTTCGTATGCTTACTGTTTAAAGCTAGAATAACCATCATTTAGAATGCTAGTCCGACAACCATACTTAGGACTTAAAACATAGCCGTCAAAGATTAGACGTGTTGCTCCCCTGCTAAAGATAAACTGGCATCACTTTATGTATGTGTGTCTTATCTTATCTTGTGTGAGGGCCAGTCAGTACAGACCGGTGACACTTCGACCCAGTGGGATCTTTTGTGTCGACTTCCCCAATAACGACTGCCATAGATGTTCATGGCAGTCGGGACCGACGGCTTAACGTGCTCTCCGAGGCACGGAGCAGGCGATAATTGTCAATCAATACGCGTATGTGTGTCTTACTGGCAATTCATTCTAAGAAACTGTCCTAACCAAACTCTAAATCAATGAGACTTAATCAAAGACTAACTAGAACGCAGTATAGTCGTAATTATTCTCAATTTTAATTAAGCAGACTAAAGAAATTAAAAGGAGGACCCGCCGCGAAGCGATTACACCGTTTGTACGGAATGGAAAGAAAAAGTGTAAAAAGAACTAAATTCCAGTTGAAAAAGTGTAAAAAAGGATCCACTACAAACTGCGGTCGTTCTGTTAATCGCTAGAAACTGGTCAAGTGTGAACGTGTTTTTATCACACAGTAGTATCGATTATAGGTACATAAGTTTATTAGACATTGATATTTAAGTTGCTTTGTTCCTCGAAATAGTTACGTAGATTCGGTCGTAAAAAGCAGCGATAGTCTGGTGGGACCGTTGAACCCCTCTCTCTGAATTTTCGAGGTTATATGCCCTTTAAAGATTTAATTATCGCTCGCTTTAACGGTGAAGGAAAACATCGTAAGGAAAGCTATATGTCTGAGAGTTCTGAATAATGTTCTCGAAGATATGTGAAGTCTGTCAACTCGCACTGGGCCAGCGTGGTGGACTAAACCGGAACAGTCTTTAAGGGCTGATATGATTATATCTATACTTATATTATAAAGCTGAAGAATTTGTTTTTTTGTTTGCTTGAACGCGCTAATCTCAGGAACTACTGGTCCGAATTGAAAAATTATTTTAGTGTTGGCTAGCCTATTTACCGAGGAAAGTTATAGGCTATATAACATCACGCTATAACTCACGGTAGCGGCGCAGTAATCATAAACGCGAGTGAAACCGCGGGCACATCTAGTATTATATATAGCTTCGGTCGTGAGATCAATCAGTCATTGGCTTTTTCTGACAGTAAATTGTATATAGTAGCACGCAGTGTAATGTGGGATTTAAAACATAGCTAGAATATTATTATTATTTTGATTTACCTATTTATAATTTTGACGGCCTCGATGGTGTAACCGAGTGCCACGCCAGAGGTCGCGGTTTCGATTCCCGCTCAAGTCAAACATTTGTGTGTATAAACATGGATGTTTGTCTTGGTCTGGGTGTCCATATGTATAATATGTATGAATTACCAAAAAACAAAAAAAGTATATATATATATGTATCTTTATCCATTTGATTGTTCAGTACCCATAGTACAAGCTCTGCTTAGTTTGGGCTAGATGGTGTTGTGTATAATATGTGATAGAATATTATATTATATACGTACTCGAGTTCGTCTATTCGAAATGTATACAAAATTTTAAGCAGATTAAATCGGAGGACAATCTAATTTCCAACTTTTGTAAATGATAAAATATGACACACACATTGGCAAACATAATAAGCAAAGTTGTGACATCACACGTTAATTATCTTCTCGATCTCAACGTGATGAAGTGCCCCTACACTTTAGATTAGCCATTGTCCGCTAATGATCGATGAAAGAGGGTGTGTGGCGTAGGGTCAAAAGTAAAAGTGGCAGCGGCAGCAATACGCTGAAACCAAAGAAAGAAATCATTAGCGATTTACTTCTACACCATTATATTCTTCTACTTGAAATATTATGTTACCTAAGCTACGATTTATTCTTCTTTAAATGAGGTTTAATTATCAGCATTATTAATACTGCATGAATGTGTATACTCTTGTCATAGCTGAAGTGCGAGGCCACTAGCTCTGACGTCAATAGGGGCAATAGAACATGATATAAAAAGTGGACTTGACTCGGCTTAACGAGCTAAGCCGAATATCAGCAATTAGAAGGAATGGATTATCAGAGAACCGTATGAGAAAGCAGAGGTCGTTGGATCTGGAATCCATTCCAGACTAAATTGGAAAGGTTCCTCACTATAGGCATTTGTGTTATTACAGCTGGGCTAATTATAATGCCATTTATTTTGGTCTTTTTGTATGGGTCTTAGATGGTTTAGATTCATAATTACCACCCAGTAGGTGGTACTGCGATCGGTTTGTTCGGGCAGGACACCTTCTCTTGTATTATTTGTAAATACTTCCTGGTTCACCCGACGCTTTTGTTCGATACCACACGCACATTTTGTCTGTAAGGTTTCATAGGGTCTCAGTTTAATTCGTCCGGGTTAATCTCGCGTTATTGTCTGGAGGCAGGGGGTTCGAGTACGGTCACGGTAGCTTTGTCAACGACGAGAGGGGCACTCCTCACTTAATATGATCCGTCAATGTTTGATGTTTTAATTGTGTGATGTAAGGAAATAGCTTATGAATATACTTCAGATACCTTGACATGCCAATTGAGTTGGTAAACCTTATTTCAGAATACACATAACAAGTACCAGATGGATAGTCACAGAACACTTAGGTACAGATGGTCGTTTTAATACAATACGCGGAACACTTAATCACACTCATAGAAACATGTGTACACCATTGGCAAATGTCAGTTTGGGTA
The DNA here is from genome assembly GCA_963675205.1 of Catocala nupta. Lineage (NCBI taxonomy): Eukaryota > Metazoa > Arthropoda > Insecta > Lepidoptera > Erebidae > Catocala > Catocala nupta. The sequence continues at coordinate 25,537,071 of OY776090.1, read as the reverse complement.
TTCTAACGATTTGATTTTGTTTTTAATGTCAGCTCCCGCACTAGGAATAAATCCTGTTTCGCAGGCGGCTTTACAAACATTCAAATAACGGACAGAAAGAACACTCAGGCTCGGAACAACCATTTGTGGATCACACAAATTTTTGTCCCGTGTGGGATTCAAACCCATAACACTCGGCATAGCAGCATTGGCGAGGTGACCACTTAAATCACTAACGTCATTCATGCAGACGAAAATTTTGTTTGAAATCGTTGTATTTATATAGATGTTCTAAGCTGTCGTACGTGTATAATTATAACCAACTATTGTCAAGTACTCCAATAACGGTGATGCCCCATTAGTGCGCTGCGTAGCGTGGTCGCAGCGGATCAACGCATTGTATGCCACACCTGCGTTGCGACGACGTCGACGTCGCAGCGCACGAAGACGACGCACGTCCGCTGTCCATAGATTACCTCAGTCAGTCTCCACTATGGATTGGAACAAACGTGTTCTATTGTTGCTTTGTTGCTTTTATTGCGCCACCGCCGAAATAAACGTAGAAACATTAAAAGATTGTGGATATCTCCGTTGATTGCATTAAGAAATAGTGATGGTCAGTTTTTAGCAGTGGAACATTATCCATCGTCGCGGTCGCACCGGATCTCCGACAACGCAGCGCAACATCCTCCCCCGTTACGTCTCTCGTCCTTCGTTCAGTTGAAACGTCGGGTGCGACGACGCCGACGTAACGCATTAATGTGGCATGTCACAAAAAATATATGGAATACGACGCAGCGTCGACGCTGCGACGATGCAACGCAACGCAACGCACGAATGGGGCAGGGCTCTAAGGCTACGAATTAATTTGTGTAATTATGAATATAGATAACCTTTTACAATGTTAAAGTGGTTTTAATTAATTTTATTTTCTTGAGCCGTGTTTCATGATCCTACTTTTTTTATAAATCAAGATCGAAGTCGATGTATATCTTTACCTTTCAAACTGTGACTCAAATATTATGCGCTTATGATTGGAAACGATGTTTCATCAAAGAAAGTATTTTTGGCAATTCTTGACAGGCGATCCTCAGTACCATCACGGAATTAAAACAAGAGTCTGGTAGATGACAATACGCTCGCTTTTCTTTATGTGAGATATAAAATGTAATAACAGAATATGAGTCTGACAATACACCTTGCTTAACCCTTTGGGGATATACAGACACATCAGTGAACAGTGAACATCCTCAATTTAATCAGCCTCTCGTTCACCACCCAAAAATTCTCTATAACCACCATTCATCACAGGCTTACCAGAAATCTCCTTGAACTAACAAGTCCATTATTATTATAGGTAGTTATATAGTATATATGGAACAGAACCTGCGTAATGATTATACGATACAATAAAGCTACTAGACAAATGGATGCAAGACAATGCGAAGACAGGCGGCCACAATTGCACAATGGGACACTCCAACGGTTGTGGGGAAGGAATAAAGCAGGCAACACAATCTTTATGCTCGTACATACTAGTAACGTTTTGGTAGGCCTACTACAGCCATACTGGCCGAATGAAAAATATTTTTCAGAATAAGAATAATAAAGCAGTTTATTTCGTCAAAACATTAGTTAATAGGACATATTGTTTGAACTTGTATTTTAGTTTTATTCAGACAACAGATTAACATGACAAATACATGTCATGGACGATGACCTCGTTGCGCTTCCGTGCTACGGGGTGTGCTACGGGGGAATCAAGAAAATCTTTGTTTTTTTTTCGCGATCAATCATAACGATTTTTCTTGACTCCTTGACTTGACTGGGATCACGGACGCGCAACCGGAGCATTAATAATTCTTTTGTGAGTCAATTAGCGTTCCAAGGAACACAATGACTAAATAATAGAACACAATGAATAAATCTGACATCGAGTTACATTTGTACACAACCTTTTTAATATGCAGTACATATGTACGTGTAAGTTTACATTAGCTTAAACTATTAATTTTTATAAATAAAGTAATACTTAAGAGAAAATTATATGTTAAATTAAAAAGTAGACTTAAGTAAGATGTTAATAATGCTGAGTGGAACTACTGGTTTCGCCACAAAATGGTATTTATTGTTTGGCCTACATTGGTCTACGGTTCATACCAGAACGCCATTCAAATACTAGTATATTAAATTCTGTAGGATTACAAAATTTATTAAAAGTAATCGTGGTTCTTTTAAAACAAATAAATATAATTTAATCCAAATTTTAGGTAATGACGCTTAAAACTATAATGCTTGAACGAGAAACACAGATGAGACTTGTACATTAAATCAAAATTACGCATTGTTTCAAAAAGTTTAAATTAAACGAAGAAGTTAGTTCTAGAATCAAAAAATCATCTAAATGATGCTAAAGATCTAGGATCGTTAAAATATAAAAAGGTGTGTCAAACAGGTACGAACACAAGGCCTCCTAGTTGACATCTCGTCGAGGCTTCGGGGCGGGCGACAGGGGTGACGAATTTATCGAAGGCATGAAAAATGATACAAGCTTGCCGACGAGCGCCTCCTACCTCGTAGGGTATCAACTACTCAGCAATTATATCTATATACAGGTTGGCTCATTGAAAACATTGGTATCTGGTTATTTACCTCTGAGTCTTCTTTGAACAGGTTAATCAAAACACTATGTGGGTCTGTGTGTCTGTTAGTGACAGGCATAGCTCTGGAACCACTGCACCCATTGACTTGTAACTTGGTGTACAGACACATTGGGGTCATACCTCGTACGAGTTTGAATATAGGCCCTGTGGGTCAAAAGACCCTCGAGATATAGGGGTCATTTTTTTCATTACTTTTACATTTAAGACGAAGTGGTTGAATCCTGGGTTTTTACACCCATCTCGTTTAACATAGTGTAAATATGTTTTTAAAAATACATAGATTTTGCCCGCGACTTCGCTCGCGTAAATATAAGTAAGGTTAGTAACAGTGTTTTTTAAAGATAAAAGGTACCCTATGTTCTTTTCTGTTCCCTTGACAACGTGTATGCAAAATTTCATGATAATCAGTTGAGTAGTTAAGGCGTGAAAGCGTAATAAACAAACAAACTCATATTCGCATTTATAATATTAGTTAGGATTAGATAACAGGTCTTAATTGTATAAGTCTTTAAAGGTAAAAATACCTATTTATTGCCCGACGTTTCGAGCTCTTCACGTCGTGATCACGCCACGACTGATGCGAGGCAGACGAAACGTGAGACGTTTGACTGGTGTGAGCTTAGCGATGTCTTCGTGAAGCCACTACTCGGATTAAGATATATTTTTTTATAGTCTCGTCAAAAATAAAAATCGAGTTACCAAGGCAATAATTTGATATCACATAATTATTAAAACAAAACGGTAATATAGAAAATCATGTTGTTTACCTGTTATAAGCATGCCACACACGTGGTACTTTTTTAACACACAAGTAAAAGTAGCAGATTGTGAATATGAATGAGTCTATTATATAAAAGAATACATAAAAAAAAAACTCGTCGATATGGCCACACTCCGCCTTATGGTAAGCAGTCGTGTGGTTTAAAAGCAGTGGCCTCCACACCGTCCTCATAGCAGCCGAGGCGATGTTGAGGTCTCTACTTTGACGGCCTGAGAAGGTGCTTTTTCACTCCCCGCTTAAAGGACCCAGGATTGAAGGAAGAAGGAAACACGTGCCTTGGCAGAGAATTCCATGCCTTGATCGTTCGGCAGGGGTATGCGGACAGAGGATACTGTGAAAAAAAAAACAATAATATTTTGCCCGGTTTGTTAATATTAACCAGTATCTTACAAACAATAATTTTATAGGTATATAACTAGCTTTTGCTTGCGACTTTGCTCGCGTAAAGCTTAGATTAGATTAGGAGGTTTCATTTTAAATTAAATATAGCCTATGTTACTCGGTGATAATACTGATAATATAGCGTTCTAATAGGGAAATAGTTTTTAAAATCTGTTAAGTTGTTTTTGAGGTAAATACTTACAAACAAACAAACAAAACATCCAATCTTTCCTGTTTATAATATTAGTATAGATTAATTATTAACGGAATATAAATAAAATTATTGTTATTTTATCGAGAAGTAACAATACGATAAGTAAAAAGGTCTATTAATAACAAATCCATCTAGCTTTATAGTAAATTTAGTAAAAAATTCCAGTATATTTTTCTTTCGAACGACCAAGGCGTGTTGGCAGCATCCTAACAAACACCCCAGCGTGTCCAGATGGTATCTCAATGAATGATTAGCTGCAGACTGCTCTACAGACATCGGAACGTTTGTGCTAACCACCGATTACGATAGACTCGTGATACCTCTGAGCTCACAAAGAAGTTTATTTTTTGTAGCTTTTAAGTCGGTATACATTTTTAACTACATTTACTCACGAATGTTTCCTTAAGAGCTGGGAAATCGGCATATTTGAAAGTTCAACATAAATTTCATAATGTTTTTTAAGATATGTGATGTCTGCCAAACCGAATTGGGTCCGCGTGGTGGACTATAGCCTAAATCTTCTCAAGAGGTTCGTACCCAGCTTTAAGATTGTCGATAAACATGGCTGATATTATAAAGATTATGTTTAAATAGAAACTACGTAGTTCCACGAACTCTAATCCTGGCATAGTCTCTCTTGCTTAATTCTTTCATCACATCGTCATGAACGCTCGTTAATTAACTATACTCTTAACTTGGCTTTTCCTCAGAATCTTTCCAAACAGATCAGAACACGTTCCCCTTGGTCTCGCCATACCTTTTGTCTAACCATAATGTTCTGGTTATCCTTAAGAGTTGTATCGAGCCTCAATGGCCGTAGCTTTTTGTTACTCGTTATACTTAAACAAGGGGTTTAACTTAAACTGTAAGTATCAGTTACACTGTGTTCATCACTGTCCAATATCAGAGGACATTAATATAGCGATCATTCCGAAAGATTTCACCCCCTCGGATACGTAACTATTATTTATCGACGCATGCGTAACGGCTGGCGCCATCTAGTTGCACGAGACGTAGGCTTCAACAACGTATAGAGCCTCTACGTGTAACAAATAGGCGTGGTCATAGATTAGAATCGTACGGTCTCTTTGAAAGTCGAATATTAATTAGATACCGTTATGATAACTTTGTCAATTCCTCAAGTTTGACAAAGTAGGTACTCTAAAACACAAAAAAAAGATAAGTCATAAAAATTTACGAATTGTAAAGCCTTTTGTTTCGAGTTATCTATCCAAGAGTGTGTTGCATTTCGCTCAAGTGAAGAAGAGATTACCATTTTCTTTGAATTGCCAACTATAATAAGTGCAATAGTCATCTTACAAAGTCCAATTCCTCAGTTTTTCAAGCGAGTTCCGTGGGCACCGGAGGTTGTCGAATTTGTTTTAAAAATAAACGTTCAACATTGCTAACTTTTGGTAATTTTACTCTTTATTTTTGTTATAGATTTCTCTTAACTACTACTGTACATTTGATTACCGAAATAATAATAATACTTAAAACATTACCCTCCTGGCGCAGTCCGGTAAAAATCACATAATAATATCTCTTTCCATTCCTTGTGCTAAACTAAGCCTAAAACTAAAACCAATAACACCTAAATAATTTTGCCAAACAACTCAAATTCCTTCTACAAGTTACGTAACCCTATGCCAAATTTCTGTCGCATTTTCCATTGTTCTTATTCATTGAAATATCGCGCTAAAATATATTGCGTTCTAATAACTCTTATTACAAGGACATAAGGTCTAATTTACCAACTGTTGTGTGTATTTTTGTGCAGTACTGAGGGGTGTAAGGCATTGTTCGCGAGATTTCGTTCGAGAACCAGTGCCCTTTGCTAATGAGCCGTTAGAAAGGAAGTGGGTACCGTTCGTCATATTTATTTGACACTCAATAAATGATAATGGAGCCTTCAAGTCATGGTCATTGACACCTAGTATTTGGTTTTTATGTTAAACTGCGGAAATCGGAAAATGCCCGCTCGCTCTGGGAGCAATCCTACTGAGGAAGCTTCTGCACTCTAAAGAAAATCGCATCAATATACTTGTTTTGTGATTGTGCGGTGGGAGGACTTTCAACTTCAGGTTTAAAGGAATTTTCAAGCTTTCGTTGTAGCTGAACATAGCTATCGTAATCCTAACTAATAATATAAATGCGAATGTAAGTTTGTTCGTTTGGTACGCTTTTAGGCCTTAACTACTTGACCAATCGTCATGAAATTTCGCATAAAGGCTATCGGAGATACAGAAAAAGACATAGGGTACCTACCTCTCATGTACCGAGGGATAGCTAGTTAAACATATAATTTCGTATGTATAAAGGGATAGGCCGAGACTACAGTTTTCTTCTTGCTATTATTCTGTCATATCTCTCTTGCTTCTTCCACATTCATTACATTCTTCATATAAGTTTGTCGGTTTAAGACCTGCTCCTATCTTCGTCTTTCTAGTCATCCTTTCTTCAAGGCTGATTTTAAATTAGCCAGTTAATTATCATGCTATTATTATTAAAGGGTTATTATTTTTTCGGCTGTGTTATGCTTTTAGTAGTATACCGATGTAAAATAATTGGCAACAAGGCCGGCGGGCTCATCCATATAAAATTTGCGCCAATTTATCACCTCCTACCATTATCATTCTAATAATTACTAAAAGTATACTGCTTTTAAAAAGCTATCAAGTAACATATATACCACCAAAAATGTTACGTCATCAAAATATTACAATGCCTACTAAAATACGTGTCGTTATTATAACATAAGATTGATTACACACAACAACTTTACATCATAATTTAATTATTAACAAACTTCGAAATAATCCAAATTCCATTTTCTGAACTCCTGAAAATCATCCTTCGCACGGCATATTTCAAATAGCAGGCTGTAGGGGGCGCTCTGGGCGCATTTCCGGTTAATGACAATGGATAAACGACGTCACATCCGGTTAGCTTTGTGCCCGATCGCTCCATTTCCTCGCGATGTAGACTTTAGACAAGTTTAATGGGACCGTTTGATACATACAACGGGAATGTTATTTGATTTTTCTTGTTCATATTTATTGAAGAAATGTGAAGACGGTTCCTGTAATATTTATTATTTGCTCTGTTGTGAACTGAAGTATACCTTAGCAAATGCAGTTTGTAGGTGACCTATTGTTAGAGTTTTCTAAAATGCTCTTTGACTAATTGAAGCGATAGCTTATGTGCTCTATGAGAAGATGAGATGAGTGACACGGGTATCGAATTCTCTTCTACAATCAGCCACAAACATACGAGTAAACTTATGCCATGGGATGTCAAAAGAAATCGGCGTGGAGAGTATAAGTTTAATCAAAACTAAATGGCAATTGAGTGTGACTTTTAAATAACTTAAAATTTACGAAATAATCTACCAAAATAACCTACCTATCTCTTAATTATATTTACGCCTAATAAGTAACTTGAAAACAAACGAAGTGTGTTAAAATCGTCGAAGCCATTAAAATGCCTGAAATTGGCACTCAAAGAACCTAATTATAGTCAAGTCGTTAATTTCGCACGAAATCAAGAAAATACCCATAAGTTACGAGCTGGAGGGTAGAAATAATTAAAAAATACGAAATGGCGCCTTTTAATGACCCTCAGAAGTGTTAGTGAACTTAAACGTTTCTTTTATTTTTGCTTTTGTAAATATTTTGTTTTGTCTGTTTTGTACTAGATACTTGATCTGTTTTGGAACGCTTTTAGTGTGTAGATATATGATGAATTGTAAATATATTGAATGAGTTTTCGGTACTAGAATAACCTATAAATTAAGTACGGAAATATCTTAATACAAATTACATTATATTGTCTTCTGTTTACGCGAATGTTATTCATTGAAATTAAACTACTACTACTACTACTACTGGTCTCCCCGTGACCATGGCTGCTGAAAAGCAACCGAAACGTCGGGGAAAGTGTAAACTTAAAAACAAATAGATTGGATAGTTTTAATAATTTAATTAGCTTAAAATCAGTAAAGTTTAATAGTACAGTATAGTAGTGTAACAGTTTCTAAATTATGTAATAGAGTGTTAAATAAACAACGCGATAAAATCCGTATATAGTAGTTTAATTTCAATTAATACAAATTATTTAGTAACAAAGAAGTCGAGTTTGAAATATTTGGAGGTAGTATGTTCTTCCGGTTTATGTTCACATACCAATGTGTAATGCTCGCATGTAACAACACTGTGTGTTGCCCAGATAGTTGTTCTGAATTTCGGTGTTACTTGGGTTAGCGGTTTGTTTTAATTAAAATTTTACCGCTGTATAGTCGTTCTATGGTGAAAGCCTGAATAGAATCAATTCTTTTAAATGACGTAATGAACAAATCGTTTCATAACTAAGGAATATTTTTTTGTAGATACACATCTTTTTAGATAAAATATTTATCGACTTATCACTATTGTTATTAACAGGATTTATTTGTTGTTTCAGGAAGTTTTGGAAAAGCGTATCAAACAGTTGGAGGCGCAATTGGAAGAAGAGAAAAGAAGGACTCAGAGAGAACGGATGGCGGTCACCAAATTGCAGAATAAGCTAATAAAGGTAAGGTATTATTGATTTATAAGGACCTCCAACAACGAATACACACATATTTCAATTAAAAGCATAGTACAGTTGGATGTTTTACGTGTTCTTACTAACAAAGTACTTACTACTCATCTCGATGGTGTAGTGGTTAGTGTAACCGACTGCCACGCCTAAGGTCGCGGGTTCGATTCCCGCAAACATTTGTGTGCATGAACATGGATGTTTGTCTTGGTCTGGGTGTTTCTATGTATAATATGTATGTATTTAGAAAAAAAAGAGTATATATGTATGTTTATTCATTGTCTAGTACCCATAGTACAAGCTCTGCTTAGTTTGGGCTAGATGGTGTTGCGTGTATGTGGTAGAATATATTATTATATATTTTTCATGTTTCTCTTATCACAAGTACTTTCCAAGATATTATATTAGAAAATACCTGGCCCTTTGGGAGGCTTACACGGAGACATGGGTCCAACGTGAAGAGGCCCTTCGAGAGTTTTAATCAAAGGTGTGATGGAACACTTACAGCGGCACTAGCCGCAGCAGGCGTAGGACTATTGCTACGTATGGAATCTAATATATGGGCTATAGGTATGGGTGTTTGGTGGACCGGTATATTGCTAACTATGGATGAAAAACGGCGTCTGCCCTGAATACTCTAATAGCATCAATGCAATGGGCAGACGGTGACTCGTGATTATTATTAATATTATACATAAATGCAATTAAATTAAAAGTAAAAATATTATTTATTATAAAAAGAATATTATATATACACTACGTTTTTACAACTATTTTAACATCCATGTATATTATTTAGAAACCGGATCCGTGATCGAACAGTTGCCTATTCAAGGGAAAAAATCAACGTGAGTTAATAATTCGATGTCTCGTCATACGATTGTATACTAATTATAAAATAAGATTAGTTGACTACCACTAATCATATTTAAAAAGCAACTTAACTACTAAGTTAAGTTACTTTTTATTCCCGATAACAGAGATGTATACCATATCTGTTCCCATGATTGAAAAGCAACAGAAATATTTAAATAAAGTGTAAATATAAATACTTATAAAAGTTGTTAACTAAATAAACCGCAAAGTAATTCGTTGGCAACTCAAGTATGTAACTATTTAATAAGTACACATAACTTATATAAACCAGGAATACGTGACGAGATTTGCTCGAGCATCTAAATTGGCAGTAGTAAAGATTAACTCAAGGCAAAAACATGCAAGCGGTATCTACTTCAGATCTGTGAACACGCCTTTCAAGTTACAAACACAATTGTCACCCCTTTAGACAAAAAAAAAACTGCAAACATCTCAATCAATCTCTTCTCCAATCAATCATCTCTTATAACTGGAAAACAAAGAAGAATAACTGATTGAAACCTTTTAAAGGCTTAGCTGTGAGCGAGAAGGAGTGATTGGTTTTTCGTTTGCATAGAATCCCGGGGGCGGGGTAATCCCGACGTTAAATGTAACTTTTAGATTGGAACAATTATGTTGTAACGCCAGTATTGTTTCTATGGATACCTGGGTTAAGGAGACGATGTTTACTGGCTTTGAACTTGCGTATTAGAGATTATTGAGTAAAATATTGTTTATTATTATTCTGGAGCCAGCTTTAAGACATGGAGGACAGTAGCCGTGGATAACACACTTCTTTAACTTGAAATCCAAAGATTAAAATTGGCTGAAATTACAAGGCAACTATCGCTCTAGGAATAATTCCTGAGTCGCGGGGGAATTCACAAACATTCAAACAACGGACATAAAGAACGCCTAGACTTGAAACAACCATTTGTGGACCATACAAATTTTTGTCCCGGGTGGGAATCGAACCCACAAAACTTGGCGTAGCAGCAGTGGCGAGGCGACCACTTAAACTTACGACATCCAGTCATTTTAGCTATTTGAACCACTGCGTTGTGACAAAAACTAAGTTTACTATAAAGGTACTTTTGTTTATAAAACACGAATAACAATAATTATAATCGGTGTATTCGATACTTGAACAACTGCACCTTAACTGGCCGACACTTGTCAATATTTGGCTTCTATTAATTAAAGCTTCTCCCCTATAGACGGCCGATTCGAGGAATCTCGTACCTTGCGTCAAACACTAACAGATAAAATCCTACAGATAGGCCATATCACAAATAGGTAGAAAACTAATATAATAACAGCAAGATTTTTATGGCGAACATTATGAAGCATAACATTATAAAGAGGAAAGATTTGTGTTTTTTTTATTGATAAACTCTGAGAGTACTAAATAGATTTTAATCATTATTTCACTATCAGAAAGCTTCTTCATCTAAAAGTAAAATAGGCTAAATTAAATCACGCTGTGTGCCATAAGAGCGGCGCGGTGCGCATAGACTTGGTTGAAACTGCGACGGCTAATATTATACATATAATCTTAGTCGCCATTATTGCAAATTGTTACTTCAATTGATATATGTATGTGTGTATCAGTTTCAGTCTTCTCTACTTTACCTGACCTTGCTTGTGTTTAATTATAATAATACTAGCTTTTGCGCGCGGCTCCGCCCATGGTACTTACATCAATGAAAAATGTCCTTTCCCAGGTTTTAAACTACCTTTGTATCAAATATTAATAGAAATCGGTTGAGTGGTTTAGCCGTGAATACGTAACAAACAAATGGACAGACAGAGTTACTTTCGAATATATAACATTAGTAAGGATTAATTATAATAATATTATATATAATTATTATAATATAATTTATAATTATTCTTGAGCAAGTTTGACATCCATTTTTGTTTACTAATATAATACTTTGATTGCACGTAGGCGCAAGGTGACGTAGTAGTTTAAGTGATCGCCTCGCCACTGTAATTGCGCCGAATATAAACCTATATGTATAAATCCTATATAAACTACCCCACTGCTGGGCATGGCCTTCTTATCAGTATGAGAAAGGTTAGGCTATAGTAGTAGGTTGTTTGTATTGCAGGTATTCTCAAGATGTTTGTTTTTCTCCTTAAAGCGAGCGAAAATTACTATTTATTATCACATAACTTCGAAAAGTCATAGGTGCGTGCCTTGGGATCGAACTTGAAACCTGCTGCGTGGCTAACTATTGTAACAATTTTACTGTAATTTGTTACCGGAGCTGTAAACATTTGCATTAATATTGATAAAACAGTCGCACAATGCTGATTCAGCGCCAAAAGAATCTATTTACTCACAACACATAGTTTTATTCCCTAAATAAATTAACTAAGCTGTCAATCAAAGCAGTGACGTATCTGCTTATTTTATTATTCTTTTCCCCTATCGATTGTTCAATTAAAATTGGTGTTGGTGAAATTCAGCAGAATATTTTTTCACTGAGCAGGCCGAACATCAGGCGATATGCAGTAAGTGGAAAATTCCGTTAATGCTTATTTCCATTGAGTTTTCATTGATATTTGTCAGGATATTGCGAATATCCGTGTTTATTTTGTTTACAAATTTTATTTGTTTTAGAGACCGACGTTACAGTTAGCTGCGTTTGCATAAAGCGAGTATCGTTTTTTTATTGTAACGTTGTATATTCTTTCATGGATAAAATGATGATTAATCCATACTAATGTTATAAATTCGAAAGTAAGTCTGTCTGTCTGTGTGTACAGTTTCGCAGCTAAATCACTGCACCGATTCTTAAACTATGCCAAGGAGATAGATTGTATCCTGGGTAAAGCCATAGGCTACCTTTCATCCTGATTTAAGGCCGCGTGGCATTTACGCGGGCAAAGCTGTATATTCATATGTCATTTACTTTGTCGACACAATTGCAGTTTGATTGTGCGTACTTGTTTAAATAGAAAAAAACTCATTATTATGACTAAGAATTGTGCTTTAACCTATTAAGTCACAGCGGCACATTGCCGGCCAGATACAAAACGTTCAAACGGCCTCGATGGCGACACTAACCACTAGTGTAATTCTGAGGTCGCGGGTTCGATTCCCGCACAAGACAAATATTTGTGTGCATGAACATGGATATTTGTCTTGGTCTGGGTGTTTCTATGTATAATAAGTATGTATTTACAGAAAATAAAAGTATATATGTATGTTTATCCATTGTCTAGTACCCATAGTACAAGCTCTGCTTAGTTTGGGCTAGATAGTGTTGTGTGTATGTGGTAGAATATTATTATAATATTATTATTATTATTAATTACGTCTGGCGTACCAAAAATTGACTGTTTAACTTTAATAAAATTATAAATTTGCTAGTTCCACCGAAAATTTACCTGTATCAGCTAAAATACAACCTTCCAGTCCCAAACAACTTGCAAAACCCTCTGATTCGTTGATAATCGATCGTCAGAACAAAATAAAACGATTGTTGAACAATTGGACGAGGCAATCAGCGGTAGAATTCCCAGTAGACTGATCACTGTGGCGTAGAACACAAAGGTAGCAAGCTATAGGTCTGCGTACAAAATAAATGTTAACGCAACTATAAACAAAATAGAGCCGGATTTTCCCGCTGACAGACATGAGTGAATTTGTTTTTGAACGTTTAGTTGGTTGGATTGAATTTTGTTTAGGAAAAGGCTGACATTTTTTGGGAAATAAACAGGATGACTGGATTTAAACTGTCAAGTATTGTTATGCTAGATAGTATTGAAAACCTATGGTGTCTGGCCGCCGGTCTGCCAAACATAACTAATAGGCAAAATGTTAATGTGACACACCCTAAATTCTAAAAAAAATACAAACATGATATTATTTCATATATGATATCAGCCTTGTTCACCGATTGGCGTAGGCCTCTTATCAATATGAGAAGGATTAGACGAAGGATTAGACTATGGTCTACCGCAGTGCGAGTTGGCAGACTGTACACATCTTTGAGAACATTGTGAAGAACTCTCAGGCATGCAGGTTTCCTAACAATGATTTCCTTCACCATTAAAGCAAGCGACATTTAACTATTTAATAATTATAAAGAATATTCAGTGGTGCCTTGAGTTTGAACTCGAGACCTGTGCATGGCAGTCCAACGACCTCCCAATAGGCTTTGGCTGCTACTAGATAAATTGTATATAGACAGTCAGACAAGTCGTAAACTTAGAATATTTTAATCTACCAACTTTTACTTATACACTTAGTGGAAGTAGTTTAAAACTACTGCGACTGAGTGTAGGTTCGATAAAACTTGACGTCTATGGCCCCAGGGTCTCTCGGAACAAACATCTTGTTCCGTTTGTCGTCTGTCTGTGTTTAGTTTTCTGCTGATACCCCTCGCTGCAGCCGTTTCATCTGGGACACTTAAACACTGAAATATGCAAGTCAGTCGATAAACAGAAAAGCTTTTGCAAATTGATTAAATTTACTTTAAGTTTACACTGTAAATATAATATTATAGTTTTAGAACTAATATTAATATACATATATATATTGTATATTTTTTTAAAGATATTCATATTACTAGTATCATTGTTAACCCCTCTAGCTAAACTAGAAAGCTTGTGTGGAGCGGGTTCACGTTAGTAGTGCAATGGATGGCATTCCAACCCGCGACCTCTCGATCGCAAGTCCAATACCTTATCCATTAAGCTACCGCCACTTTTTTTATATATGCACTTATGTCTGTATATTTCTGGGTAGGCAGGAATAAATAAGATCCACATTTCCCTTGTTATATTTTAGTTTCCACGTGATATGGAGTGAACCTTTTGCCCTCTAGCAAGGCAATTTACAGATTCCGCGCAACTAATTATGATTTTCTAATTTGTCTTTATGATCTACAATACTTCGATCAACATGTAAGTCGAATTAGAGACCTCAAACATGCATAACTGTAACATTATGCTACGTAGACATTTGCTTATTTTCTGTTAAAAATACTCTGTAGAAAGGCTCATTTTTAGACGCTGAATTACCAGCACAGTGTCTGAAAATGTGCCTTATAGATGGCAATAGTGTCACCATCTAGAACGTGGTACCTATAAACATTGCTGACGACATGTGTGGGTGTTTATTTACCTCCTATACCTTTCGAAATGTTTAAGTAAGAAGACTCTACATAGACATGTATATATTTTATTTGTCGCTGGCTTGATACACTTGTATCATGTGCTTATACGTCCTTTCCATATCCATCTTTTAGTAGCTAGCAGTATTATAGTTACTGTACCTACATGTACTTCAACTACTGATGAAAATCACGCCCTAACCATAAATTTGCTAGTTAGTTGTAGTGTTGTGTAAGTTAGTGTCTCTGCAAAACCTCCAGACGATATATGGCGTGAAGTTTAGCATTCACACATCTCGCATGCTGAGTAGGTACGTCCTGTATCAAGTTTTAGGATTAACTGCAGCATCCCGTTGTGTTAGGAAGTCTAGACTTAAAGAATTATTACATGAATGGCTGGCTTAGACAGTTTCAAGTCACATGGTCATTGGCTATACACCGTATGTTGCGGGTTCGATTATTTGTAATACAGAAGGCCAATCCTTGATGTAAAAACTGTTCAAAATAGAGTGTCGTATTAGTCTCAGTGTTACAAATATCACAGAATGTTATTCTTAAATAAACAACAAATGTGAGTATACTTAAATTGCATTTCAATTCACATTTGAAGTTTATTAAACTAGAACAGAGCATAATATTTTATTAAGAGAACCCTTAGTTACTTATATATTTGATATTCAAATTGGTATTAGTACTTGGTATTTCACATGTCATCACAGACTACGGTTACCAATTACAATTAGGTGGGCTGAATGCATTCTAACCTTTGTCGACTGAAAATCTCTTATTTAATGCAAATGCAGTGTAGGGTTTCTTTTACTATCAAAACCAAATAAACCAGTCAATATAGCTAGATCGAATTACATACCTTCTGGCAGAACAAGCTTTCGATAAAAAAGAACCATATCGTAGTTACTTCATCAATGCCAGTGAAACGTGGAAACACACAGACATACGGACAGACAAAGGCTTTAAACACAGAACGCCTTTTTGCGTAGACGGTTAAAAATGGATCTTTTTATTGCAGTTCCACGTTCACACGTCCAGGAATCGTTTTTTTAGACCATAGTGCTTTTGTGTCGTTTGAGATGCGGAACTAAGTGATCTAGGATTAATTTTAAATATGTACCGTGTTATAATCTCGCAAGATCTGATGTAAGATTTTACATCCAAACTATTGTATACCTACGCTGGAAAGTAAAATGCTGGCACCTCCAACTACCGTTTTAAAAAAAATTTACCGACGTAAATATATATATATATATATATATATATATATATATATATATATATATATATATATATATATATATATATATATGTGTGTGTGTATAGCAATAGTCAGCTTAATACTAAGACGGCTTAAATGTAACCAGTGACAACATAAATGAGTTTTTCGAAAGGTAGATAGAGATCGCAGCTTTGCATTTCAATAGCTTTCGTTCTATCATAAAGTAATATTACAATAAGACTATTTTTAAAGATGTCTCGCGCTTCAGGGAACGGATCGGAGGGTTTTACAAACATTGAAACAACAGACACAAAGATACACGCAGGCTCGGACTAACTGCTTGTGAATCTCATATTTTATTTTTGTTTCGCATCCCATACAGGACGTATTGGATTCGAACCCACAGCAGAGTGCAGTGTGTCATGCTATCCATGCAGTCCAACTGCAATAATACTGTAATATTTTGATGTCCTCAAATACCACTGACAAACAACACAAACCCGAAATAGCACAAGAATGCGACTGAATAAAAACATTGTTGCATACTAATTAAAGTGCCGATGTCCGTCTGCGATTCACTGCAGTCACAGTTAATTGTTTACGAGAAAACAAGTACAGGCGAGCCGAGACGTTTTGTATAGATAGCTCACATTCTTAGATACGGCATCTTACGAGCACGTCATGTAGGGTTTACACTTGACGCTAAATCAGATTTAAGGTACATAATTGTGTCTTGATATAAGTTAGAATGTGACGACAATATATGTAATATCTACTATATTTTGCCCGCGGCTTCGCTCGCGGTTAGGTTAGGTTAGTACCAGTACTTATTTCTATGTCCTTTTCTGTTGCCCTGACAACGTGTATGCGAAATTTCATGTTGATCGGTCGAGTAGTTAAGGCATGAAATCGTAACCAACAAACAAACTCACATTCGCATTAAATTTATAATACACTAGCTGTCCCGACAGACATTATCCTGTTAACAAGAAAAAAAAAAACACCAAATCTAAACCATTCTCGAAACCACTTGAACACACATATAAAATTTCTTCAAAATCGGTCCAGCTCTTTAGGAGAAGTTTAATTACAAACACACGCACAGGAGATTTATATATATATAAATATATTAGTTATAGTCATAGTTTGTACATTAAATACTAGCGCTTCTTGCCGGTGTATCTCTTTTTTCATTTCATTCAAAAAAATGTTCATAACATTTACCTTATTTATTTTTTTACATTTACATAATTTCGCCAAACTGTGTAACAGTTTGTTGGCGAACACTGCACTCATTTAACAAATAAAAATTATATATACACACATTTAAGACTCATTAGTTTGGGATTAGGTACAATATAGTTATTGTTAATGCAATTAAACTTTTAAGAAATTAATTTGACTTTGAGATACCTCTAACAATAGTAAGGCTGTTTAATCTTCAATTTGATCATTAAATATTTGTAACAATATTTCTTTTAACTTTTCTTAAATATATTTAAGCTGAAATAATTTTCTGGGATAATTTTTATGTTAGTCTTGGTATTATACACATACGTGTTCATTCATCGTAGTAATTATATGAAACAGGCTCTTTGTATTTATTTCTTATAGCTTCTCTAAGCATACAATGTGGAGCATTAGGTATACTAAATTCTTCTTTATTATACTGTTCGACACTTACCATATTATATTGAACCTTTTGATGCACAGATAATATATTACAAATTTTGAACAATTTCATATAGTTTTTATTACATTTCTTTTTAGTGTTTTTGTCTACAAGACTCTTTAGGAACCTGCATTGTATATTTAAAACTTTATCTAAATAAGTTTTAAATGTACGCCCGTAAGAACTCAAACCATAGCTCAAAATTGCATCTACTAATGCATGACATAACATTAACAGCGTGGCTCGGTTTGTAATATATGTTAGTTGCTTGAATATACATAAAACAGACCTCAATTTTTTGGAATTTCCAATTAAAATGACAATATATTGTTAAATCTAAATATTTATATTGATCCACAAATTCTATATGTTCACAATCAATACACAGATGTATATTATTATGTAAGCATTCATACGAGTAACCAATAATGAAGATTTCGCTTCTAAGAGTCCTAGCGTATTTGTTACGCTGTCACTCCTTAAAACTTTGTTTATCTTCATGTTTGTTTGTTCGAGCTTTTCGTAAAAATAACTAAAAAGACATTTTGGTGATTGGACATTTTGGGAATTGGAAATTTTGGGCATTGGATATTTAGGGAATTGGACTTTTTAGGAATTGGACATTTTGGGAATTGGACATTTTGAAACCGTTGGTTATTTCGGGAATTGGACATTTTGAACTTGAACGGGATTGGTTGCGATTTTCACAGCTTGCAGCTTAGGGTTCAACTTAAGGGATTGACTACATAGCTACCTCCAGGCAGCTCAACGTCTTCTTCAGGCGCAGTAGAAGCACTACTTACTACAGAACCACCATACAACTATATTCTGTGGTGTGGAGGTATTTCTCCAGTCAAACTGCATTAGTTTTAAACTGGGATCTTAAATTATTGTTTTAACATAACTCGCTTTGACTACACGTATTGTTTAGTGATTTAAGTAGTAGCATCACTAATGCCACTACGCCGAGTGTTGTGGGTGCTAATGCTACAGGATATAACCACGTGTGATCCACAAATGGTTGTTCCGAGTCTGGATGGTCTTTTTGTCCGTTGTGTGAATGTGTGTTGTCCTCCGCGACATAGACATTATACCAAGGCAAATTTGTCTTTTAAAAAAGAAAATAAGAGAAATTACTACGCTAGTTTTGTAAGAAGCAGAGGCTTTCTCCTGACAGTTCAACATCTTCTTTAGGAGTAATAGATAGAATTACTATTAGAACAATATGCAAGGTAACTTGGCTTCGACCTTCCGTAGTGCGACGATGCTTTTCCAGTCAAGCTCAAGCTGGGATCTCAAATTACTGTTTTTAACATAAACATCACTGTTTTTTCCATATCATTCTCCTGTCATTACCCTCTACAGAAACACGCGCCGTAACAAATTGTCGAGGAAACATATAAATGAATCAATCCCGTTGTTAATTAGCCGCGAAGCCGCCGGCGTGCGCGCGCCGCAAACGCAAGCGCTGGTATGCGCGTGACGATTGCAATTAGTTGCTCCTTCGGCCGGATGTTTCTGTATTCGAATTACACCAATCACATAACATCCTACTTCAATATTCCAAAACATTCCATTTTTAAATTAATGCCTCCGTTCATAAAGTTGAAATTTGATTGACAATTATATGGAATGTTTCTAGTAACGAACTGTCATAACTGCCATTTTCGTTCAAGCAATTATCAGTTAAGTTTTTGCTAAGTTTAGAGTAGGAATTTAATTGTTTTTGGTTTGAAATATCCTTGGCTAGTGTCCAGGATGCCATTCCTCACCCAAATATTTGCGATCGTCTTATATTTTGATTGCGAAGTTGTGACACCTGTGGACATTAATCTTTGTTTTTGATGTTATAATACAGATTCGGTTACTGTGTTGCTAAATTTGTACTGTTTACTTGTTATTGTAATGAGAGTTAAGTGTGTACTTAATTACTTTGATCTTGGCTTCTCGTGAGTTATGTGGTCTTGGTATTTGCATTACAGATAATTTATAGAAATGTGCTTGTATTATTAGCTCAGTAGCTTGAGCGTATTTCCAACTGTCGATCGTATCGGATTCAATTAGGCAAAATGACCACTTTACCCGGACATTTTAATCGTACTTAGTCAAAAGTTAGTGGATTTAAGTCAACTAATTGTACTTTAGTCAGATATTGTCCGATATAACATACTCGTATCAATTACAAACAAGTTTCTACTATAATTCTAATATGTGGCTTCTGTTTATAATTTATGCCCGCTGTTGAACGTGAATCTCATATAAAAATAAGTTCTCTAGACGAAACTACTATGCAGGCCAAGTGC
The DNA here is from genome assembly GCA_963675205.1 of Catocala nupta. Taxonomy (NCBI): domain Eukaryota; kingdom Metazoa; phylum Arthropoda; class Insecta; order Lepidoptera; family Erebidae; genus Catocala; species Catocala nupta. The sequence continues at coordinate 25,517,285 of OY776090.1, read as the reverse complement.
ACATTACTAGATATCATATATGTATACCATATGATGATGATCTTCAAGAACATTATTAAATCTATCAGGTTTGCAGGTAAGGCCTATTCTTTAAGACTGCTGTGCACGAGATCTTCGATTTGATTCCAGATCGGACAACAAGATATTAGGCTTCCTGTCAGAAAAAATTTCGTAGCAGCACTAACTTTAATCTACCCGGTAGACTGTAATATGCTTGCTCCTTATTACGTCGGACATAAACCATAACCTGGCGGAATGTAGGTGTTTCACACCTCTGCCAACCCCTTTGGGAATATATGTAATAAACGTAAAATAGCCTCACCTCTCAGCCTTATGTATTCTTTTGAAATAGTGGCAGGTTTTGGAATGAACTCTCTGCCGAGGTTTTCCCACAAGACCACAGCTATCACTTCTCCCATCCGGCTATAAATAGCTTAACTTAATAATACAGCATAATAGAACATTAAACCGGGGAACAATTAAATAACAGCATATCTTGCGATCGAGTACGGCTATAATCGTAACATGTCTTTGCTAATCAAAGTTGGGGGATTCAATTATAAGACTGGACGAGCCGACACCCTTGTTACTGACAACATCTTTATGTCTTGGCGACCCTTGCGAAGATTGTTACGCACTAGATTGGGTAACCGTCGGCGGTTGACTGCGCGTTTTGTAACCAGTTCTTCAAAGGCAATATATAATAGTCAACGAGGTCCCTAAATTAATTTGTTGACAAGTGATTTGACTGGTCGTTGCTAACTCAGACCGTTAATCAAATTGAATTTTATGAATTCAATTGAACCATTCTATAAAATATATTTTCTAAGAAATCGTTTTATTATTTATACCATAATAATAAATTGCCATTTTAGAAACATTTCCTGTATATCGAAAGTAACACAGTTTTAAGTCCGTTATCTCACAACGGACACAAAGCACCTAGATTCGACACAATGATTTGTGGATCATACATTTTTTATGCCATGTTGTGGGAATCCCACGCAGGACAGTTATTTTTAAGGTCCACAAATGATTGTTCTGACAATTTATATGTTTTGATAATTTAGAAGCGCTAGGGGGAGTAGTCTTTAAAAATAGTCGATACGAAACAGAATAAAAAGACATTTACAATAATAATAATAATAATAAATAAAAACTTTATTTCAAATTTGCATAGCGTACAAATTCATATGCCTACATACTAATTCATCATAACAAATAATCAAAATAAATAAAACCAATAAAGCAATAAACATTATAAAATATTGAATTATATGTTGAATTCAATTACAAAATAAGAAGAAAACAAACTAAAATAAATTAAATAACAATTGAAATCATAATTATTGATAGATATTTTATTATAATTACTCAACTCGGGCGAGTACACATATGCATGCGGCAATACAATAAAATACAATTTTATAATAATTCTAACTAAAATTATAAATGCGCATGTGAGTTTGTTACGCTTTCACTCCTTAACTACTCGACTGATCATCATGAAACGCATACACTTTGTCAGGGCTACAGAAATGGACATAAGATACCTTTTATCCAGAAAAAGTATTGTTCCCGTGGAAAAGAAATTTATTGCCAAAATATACATTAACGAAAACGAATGAATTTTCAAACTGCAGCGGTATCTTACCACAGTGCGTATACACATCCTTGTCAATTGTGATCTTAAGCACGTATCGCCGTCTTGTAATTGTTTCTTATTCCACTAACACATTAAACGATATGGGGTCGGCCATTTTGTTTCAACCAATTATATATCGCATACCGTTATGGATGGATGGGGATTAATTAATTATTTATGTGCAATTGTTCACCCTACATTATTTTATTTTATTGGCTTACCTGATCTGATTATTTACGGTTATATTATATTTTAATGACTGTCTGGATGGTGGTATTGTACATAAGGTCTCGGGTTGTGGACCCGAGTCGAACAAAGTGTTATAAGGTTTTGCTGTCAAGTAAAACTTAGAAGCAGAACGGAGTGATGGGTTTGATAGACGCGAAAAGGTTCGTACCCTATTATGTGGGTCCTAAAAACATGGTTTGTTAGATGTACGTGTACCTAATGTACTTCTGATACATTTCCAGACTGCTTACTGCTACTGAGAATTTCCTAACGGAAAAACATAAATAACACTGTTCGACCCGGACATCGAACCTGAGACCACCCAGTCGCACGTAAGCATAATTGCAATCTTACGACATTGCGCATCAGTCATATAGAGTTACTTGAACATTTATAATATAAACAAGTATCTGAGTAAGGAGGTTGGATAATGTTAAAATATTTAATGCATGACGAAAGAATAAACAGTAAAAAGAATTAAAAATAGTAAGTAACATAAAAATCGAGAATTTGCTGTGTTAGTATCCATACAATTTTCATGTTAAAAAGCTATGATTTTAGTGTGTTAGAATGATATCATGGATGCTTTTCTAACCAGAGCTCGTAGTGTTGAAACAAAACAGACTGCAACTTTTGATTGTAGGTCGAACTAATTAGTCCCAGTTAGTTTGACCAAACACAAACTTAACGTAACTAACGAGCACCCCGATCCAATTATTACGTCATCAGGTCACATCGTGACTCTCTCGCTGAAGATTTTAGGCTAAACAAACGAAATGAACATGTGAAATGAAGCCAAATTTTCCATAAGTGGATAGTACGTTTAGTGTTCCGCATTTCGCTTTATCCAGCTCCTATTTGGGGTCAAAATAGATTAGAGTCACAACACACGAGCGGGCTTTTAGCAAAATGATTCATCGCGACGATAGACCAATCCTATTATCGCTTTTACAGTTTTTCGGTAGTCACCGAGGAAATTGTGTGTAGCACATTGTTATTATGTTTGTATATTTAAAAAAGGCATACGACACGTTGTATATTTATATACAAGTGAGCTTATTTATTAAAATATAAGTATATAGTGCTGAATTAAGATGTAGTAAAATTATTCATGTACATAAATGAATTGAATACCCATATTTTCAATAATGTTTGTATAGAGTAAATAAGTTTATGATGATGGTGAGATGTATTCTCTCTGTTATTGTAACTCGCCGATGCTTCACGTATGTTTGAAAGAAACACAAGGGTTAATTTGTGTTTTTTATTAATTTAATTTCAAAAGACTTCAGTGAAGCATGTGTTAGTCACCCTGTAATATGATTTCAGATAATGACTTAAGCGAATTTAAATCTACATATTTTATATTAATGCCTATTTATCCTTTAAGACGTAAGCAGGTTGAAGCAATACGCATGTGGCTTTGGCCATGCGGCCACATGGAGTTGGCTATATTTTATCTTCCATGTTACATATCTTTATATATACTAGCGGTCGCCTAGTGCTCGAAATTCGACCAAAGTTTGCCTGTAAGATATTGCTGATATATGTCATTGTAATTGATATATGTACCCATAGTTACGCGCTTCGACTGCGTGTGTCAAATGCTTGGTTGTGTGCGTGTAGTGTTTTTCATTAATTTAATGTATTTCTAATGCATATTTTATATAAATATTAGGATTCGTCACTCCTTCTTCATATAAACTTTAACTGTGCCAAATTTCATACTCCTCCGTCTGCGCAAATTTCGTAAAAAGGGGTACAAAGTTTTTGCTTCACGTATTAATATATAGATAATTCTTCTGTACGTGTGGTGACAGTGAACTCCTCCTAAACGGCTGGACCGATTTGAATAAATTTTTTTGTGTGTGTTCAAGTGGATTCGAGGATGGTTTATATTTGTTTTTCTTTTGTCGCCTGGACAACGTCTGTCGGGACAGTTAGTAACATATAATTCTGTGTACATATATCCTAACATATTAAGGAGAGCGAACATATTGCCATCTTTTTCGCACATTTTGACACTATTTCCAACCTAAAAATCAACCTTGGCATCTCACGATCGACTGTAAGCGTAGAATCAATGTATGCTACTATTATGCTTATTTATACTATTTTTGAGACTCATAACATAACATAACATAACACAACACATAACATGTAATTTAATTTAGATCACAAGTAAGGTATTCTTATTAACCCCTTAAACAAAACTAACTTTATGCTTGCGTTAAAAGCGGATTCACAGTAATGCATGCAATGCATTCTCTACATCTAGATCGCAAGACCAGTGCCTCATCCATTGAGCTACCTATATACAATCATAAAATATCCAGTCATCGTTACGACCTCATGACGTCACAGTCCACAGAAAGTGACACAATCCCACCCTGTGGACATACAAGTCTATTCCTATCGGACCACACGACGACACCGCTTGTAGACAAGTGCCTCATCCATTGAGCTACCTATATACAATCATAAAATATCCAGTCATCGTTATGACCTCATGACGTCACAGTCCACAGGAAGTGACACAATCCCACCCTGTGGACATACAGGTCTATTCCTATCGGACCACACGACGACACCGCTTGTATCCACAATGAACGTTCCTTTAAACTATAAAATTCCTCCGTGCATCTTTTATCACTATTTCCGGACCACATCAAAGTGCGTTTGAGTGAAAAATCAATAAATACTAACTATATTACGTGGCGTTGTCTGCACCTGTTACATATAGTTTCTTGGAAGTACGTTTTTAAAACCACAGAGTAGATAAATATCTAGCCTGTATATAAATTTTTTTATTAATTGCTTAAGTATGGACTATGTTTTATTTTCTATTAAAGCAACTTCCGCACTTGCAGTAATTCCCAAGTCACGAAGTACTATTTTTTTTTAATACACCTAATGTAGCAAACAAGCACACGGCCCACCTGATGGTAAATGGTTACCGTAGCCTATGGACGCCTGCAACACCAGAGGCATCACTTGCGCGTTGTCGACTGTGAGACAGATGAGAGATATTCTGTGAGACCTTTCCTTCCCCGGTCGAGCCGACCCATTCATGTTGAAATCATCGTTCTACTACTCAATTTATACAAACATAGAAACAAAGAGCACCCAGGGTCGAAATAATCATATGCGGATCACGCAAATTGTCCCGTGTGGGATTCGAACCTATAGCACAGGACGTAGTTGCAGTGGCAAGGTGACTACTTAAAACACTACGATACTACACTAACATAATATGATTATAATATTACGGTTGTATATCATTAAACGGTTACATACAGGTGGACTAGTAATATTTCCGAAATTTGCTAATTGCGTTTCGGCCTCGATGGCGTAATGGTTAATGTAACCGACTGCCTCGTCTGAGGTCGCGGGTTCGATTCCCGCACAAGTCAAACATTTGTGTGCATGAACATGGATGTTTGTCTTGGTCTGGGTGTTTCTATGTATAATATGTATGTATATACCAAAAAAAGTATATATGTATGTTTATCCATTATCTAGAACCCATAGTACAAGCTCTGCTTAGTTTGGGTTAGATGGTGTTGTGTGCTAAAGAAAAACGAAATGTCTTAGAAGGTGAACTAAGCTATTGCCGTCTAACGAGTACTGCTTCTAAAAAAGTTTTGTTAAGAGCATTTTGCCAGAACCGGTAATCGAATACAGTAACGATCGGCAGTAATGTAAGCGCAAATACGCCACTAGAGTATCGAGGCAATCAAAGAACAAGTTCATTATAGTATGCACGAAAATCTGACTATTTGACACGTTTACACGGTCTAAACTGCTAATGCAATTTTGATATTTGTTGAGAATATTTTTTTTATTTAACTTTATGGATGTTTAGACGGACTCAATAGCTAAGATATTATCTAATATTATAAGTTACATACATTTATGGTATGACTTAGCTGAAAGCTGGGGAAGGACAGTGACTATCTTTTAAAGTGACGCGAACGTTGTTTCAAATACTCTATCCAGTATCTAAAACATCATAATATTAAAATAAAGGATTATTAAAGATAAAGATATTAACATTTTACCGACCATTTACCTAACGCCTCCATAAATGCGAAACCTTCGATCATACAATAGCCACATAACAAATGACCAGTCTATTCCCGTCAAAACTAACTCGTAATCTAGACATTCCCCTGCAATACAAATGTGCGGCGAGGGCGGATACTAATGGTGTCCATACATCATAGAGATTATTTCACCTACGGACAGACGTGTGTTCCCTATGTCTATATGGTAGGTAAAAAGAATTACCAGATTATGTAGCTGTGAGATGAAAATGTTTATTAGTTTCTTGACTAATACTTTATGTACCTATGCAGTCACTGTCAAAATCGTCATATTCATAAAAATGTGTTAATGTTTTCTGGACTCGTCAATTTAGTTTTATGTTAATAATCTTCTCCCTAGCCTTTATTATTCCCAAGTCACTTGGGGTCGGCTTTTCTGGTCTAACCGAATTTGACTGGATATAAGTTATTACACGGAGCGGATGCCACCGGACCTCCGCAACTCCAAGGCTAACGATACCCTAAGGCTAGACCAGTGTCAGGATATTATAGGGCACTGACTTCGCGATAACGACTGCCATAGATGTTCATGGCAGCCGGGACCGACGGCTTAACGTGCTCTCCGAGGCACAGAGCAGGCGATAATTGTCAATCAATACGCGCATAATTTCGAAAATTCATATAGATTTCTAAAGTCGGAGGTGCGCGATGTGGGTTCGAACCCGAGACCCTCTGCATTGCAGTCTGTTGGTCTCCCCACTGAGCTATCACTGCTATATATGTTAGTAATATATAGGGTAACCAGTATAGTTATTGCCCAGTTAAGGGATTGATACACAACTTTTCTTATAAGTGTCTTTATTTGGACTTAAATTTACTAGGAAACATTTTTTTGGATATCCTAAATATATTTTCTAAAGTAAAGTCAGTCATTATTTTGAATATGTTTAGAAACACAAAAATAAAAAAATAAAAACAAAAGTACTTCTAAAATCACAGTAATTGTCCACTAAAGCTAGTGATTGCCATTTATCAGGGGCAGTTATTGACCATATTGCCACATTACTTTACTTAGCGTTTTTTAATGCTTTATAATATTTTAATGTTCAAAAAGCCTGAAGAGATCTTAATTAGAAATTAAGATCTCTTCTAGCTTTTTGCACATTAAAATATAATTCTTCGCAATCTGAATAACTATCATTATCTGAGTCATCAACTTTATAACAAAAATGACATAAAAATAGCATCATATCAGCATCGTCAGGGATATTGTTTTTATGGCTATCTGGTATACATCTCAAATGAAAGGATAAATGACAGCCACTACATTCAATATTGTTTTTCAGAATTATATGTTTGCACACTCCACAAGTAACACTCATGGGTTTCATGTGAATTTCTTCTAAGATAGTGATTTTTTTAGATTCTGGAATTATACTGCTATTACTTTCAACATAATTAGTCATAACTTCTTTTGTACTTTGAGCTTTGGTTTTACCCTTACTTAGTTCTTTCTTACTCTTTTCAGTCTTCTTCATCTCTCTCTCAATTTTCTTCTTTTCCTTTTCTTTTAACAGATTTTCTTTGTCAGACTGTTTTTTTTGCAGTCCTAATTTAAAACTATCTGATGTTATAGCAAACGGTTGCCTCTCTATTTGACGCTTTCCTTTCCTTATGGGTGTTTTTGGATATGCCAGGTATTCTCCAAAGGAGGATTTTATTTTAACCAACTTTGGACTCTCAATCATAGTGGTTAAGGTAGCAGATTCAGATTGGCTGGATTGACTTTGGATTTCAAAATGGTCATCAGATTTAGATGTTCCAGGGAGACAATGTAGGTAGTAGGGAATTTGGTCACTTAAGGAGGTATTTGGCAGACTGTCTACTTCTATTGGAGGATCTTTGACTTGGTTCTCAACTTGCACTTCATCCAATACTTCTGTTAAATTTATTAATGGAGAAGAGGTTTCAGCTTGATTTGTTGATGGTTTATTAGAGGTATTAGCTATGTCAGCATTGTTTTGAAATTGTTTCCAGAGATTATAAATTATGTTCAAGTGAGGTTCTGTTGTATGAAATGACTGGTCTTTAAATTTTTGGCAAAGAGACGCTCCAGTTATATCTTTAAAGGTTTTGTATGTAATAGAGACATTATCTGAAATATCTTTATCTAAATCTCTTTGGCAATCAGCAGTTTTTCCTAAACATTTAGAGTAATCAATAGAATTTGCATTAAACGGACACAGACCACATGCTCTGAACCCATTTACCAATATTTCTGGTCGTAGACTTTCTTCTAAAACTGTATTTAAAATAGGAGCAAAATTTAGCTTTGTTATGCCCTTATTTTGATTTGTTAGTTGCCATTTCTTTAAATATCTTCTCCAACCTATTTTTAAGGGTCTAAAAGCAGATACGTCAGCTGGCTGAATTATTCTCGTTGCATTAGGGTATAAAGCTATCAACTCAATTTGAAGATGCGTGCATAATTGGCTTAAATGATAATTTAAATGTGTTTTATGACCATCAACATATAAGATGACTGGGAACTGAACAGCCTTCTTTACTAAGTAAGGGTGAAAAACATTTGCGATGAATTCGTAAAATACTTCGGTAGTCATCCAACCATTGTCTGATTTACCTATACCCCACCCTTCTGGTAAAGACTCGCATATCTTTTCAGGTAGTCTTTGATACGGGTACACAATAAATGGGCAGCAGACGTCACCGGCAGCCGAAAACGTGAATAAGGCAGTTATGGATTCTTTTGCGCTTGAGTGTTCAATATTATAAACATTTTTAGATCCTTTCTCAGCCACAACAAGTCCAGAACTTAAGCAAATTTGAAAATTAGTCTCGTCTGCATTAAAAACTCTACTTGGTTGGTTGAGAACCTCAGTCAGTCCTTTTTCTTCAGCATACGCATGAATCTCATCAAACCATCCTCTTATATCTTTCTCAGACACGCATGAGCTAGCTTTTGTTACACCTTCAGAAGCCCTGATACTTAATTTAGGGTGTCTTTTTAAAAAAGCTTTCCACCACCCAATGCCTGGCCTGTTATTGGAAAATGGGTTAGGTCTTGGATTCTCCACAAGAAACTTATGTACGCTGTCTATTATATTTTCTTTATTCTTTGGAAATCCTTTTCGAGCTGAAGTTATAATCCACTCTTCAAGAATAGCTTCCTCATTCGGAGTTAAAATTGTCGAAGGACCCAGGCTGGTTTTGTGTCCTGGGTTACGTTTGTAAAACCTAAGCGTGGATCTCGGAACACCATATTTTTGTGCAATTTGCCGATCTGACAATTGCTGTTCATTATTTTGAACTTCAGCGATGGCTTTCTGAAGGCTTTCCTGAGTATATTTTACTTTCGGTGCCTTCGGCATTCTGTAAGAAATAAAATGATTTTTAAGTAAGAGAATAAAACTTAAAATACAAATATTAACCGGGTAATAACTGTACCTATTACCAATGGCAATAACTAAATTAACCTATGGCAATTACTATAATTGTTAAAATAAAGATTCAGTTATTGCCCACCCCCATTTTAAACATTACGAAAGAAGTAACGGTCAAAAAGATTGGTTACAAAAACAATACAATAACTCTTATATCACATTAATCTATAAAAACTCGATTCAGGCTAAAAAATTCTACTAAATATTGTCAAACAAACTATGTTGTCCTTGAGATATTTTTTAAGAAACTTACTTTTTTGATGAACTGCAAGCGTCACACATTAACTTCGGCCATGGCACCTCGGAAAGAGAAAGTGTTGCCAGTTTTTTAAATGAAAAATGCTACCAAAACCCTGAAAGTGACATCTATTGGAAACGATCGAAACTAGTTCCTTTAGTAATTAAAATAAATACGTTTGATCTTAATGTTGGCAATCACTATATATTGGGCAATGACTGTAGTGGTCACCTATAATAATAAATAAAAGATATTAAAATTTGTTTTATATAAAGGAAATTAATAATATCAATCCTGTCCTGCCTATAGCCTAAGCCACTGCTGGGCAAGGGCATTTTCTCAGTGCCCAGTCCGGGTTAACCAACTGGGAACTCACATATATCCGAGAACTTTATGTAGAACTCTTAGATAAAAAGGAAATTAAAATTCAGCATTGAGAAAGTAAAGTCAGTTTGAGTGGATTTCTAATAAGAAGCAGCTGGCAAGTCATGGCCACTCTTTTCAATCGCTAACTTTTTATAATATTACACTTAATAATATATTTAAAAATAACCTGTAGGTGCAATTATATGGAAATTACTGTCTTAAAATAAAAATTTGGGTTTTGAATGTCGCTTGGGCATTTAATGTAGCACACATTGATCTTAAGCGGCGTCTACTACATAGACTTCCGGAGCGCTGGCAGCGACAAAGAATCTGCAGTTATGATCTTGTAATATATTAAAATAATATGCTTCCATTAGTGATATATTTTCGGCTGACTTTACGGACGAATGGAATTTAATTAATTATTATATTATGCTAGACTACAACGTCTAGAAAAATAAAAACGTAGCAAAAGCCTCAATCGCCCGATATTTCTACATCATAAAAATCTATTTCAGAATATAATAAGTATTTGGTGTACAAAAAATCTTTTGAAAAACAAAATAAAACCGCCAAAATCCACGCAGAAATCCTTTTTCTTACAAAATATCTTCCAGAATCCCGGAATAATATCACCGGGAATGGTCCCGGAGGATTTCCATAAGTTCATGTAAATTCTGAACACTACTTAGTACTAGAACGACTTGAATTTATTCAAACAAGGCTGCGGGTTTCATATTCAAAGGCAAAATGCAAATCCTTGATGTTTATGAGCTTGGCGGTCGAGGTTTTGTAAGTATAGGATCACTTCTAGAAGTTACTTATTTCTGTATATTTTAGTTGTACATTGAATTTTTTTATGCTGTCAATTTATTTTGTACAAGGTTCAGCCTGAATGTATTTTCTGGGAACGCCGGGAAAAGTATCCTACATGTTAATTTAAGACAAGGTCTATCTCTATGACCAGTTCGCATATTCATACATAAGTATTCAATGGTAAATACGATATTACATTTCCCTGTGTTGCGGATACTTATACAAACAACTATTTGTAGAACACCCAAACTTTTGTCTGTGTGGGGATCGAACCCACTCGTCGCATTAACAGTAGTGAGGCGGTCACTTAAACCACAACGCCAGCGATGCATTTATCCCTGGGTAACTAATATCCAAATATGTTCAAAATCTTTTATATTTACTTTAGGATGGTAACGTTTATAGATCTGAGTCGAAGAGCCTGTATTATCCTGGCGTATATGTATTTCTATATTTTATGATTTCCTTCACAACTAAAGGAATATAGCGGAAACCTGCATACCTGTAATTGTAATGTAATGAATAATAATAATAATAGTAATAATGGTCTCGAAGGTATGTGATATCTACCCACTTTCTCCAATTTCGTGAACATGGTGGTAGCTTAAAAACCTCATACTGAGAAGAGGCTCGTATGCAGCAGTGGGATTTATTTAATTATAATAATATAATAAATATTATTAATTAAACTTGTTTCAATATTTGCCTCATTAAATTTTTCCTCATAATTTACTATGAAAGAAAGTCTATAATTATACAGCAAGGCACTTTATAAAAGGTCGCAATAATTACTAAAAACATTTTCTATATAAAGCCTTAAGCAAATAAGAGAACTTAAATTTTAATTAATAACATTTCCTCGCTTCAAGCATTTCAAAGGAACTTTTCCATTCAATATAACTTCCAAATACCTTTAAATCTGTACGAAATCTTGCTTATTTTGAGGACCCTATGTTGTGGGCTGTAAGGTTTGATTTAGAATGATATTTGGAAGGTATGTTTGTTAAGGAAGGGCAGTAAGAAATTATTAGACGTGTCCCATCGTTAGAAATCAAAACATTAGAAACTTTGCTAAGAAGGGTACAAGATGCTGTGATGAGAATACAAACACGGTAAATGGCATATGACTACATTATTTATTTTTTATTAGGTATGTCTGAAAAAAGGAGATTTATTTAAGGTGCATATAATTTTTCTCAAATGTGGTAACGCTTTTATATAATAACATAATATTCTATCACATACACACAACACCATCTAGCCCAAACTAAGCAGAGCTTGTACTATGGGTACTAGACAACGGATAAATATACATATATACTTTTTTTTGTAAATACATACATATAATACATAGGAACACCCAGACCAAGACAAACATCCATGTTCATGCACACAAATGTTTGACTTGTGCGGGAATCGAACCCGTGACCTCAGGCGAGGTAGTCGGTTACACTACCAACCCGCCATCGAGAGTCAAGTATTATGTTTTACTTTAAACCAACATTTTATTCGAATACAAAGTTGTTGGTGCAAATAAATCGCTTGGTTAACTAGAGTTAAATGATATTGGTATGGTATGATTGGGAAAACAATGTACATATTGTGACGATAATGTATGTCCCGTTATACTGTATATTTGTATGTGTCAGGGAAGACAAAAAGAGTGTTCAAAACACTGGTGCGGCCTACGTAGTTCTGTTCAGTCTATCTACAAAACAAATTTATTTAAAAGCATTTTATCTGCATTAGCTGCATAGCCCCAAAACGGCTACAAATTTACTTTTATAAAATATTATTACCGCTAAATTTCTCTGCTACAAAATTATGATCACAAGTTCTATGAAACTGGATACCAGTTACCAAGTTCTGCACTTCATCACCATCTACAAAACATGGGAGTTACTCGCCGTGTATAATTGCGAGGTAAATGAGCGTGACCGAAGGGGTAGCAGGTTCAACCCCTTCATGGCTGTTATTATTTTAAATAAACTTGTAAACAGATACAAATTATAAATGAAACCTTTTGAATATCTCATAATGAGAATGCGGTGAATATTGTACTCTACATGTATTGCTAGAAATCTCAAACCGTCAGAAAAGCTCTGGTTTTGCTTTACAGCCTGAAACTTTGGTCTTGGTTAAAATGTGAGTGCTTATGTATGTAGAGTTTACTAATAATTTAGGTTACAAATTACTAGTATTTTTGTTAAGCTCTCCTACTAATCCTACAAGCCGTGTAGGCTTGTACTTTGAGTGGGATCACATCAGTAGTTTTAGAGGTGGCATTCGAACCCGCGATACCTTAGTCGCAAGTTTTCATTCATTGGGCTACCGCCGCTTTGGTTACGCTGCAGTTCGACGGTAAAAGTCTTGGTGATCCCGTTGCATATGTGGCATTTATTTGTTGGCCCTTTTTGACAAACAGTTACAACAGCAAATGATTATTTTAAAGGAAATAGCTCTTGTTTAAAACGACATACTGATCGTCAACAACATCTTTTCCCGCTAAACAGAAATTATTCAAGTAGATAGGAGATATTTATGCAAAATTATGTATGTGTATGATTGCTATGGCCAAAATAATAATTTCGATAATTTATCTTTCTGTCTGTATTTTTGTAAGCGCATTGCCCAAAACTACTACACTAAATTAAATTCGTTTTAACATTTGGGAGTTGCCGCGTTCCCATGCGACATTAATTACCTCCCATAGAGCCTTTTAATAAAAATGGCGCAGTAAATTAAGAGGTTGCTATACCACAGACAGTGCGTAAAGTGTTACTACTTACCATAGCGAAAATATGCCCACATGAAAAAAAAAACTGAAATAATGAACAAATAATTATATATATATATATATATATATATACACACAGCAGCACAGGTACTGTCTTTTTACGATGCAAAGTTTTCAACATTTCAGGTGCCATCCCTCATTTCTTATTCCAAAGACGATCTCAAACGAACCAAGCTACTTCGCGTTGACACACCCAATCCAGGATCATCGTTCTAATTAAACCGGCATACAAATGCATGTATAATGATGGTAGTGATTAAAACAGGTGTGTAGCGCCCTTAATTAAGGGCCGTGCACACTGTATCGAGGGAGCTCTTCACTTGAATAAAAGATACGACACGTGTAACGTGTAACCCGGTTGTGTGACGTCACTAAAGGGGACAGGTAGGAATAATAGGGATTTTTGGGGTATTCGCATCTATTGATGGCAGTGATGGTTTAAAGGATATGTAGGAGTATGAATGAAAAGCTGATTCAGTGGCAATTTACGATCACGGGATGTGTGTCTGGTAGATGTGAATAGATTTACCTTCTATTATATAGGGCTTGAACATTACGAAATAATACTCCTAGTGCTTGTCTATACTAATATTATAAAGCTGAAGAGTTTGTTTGTTTGTTTGGTTGAACGCGCTAATTTCAAGAACTGCTGGTTCGAATTGAAAATTATTATAGTATTGGATAGCCCATTTATCGAGGAACAAGGCTATATAACATCACGCTACGACCAATAGGAGCGGAGCATCAGTGGCAAATGTTGCAAAAACGGGGAAAATTCTCTTATGTGAAGCAGACGAAGTTGCGCGGGTTAGCTAGTGTATAATAAAACCATGAGCAATGTATTTCCACCTCTATGAAATTATTTCAGCCCTAGAAATAAACTCTTTCAGGCAGCCATACAAACTTTTACAACTATAGAAATTACACTCAAACTCCGTAAAATATTTTTGGATATCAAATTTGTCGTCCTAATTTGGTCGGAATACACTCGGTACATCGCATGGCAACAAATTAAGCCAAAATTAAAATTGATTCAAGTTGTATATATGTATATAATATTTATGTATTTATCTAAACGTAGATACAATTTGAACCCTGCAGAGAGACATAAGCTACATAAAAAACGGGCAAAATCGCTGTCTACAGCTAGCGAAAACATCTATTGTAAGCATAAATAGAATACTAACAGAACCCGTCCCTAAATATTCACATTTAATTCAGAATATACAAATACAACTAAAAATTAAGCCTTCACAACGCGAAATGGCACTCAAACACACCTCCATAAACCTCAAACAGCGTAACACGATGAAATTGTACATATTAGCAAGTAAAATGAACCATATTAACTGACCCCAGAGTTCATTAATTTACAAAATTAATTGTCCAAATCTGGTGAAGGTATAACTCTGTTTATTACTGTTCTGCTGACACCACTGCGAGTTTATGGCGGACCATCCGAGGGATCACATGTTTAGATATTAATATGGAAATCTGGGTCATTGTGGGTCGAAATTATTCTATTTTTTTGTTATTTTCTAGGTAATTTCCTCTGACTCTACATATGGTGACACCCGACTGTTCGACCCCTGAAGGGTACGCGGCGTTGTATTATTATTTATTTGCGCGACATTGTACGCACGGCTACACATCAAGTTAGACACCCTATATACGCACAACTACGCTACATACAAAATAGAGAATTGTCGGTAAAGGACAGTGCATAGTGGTGTCGATGTAATGGTAAAGATAGAGCGTAACAAAAATATAATGCACTCTCTCGCACGATTCGCAGCGTTCAACTTCTAATAGTTCAAAGTCCAAACAGTCTAGGTTGATGCGTCACTGTGTGTACGCGTGGAATATGAAAAATACACCAGATTTTATGATAGACCTACAGCAATACAAATATGGAAACCGCGTTAAATTTTGTGTAGTAGTTTTTGCGTGATGCGCGTGAATAGATACAGGCACAATGATAAATTGGGAAAATCATTATTTTGGCTATGGCTCTTATTATAAACATACATAATTTTGCTTAAATATCTCCTATGTACTTGGAATAATAACTATATAAGCAACAAAAGCCTAGTGGGCGACCGCTGGACTGCCACGCAGAGGTCTCGAGTTCGATCCCAAGGCGCGCATTTCTCACTTTTCGAAGTTATGTGCGTATTAAATAGTTAATTATCGCTTGCTTTAACGGTGAAGGAAAACATTGTGAGGAAACCTGCATGTCTAAGAGTTCTTCATAATGTTCTGGAAGATAATGATATGTGAAGTCTGCCAACCCGCACTGGGCCAGCGTGGTAGACTATGGCCTAACCCTTCTCACACTGAGAAGAGGCCAATGCCCAGCAGTGGGATAGCTTAATACAGCACTGATGTTATATTATTATTATATAAGTCCCCTAAACAAAGATTCAAACAGCGGAGATAAGGAACACCATGAACGCAACAACTATTAGTGGATCTTATACAAATAATATTTGTTCCGCGTAGTGATCGAATATCGCGGTGGTATAGGTATCCAGAGGTTACTTAGTGGGTGGACCCATACTAACATTTTAAACATTCACACCGAGTAATAAAGATAACATAAAAGTTTATAATAAAACTGTCAAGCGAAACGAAATCATAATTTATCTAAAATGATTGCCATAATATAAAATATTTGGCATTTATACCAAATGCACAGCAACATCCGCGACAATTTAGTATCCTAAATATCACTTTGGGGAATTTTGAAGATATCAAGACATAAAAACCACCCACATACTAAATTTTAAAATTCTTAGTAATATTACAAATGGGAATGTGAGTTTGTTTGTTCGTTATGCTTTTATTTTATTTTTGTATTGCCTTTGGTGGCAGATGAACTAGTGGCTCACCTGATGGAAAGTGGTAACCGCTGCTCATGGACTTCAGCAGTGTCAGGACACAGCAAAACCACTGCCTACCGTGAAAGACAAACACTCTTTAAGCCTCGTTTAACGAAGCACATATATGTATAGTTCGGGAATAGCCTTAACTACTCGACCGATTATCATGAAATTTCGCATTCACGTTGTCAGGGGAAGAGAAAAGGGCTTAGTGTACCTTTCATCCAGAAAAAAGAACTGTTACTTATCTAACCTATCCTACATTTACGCGGGCGAAGCCGCGGTAACAAACTAGTAAAATTATAATTTTAAATGTTTACGTCGAATTGGAATTATGTTATGTTGTGGTGTACATCTTAGGTTGGGGCAGTGACCGCTTGAGCGGTAGGGTGACGTAGGAGGGTACCTAAGTTGCCGCTGCGGAGAACTCACTGCTATATGAAGGCTATTGTTTCTGCACGTACTTTTTACTAAGCAGTTTTAAAGATTTTCTGTTATATTATATCGGTTGAATAACTTCACGTACCTGTGCGATAATCAAAGGAAAAAAATTAAGTAATAAAAAAGTAAAAGTTTGTCTGCGTTGGAATTCAACTATTTTAAATATATTTTATCGCGGTTTATTTCTTAGTAAACACTATCGAACGATTTAACTTCTCATTTTTCCTGACATTTCCTTTTCAATAGCACAAACGTAAGACGATTAAAGGCCGTAAACAAGTACATGGCTAGCTTGATGGTATTCGGATCTTATTATGTATGTTTGCATGCATCCAGATTTCTGAGGACGCTTGCAACACAGCGTCTTTTTGTGGAGTGTCGAGACCTTACTCACCACAAGAAATTTATATTTATTCCTTCATTTGGTAGAATATGTTTCTTTCCGATATTCTGTCATGGGTATACTTTCTTAGTCAAGTTGCTCCACTTTAATTCAAATCCTATTATTTATTTAGCGAAGATGTGCTCTAAGATTCCTCTCTTATCATAATAACATAAATAATCGACGGTGATAAAAGATGGCAGTCGGTTACACTAACCTCGATGGCGTAGTGGTTAGTGTAACCGACTGCCACGCCTGAGGTCGCGGGTTCGATTCCCGCACAAGTCAAACATTTGTGTGCATGAATATGGATGTTTGTCTTGATCTGGGTGTTTCTATGTATAATATGGATGTATTAAAAAAAAGTATATATGTATGTTTATCCATTGTCTAGTACACATAGTACAAGCTCTGCTTAGTTTGGGCTAGATGGTGTTGTGTGTATGTGGTGGAATATATTATATTATATTATATAATTATATATATAGCTTTCACGTAAGTGGTATCTGGGTACTCATCTAAGATTTGCGTCGTATTATGTAAAGACACAATTTATATAACATGTTCTTAATAAAAGAGAAAACAAAGATCGTCGTATACAACAATATTTTCTAGTGAATGGCTGAACAAGGCTTTACATGCAATTTTAAATAAAAGTAAACAATTAATTAATCGCTAAAATAATACCATTTTAGCAACCGTCCGAACCCATAATCCAAATATTAATTTATATCGCCCACCTCGTGGTCAGTGCCGCAGGTGCGAATAATGCCCTTACAAATGATCCCTTCCGCAAATGACAAGTGACGCCGGTACGCGTGTTTGTATAGATTCTGTGTACGGCCATTTTACCGGGACTTGCATACAAATGACGGATTATTTTTTGCGCGTCTCTGTCAAAAATGTAACGTAATGCAGGTTTGGGTTCTGACAAATTACTTAAAAATATTACCTATGTTTTTATAAAATTGCTTTAGAGAGACGAGAAAATAGAAGACTAATATACAGTCTAAGTAAAGTATGGAAGTCTAATAAGAAACTGTTTGGTTAATTAGTAGTATAAGGCTGAAGCACGGACGTTTATTTTGTATTTTCACCAGCTTTTTGATATATCCTACTGCTGGGGAAAAGTGGATGTTGGATATTTCCTGCCAGTCCCTTTAAAGGTGTTCAGATTGTTTCGCTATATATCAACTATCTGTATAAAATAAAGGCCTGTGACCTGTGCGGATGTGCCGTAAAATTTCATCGGCATTAATTGACGTTTATGGTTTCTGTTCAACCGTTTTGGGGAGTAACGTGATGTTGATGTCTTTAATCTTAGCAACGGCTTATAGATACGGAATTGCGTTTGAGATCGCTAAGGCAAAAAACCGTATCCCGCCCACTAAACTACCAAAGATATCCTAGTCATTTGTAATACAAATCTTTTAACAAGAGAAAACAGGGCTGTTTTACGCGAACATATTTTGAATACCGTAGACTAAGATTAGCGCTTTAATCAAACAAACTCTACATTTTCACACATATGTACAATCTATAAGTGTAGGTTATAATTAGTATATGATACAACAATTAAAGTATGATATGTGTTCCCAGTGCAGTGTAAATTAAAACCTCAAGGCAAGCTCTTTATAATGTTCACAAAGATATGTGTAGTAGTATTTCAGTTGATCAAAGCGGTGGAACTATACCTTTGTTATGTCATTCCTTAAAACTCTGACTTGTTCTACGACTTTGTGACCTTCAATGGGCTCCCTAAAGAATCATAGTTTTAGGTAAAATCATGTAGAAGCAATTTATCAAGAGATACGTATTATAGTGCTAGACGGAATCTATCTTCTCGTCGCGACGGTGTAACTAGAAAATATGTGACGGCTAGCCTACCCTTGCCTTTACACTGCGGTTATTTACTAGCCCAAAGAATCTATATACTGTTTCAATATACTTTGTATCCTCTCTTAGAAGTGTCTTGGAGGAACTGGAAGGCTGATGTATAGGACAAGCCTACAGGCTACACAGGGGTGGTGGGTTTAAGCGTGTTTAAAGCATGTCCGTCCGGTGCCTTTAGGAAATCATAATTATGACGTAATTAATTTGAAAGATGGAACGGAATAATTGTATTTTTTTTTAAGAACTTTGCATGTTAAAATATTCCAAATAGTTAAAAGTAAACAGAGCGGTATCTTTTTTTTTTGTGTTTTATTACTACTAGTATCCACATGAATTATTAGCTGCCTTTTTATCATTATTTAGGACGTAATTTTTCAATGACAGCCTATTAGGGATTATATTTGATTAAAATAAACTACTTAAAACCGATGTTATAATTAACTCCCTAAATAGCGACGATGGCTTAGTTTGTTTATAAGTTTTCACTGTTACTATGGGGTACCGAAAAGCGACTGTTGGGTAAAATCATACAAAAATGTAAACAAAACAAACCGTAGTAAAATTTGCTTTAAATAGATAAATAATAAATATTAATCCATACCATTAAAAACGTAGAAAAATATCTACTATTGTGATTGATGTTTGATGTTCACTTTGATCCAGGATACTGAAACTCTGTGGAATTATCCATTTGAGGTATTTAACAAACATTACCGTAACTGGTTTAGATTCAAGCTGTAGCAATTTCATATTTCAGATCCTAATTACAACATTATTACAGTAAGAACATTTGCGTTAACAGAAAATGTGCTCGTTTTGTTCTGCAGTATAAGCACAGGCGATAAGCGACATACTAAATGTGACCTTTAAAAAACACTCGTCATTTCTTGACTTTGAATTTTACTTGCATTGTAAAACAATTATTAATTTTGACTTTATTTCTGTCCTACATAAGTCAGTGCATGTGTCTTGAATTTACTAATAAATAAAGTGTTACAGGTTTGACAAAATTTTAAAAGAATTTACTATGGAGCTTCTGTACAATTTACAGCTAGTATTTAAGTATTTTATCTCAAATATCTAGATATCACTGTTGAGCTAAACGATTCAAAGTAAGGTTATTAAAATTACAATTAATTAGTAAGTACACTCAAGAAACGAATACTGCTCTGACAAGGATTTAAACAAAGCAAAATGAATACTAGTTTAACTTAATAAGTACCGTAGGAGGGACATCAGCTGCAAAACTGCTACGCCACATTATAAAAGATTGTGGCAGTTTTACTAACAGATACCATGAAAACCCAGAGCCCCCAATAAACATTTCAGATAACAAAAGATTTGCC
This sequence comes from Catocala nupta, assembly GCA_963675205.1. NCBI lineage: Eukaryota > Metazoa > Arthropoda > Insecta > Lepidoptera > Erebidae > Catocala > Catocala nupta. The sequence goes on along the minus strand of OY776090.1, from coordinate 25,496,744 downwards.
GATGCAGCGATTTGATACAACGTTGACAGACAGTACCTATATAAGTAACAACTGAGACCATTGTGTAGACAAATAACTAAACGTACCTACAATACAAGGGTCACTATTATATCGACGCTTGGAAGGCTATTTGATTAAAGCGCCATTTTTCTTGCGATTATGACTTATATACATACTAGCTTTTGCCCGCGGCTTCGTCACCTAGCGGTATGGATTATACTTTACGACCTATTCTTATATCTAGCAAATATACATACAAAAATTCATAAAAATCGATCGAGCCGTTTTGGAGAAGTGCGTCCATAAACACCGTGACATGAAATTTTTATATATATAGATTTCAAATCAGCAAATTTTGCTGATTCAGCCGTCAAAACGGATCTGGTTACTTAACTGAAAGTTTTAAATTAGCTTTGCTTTTCTGCTTGAGTTTTTAACTTAGATCAACCATTTTACGCAAAATTAAATCTGCGCGGTTGGAAGCGAGCATTAAAATTACATACAGACATCCGAATGTGAGCAGCGTTGTACCGGAAGGGGCGTTATATTATTTTCATATTTCGTGCTACTAATGCACGTAGCATTAAATTTGTAAGGTTTCGTGCGAACGCCATGTAAGTGCTTGTAATTTCTTGCACATTAAGTGGATACTGTTAGGGAGAAAATATTTAGGTGCTGTGTCTCTTCAAGGCTGAAGATATTGTTTAGGGTTGTTAAAGTAGAAGTACTAAACCTATTTAGACATGTCAGTGATTAGAGTGGTGGACTCCACAGACTGCTTGCGCTGTTCGGGTGTCGAAGCGGTTTAAATAGTCACCTCGACAGGACATAAAAATATAGTTTGTTAATGTTTTCTAAAGTCTGAATGTGTTTTGAACCAGTTATTCCAATGTTCATAAAGTCCTCCGCGGAACAGTGTATCCATGTGCGGCAGTTGTCATTAAATAAAAATGAAGAGAGAGATGTAAACGAAGGGAATTTGCTCTCTATAGAAATTTTATTTGTATTTGATTTCAAAACCCACATTTTAACTTGGTCGTAACGGCGTGACTACTGCATAAATTTTGCTATTGTCTACTAAAACAAATTTTAGGTATACCATATTATTTAAATTAAACTCTATATACGGATTCTGTCGAGTTGTTTATTTTAAAACACTTTTATTAGTGTACACTTTCCCTGACGTTCCGGTTGCTTTTCTCTAGCAGGCTCCCCGTGAACATGGCTGCTGAAAACTAACTAAAACGTTGGGGAAAGTGTAAACTTAAATATGAATAGTTTTAATAATTTAAATAGCTAAAATAGTAGTAAAGTACCAATAGTAGTGTCAAAGTTTTAAATTAATTATGTAATAAAAGTCTTTTAAAATAAACAACGTGATAGAATCTGTATAAAGTAGTTTAATTTCAATGTATAATATTCGCGTAAATGTAAGACAATATTATATACCATAGTATTTGAGTTGTAAATAATCAAACTTATGGGTTTAATTAAAGTCCATCAATCTTTATGGCTATCATCAACTCCCATGTAACGGTATTGGTCCAACACATTAACATAAATGGTTGACAATACATCAGGGTGCGAGATCCAACGGCGGACATCCTCTACAAACATACCATGACAATAAATTATGTACGTTCCGTTGCCAAAATTTTTATTGTTTTGTGTCAAATTTTGAATAGCCATTTTGTAAATCGATCAGCTATAGAAGCTTATAAGCAGAACATATTTTGTATTGAATCGGCATAGTTTTTATCTTTATTTTGTTACGTCCTTTTTAATGTTTTATAGTTACTCTCTCGCGGCTCCGCTCGTTTGGGAACAGTACATTTTTCTGGATGAAAGGTACCTTATGTCTTTATCTGTACCCCTGATAGCGTATATGTGAAATTTCATTATGATCGGTCTAGTAGTTGAACAAACTCACATTTCGTTTATATAATATTAGTTAAGATCACAGAACATTAAGATTATCTTGCCTAAGAGACTGAAGTATATTACATTCGATCTCTTTCTTTGTTTTCCTCGAGTAGCTGTTGGTAAGTTATACGGACACATTCTTTAGAAAATTGATTATTAATTGACTACAAATAAGAATCATATTCCAGTTTTAAAATTGTAGTTTTAGCTATACTAAGCCGTGATTTATTTTGCCGGGATTATTCCCTGTATCGCCGCTTTACTTTATTGTCTAATATAAACTATCGTATCACAGTTGTAAAGTCTTCACCTGTACCTATAAATATAAAAGAATTACCAGCCTCTGTGCATATACATTTTAGCTCCCTCAGGACATTAAACCTACATCACATACAAGAATAATTGGCGAGGATGTTCCTTTTTCAACACACCACATAGTAACGGCACGATGGTACTAAAATACCTTACTAGCTAAACATTCAAATAAAATAGACCATTCGTGTGTACCGACACTTTCAAAGCGAATAAATTAAAATGCAACAGTGCAACCTATACTTAAAACAGGTACTATTCCCTAAACGAATATACTTTATTACCTTATAAATTTCTCTACTATCTACCGTGAACCTTATTCTATTAAGTTAAGGGTGAAAATTGAGTGCCAAAAATTAACTAAATTCGACCAAGTTTCGAACGGGGGGTCATAAAATGACGCTTAGCCCGCTGTAATTGCTTTTCTACGTGAGGTCTATTTGATTAGTCGAATTAAATTGTATTTTTTCTACATATTTGCATCTAAAGTTCGGGGTAATTGAAAAATATTTTTTTGAAATAATTGGATAGTGAAATAACGTACATTGTCATAGTATCATGTCTATATTTCCCCAAGGGGGAGGGAAATGGGTTCCATACCCACATTTCGACAGTTATAGCTGTTTTAGGTCCTATGTAATCAGGCTGATAAATTAATGGCTTGACATTGTAAGATTACAGACTAAAGAAAATGTTTACCTATTTTATATACATATGCGTTGTGCGTCGTAGTGAGTGAGTTCGATCTCATAGTGAATAAATGAATTGTTTAATCCACGAATAGGACATTTCGTGTCTGGGCGCTCTTGGTGTCAGTTTTACTAATTTGGGTAAAGTCCGTTGCGGCACATGTATTCATCCTAGTGCTGGACTTATCTATTCAAATAAGAATTGTAAGTTTCATAGTCAGTCCATTAGTTTACAATATCACTATACATATGTATTATAAACTATTATATATACAAAGCCTTACGCTTGACAACTAGAGAACCACAGATGTGTTACATCCACATTTATCCAGCCATTGAGATCTTACATATAGTTCTAAGCACCGTGTTCCTACAGAAATATTACAGTGGCCCGATCAATAAGTACTGTAGCTAATTACACCAAAATACCTAGCAATATTACCTAAATTTCCCTGAATATCGACGGCTGAGTATAGGCGGCTAGTCATTGCAGCAAGCAAATTGGCTCGCAAATGAGTTCACCATTCCCTTTGAACACTGTTTCAGTTACGTTTACTGCCGGTAAATTGAGCTGTATGTGACGTTGTTTGATGTTGACAGTTTAGAAATAACGTTACGAATTTTGTTTCGGCATTTTTTTATATTACTTTGGTGAGGTACGTAGGTATACCTGGGCCAGATGTTGGCAAATTGGCAATTTTGGTTTTCGAATACTTATTATAAATGATGAAATGATGCCGCAGCGATAGTCAATACGACTGCTGTAAATGAAGTCTCGGTTTTAATGCACGGTCAGGCAAAGTGTTATTAGTACTTACTTCAAAAAAAAATTGTAAGAAGGCTTTGCAACTGTGTAGATGGTAGTTGGCTCTTGCTTAAAAGAGCTTAAAAGCCTGGTAGATGGTAGTTGGCTCTTGCTTAAAACGTGGATCCTAAAACCTAATGATTTACTACAATTTTTAATTAAGTTTATTTCTAAACATTTCATTTGAATAAAATTAGGTTTCAGGCAGTAACTATGTTTGAAACCAAATATAAGTTAGTTAAACATTAAAACCGCGTAATGCGATCAATAAACCTTTTAAACACAGACTACGATAGACTTTTCAAAACCATTAAACTTCAGAACCGCGCAGCTCAGCAAGGCCTTAACATACTAACGATATTTAACAAGTCTGCTGCAAATTGTTTGCGAGAGCATGCTTTGTTTGCATGCACTGATTACTATTATTTAGTATTACCTTGGAATTTTAACATTATTTTAGTAGTTATAGGGTTTCATATTTGTTATTAAGTATCCCTTGGGGAGAGTACTTTTTCTGGGTGACAAGTAGTGCTTTTCTCTTTTCTTTCGAGATGATGTTCGGTTTCGAGTAGTTACGGTAAGAACGAGTAACGAATAAACACACATCCCAAACAAAAATATTAGTGGTGATAGTTAGGATTACATGGTATGTTTCTCGTCGGTCCATTGAGATCAAAATCTTAAAAAAATGTATTTGGTGTCTGACAGTAATTTGGCTATGTTCCCTTCGTAATTGCTTCTGGAATACCAAAGTGACATAGCTATGTATATCCATAAGCAGTGTTGACTACTAATTTCCGAGTAGACTGCTAGAACCAATTGCCATCTACCTCAATTTTTAGACAACGTGCTGTTTTTAGAAATAAAACAGAAACACACAATAACAATTTGCTCGAAACGGAAATCGAATACGGAATCTTATGACCGGTAACAAACATAATCACAAACTCTACAGAAGAGGAATGCACGAATATTAAAAAGTAATGGTTTAAAACGCTAAAATGATCTTGACTGGGTTTTGTTCGTATGCGTATCAATTGTTGATGTCTTCTTTCTAGTATGATAAGGCTTTTAGAGCGTAGATGGATGTGTTCCAAACTCGGCCATTACAGCCCGCCTTAGTTCGTACTCAAGTTAAGCGTTCAGCACTGTACCACTAAATAGTTTATTCCTATGTGTTGTTCGAGGTTTTTATACATACATTGTTTAAGCCTATATCCCCAAAGGGGTGAGGTAAAGTGTATTAAAATCATTTTATGTATATCGCATATGTATCGCATGTAAAATAGGAGCGAAGCTTATTCCCGCTCACCCGACACAGTTTTGGAGTCGGTGCTGTTACTGAGATTTTATGGTAAGAACTTAGAGTACATTATAATGCTTGTAAAAGCCCAATAACACTTTATGCAATTCAATATTCAAACCCGAAACTTCATGTACGAAAGTCGCATTTACAATTACTGCGCCGCCGAGGTCTTTGACACGATACAAAAAGTGTGCTTTGTTAGATTTAAACTTGTTTCAATAACTATTATAATAAGATATTTACCGCCTTATTTATCTCCTTCTGTAGTTTTTGTAAATGTTCAATGTCTGGTTCAGACAGTATTATTGTTAGCAAAATATCAGTAGTAGCGTAGTACAGAAATAAAGTATCATCTATTCTGTGAGAAGTTCCCAATCATTGTAGACCTGAAAACATAGATAATGAATAATCAGTGTAATACATTTCTACCTACCTGGGCAAAGCGTAAAAATACAAGCGTAAGCCTTAGAATCTAGAACATTTTAACAATGAAAAAATATAATAGATATAATACGTATCTTATCTTATCTTGTGTGGGGGGCCAGTCAGTACAGACCGGCGACACTTCGACCCAGTGGGTTCTTTTGTATCGACTTCCCCAATAACGACTGCCATAGATGTTCATGGCAGCCGGGACCGACGGTTAATGTGCTCTCCGAGGCACGGAGCAGGCGATAATTGTCAATCAATACGCACATAATTTCGAAAAGTCATATAACTTCCGAAAGTCAGAGGTGCGCGACGTGGGTTCGAACCCGAGACCCTCTGCATTGCAGTCTGTTGGTCTCCAGGCAGGTGGAGCTATCGCTGCTCTTGATATAATACATAACTAGGTAGGTACCTACGTCTCGAGTGTACGAGGAGATTGTTGTGTGATAAACGATGCGAGCGCGCCTGATTCACGATTATTGATAATAATTTGCTGGACTAATAAGCTATTTACTTGATATACTGTCATAATTTTGTGTAATGGACCATTTAGCATTAGTACATTCTATATAGTAAAATACTTTGTAAGTAGCTTGTTGGTAGTGAAAATGGCTCCATTTTTATGTATCTTTAGTGTACTTATTATACATGTAAGTATTTAGACACTTGTTTTCGGTTCCAGGTAAAGATAATCTTTTATAATATAATGTCATAATAAATTTCAGGAACGTATAGTGTGAAAGCTTTAATCACTGTAAACTATCAATATTTTATTTATCGTTTATGTAAATAAGAATATAGACGTAAAACAGTGGTCGCCATTGCAGGCGTTCATAAGGTACAGTAACAGTTTATGATCAAGCGAATGTATCCTTGTATACCTTTTTAATAGTAGAAAAACATAATACGAAGTATTATACGAGAGACGAACGAGTAGGTAGAAGTGTACATTCACATTTCGAAAAATGATGGTTTTGGTTCCTAGCCGTCGTCCATTTCGATCGCCGTGATGTTACTGAGAATATTTTGATAGAAAATCTAGATAACACTTTGCCTTACCAGAGAATCGAACTTTCTCATGCAAAACAATCGCAATCAAATCAATACGCCACCAGAGACATTTCAAATGTATTTTCACTCATGCAATATTTTGATGCGGTGGTAAAAGTTTTCGTAGTAATTACACATTTATTTGCATTCGTATACGTTAATTACAACAAAAAACTTGAAAACGACGACGGTTTTGTAAATAGAAAAGTCAGTAAAAATGTTGAGGGAGGAAATGTATGATTAAGATTTTGCTTCTACTTATTTTATAAGAACCGTCTGTGTTGCTAAAAATATGTAGAGCCATTAAATCTTAGGAAAACGCGGTATAAGAAATCGTCTAGAATAAATTGGACTGTAAAAGTCTTGGTATACCGTGGAATGTGCAATTTCTTTTGCAGTTTATATTATTTGTCTTCCGGTATGGTGCAGTGGTTTTAGGTGACCATCGTACGGTACAAAGTTCTTTTTTTAATAATGATAATAGCTGCAATGGGGATAATACCTGTATAACGGAGGATTTTACTAATGTTTAAATTATTGATACATCGAATACCCAGACTCGGAATACATATTTCATCAAACCCACACCTCTCGGCGTATCAGCATTGGCGTATGATCACCGTGAACATACCCATATAAAAAATCCTTAAAAAAGAAGAAATAAAGATAAAATATAGAAATATACAGGCCATAATTTCTTGCTTATAAAAACAAATAGATACCTTTATTAAATAAGATAATACTGGGAATGAAAATAAGCTATTACGGCGATCTACAAGAATATAAACAATGCTTTATGTTTATTTAGAATGCTTTATGTTTTATGTGAACTAGTTATAAATAAATAAATATTTTGCCGTGCCCTCGTATTTTCTCTAACATTAAAGCAACTATTATAAAATATTTAACACTTAGTTTGCAAATCTATACTTATATTATAAAACTGAAGAGTTTGTTTGTTTGTTTGGTTGAATGCGCTAATCTCAGCAACTATTGGTTCGAATTGAAAATGAGATTGCCTATTTATCGAGGAAGGCTATATAACATCACGCTACGACCCACGGGGGCGGCGCAGTAACGATAAACGCGGGTGAAACCGCGGGCACGTCTATCCATACCAGTGGTCGGCAACCCGCGGCTCGCGAGCCGCATGCGGCTCTTTGACTCCTCGGCTGCGGCTCTTCCACGAAATGTTTAGTGCAGGCACAGGATATTAGGTAGGTACTTATTATCTTGCCTTATGAATATGATACCAAATTTTTATTTACTATTAGGTAAACTAAGATTTATTTGACAAAGGCTAGCTCGAAGGTGTACATTTAATCCTAATTTTTTCTGTAATAATATCACCTGCTAAAGCAAAGTTTAAGTTAAAAAAATGGCTCTTTAAATATATTTCAATTGTGTATTGTCTATATTTGACCACTGATCTATACTAATATTATAAAGCTGAAGAGTTTGTTTCTTTGGTTAAACGCGCTAATCTCAGGAACTACTTGTACGAATTGAAAAATATTTTTGTGTTGGATAGCCCATTTATCGAGGATGGCTATATAACATCACGCTACGACCAATAGGAGCGGAGCATCAATGAAAAATGTTGCAAAAACGGGGATAATGTTCTTATTCAGCAGACGAAGTTGCGCGGATCAGCTAGTATATGACATGATTATATTAATAGGAGGCTGTACTAATACCATCTACCCGTCACAATTTCAGACTCCGAGCTGTTACTGAGAACTTCTTGACAGAAAACTCAATAATGACGCCTGACCCGGATATCAAACTCGAGATTCACTGCAGCCGCATTCGGCATAGTTGGTACCTAAAAATGAACACTTATTTTAAAACAAACTTATAAATATTTCTAGCTAACTGCCGCTAATAGGGTTGTTCCCGCCCTCCGAATAACAACCGTAACTTTACAATAAAAGTTATAACACGTGGAAATATGAATAAGTTATCGGAATATAAACGAGTATTCGTCCGCGGCGGTTCTCGTTAACGAGTTCACAAATTCATTGTTTATTAACCGTACAAAACGCGCTTAAAGCGGAAGGTGCTACTCTATACACAGGCTGTTGGCGAATATGACAGGCGTTTCGATTATCGAATAAAAATTGAATTATTCGAAACATTTAATTTTTTTAATGTAGTGCTCCAGGTATAAATGAAACTCTCATCACAGTGGCAGTGGCAAAGGCACGCCGACCACATAAACGATTACACCTTCCGTGCAGTCAAATATTCGACGCTTTGACAAAAAATGAGTTTAACTTTGATATTGATAGGATTTTGTTTATTATTTTTAAACTTCGAAAAAACTCTTATACAACAGCTTTGTCCGTCCGTCTGTCTGTTATAAAACTTTCAACTCAAGAACCGTAAGAGCTAGAGACTCAACATAGTGGATATACCCTCGAAATGACTATGACCTTTGACGACTGACCTCCAGGTCACGTGGTATTACGTGACCTTTGCATATTACTTGAACCATTTTTTCGAACTCTAAGATTTACGGTAATTCATTGCTGTTTCTCACTTATTGAAAATCCGGGCTACTGTATGTCGGGGCAAAGTGCAAACTTAAATAAAAATAGTTTAAATGAAATTAATAGCTTAAATAGTAGTAAAGTTCAATAATAGTAGTGTTAGAGTTTTAAAAGTGTTTTAAGTAAAATAAGCAACGCGACAAAATCCGTATAAAGTGTTTAATTTCAATGTTATGACGCTTTTTAATTTATAAATTTTATTTTCCTCTTATTTTATATTTCTTGTAAATAATTTGTTTACGTTATTATATTATGTTAATTATTTAATTATATCAGTAATAAATCGTGTATGTTATGTATAATTCTTGTTTTATTACGTATTAGCTTTAGGCCAATACGAATGTGAAACGTAATTTGATGATGGGACGATCGACCGGGTTTCAACATTTGTCGACGATGTTTTGTCTAGCCTCGGATGTGTGATATGATGACAGAAATAATAAAAGGAGGACCTAAAAATTTTATCTTTTTAGGTCCTGCTCTTATTATTGCCGTGCCCACCGCCATACGCCACATGAATAATCAAATGGCGGCCGCATCATCAAATCACGTTTAGAATAGGTGTTTGATTCGGTTTAAAATCATACATTTGGAAGCGAATGATTAAAAAAATTCGAATAAAGTAATTTCTTTTTTCGTCCCACTTGCTCATCGCTAGTGTGTACAATGATAATTCTGACATCTTTTGACTCGGCCAGGTTGTACTGCTTGTGACCACAACCAGTGCAACCTGTCCGAAATGTCAAGCCTTTACATACGATATACATATAAATACTGAGCATGATCGCATTATTACCCGTTTTCCGTTAATCGAAACCGAAGTCATATTCTACGAGCGAGACGAAAGACTGAGAAAGACAAATAGTTTTACACTTGACTACGTGATGCTGGAACTGAATTTATATAATATTCACTAACCTGTATATTAATCCGCGATATTATAATTCAAATTCCTTAAAGCTTGAAATAAAAATGTCGTTAGTGGTTTTTGAACCTCCTGTATATATGGTGCAACGGAAGGGTGGTCGGCATACATTCGTAATGCGACGCTGACAGCGAAATTGAGCTTTGATGTAACCGACGAATTTTCAGTTAACGTGTCTCGCTTAGCGGTGGTTATACTTTGGGACACACCCTGTTGTTTTGTCAATGAGGTGCGGTGGACAGGTCCGAGTATGAGACTTAACTAATAACAATGGCTTTACAATTCAGATATAACTGAAAATATATAGCAGCATAGATCTAATATTTTTATCAAAATTCATCTAATATTTATAAAGTGTGTGACATAAATTTCTAATTAATTTCTAATAAGTAAAATTATATACATAATTATGTAATTAATCGACATCAAAAACGATAAGAAAGAAAAGAAAGCTGGCAATCTAATCGAATCATTTATGGTCTTGGATAATTTCAAGACGATGAATGATGGATGGAGATGGAGTGATGGAGATGTTTAAACATCTCAGAAGATATAAGGTAACATAAATATATAAAAATAAATAACCAATTATTTTATTTTATTTAGGGAGAACAAACTAGTGTTAACAAAACAAAATTAAGTAAAAACATGTAAAAATGTAAAAGCAACCACATCTAAAATCAAACCAGAACAAATGTTTAGAGTACGATCCTTTACCTGCTGACATGGTGTTATTACTGCACCCTTCTATATATGAAACGTAATAGTTCATATAACACATAAAACTATATTCTCTAAGGCAACCATCTTGCAATAAATAATTGATAACCTGAGCTCATCTCACCTTGACTAATGGTGTGGAAGAGATATGACGATGTTGACGAATGGAGGGAACCTCGACGTAACGCTACCTTGGGTACAATGGGCTACATAGATAAACACTATTAATTTATTTATACCGTCACCTTGATGGAGGCAGTCAATTAATTTTGTTTGATGAAATAATAAACTAACATAGTGATTTTTTTGTGGATTATGATTATTAATTTACGAAATAAACAAGGTGGTAGATCGCTTTATTTACCTTTTATATATTTGATACCGTTTGTGAAGTTCAAGGTTTGAATTGCGAGTACAGCTATATAGTGTTGCGTTGTTCTGTAAATACATTTTAGTAATATCAAGGAGTTTGAAATGTATGTAGTAATAATATTGCTCATAAAACATAATCAATAACAATATAATCATAGCAAATATATACAATTACTTTAAACTTTGGACTGCGGTGCGGTACTTCACTCACGTTGCTTGTAATAGGAATGCTCATACTCAAAATGTTAAAATACATTTTTTTAATTTGACTTTGTATTCCTTCAATTAACCCAGTGCAGTGTGTAAGAATCAAACTCACACACATCGTAAGTCCAAAATTTGTGTGTATCCGACAGTCGTACCGCCGCGATGTCACCTTATAAATGATCTTCTTATATTGTTACAGGTAACGACTAAAACATCCACAAGCAACATTAATATGCACTGGTAAATTTATCAAAAGCATAAAAAGCCCTAATATATTCTTTCCCATTTATCTAGGTCCGCCTAATAAAATTACATGCGACCATGCTAGGACAAATTGCTAGCACGCCCACGCATGAATATTTCGTCGCATATGCAAATGTATTTCGGAAGCGTGCAGGGCGCCGCCGCCCGCCCAAAGCTTCGTGTCTACTTCCGGTGTGAAAGTACCGACAGAAGATCAAATTCGTTTAGTCGTTGAGATTTTAGGGTTATATAAAATATATCAGTAAATTAATGATTGGGGAATCGTTACTATTAACAGATATACAATAAACAGGGAAAATGACACAATTCATAGTTTGTCTTTTTCCTATTTTTCAACGGATTAGTGTCATATTATCTTAACTAATATTATAATACGAATGTAAGTTTGTGTGTTTGTTAAGTTTTTAAGCCCTAACTACTCGACCGATCTTCATGAAATTTCGCATACACCTTATCAGAGGTACAGAAAAGAACATAGAGTACCTTTTATTCAAAATAAAAGTACTGTACCCGAGCGAAACCGTGGGCAAAAGTTAGTTACTCGTAAGTTATATATGTTAAAAACTTTATTAAATGTAAAATACGTTGTTTCTCGCCATACTATTCCGGGCAATGCAGCAAGGCTTCAATATTAATATGTTAAAAGTACCCCACTCTCCTCGTTCCTCCAGCCTTAGTCCAAAAATCTGAGCGTTGTTTTACTGTTGCCGGTACATAGTACATCCGGTCACAGGACGTCCGGAGCGCGCATGCGAATTAAGTCCCCGCTTTTGTCGATCTGAATGCTTTATGGCGCATCTTGAAAGGGTTGCCGTACTCACGCTATTGGAATAATAAAAGGGATTTAAGCACAACGGATTATGTAGATGATGAATACGAGAAACGCCGAATTGGAGATTTTTATTTTTGGAAAACATTTTTTTTTTGTACATCAGAATTTATTTGCCGGGGCTAGTGACCAGAGGCCACGGAAAGGTTTGCTGCAGCCTATGATAGCTTGCAATATCAAGGTTGCAATCGCATGTAATCGATCGAAAGGAAAAGGATAAAAAAATTGATAAAATGAATAGAATGGGGATAGATTTGGATCTCATATTTAGCGAAAATCTGTCACAGTGTTAATATCCTTACTTCCGTTACTTGTAAACAGGTTGTCGTTTTCGCGGCGAGGCGGCTCGTTCTCACCGTCCACCATCATTATTTTGCACTTCGCGGGCTACGAACCATTATGCTTAGATTACAATAATACTTATATTACATGATGACCAACCAATAGACTTCTTCTATTTCTTCAACTTAAGTCGAAGTTCTCAAGCTACCCTAAGATCTTAGACAAATTGATAAATATATAACAGTGCTTGCATTTTAACGTCATTGTAAGTATCAGCATAACCGTTGAAATACAGAATAGCACCCCAGTACCAGCTTCTCCCTCTGGACCGCATTCGACGGAGAGCGACTCGAATCATCGACTGCCAGGATGTTTCAAAGCAGCTAGACCCCTTGGCGCTGCGTAAAGATGTGGCCTCGCTATGCATCTTCTATCGCTTTTATTATAGGGAGTGCTCCGAGGAATTATTCGGAATTATCCCTGCCGCCTCTTTTCACCATCGTCCTACGCGACAGCTTTTTCATTCCCATCATTTAGATGGTTGGCAGTCCACAACTGTGTATTTCTCCAGAAATTTTCTGCCTCGCACAAAAAAACTGTGGAATGAGCTGTCGCCTGCGGTATTTCCGGACCAATACGACCTTCAACACTTCAAGAAAAGAGCGTACTCCTTTTTAAAAGGCCGGCAACGCACTTGTAACTCCTCTGGTGTTGCGGGTGTCCATGGGTGGTGGTAATCGCTTACCATCAGGCGATCCGTCTGTCCGTTTGCCAACAAAGCAATAAAAAAATACCAAAAAGAACTTTCAAAATACACATTTTTCTCCCTAGCCTTTATTATTCCCAAGTCATTTGGGGACGGCTTTTCTAGTCTAACCGGATTTGACTGGATATCAGTTTTTACACGGAGCGGCTGCCGTCTAACCTCCGCAACCCGAAGGCTAACGATACCCTAAGACTAGACCAGTGTCAGGTTATTATAGGGCACTGACTTTCTAATAACGATTGCCATAGATGTTCATGGCAGCCGGGACCGACAGCTTAACGTGCTCTCCGAGGCACGGAGTAGGCGATAATTGTCACACATAATTTCGAAAAGTCGTATAACTTCCGAAAGTCAGAGGTGCGCGTCGTGGGTTCAAATCTGAGACCCTCTGCATTGCAGTCTGTTGGTCTCCCCACTGAGAACCCGCCACCACTCCCCACTCAAAATACATAATGGTCTATAATTATATTACATGCCTTATCCCCGATGGGGCAGACATGGGTATATTATACTCATATATTTCCAGCTATGGTTTCACGTCCCACGTAATAGGGACGAGCCTTTTACTCTGATACATAATTTAAAAAAAAAAAAAAAAAAAAAAAAAAATACAGGTGCAGATTTCATGCTACTGCTAAAAATATATAACTTCAACAACATTACTGGGAGTAAAACCCGTGACCTCTAGCACAGCAGTTGTATTCACTACCGCTTCACTACTTAATCAGCATATCACTAGTCAATATTGATTATAATCAATATAGATTGCGTGTTTCGTACCACATTCATCCCTACACCCTATAAATATGTATGCGATGTATAAAGTGTTTACAAGAGTGTTCGATAGCTGTCCTTATTGAGTCGATAACTCAAGCGAGGTAGAATGCGCCACTCGCGAAATTGCCCGCCTCGCTGGCGCCGAGAGGCTCCTTGTCTTCCCTGTAAGGATTAGTGAAGGCACCCTTGATAAACAATGGTCAAGAATATGATTTATATGAGAAATATGTTCAAGACTTTAAGGAAGAATCCGTGGACTAAATGTGATGTCGATTGAAATCGGCAACATATTTACTTATATATTAATACGAATTTGATAATATATTGGACTTAGAAGTTTTGTCTAAATAGACATGTCAACGGGCTCTCTCGAGACTGCGGGCCTAGCGACTAAAACCACCACGGTGTGCCAACTCGCTGCTTTGTATGGTGGGTGGATCGCTGGAACTGAAATTACATCAGCGACCTACCCAGCAGTGCCCAATGCAGAGATGTTGCGTCTGCGGGCGATGACTCCTGGACGACGGCCTGGCACAACAAAGAACGTCGTTCCGACTCAACGGCTGGCGGGTGAGGTATCCCCGTTCTCCTACCCGCGGCCTTCTCTACGGCGGCATACGTCCTTGCAGAAGGATGCGACCGCTACCCACTTCCTCTCGCTGTTGACCATGGCTTTGATTACGGCCGGCAGCGAGAGGTCTTCTCCCACAACGTCCTGGATTTCATGGCGCTGCACCGCCCAAGCAGGACATTGCTCGAGCGTGTGCTGCGACGTGTCCTCCTCACACTCGCAGTGGTGGCAGATGGGACTCGGTTTCCTCCTAGCGACCTTGTACTGGTACTTGCCAAAGCAACCATGCCTCGACAATACCTGCACTAGTCGGAAGGAAAGGGCCCCATGCTGCCGCCCTGTCCACCGCTCTAACACCGGCTGGAGGGCCCCAACGGTTCTGAAACTGGCCAGCGGCGCCTCCAGCTGCGCCTTCTACCATGCCGATGCATTCCTTTAATCATGCCGTGGTGGGCTCGATTTCGCACGCGCTCAATCATTGCCGAGAGGGGACGACAACCTGTCTCCTCCCGCACCGCCTCACTCATTGCGAACACTTTGGCGAGCACTTCAGCCTCTAAATCCCATGGGGTGTACCACCCAATGCGCATGCTGCGTGGGCCGATACCGTGCGATAGTCACGTACGACCCTGACCGCTATAATTCTCTGCGGTCTCCGCAAGAGAGTCTTGCACTGAGTGGTCAGGGCATCCGCCCACACCGGTGCGCCATAAAGCACCATTGACCGGATAACCCCCACGTAAAGTCGCCGGCAACCGACATTGGGCCCACCCAAATTTGGCAATAGCCGCCCGACAGGGCCGCGCGAATCGCTTTCGCATGCGGTCGTGACCCCGCCGTGGTTACGGCCCGCCGTATGAAACGGCAGGCCGCTACGCAATAAGACCTACCCAAAATAGCACTTCTCACTTTAAACCAAATATTTTATGAAACATTTTCTGCGAAACGAAATTCACTGAAATTTCTGTCTGCGAATAAAGGGAACATCCTTGATAAGTATATTGCTTGCACGATGTAGTTCGAGATTTGGTAGTAAGATTTTTTGCTTGCACGATGTAGTTCGAGATTTGGTAGTAAGATTTTTTGTAGTTTCTATGGAGCAGTGCAGAATGATAATATGTATAAAAATACTTAATTTTTATTTTAGAAATTTAATGACTTATGGTCGGGATATAATTTAGATCACTAGGCGTCATTTACTAGTAGGTATATAATATTTTAATGGTCTAAATACTATACAGATATATTTTAATAGGACACAGACTTACTGAATATCGCCGGATAGTCAGATATTTATTACGCCCGCATTTCGCGGATTGCAACAAATAATTTCCTTGTAGGTAAACCGAATAAAACTTTGCCCACTCCGACAATCGTGCCATGCTCGCTTGCAAAATTCTGCCTAGTGATCGACGAGCAAGCAAATAGTTGTCCTGAATCCATACTTGTGTCGACTATTGAGAGATCATAGAAATTATAAAATAAATTCCGTTGTTACAATGTTTGTTGAGTTCCAGCGCGACACAGAATTATTCCAAAGATATTGTAGTACAATATCTTTTAGTTATTCTCAGCCCGAGAGTTGTCTTTTTAAAAGAAAAGCTAATGAAAGACCAGACTCTATGTACTATGGCTGCACAGCCAGTTAGTGTTATGTATACTTAAACCTATTTTAAAAACATCGTCTACCAATTTTCTATGCCATATAACTCGCTTCCTCCGTTCATAAAATACCAATTTCACCCTCTAACATTATTCGGGATCAACATCTATGTGTGCATCGACGGGGTGCATAAAAAATGGCATGCCATGTCGACGGAATGGCGCCCGAGATGATTTACCGCTTGCTTAACCCCTTGGAGGGTAGGCAGAGCCTAGGATTTAAGTAAAAGTAATTAATTCTTGCTGAAATACTGCGATAGTGCTTGAGTTGGTTGGCCCAGTTGTTGGTTAAATTCTCGTAACAAACAATTCTGACACATTGGTTAGTCTAATCTGTGGCAAATGCTGTGGTTATTGCATTAATTACTTATAAAGAAAATGGACTATTTAATTTAATGCAATGAAATAACGTTTTTTTTCATAATCTATAACTAAAATTATGTCGATGTGTGTTTGTGGTCGCACTCCTCCGAAACGGCTCAACCGATATTTCATACCTAGGTGATTAGGGTGTCCATAACGAATGAATTTATATGGCAGACCAACGGTTGCCGGGTCAGCTAGTAATGTATAGAGATAGAGACATAAACATTTTACCATAAAAAAATGAAAGCCTTTGTTTTTAAATTTGTAAAGTCTTTCTTTTATAGGCACTACATAATTATGTCTGATGCAGGAGTAGTCTTTAAACAGAACCAACTACTAAGAGACCCAACGTAAAAAGCTGTCGTTGTAATTTTAATCTTGTACAATAGATGGCGTTTAGCGTTGCCACGAACCTTTTCTAAAGAAAGTAATAATTGCAAACTTTAGCGTAACGTGCGTTGTCGACACAACTTCTTGTGCTTTCTAGTTCTAATTTTAAGTTTATACAGTCTTAATATGAAATGCGTCAAGTGCTATAAACATATAATTCAACTATAAGTATTATAGAAGTTTCAATGCTATTGTATGGCTCAAACAGTGCTGTTGTATTTGGAAGATTATATCTACATAAGTATAGTTTTGTTAATCTACTAACAGCCTTATTTTTTAAACGGCCTTCAAAGTTTTGTATTAGGATACTGTTAATTGGGTGGCACTCATCAACGCCTGCCCACTAGCCACTCAAAAACAAAGTTCAATAGTGTCAACCTAACAAAAATGTATCAATTTTTCTATTACAATCATTAGGATTGACAAGTCATTAAGCATTACTTTTAATTACATTCCATAAAGTACCTGGTTGGACTTGGTTGCGATGAAGTTCCTGATTAAACTTATTTACTGGTAGTATCATCCGTTTTCGTGTTTCACCCTAGACTACATTTTTATTCCGCTCCAATCGAACGAAATTAAATCTAGTGCTAAATTCCCTTTAACATCAAACAAGTGAGATATGGACAATACTTTTTCATAAAAAATCTAGCCTGCCCAAAAACCCGTAAAGCTAAAAACAATACGAGCACAAAATGCTATAAAATGCAAGGTAAACCCATTATCGGAGCGCTACCGGAAATGCGGCCGACGCCATTTTTCATCGCGACCGGATGTGACGCCAGTACACGTCATCACGGCGGGTTTTTGCCTGGCTTTCCACCGGGGAATTATTTAAGGTAATAACGTTGCTAGTTTTGCTAAAACATGTACCCGCCATTTTATTAATTTACTTTTGCTGAATGATGTTGATGCTAAATGCAGACTAGATTATGAAAACATTTCGAGAGCTGCAATAAATTATTTACGCTTTAAATGTTTTCGAAGTGAAAACTTCTTTAGGCGCGTTAAGCACTTTTTGGGTGAACAAAAATCATGGAACTCGCGTCATCGTCACCGAATGCTTACCATGAGCTATATGTATACTGTGTATATGTCGGCCTCGATGGCGTAATGGTTAGTGTAACTGACTGCTACGCCTGAGGTCGCGGGTTCGATTCCCCCACAAGTCAAACATTTGTGTGCATGAACATGAATATTTGTCTTGGTCTGGGTGTTTCTATGTATAATATGTATGTATTTAAAAAAAAAAAAAAAAAAGTATATATGTATGTTTATTCATTGTCTAGTATCCATAGTACAAGCTCTGCTTAGTTTGGGCTAGATGGTGTTGTGTGTATGTGGTAGAATATTTATTTATTTATTTATATATGTGTACTTTTTGGGTGAACAAAAAGCGTGAAACTCACATCATCGTCACCGCACGTTAGTTGCTTAGTTTTCACTTCTATCGGCAGTCCCCAAAGACTGCCCCGCATGTTATTTTTAATGACCGTGGCAAGCTAAATTCAAATATCTAGTAGTGGGATAATAGGACACTATATAGTTACATACGATCTCGAAAAAGGTGAAGAGCCGCGTTAGGCGAAGGAGGGAATTTTGGCTGCAAACCATTCTGCAAATGACAAGTTTTATCTCCGTCAAATAATTTACTGATTCGGTGTCTCAGCGGTAAAGTATGCGATTGATGTGCCTGAGGTCCCAGGTCGAGAAAAGGTGTTATTAGAATTTGCTATCAAGATTTGATTGCTATTCTCAGTAGCAGCACGAAGTCTGGATCCGTACCTGGTTAACATCAACTGGTAGACTCGCTCTCCAATTTATGGTAGCTAAAACCATAGCTGGCACATGCACGTAGATGCCTGTGTATTCTCGAGGAGACTACTTCGAAGGAGCATTATACCCATGCCATAGCATAGGTATAATGCGGGAATAATGCGTCTCTGGCTACTCCTTCGAAGTAGTCTCCTCGAGGATACACAGGCATCTATTTTAAAATCCACTTAATAGACAGTCATAGTTGTATACAAAAACTACGATTTTCTTACGCAAAACCAATTTAACTGCCTGATCCCGGAAACTAACACCGGACCTCATAGATAGACATAAGCTCAAACTGATGATAAGATACTAACGAGACAGTTCATAATAGAATGTTTCGAATAAAATATTAATATAAATAAAATTCGATTCCTATTTAATAGCACAGCTTTGAAGAGCTTTATATATAAAATAAAAAAGCTTATTATAAAATGTAAAGAAAGAACTTTCAAAAACAAAAACAACATTCCCTATTTTGTTATACAGAATAGTTCATTAAAATAGGAGGAAAATCCCGAAATCACCGGCACTTAATGTCTTCCTGTCAACGAGCTGGACGTACCTATCCCGGAACATTTGGGTAATAAAACCTTTGTGCAATGTTTGAATGCATGTAATAATTTAAATAAAAGTACGTTTGCTAAGCATAGATATTTGTTACCTATGCAGTTGTATGATTTACAAACATTAGAACTTATATTCAGTTCAATATGCGATCGTCAAGTAGTTTGGCATAAGTTTATTTTTACAGCGTTAAGACTGATTATGACGTCTCGATCTTGATTTCTTGATTGTACAGCTTATTTTTCCTTTTTTTTTAAATGGCATCTTCCCGCACTAGGAATATTTCCTGTGTCGCATGGTCCTATAAACATTCAAGCATCGAAGACAAAGAACATCCCGACGCGGAACCACAATTTTTGGATCACACAATTTTTTGTCCCGTGTGGGAATCGAACCCACAACACTCGGCGTAGTGGCAGCGGCGAGGCGAGCACTTAATCCACTGCGCCATCCGTGCAGTCATTAGGTTGTCTGCTAGAATAAATTTTAATAGCAATCTAGACACACCTGTGCCCATTAGACTTTTTGATGTGGGTCCTTAAGTACCGATGTCGTAACGTCGACTTTTTAACATATTGCGTAAAATCTGAATGTGATACACATCTGCCTATCCTGTCACGATATTTAGGTGTGAATCTACGTAACCTTAATTTATTTTGCTCTCACAAAGTTTAAACTCTATTTTCAGTAGAATACACGTACATAAGTCAGCTAAAAGTGAGAGTATCCGACGCCGGTGAGTCTGCAATGCGCTGCAATCAATACTTCTCAAGGTCGGAGCTATATTTGGGTGTTACGGATTCTAGGCATAGACCCTGAAAGAGTATTTTTAGAAGAGTTACCTGATCGAACGTGTGTGCAAATTTAGGTAAGGCCTTGGAACGAAAGCGGGGTGTTTTTAGATACCTTTTAGAAATAGATATTGAAGTGTGTTGTATTTTTGGTGGGATTGATTTGTGAAGTAATGCTAAACAACGTGTCTAAAGTTTAGTCAAGATGAGTGATTGCAGAAAGGTATGTCTTAGTACAAATCTTGTTTTTGGTTTTATTTATTCCGTTGATAGCCTACACATACATATACATCCAGGTATTAAAAGATTTTTACTTTAATAAGAATTTAGGATACGGCATATGCCTATTCTTGAACAAACATTATTACTTCGAAATGAAATCCCGTTTGAATGGAAACCCGTCGTTGCAAATATTTTGTGATCGCTTGAATGAGACGGCTAGATAAGTGAAATAACTAAAGCCAACTTACAGGTAACCGGCCTAAGAATTGTAACCCTGTTATTACATTTCGCTGGGTGAAGTAGTGCTGAGGGATCACATATTTACCTCGTCGTCAGTCTCTTTTGTCGAACATCTGCAATGCGGGATATGCTATTGAAAATGAATATTTATTTTATTTTATTTGGAAAACAAACAGTATCTTAGAACTAAGTAACAACTTTATAAACAACTTTGAACCATTTAGACGTTTTCACATTTTAGTATTTAGTACTTGATAACAATTAGGCAATAAGAACACGGACTGTATAAATAATTAAAAACTAGAGCAATTAAAGAACCGATTCAAACCACTGCCCGGTAATAAAACGCTTAAAACTAGAAGGAATTGGAATATATTGGATAAAGTAAGCGCTTACTTTTCAACAGCTCATAAGCCTGTGTCTCATCTTTGCTGTATAAGAAAATACGCCATATCAATATGTGACTTTCCAATTTAACCAATCGCATAAAAGTTTAAGTGGTCGCCCGTAATAACCATTACATCAGGTGTAGTAACTTCGATCCCTACACGGGAAAAAAAAATACAATTCACAAATAGTTGTTATAAGACTCGGTATTCTTTATGTCCGTTGTTAGAACATTCGTAAAAGCCCACGCGATCCAGAATTTATTTCTAAAGCGGAAATGGAATTACCCTGAAAAAGAAATTGTTCACCATAAAAAATAGAACGCGGTTCATCTTTATTTCTTAAGCCTATTCGATTAAGTAATAGATATATAACGACATATATTTGGCGGATATCCAAACCTCTTTAACAAAATAGTCGATAATATTGTGACTCTCTAGAGCTTTGACCGGCCTTAACCCTGTTTTTTCAGTTAGTGTTTGTATATAAGATGTAAACATTTATCTCAATGGTATTTATTATATGAACGGGCAATGAACTTACTACTTACTACTTTATTTCCGCAGTGGCGCAAATGCCTATCGTATAGCCTTGTTTGATACGCCACACTGCATTATTGTAGTTTTCTTTTAGGAAATTACTAGCTGATCTGTGCAACTTATTCTGCTTCACATACGAGATGTTTGCCCGTTTTTGCAACATTTTCCATTGATGCTCCACTCCTATTAGTCGTAGCGTGATGTTTTGTAGCCTTATAGCCTTCCTTGATAAATGGGTTATCCAACACTAAAATATTTTTTTAATTCGAACCAGTAGTTCATGAGATTAGCGCGTTCAACCAAACAAACAAACTCTTCAGCTTTATTATATTAATATAGATTAGTAATTATAGTATGGAGTCTACATTTTTAACTTAGAAGGAGGGCTAGGCAAAATATATCTACATTTTGTCAACTATATTTTAAGTTACTTGTAAAAGGAACGAATCTTTTGACATTTGCCATCATTTTTGTAAATACCGTGCTCATCAGCTGATACTTACAATTTCCTAATAGAGAACGTAATTACACTATGCTTGACACCGGAACTGAGACTTCACGATACACAAATATAGTGTATATTTATGTCATGTGATTAACGAGGGAGTCAAGATATGGTTTTTTGGGAATTCCTATTGCCAATTAGGGTTGCAAATTACTAGTACCTATTTGTATTCTTCGTAACTAACCTGGAATGATTAACTTAGGTATTGGTTCACGTAGTGCAATATCTAGATTCGAACCCACAACCCTTTAATTGCAAGTCCGAGTGCAAAGCTACATTGGTCGTGGCTTCATTTCTGTTCTAATATTTTTAAAACTTCAATATCAGATTGACACATAGAGGACTCCATCAGATGTCTGTTCACCCTCAGGAAGCAAGCGTGAAGATAAGGTACCTCCGTATTTAATATCGAAATGTCACTACCTTTCAGTTTAGAGCCCTCGCGCGATTCGGCGCCGTTATGGCGGTTAGACATAACGTGGATATGTCTATGGCGGAAACAAAAGAGACATTTTATTGTTTTATTGTGTTTTGAAGGTTTTCAGGGTATGGGGGCAAGAAAACTATGAATTAATGGGTATGTAGGTAGTATATTTTGGTAGTGGGGTAAATAGATCGATCTTGTGTTTATAGGGTACGAGGATTTCGTTTTGGTTATCGATCTGGTTTGTTGTGTTGTGGCGTTTATTTTAGTTTGTCATACACATATAGGCAACCTTTGTTTATATTAAAAATATGACGAAATATTATTTATAAAAATAGTATCTTTCCAAACATTCAAACATCAAACATGGACGCAAAGACCCAAACTTGTAACAACTATTAGTGGGTCGCACAGACTTTTATCTCGTGTAGGTATCGAATCCACTACACTCGGTGCCTGACATGATGTCAAGCGACCACTTATACTACCAGGCCATTAGTGCGGCTTCTAAAAAGACAATATTTTGATTAAATAAACGCTGGCTAGTTCATTGAAGCAAATAAAGATACTCCAGGCTCGTAGCAAGTAGCAAACTGTAGTTTTGGTCTATCCCTCTGGAGTTAGAGTCAACTAGTGTCTACCGGAATATTTGCCCTTTCATTAATATTATTATTACTAAACTTTAAATAATTAATTATCAATGCAATTAAGACCCATTATCTATTATTATATCACTTAGATTCATAATTTTTTTTAAGATGCTATTCGCTACTGTTTGCTTGTTAATTTCTGTGCCATTTCTTTTTTGGCAAGCTAGCAAGATCATGAGATATAACTAGAGAATTTTTAGGAAGTAAATTCTGCTAACTTTCTAGTTCTAGCTTCTAGTGGGCCATGGTATAGAAATTGAAAGTAAACATTTAACAGACAATTCCATATTATTCATCTTCCCGATTCCGCCATTACCGGAAGTGGTGATTGACGCGTCGCCGATAAACAAGCATGCCGCCCGGCGCCTCTTTGTTCTCGTTTGACACTGTGACGTAGGTACACTCTGTATTGTTACAGGGGTGTTTGAAATCGTGTTACATATCGGTTGGGCCAAATTAATGGCTTTGTTTATGTGAAATAGGTGTCGTAGGTAATTAGTTTGTTGTTTTATACAAAGCTTATTTTCTTCAAAATTATTATTTACTCTAATAAATGAGAATGTCTGTCTAAGGTTTACACAATGACAAAATTGTTAAACGAGTTTTCCTGTTTTCTTTCTTTTTATTAAGACAACTTATGCACTAGGAATAATTCCTGTGTCGAGGCGAAATGTATACACATGTCAAGTTTTAGACAAAATTAAAAATCTATTGTGTAGGGCCACCGGTGTACCGCCGCGTTTAGGAAGGTATATAATAACGTACACAAATAACAGCTAGACCCGGAACAACTATTTGTATATCATACTACCCTGCAAAAAAATCGCCTATAAGAAGTACACCTCCTCACATACCTACCTCTCTCATCATCTTTACACTTTCAATACATTGTCCTTAGGTTCCACAACGTAAATGATACCCCCTACTACTATCAGTTGGTTTATATGCTTGTTTGCCAATTAATTCTACAAAAATCATACTACATACATTATTTTTATTACAAGTAGAGACTTGTGGTAAAAATAAACTCTTACCATCTCCGAACTTTCTCATCCAATTTATTCATGTAAAATAGCACTCACTATTCCCTCCATAAATCATTTAGTACACAATACACGTTCATATCTGTTCGCTTAATATTCACATAATTTAAATAATTTATACACGAGTGCAGGTCGTTTGCTTGTCTAGACGCTGATTTTTGGCAAAGTCAAGGCTACGATGAAGTACAGTCGCTGTAATACTACAGCGGCTGTACTTTATTCAGTATGCACTGCTAGTGCCTCGGTAGATATGCTTTTGTAGGATGAAGATAGTAAGTCGTCCAAATATTATATTATGTTGAAAATGTTATGACGAACAAGTAAATGTATAATGTTGTCTTCTTTTTGGCGTTATAAGTCCCAGATTCTGCCGGATCCGCCTTACCACTTTGTTACTATTTAACGTCTTTAGAATTAAAAAAATATAGTTAATGGTCTGACGACCATTGATTTTCGTGACAATTTTCGGCAACCTCAGGGTAACGTATGTACTAACTTGGTTTGTGCAATAGTTGGCGCAGCCTATACAAATTAATGATAACTAGTTGGAATCAACTTTTGAAAAAGCAAACCTTTTCACCTTAAATCGAAATTAATGCTGTTTTGAGTTTTAACTGTTTGTTTATTTCGGTCTAGTAAAAAGCCACATAGCGGATCTTGATGCGGTATTCAATAGGGTAGCTTAGGATACAGCTTAACATTAAATGAATATTTTTTTACTCATTCATTCTGCTTAGTAGTACGGGTATGGTACATTGTCGTGGTCCCTGCTCTAGTCTCATCAACGTAAAAGTCGTCACTGACTTACAGTTATTTACGCAATCAATGTCACAGACAAAAACTAATCTAAAATAAAACGATATTAAATAAATGTTATTTTAAAAGAAAATACAATCGGTTGCGACTGTACTCTGCCAATGAACAAAAGTGATCTCGCATACGTTGGGGCTCTTCCAAAATAACAAATTTAAAACGGATGACTGCAGTGTATTTTCGATAAGAATTTATTTAATGAATTCTAGATTTTAATATTATATTTATTTATTTTATATAGCCTGCCTTGTTGGTCCTCAGAAATAAGTTTGTTGATCTTGATTTTCTGTCAAGACATTTTCCGTAGCAGTATGCCTGGTAGACAGCATAAGGTAAACGCATACGCAAACCGTATTATGTCAAAACGAGTTCATCCATTACCACGAGGCAGCGTACTGCATTGTTTAATAACTTCGAATGTGGAATTATAAGGATGATTCGGTTTAAGTTTACAAAACTATATTAATATAGATTTTGCTTGCGGCTTCGTTCGCGTAAATGTAGGTTAGGTAAGGTTAGTAACAGTACTAATTTCTGGATAAAAGGTACCATATATCCTTTTCTGTTCCGGTTGAGTATCTGTATGATCAAGTAGATAAGGCGTGAAAGCGTAACAAACAAACAAACTCGTATTCGCATTTATAATATATTCCCGTCTATTCTGTGCTTCTACAGAACGATTAAAAATTTAAACCAGTTTCATCGCGATTCTTATAACATCTTTCTTCATTATTTTTTCATTCTCTTATTGCTTAAGGTGTACTACCGTTCAGTTACTCCTAAGAAAGTTTTATCTAATCCAATATCGCCGGCAAAATGCGCAGCACACTTATATTAAAGATGAAAGTAATATAATATTCGTGTGACTGGACGCACGATGAACGCAGGAAGCACCGTCCTTCGAACATATACATATGTAAGTGTAATGTTCTTTTAAAAAGACTTCTGCCGCCCTAGGAATACTACCTATATTACGAGAGACTTTACAAACATTTATGCTAGAAAAACCATTAATAGATCTCTCAAATGGTTGTTCCTTGTGGGATTCGAGCCCACAATACTTTGCGTAAAGGCAGTGGTAGAACACTTGAACCATTGTGCTATACGTTCAGCATCGTATCGTCAGTGTAGTTGTTTCTCACAATTTTATCATCTCTAGTAGTAGTCTAGCACCTGCCATGATCTATAATCAAATCGCAAAATACTATTGATCTCTTTCCTAACTTGTCGGATAGATAAGTTTCATCACAATGTTGTCGCCTATATTAATGATAAGGAACATAAAGTTATCATTGCCATTTTGTCTGCCTTTCAGATTAAGCCGCTTGATAAATCCATATTTAGATATTATCTATGCTATATTGTTTCTATATATTTATATGTGTAAGATTTTAGTTTGTTAGTACGCTCGCGTAAAATCTGCAGAATTGCAGTTATAGTACAGTTTCTAGAATCGCTACAAGAGGTATTACAACTGATTAGACGCCTATATTGCCACCATTTTTAAGAAATTAAGCGTTTGATTGCCAACCCCTAGCACAGTTGTTGGAAGGGTCAACCAATCTAAATTAGTCCAATGCCAAGTCAAGTGCCAATATCACGAATTAAAATAAAGGTTCCGAATACAATATAAGCTTTAAAGGCTTAGTTTTTTTTTTTTTTTTTATATGGTCATCACTACGATCTACGATCACTACAACAGCATTCCTTGTCATTGATATAAACCATCTTGTCCGTTTCATTATTCCATCCGTATGCAGCCTACTCGCTTTTTTTAACAATATCAGTATGATTTCAATATTACTAGTGGCAGGTATAGGTGACCAAATTTTCACTGTTTTATATTAATAAAGAAATTGTACAGTGATTCACCAAATTAATTACTCGATGATCCTTTTTATCCGAAAAACGATTTTAATTGAGATGCAGCATTGCACCGGCGTTCATCAATTCATTTATTACCAGCTCTGATGTAAATTTCACCAGAAATCTGAGATTTAAAAGCCAAGTAGTGTAGTGTAGTAGTAGTATGTACGAGTATATATAGAAGGCGGTGCAATTAGCAAGGTCAGCTTAGTAATCGCTCACATATTTTGCCGCCATTGCAGCGAGGATGACGGTAGGAGCCATGGTGACATTGGTGCAGCTCCCAAAGACCACGTACCACGATGCTGGAGCGATCTGTACTCCGGAGGCAGCCCAGCGATAACTGCGTATGTTATATATGTATATGTACCTTGAGGTATAACAGTAAGTGCTACTGTAATCATAGCAATAAAGTCCTGAATAAAATACCCGGTTTTGTATTTTGGAAGCCATTCGAAAATAGCTATACGTTTTTTCGTCATCTTTGTGTTGCAGTTATTCTGAAGGCACTAATTTGTTCCTTTATTAGTAGAATTATGGTCTTGATTGCTTTCTTTCATTTCTGTTCGTGTTATAAGAATACGGAAATATTGGTTGGAATAAATTTATTTTAGTTTAGTTATTATCAGTTGAGATAGAAGGTTGCTCAAACAAATAGAGACGATACAAAGCACGAGTTGGCGTGTCTTGTTATGTACAGTCTCGCCTAGTCCATATAGTCTATCAACGATTACACACAAACAATCATGTAGGAGTATGGGACAAAACGGGCTAATTGCTTGATTAATCGATACTTTCTGTTATCTTTCAACGAAGCTGTCATTAACATTTCTTGAATTATTTTTAGCAAGGCTCTGCCATAACTTCATCAATAGTTTCAAAATTAGTTTATAGTTTTGGGTAGCGTTGGATTTTTTGACATGTTTGAAAGGAAGAAAGAAAAATGTTTTATTTGAATCTCCATACAAACATAATTTTAAAAGTCAATAATATATATAATTAAACAGAAAACGGTACATGGAGATCAATTTAGGCAACTGCGTCAGCTATGTTGCGGTATAGACTGTAACGCTGGTATTCTCGCAGGCCTACTAACAATAATTTATTAATACAAAAAAAAAACATTCAAAAATGAGATAAAATAATAAATATAAACTTATAACAATATATTTATACTATATTTATACATAAAAGTGAATTAAACATAAAATACCCTCTCTACTGCCTAACTTTCATCAACTTTGTAAATTATTCACAAATGAACGATTTTTAATTAAATAAGCGGGAATATGTAAATAAAATCTAGTTCATAGCATAAGTACTTAAATATATTTATTTTTATCAGTACAAAATAACATAAGATACAACGGCTATACAGTACCATACAAATACTTAAATCTAGTTTTATTAATCTCTATGTACTTAAGATGTATTCACTGTTCGGCATTTACACTTAAGAACATTTTATCTAATCTCACCTTATTATTGTTCTCCTCCGTAATCTTTCCTTATAGATTAATTTCAACACAATCTTGTCACGATAAAAACATCATAAAGATACGATTAATAGTTGAACATACTGATTATGCAGAACCGATATGTCACATGGTTGAAAGATTATGAGCTATTCGTTTATTGTTATCTATGCTTCTATCTTCGCCAGTTTTCTTCCATATATGTAGAAAATAGTACCTTTTGATCCTAGTCATCGTTTGAACATTAGAGGTTCCAAAAATCTATCTAATACAGCACACGATGTTGGCTGACATCATAACTATTCTTAGTTATTGCAGTTATCCAAATAACACCTTTTGAAAATAATAACTCTTGTTATATCATCGTGCTTAAATTTCAGACGTCTTTTGGAAATATTTCAGTTAACTCTAGCGGACTTGACGCGTAAACAAATTTGCTCTCAAATCCTAAATCGATATTCAAACACAGCCTCTTCAAATCAACATTAAAATTCATCAGAATAATTGTATGAGTTTTGTCCAAGTCCTTAATTATAGACATTAAATTTACAGCTGCTGTGTAATCTAACTTTTTCAAATTAGCACCATTTAGAACGATTGGTACATTGTTGTGAGCATGAGATGTAGCCCTAATTACTTTCTGACGAACATATTCAGCGGCGCAGTAGGACACATTCTCACTTAAAGTGACAACCATCAGATCCCCTTTATCACATTTCATCAATTCAATATCCACTGAAGGTCTGGCTACATTATATAACAGTAACAAAGCTTCGACTAGAATACCGAATACAATGCCGTACTCTAGAGCAAATAATAGACACATGATCATGGTTAATACTAATAACAAGAATTCTTTAACGCTATTGCGCCACAATTTAACGAAGATTTGATAGTCCATCATAGAAAACATAGCAGTGATAATAAGGCCAGCTAAAGACGCCTTTGGTATGTAATAAAACGTTGAAGTTAAATAAGTTAATGCAACAAATAAGAGTATTACTTTAGTGACTCCACCAGCCGGGGTCTTTACTCCAGAAACATGATTCAAAGCTGTTCTTGTGAAGGAACCAGTGATCGGCATACTTTGTCCAAAAGATCCAACAATATTACAAAGTCCAATCGCTATCATTTCTTGTGTGGCATCAATTCTACCACCTTCTGCAAAAGCTTTGGCGATAGCTACAGTTTCTAAAATAGCGACAAATGGTAATACAATAGATTGTACTCCTAACGTTTGCACCATATCGACAAAAGTAAAAGTTTCATTACCAACGGCTGTGCTGAATGGAGGCCAGCTAAATGTCGGCAATCCGCTGCCAATATCACCAATTAATATCAGGGGTTCCGTATCAAATGCAGCCTTCAAACCGTACGCAATGACCATGCCAATGATGACGACCACAGCATTTCTTGACAGTGACGTAAACCATCTCATCTGTTTGAATATTCCATCGGTACGTTTACAACCTTCTCCCATTTTCTTCAACAATATTAGCATGATTATAGTGCTTGAAGCAAGTATAGGCTCCCAAAGCTTTGCTGTTTTTATGTTGACGAAAAAATAATACACTGATTCAGCAAAATAATTACCTGATGAACCTGACAATCCAAAGAACGACTTTAGTTGAGATGCAGCGATCTGGAGAGCAGCTGCGTTTGTAAATCCACTTATAACCGGCATGGATATGAATTCTACCAGGAAACCGAGGTTCAACATACCGAGGAGTAGTATAAGCAGTCCTGATAGGAAGGCAGCAAGGATGGCGAAGTCTGCTGAATAGCTAGTCACGTATCTTGCTGTCATGGTGGCTAGGATGGCAGTAGGTCCGACGGTGACATTGTAGCAGCTTCCAAACAGCACGTAGACAACACCAGACGTGAGGGAAGCGTACAATCCATATTCAGGCGATAGTCCAGCGATAATTGCGTATGCTATACCTTGAGGAATAGCAGTCAGTCCAACTGTGATACCGGCAATAATATCTTGTATGACGTACTCAGATTTATATTTTGGAAGCCATCCAATGATAGGTAGCCTTTTCTTTAACATCTTCTTACTGCAGGTGTGCTGAAGGCATTTTTTTGTTTTTCTTCTGAACGGTTTGTTATCTGGGGAAACTTCGGTGACAAAAGTCATTTTTGTCAGCTGTGCTGAACACACGGCTCTCTAGACTGGAATAAA
Organism: Catocala nupta; assembly: GCA_963675205.1. Classification (NCBI taxonomy): domain Eukaryota; kingdom Metazoa; phylum Arthropoda; class Insecta; order Lepidoptera; family Erebidae; genus Catocala; species Catocala nupta. Next base: position 25,466,022 of record OY776090.1, on the reverse strand, counting down.
GGTGGTTCACGAGATTTCGACATTTATCTGACGTTGACGAGTGGCCGATTACAGTTATCAGTTACGTAAGTAAATATTTAGATACTTACACGACTCGTGTACCTATTTTTCTTCCGCATATTATCTTTGTTATAGAATGTACTTAAAACAAACTTATTTACTTCCATTACATTGCAATTCCAAATACTTAAAAGCAAAGACGTTGGCATAAAGATACTTTCATAGTATAAGTAGTTTTTCTAATCATTGAAATTTCCAAATTGAGATTTAATTGGTACGTCTGAACTAGTCTTAAAATTCAAAACTAAAAAAAGGTTGCCTGAAAGCACAGATGCAAAGTGCACGAAAGTTGTTCAAACAACCGCATTTTCAAGGCCTAACCTCATCTCACGTATACAAATGTAGGAACTCAAATTGTATATAGATTCGACATAGGTGTTACTTTGTAGCAATCCATTGTAATAAAATAATTGGGAAGAGAGGCACCCACCACTCACCCTCGGACTGCCCACCCTGATTACTCCAATGAAAATAGGTTGACAATACCCATCACGTCTGATAAGGGACAGTCACGTTACAGGATTGAGGTCCACTATTCCAACTTGTAGTATTCATAATTATATGCGCCGACACGTGTTTCGCACAGCGCAAGGAATCCTCAGAACACTTTGGCAACGAGTGAGCCTAATTCGTTGTAGAGCCGTCCTAATTATAACCTAAATCATGTTAACACAAATACGAGTATATCATTACTTTCTCTTGCTATGTCCTTCCTGGTTAAAACGTTTTCCTTAACATACATATATCCGGATACTAGCATGTGTTCTGCCATGCAAACGTAACAAACAGACAGTATAACTCTCGCATTTATAATTAATATTTTTAGCATTGCTAGCTTCTTTCTGACCACGGCTGTGTCCCACAAAAGCCGTGATCAGGAAGAAGTCAGCAATGCATACGCGGACTTCGGACTGATCTCTACTGCCTCTTTTCGCCACCGTCCTACGCGAAAGCACTTCCATCCCCATCATTTAGATGGTTGGCAGTCCACAAATGTGCGTTTCTCCAAAAAATTTCTGACTCGTACAACAAAACTGTGGAACAAACTGTCACTTGCAGTATTTCCGGGGCAATACAACCTTCAAACCTTCAAGAAATGAGCGTACGCCTTTTTAAAAGGCCTGCAACCCACTTATGACTCCTCTGGTGTTGCGGGTGTCTATAGGCGGCAGTAATCGTTTACCATCAAGTGATCCACCTGCTCGCTTGCCTCCTATCCCATAAAAAAAGTATGCTATATCACACATATGACATTATATTGTTCTCGTGGGATTCGCAAAGGCAGACACGCGAGTAGACAAGCTATAAGCTAGTTATTTACATAGAAATTAGGTTTGTTTTATCAGCTACTTTCTAATTGTATCAACAATAATGTCACAATTATATTTGTGAATTGACTAAAGTGCTCGTTCAGATTACAATTAGTTTAAAAGGTGCTATCGAATGATAGTACTTATAAGTTTGTATTCTACTGACCTAAATTTTCACACTTGACTGAATCTATGCTTGCATATATATAGACGACGATATTATCTGTATATCGTCGAAGGGGTAAGCAGACGTTTCCATCCACATTTCATTAGCCATTTATATAGAAATTGTAAAGTAATCTGTAAAGCTGAATTTGAAGTCTCATGAAATAGCAGACGAGTCTATTGCTAGTCACATATGTAAACTCAGGATTGATTTTTGCAAAGTTCGTTATAATGATGTGCTACAATTACATTTGGAATTTATATATAAAATATTATACATAAGTACGTGCGCTGTGACCTTGACCATGTAAATAATAATTACGTAATATAATAATAATCTTTATTTGTGTAAAAGTTTACTACAAAGTGTATAATTGGAATTAAACACTTTATACGGATTTTATCGCGTTGTTTATTTTACTTTAAACACTGTTATTACATAATTTTGAAAACTCTAACACTACTATTATTGAATTTTACTACTATTTAAGCTATATATATTTTTTTTCTAATTAAAACTATTTATATTTAAGTTTACACTTTGCCCCGACGTTTCGGTTGCTTTACAGCAGCCATGTTCACGGCGAGACTAAGATGGTAGTTGTCCCAACGTTCTGAAGTGTAGCTAGTTATTTCAAAGTACCCGAACATAATTTAATCTTTGGTGTTCCTATTTACGTAGAATGAGCTCAAAGTATCATGAAGTCTAGCTGTGTTTTGCTTCTTCTTGGGTTTGCATTCGCGTAAACATAAGACAATATTATACAAAGTGTATAACTTTGTTAAATATTTCTTTCGTTAAGAAGACAACTCCCGCACTAGGAATAATTCCTGTGTCGCGGGGAACTTTACAAACATCCAAACAACGGACACAAAGAGCATCCAGACTCGTAAGAACCATTTGTGGACCACACAAATTTTTGTCTCGTGTGGGATTCGAACCCACAACACTGGCGCAGTGCACCCATTTATCTACAATTTTGTTCATGCAAAGTACGTATTGCGCTGTGCGCAGCTGTGTTCGAATGAAATTCGAATAAATACGTATCACTATTCCATCCTACTACTTAAATTATAGTAATATAAAGAAATAGATAGGTGTAATTTTTATAGGTGAAATTGTATTAGGTAAATTCCGACTAACCCAGGGCTCGAACCCGACTAGGCATTGTGATAAAAACGCTACTACATTGACTATTAAGGAAACGTAAATAGATGCACTAGCATTTTATTATATCGATTGTCACTGATTAAAAACAGAAGCTCTATCCATTCGTGACACACTGTGACGTTTTATGCTCGCTCTGTGACATAATTGATTATGTCACTCAGAATCTTTGTAGCTAAAGATTATAAATCTTCGATCTCTGATTTGATGATCTGCCACGTACGATAAATGTGACAGATCACATGACAAGTTTGTCATCGGGAAAGGGGACCTTGGTTATACACATGTCGGTGTTTTAATTTTTTTTCTTTATTTGGAAATCAAGTAGTCTAACTATGTCTAATTAAATTCTAATACTATACCTTCAGACCATGAACAGTTTTCGCATTATAATATTTTTAGGTTAGAAGTGAAAATAACTTTAAAAAATACAAGTCGAGAACACAATGCTTTTATATTTTTCACCAATTAACAAATAACTTAAGCTATAGGTTTATTAATTCTAATTACACACAATAGTGATTGATACCGCACTGAATTTAAGGAAATAACCATAAAATGACTCACGCCGCCGAACGTACAGAACTCCAACCGTTATGACTGCTCACAAGCAAATGGGCTCGATATAAAAATACACTTCCTTTTATAGTCATTAGTAGGTAGTTCAACAAAATAAGTGGGACTTTTGCTTATACGGCTTCTCCTGACAGGGCTTCGTCCTCGATGCCGATGTTTACAGGGACTCCGCTGTGACTTGAGTCGTCTGCTGTTAAGGGTCCGGCTTCTGCCGCCGTATGAGATGGGACCATGGATGGTCCGGCGACGCCATCTGACACCGCTGCGGTCTCGACATTATCTGGGCTTTCATCTAAAAATAACATGTTTGTGAAAAAATGGGATTAACTGTAGTTAGCCTTTCATTACTGTTTCATTCACTTAATTCAGACTTCCACACTCAAACATCGTCTTACAACCAGCACATATAAACCCTTACATTCATCATTCTTATAATAATAGAGACGTCTCTCTTTTTTTAAAATCACACGATACCTAGGCCTTATGTATCGATACTCAGTGTCCTCTCTTGGCTGGAGGGGTGGCTGAGCTGCAATCGATACTGCATCTGAAACACGACCCGACGGACAGGTCTGACCCGACGAACAGGTCTTGCCCGACGAACAGGCTATAGACTAATCATCATTGATCGGTCTATATGTTGCAACTTGGGGCCCTCCAAGTGCCAATATGGTGACGAACACCAGGCGACGTTTCGCCAGAGTGGTTAGTAAGTGAAACTTACTTCACTCAAATAAATATGACGAACGCAAAGGCGACGTTTCGCCACTTACTTTCGAAAAAGGCAGCACACGTCTCAGGGCACCACTCACCCTGCCACAGCACCATATACTGTGCCGCTGCCTGTGTTGTCTTGCCATAGCCACCACTCAAAAGGCGGAGAGCATAACGCCCACCTGGCAGCACCTCGACCACTTTGTATGGACCGCGCATGCCGGGATCAAGTTTTCCAGTGACCTGAGAAAACTTTATAACAAAAACACAATCATTTACATTAAATTGATGTGGTGGACGCCTTTGTTTATTGACGCGCTCATCTTGTTTAGCCTGGTTGTCCCTCAGCAGCTGACGAGTTCTATTTCTGGTGATTTCTCGTAGGGCCTTTCGATTGAGTGATGACGATTCGATAGCCACATCACGTACTAGCCCTCGAATGACAGGGGTGGTGGCTTCGGTACCGATTAAAAGGTTCAATGGTGAAGCCTGTGTAGTTTTCTGCTTCGTCACGTTCAGCACTAGTTGAAGCTTCTATACGGTGTCAAACCATAATGTGTTCTTGTGGTTAACTTGAATGCGTAACATGTTGAGAACTGTTCTGACATACCTCTCCACTTGTCCGTTTGCATGATGCATTTCCGGAGTTATGGTGTGCAGGTCACAACCTAGCTCGTTAATCCACGTCGTGAATTCTTTTGACTCGAACATGCGACCCTTGTCAGCAATTATTAGCTTGGGCACACCGAACAGTGATATAGCTTGCGTAATAACTCGTCTAAGCTCTGAAACGTCTTGGCGTTGAATGGGGTATAAAAAGGTGAATTTACTAAAAGCATCTACTATGAGGAACACAAATTTGTATCCTTCCGACTGTGGCAGAGGACCTAAAGCATCGACATGAATAGTGTGAAATGGAGTGTCAGGTTTTTCCCACGAAGTAATATTCTGCAAGGGTGCACGCGGAACCCTTTTATTAGAAATACATGTGATGCAGTGCGCTATATATTTGATCACGAATTGTTTTAGCCCTGGGAACCAGAAATATCTTAAAATAAGATCGTAAGTCTTTTCAGCTCCTATGTGTTCGTGTTCGTCATGGAACACTCTGAGAAGACTAAGTCGATGCCCTTTGTGGATGTAACAAAGTAGGCGTTGTTGTTCACCCACTGGAGAGTACTTGTAATACAAAAGATCATTTTGTACGAAATAACGGCTCTCAATCAAGGTCACCATTATGAAGTTTCTGAAAGAGCTCTTGGGTCTCATTATCAGCTCCCTGAGCTATTTGAGCCCAATTACGAGGTTTAGAAATTTGGTTTACGCTGATAACGGGGTTGCGGCTCAAGTAATCCGCGTGTGACATTAATGCACCTTTTCTGTATTCAACCGAGAACTCGAAATCTTGCAAGTACCAACGAGCTACACGGGGCAGTAAGTCTTTCTTTCGTGCTGTTGACTTGAGCGCATTACAGTCAGTCACCACAGTGAACTTCAGCCCAACAAGATAATGCCGAAAGGTCTGAAGGGCTTTGACTACCGCCAAGGTTTCGAGCTCGTAGGAGTGATATTTACTCTCAGCCCCCTGAGTTATTTTACTAAAATAAGAAACGACGTGTTTCTTGTCATCAGGGTGTATTTGTAAAAGTACAGCCCCGTAGCCTACACTACTTGCATCTGTATGAACTTCCGTAGGAAGGAGTGGGTCGAAGATGGCGAGGACAGGTTCGTTTGTTAGTCGCGTAACCAAATTTTGGCGAATGGTTTCACACTCAGCAGTCCAACTAAATTTAACGCCTTTACGAGTCAAATAAGTGAGTGGGGTAGTCAAAGTGGCATAGTTCTTTATATACCGGCGAAAATATCCAGCAAGGCCAAGTACCTGACGTACTTGCTTTACATTCTCTGGCGGTGTCGTATTAACTAGAGCCTCAACTTTTCGTGGGCTCGGCCTAACCTGACCCCGACTAATAAGCCTACCCAAGTATTCCACCTCGGTAACTAAAAAAGAGCATTTCCGAAGGTTAACAGAGAAACCGGCCCGGGTGAGCGTATTTAGTGTTTTACGTAATAGTTGGATACCTTCTGTAACTGTACTACTCATGAGAAGAACATCATCGATGTAAACTAGCACGTTACCCTCGTTAATAAGCTCATGCAAAGTATCCTTTATGATACGCTGGTACACAATAGGAGAGTTTGCCAAACCATATGGCATTTTGACATACTCAAAATGCTCTTCTGGCGTAATGAATCCAGTAAGAGATATGCTCTACTCTTTAAGGCGAATCTGATGGAACCCTGTGGCCATATCTAGACTAGAGAAGTATGTATAACTGCCTAGCCGGTCAATATGATCGTCAATCAGGGGAAGGGGATAGCGATCCTTTATAGTGATACGATTGAGGACTCTAAAGTTAACGCAGAGCCTATCAGAGCCGTCTCGTTTCTTGACTAGAATTATAGGGCTCGCATAAGCTGATTTAGAGCGCCTTATTATACCCTTGTCCAGAAGATCTCTAGTTATTTCCCTTACCTTAAGTTTTTCCTGATGAGAAAGCTTGTAAGGCCTGTATACTACCGGTATCGAACTAGTGAGCTTGATTTCCATCTCGCCCGTCTTAACAGTAGTATTGGCAGTGCCAGAAATCAAAAAATCGGTGAAGTCTTTTATAACTGACCTAAGAGCTTCTAACTCTTCACCCTGAAGGGGCGTATTTATCTTAAGTTGGTCAATTGATTGCAGGGTATTAACAATTCGAGCGTTATTGGAGTGCGTAAGGTTTTGCCTATCTTTTGTCCGCACAAAAGTTATACCGTCACGGTTAAGAACGTCCGTACCTATAATTATTGGAGTGTTCATATAAGATGAAGGAACCACTACTAAATCGACTTCAACCGATATATCACTAAACTCTACTGTAGTGGTCACATAAGATGTACAGACTACCTCTTTATCACTTATGCCTTTCAATATGCAACGTTTAGGTTTTGGTTGGCATGGAATATATTTTAAGACATCCGAAGAAATGAGAGATACATCGAGGGCCCCGCTATCAATGAGTACATCTACTGGTACACCATCTACGACAGCGCTGACTACGTCGTTACCTTGAGTGGGCTTCACTTGACTAGAGCAAAGGTTAACATTACGCGGGTTACGAGTTTCTGAACGCGCCTTCGCGAAACAGGTATCCTCGGTGTGTCCTCGTTTTCTACAGAACGTGCACGAGTCGCTAGCTACTGTTTGCTTGTTGGGAGTCGCATCTGCCTTTGACCGTTTGCAGTTACGACTTATATGTCCGCGTTGGTTACAATTAAAACATTTAGGACCTATACGAATGGTAGGTTTGTGTGACGTTGAGTTCTTAGAAACAACAGAGGTGTCACTCTTTCCTTTATTAGGTTTCTTATAAATCGATAGAAACGAGACAATGCTTTCGGGCGTTAAATCTGCATTGGCTGCGGTCGCACGAATTTGAGGGTTATCTATACCACGAATGACAATGAGTGTTCTCAAGTCGTCACTTAGTCCCTGAACTATCCTCAAACGTAACAAGGTGCGACGTGCATATTCTGCGTATGTGGGATATTTATCTGACGTCGCATTCATAGCGTCAAACAAAATGTTTGCATAGTCCAACTTAGTAGGGCATAAAGATTTAAATTCTCGTTTAAAGTTAGACCACGTCCGGTCATTGGTAACTCACTCACTTAGCCATACCTTGGCATCACCCTTTAGACAGGAACCTACACGTGACAGACACTCCTGATCGCCCCACCCGTTGGCGTCTTTGGCGCGATCTACTTCCTCCCACCATACTTCGATGTTGTTTAAGGATGGGTCGAAATGAGAAACGAAGAAGTGCTGTGATCTCACAGGTTGTATAGTTTTAATAGCTTGCATTAAAGCATGTGCGAGGGTAGATGCCTCAGAGGTCGCCGAACAGTCTACCTGTAACGTGCCTGACCGAACAGGGCTTGGCGTTCTTGTGACAGGCGACCGGGCCTTATGCACATAATGCTTCGCGTTACGAGAGCGAGAACGTGACCTTACACGAGTGTGACTCCGAGAACGACCCCGCGATGAAACGTTGGAATCACTACGCGACCTATGTCTATTTTCGTTACGCGGACGACGCCTAGTCTTATCGCGAGAACCGTGCCTATCGTCATCACTTGAGTCGGACCGCGTCAAGCAACGTGAGCCATTACACAGATCACGACGCCGTTCCTGGCTGCTAGGACTACGTCTACGAGACTTACCACGCGAGGCGTGCCTACCGCGATGTCTATGTTGTTGCCTATCACGCGATCTACGTCTAGATAACTCTCGTACACGGCTACGTGATCTGGATCGTCCCATTTTTATTTTAACACTTACACTTATACAGCACTTGAACACAATAGAGAAAACAATCAAGTGGGTAGATCAATCACCATTTGATTAACAACAAAATCTAGACTGTTTTCACTGCATGTGGGAGGAAGAAGTCCTTTATCCCACTTCTGATTTTAGGTTAGAAGTGAAAATAACTTTAAAAAATACAAGTCGAGAACACAATGCTTTTATATTTTTCACCAATTAACAAATAACTTAAGCTATAGGTTTATTAATTCTAATTACACACAATAGTGATTGATACCGCACTGAATTTAAGGAAATAACCATAAAATGACTCACGCCGCCGAACGTACAGAACTCCAACCGTTATGACTGCTCACAAGCAAATGGGCTCGATATAAAAATACACTTCCTTTTATAGTCATTAGTAGGTAGTTCAACAAAATAAGTGGGACTTTTGCTTATAATATAATATAATAATAATATTCTCTCACATACACACAACACCATCTAGTCCAAACTAAGCAGAGCTTGTACTATGGGTACTACACAAAAGATAAACATACATATATACTTCTTTTTGTAAATACATATATATTATGCATAGAAACACCCAGACCAAGATAAACATCCATGTTCATGTGCACAAATGTTTGACTTGTGTGGGAATCGAACCCGCGACCTCAGGCGTAGTAGTCGGTTACACTAACCACTACAAATATAAGACTATTATAATGATAATCGTTAATGAAATCGACTGTACTGAAGGCGCAGTGGATGTTTCGTCGCTGCCAGTGCGCCGAGTGCTAATTCTGTTCCCACATGGGTCATGGGTCCAAAATAGGCTCAACCACTATTACGGCGTCCCCGATGGCGTAGAGGTTAGTGTAATCGACTGCCACGCCTGAGGTCGCGGGTTCGATTTCCGCACAAGTCAAACATTTGTGTGCATGGACATGGATGTTTGTCTTGGTCTCGGTGTTTCTATGTAAGTGTTTACAAAAAGAAATATATGTATGTTTATACATTTTTTAGTACCGATAGTACAAGTTCTGCCTAGTTTGGGCTGGATGGTGTTGTGTGTATGTGATAGAATATTATAAAAAAAAGAGAGGTGGCGTGATTATGAGCATAGTTCACATTCCCGAACCCATATGGGAATATATGTCGGTACAGCCCAGAATCTGTGCATGTATTTAACAAATGGCTTAGCAAGCCATAATATTCTATACTAGATTTCGCCCGCGGCATCGTCATGTTAATTAAATTTCTCCATTTATGATTAACAGTAAAATCCTGCCAAAAGTGCGAGGTATCAAATTTAATGTGATCGTAAAGCGCGGCATGCGATTCGATTTGTGCGGCTAACATCGTTCGGTAGGTGACGCCGTAAAAATCCTTCTAATAAAGTGCCGCCGAAGTTTATGGGCTCAAGAAACTTATTTTTATGATAACACACGTTATTAGTAATATGGAGTAAAATGCTACGTACTATAATGTCTTTTATAGTTTTAAATTACGGTACACCTGCCAGATGTTCTAGAATTAATACACTTTCTTCAAACCAGGTTTGAATAGTCCTTCTATCAATGAAGGTATTGGATAAGCTGTATGTCTGACACATGTATGTATGTCTGATGATACAGCTTATAGTTGGAGTCTTTCTGACATTGTTATAGTTCATAGGCAATACCACTTGCCTGGAGGGCTGGCTTGTCGGCTATGAGAGGCAATAAAATATTTTTTATAATTTAGGTGACAAACAGCAGTGTTCCGATACTACGGCACACACCTCTTAGCGTTTTTCGCGTGTTGGGCCATCCCAAATAACATCGTAAACAAATAACTTATTTTCTCGAGAAAATCTAGTTCTAAATAAACACCCCATGAAATATCTATTCTCTATTCGTAGTCTGGATCTAACCATTTTAAGTACACTGTCTCAATATTGATAAAGGACCTCCCGCCATAGATATTCCTAGTGTGTCAATTGTCTTATAAAACTTTTAAAGTTGAGCTTGAAACCTCAAAATCGCCGTCAGAAACCTTTAAATATGCATTTATCTTACACGGTAAATTACCGAAAATTCACATAGCTACCGATCGATCATAGTCCACTAAATAAATACCTGCAAGTTCATCTACCTATACATATATACCCATTTCCTTAAATAAACCCAACAGTTTTCCCAGAGCCGTAACCCTTAACTAACCACCGAGGGTACTTCCGACCCGTGCGGTACTAATTCTCGAATACAAACACGGTATTAATTCTCGTGATATTATTGGCTGAGAAATTAAGCTTTGGAAGGATTAATGAAACGTATATGAGATATTTAAGATATTTGCGGATATTGCTGCCGTACTGGGAGACGAATTAGCTCATATAGTTTAGATTACATATACAGACTTACGCCTGTTTTCTAGAAGCACCACTTATGCAAAGTCTTTGGATTTTAACTTATTCGTTTATTGAGTCCTAAAATAAATAATTAATCTGGTAATTAATATGTAAAAAAAGAAAATTTCTACTTTATTCGTTAGTTTGTATAAGTATAGGTAAAATTTATGATTTGGGTTTCTCGAGCTTGGGATTAAATACTCAACTCGTAATAAATGCTATTGGGTTTACTTCTTTGCTTATATTACTGGCTTTGCAAGTGAGTCTAGAAGTTCATAATTGGTGGAGAATATCCGTAATACTGTATTTCTCAACAAATTTGTAAAATCTATAAGATGTAGATTATCAAGCTATGGTTAATTTTTGAGAAAAGATTTTTCGGGGTTTACAATATTTATTTTAGACTAGATGTGCCTGCGGTTTCACCCGCGTTTATAGTTACTGCGCCGCTCCCGTGGGTCATAGCGTGATGTTATATAGCCTTCTTCTTATATAGCCTATAGCCTTCCTCGATAAATAGGCTATCCACCACTAAAAGATTTTTTCAATTCGAACCAGTGGTTCCTGAGATTAGCGCGTTTAACCAAACAAACAAACAAACTCTTCAGCTTTATAATATTAGTATAGATGAATTCCCTAAGCTAAGCTTACTATAATGTTTAATGATACATATATAATTATATACTAACATATTTGTCTTGTTTTCAGGTAAGCAAATCGTGAAATACTCTCCGAACTCATTGAAAGTGAGTACCACAAATTGAATAAGATCTTTGATTTCACCATTAACAGCACACACTACATAATCCGAGGCGTCCATATTGTTCAAACTTGAAATTTCCTTAACAATAGATTCGCAGAAGACTTAAGCGTAAGTGGGTATTAATTCAGCCATATATCAGATGGGATAGTTTGGCAGCTGGGTATTACCGACCCCTCTCGGCACAAAGGGTTTAATAAGATCGGCATGCAGTGAACGGTTAACTTGTTCATGATTTAGTCGTTCATTTGTTGAGGAATGTTTCGTTAGCATTACATACAGATTTAGGCAGATTTCTTGGTGTTATTCTATTGTTAGTTCATGATATTTCATACAAATTTACATACATACATAGATTCACGCCTGTTTCCCAGAGGGGTAGGCAGAGACTACGGATTTCCATTTGCTACGATCCTGACACACTTCTCTGGCTTCATTCACTTTCATAACTTTCCTCATACACGCTCGCCGGTTTAAGGTGCTCATAACCTGGCCTTTATCCAGAACGTCTCCGATCTAAACAAGAAACGTTCGCCTAGGTCTTCCCCTTGCGACTGTTCCATTCACACTAACCTTATAAACTTTCTTAGTCAGTCTTATCTCGTCCATTCTTGCTACCTGGTACCCTTACCACAAGTTCAATCTTACCAGTACCAGTGTTTAACAAGTGGCATGTAAAATTATTGGTATACATTTGATGTGTTCAAATGAGTGTATCTTTTATTGCCAATAAACGTTATTATTAATAATATTAATAATATAATAATATCAGCCCGTCCAACTGGCCTCTTCTCATTGTGAGAAGGGTTAGGCCATAGTCCACCACGCTGTACTAGTGCGGGTTGGCAGACTTCACATATCTTCGAGAACATTATGCAGTACTCTCAGACATGCAGGTTTCCTCACGATGTTTTCCTTCACCGTTAAAGCAAGCGATAATTAACTATTTAATACGCACATAACTTCGAAAAGTCAGAGATGCGCGCTTTGGGTTCGAGCTCGAGACCTCTGTGTGGCAGTCCAACGGTTTCCCACTAGGCTATTATAATTATAATTATTTTTAATATAATAATAATTGTTAGTTTATTGTAATTTGTTGTTGAATTGCTGTAATGGACATGTATCTTGTAATAGCAATGTCTGCTGGATAAATAAATGAAAATGTTGCCAGTTGTGGTTTCAGATTCCACGTAATAAGGGACGAACCTTGCCGAGCCGAGCCTTGCCATCCCATCTACTATACAGAGTGACAGAGTCCATGCTTCTACTGAAAATTCCTTGACTGAAAAACCCACTGACACATTGTCCAACCCAGTTGGAACCCGAAACCTTACGTGTGCATAACAGTCGCATTAACTGCCATTAACCCAACGTATAACTTAAACTACTTAAGACGGATTTTCTGGGCAGACATACATATATCTACTTGCCAATTTTCTTTATTTCATATTTTTCATTATAATGGAATACTGATCGTGTACTATCTAAAATTACCTCTACCTCAGTATTTCACGTGGAATATAAATATTACTTAGTATGAATCGACCCGAGGGTGTCTAGAGGTCAATAATAGGTCACACCTGCCGTTTTTAGGCTTTATTGTAAAGTTTTTGATATACAGCTGCTTTTATTGCGAATTATAATTAACATACTAAGCATGTAATTTAATGAAAATGAAATGTTAGGTTTATCTATTCCATATAAATAGACAAAGAAAACAGTACCATTTTCCTCTGCTTGCTAACTGCTTTTTTTCCTATTGGCGAAAGAATGTAGCTGTAGATTTTACAAGAGTAAAAAAATATTTCGCTGACTGTACTTTCCCGGAAGAGCGGGGTCATTGCCACCGTTACTTAATGATTGAGAAAGTTTCTCCATAGTTATAAATATTTCCATATACATATGTCACTACACCATAATGATCAGGCATATATCCGATGGTGTAGGCAGGGGTGTATTACAAAGCACATTCCACCAGATTTAGGTCCTACGTTTTAGTTGGTGAACCTATTGCCGTTTACCGGGCTACATTTTTTTAACAGATTAATCCAATAACAATTTGGCCGAACTGGGCATCGAACACCAGACCTAATGCACAGCAGTCGGATACACCCCCACTGTGCCACAGCGGCCAAACCAAAATAGTAGTCAGTAATAAAAAAATAGAGCAATAATTGACTATTGTAGACAAAAAAGTGAAAGTAATTATTTTGATGATTCTTTGATAAAAACAGTTCATAACAGTCCCCTCATAGTCAGTTGACTTCTAATGATGATTGATCATCTACGGACCCTCAGTAATTATCACTTTATTGACTATTAACTGCCCCCGGCGTTGCATAAGCGGACTATTAAAAATAGTTGTTTAGTCAACTAAAGTTCGTGACGCGGAAATGATTTATGAGATCGGTTTTAATTCGGTTTTTGTGTAGATTTTAATTACATTAATCTTGATATTTAAGAGTAAGATGTTGACGAGATGTAATATTTTAGAAGTTACTTTAAAATAACTTACATAGTTCCAAGACTCGCTATATATTCAATGGTGAATTCATGATGTCATTGCATATTCCAAACATATAATGCCAGCTAACTTTTAAGTCCAATATAACAGAAGGCATATACATATATTGCAGTTGATCTGACATATTGAAGATTGCCTCGTTGGTCTAGTGGTCGTTAACTTCTGTGGATCGTGAGGCCCCAGGTTCAAATCCCAGGTCGACACGACAAAAAGGATATTTTGCTTTTCTGCCAAAAAAATCCAAGTAGAAGCCCAGCGCAACGAGATTAGAGATGGCGGTGTTGTACCCCGTGCTTTGGAAAGCACATCCACCTGAGTCCTTCTTCTAATCTCTTGCTGGTCGTGATGAATTGCCGTTCGATCAAACTATGACAATGAGGAGTGACGTATTATAATATTTCTTGCGCAGATGGCTAGTCTTCGTCGAGACCGCGGCGATATAATGAAATTTCGTTTGGAGGACATTAGCTGATTTACGAGTCCCACGGGAACAAATACCAGAATAAAAAGTATCCTATGTCTTAACCCATGGTTTATCTATATAATCAAATTTTATCTACGTTCGTTCACCGATACGTCTAAGTAAGTAAGTATCACACATCCAAATATCTAATTCATAAAAAATAAGCTGTGATAAGATCCTTAGTGTTTCATTTCAATGTATAACATTCGCGTAAACGAAAGACAATGTTATTCTTAATACCTATCTCTTTTTGCTAAATCTGTAGCGCGTAAATAAAATCAAAGTATGGAAGAGACGGTAGTATATTTTAAGACTTTCCATACCATTTATAAACATAATACCTCATTATAACAGCTTAATTTCCTTATTTTGCATAAAGCCATTCTTTTAAAATGTATCTAAAAAATAATGGGCGCACTGCTAAGTCAATTGGCAAAACATTTTTTCATTACTTTCAACTTTTTACCAACGAGTTAAGATTCATTTTTGAGTGTAAATAAATTCTATGTTTGTGTTTGGTGTGTAATGTTGGGAACATATGCGGAGGCACGCGCACCTCCATCACGCTTATCAGCTGGGAGTTGAACCTCGACCCTATCGTTCGAACGCAGGCTGTCGATAACATCACGACGTATAGCCTGTGAGTGGAATTAAAGAGTGCCTGTTTTATATAGGTTTAAAATATTAACGGTGGGTAGGCAAATATTTTATATTGAGTAATATTTATAGGGAATACTGGAAATGAAACGTGTAATAAGATATGATATGGTTAAACGTTATATGGGTATCTATTAAATAAATATATTTTATGAATGTAAGTTCAAATCTTATTAGTATATCTAGTCTTCTATTTACGTAAATCCAGTACAAAATCTTGCCCTATTTTTTTAAAAATAAATTGCACTGTTGTTGTCTGCTAAGTATAATGGATACCGACGATAGCGAACTTTTCTTGCAACATCAACTAGAGTAGCAAGGAATATTCACTACCGTCAGTAACGAGCGAGTCTCTTGCTTGTTACTGACCTATTGACAGCATAGCACAGTAAGCTATACTCTTTCAGCAGGTTTTACTGTGGAAGAACCACGCTGCGGCACGAATGGGCCGGCTCACCAAGCACATCCAGATGGCTTCAGACTTTATGCAGCAGTAGATCCCATCCACTGAGATCGTTTTGCTTGGTGTGTGATGTAGTGCTACAGGGTATGGAGCTATTTATTCCGTCCTCTTTGGTCGCCATTGGTGGCAAATTTCGGCCTCGGTTTAGCCCATCTTCCAAAAACGCTTCTCGCAGGAAGCTTACCAAGCCCGGGCTGATGCGGTGACGACATGTGATGTAAATACCAGCGCATTTAATAGGAGTATAACTTTGTCTCCAGGTCCTTCAAAAGATACATTGCAAGGGCGAAGTCGGAGCACATAATATATAAGGTAGAATTGGCGAAAGGCTTGAGCGTCTTCCTTCGGGAACTCGTGCATTCCGGTCTCTTGCCAAAGCTATCGAAGGAAACTTCTGCAAGCCGTCCTTTCCACCGCTACACATGAGAAATGATTCGTTGGCCCACGACGCAAAATAGAAAGCCGATCTTCTGGGCAAACTCTTTGCGTCCATCTCGATTTTGGATGACGGGGGACAAGAACCGGTGTGACGGTTGTATGCCGGATATCCGGTTCTACCAACGCTCATTGCGCTTAGCACTTCTATCCCTTGATATCCATAAGTCGAGTGGGCCTGATGGAATCCCTCCTATTGTGTTAAAGATGTGCGCTCCTGAGTTGGCGCCGGTCTTAACGCGACTATTTCGGCTCTCTTACTTTTATTTTATTAAATTAGCTTCGAAAAATCTTGGCGTGCTCAACAGATCGAGACAGTATTTCACGCCAGCCCGCAGCCCATTACTTTACAAGTTGCAGGTTCGGCCTCACATGGAATATTGTTATCATTTTTGGGCAGGGGCACCCTAGTATCAGCTTCTCCCTCTGGATCGCGGAGAGCGACTCGAAGGATGTTTCAAATCGGCTAGATCCCTTGGCACTGCGTAGAGATGTGGCTTCGCTATATATATTTCTATAGCTTTTACTATGAGGAGTGCTCCGAGGAACTGTTTGGACTGATCCCTGCCGCCTCTTTTTGCCATCGTCCTACGCGACAGCATTTTCATCCACATCATCTAGATGGCTGGCAGTCCATAACTGTGCGTTTTCCCAGACATTTTCTGCCTCGCACAAGAAAACTGTGGATTGAGCTGTCGCCTGTGGTATTTTCGGACGACGATCTTTAAACCTTTAAGAAAAGAGCGTACTCCTTTTTAAAAGACCGGCAACGCACTTGTTTCTCCTCTGGTATTGCAGTTGTCCATGGGCGGCGGTAATCGCTTACCATCAGGCGATCCGTCAGCTCGTTTGCCTCCTACAACATAAAAAAGAAAAAGGTACAAGATCTTGAAAACAACAACGTGAGGATATTCTGACTGCCGGGTTGCACCAATTGCATGCGAAATAGGCAGTTCTGTCTTTTCTTACAAAAATTTATCTGTTTGAGCTTATTCGGAGTTACCCAAATACAAAAGAAAGTTTAATAATTGGATATAAAATAGATTAAAATTGAAATTAAACTACTATATACGGATTTTATCGCGTTGTTTATTTATCACTGTATTACAAAATTTTGAAAATATTACTCTACTACTACTATTGATTTTATTTGACTAATTTATAAGCTAATAAAATTATTTAAACTATTAAATCTATTTATTTTTGGTTTACACTTTCCCCGACGTTTCGGGTGCTTTTCAGCAGCCATGGTCACGGGGAGACTAAGATGGTAGTTGTCTCAATGTTCCAGTGTAGTTATTTCAAAGTACCTGAACATAATTTAATTATTGGTGTTTCTATTTACGCAGAATGAGCTCAAAGTATCATGAAGTCTAGCTGTGGTTTGTTTCTTCTTGGGTTTGACTATTTGAAGTACTGGATCCCAAGCTGGTGGTACATTCCAACCATCTTCTCTATTGAAATTGGGATGTTTTTTAATTTCAATAGCCTCGCGAAGCATCCTTGGCAGGAATCGGTGTTCTTTAGCGAGAATCTGTGGTTTGTCAAATCTCAGGTAGTGGTTGGTCCCCTGTTGTACGTGTTCACACACAGCAGACTTCAACGAGCGTTTGTGTTTTACGTCAGCTATGTGTTCTTTTATGCGGGTGCCTATGCTTCTCTTGGTTTGACCAATGTATGAGAGTCCGCAGTCACAATCTATTTTATAGACCCCTGCATCTTGTAAAGGTAATTGGCACTTGACGGATGGTAAAAATTGACTTATCTTCGTTGGCGGCTTGAAGTATGTGTTGATTGAAGCTCGCTTCAAGATGTAGCCAATCTTGTCAGTGACACCCCTTACATAAGGCAGTATAGCAGGCTGGCGCTCGACTGTGGCTGGCTTTTCTCGGGATCTGTGACAGCGGCGCGGCTGTTGGAGCTTGTTGTCTTGCAGTACTTGCTTGACATGTTGAAGCTCGGCGTCCAGGTGTTTCTTGTCACAGATCCCGTGGGCTCTCTGAAACAAAGACATTCCCACGGTAGCTAACTGTTTAGGATGGTGGTGAGATTCACCGTTCAAGTACCTATTTGTATGGGTCTTTTTCCTATACACGGTGTGGCTCAAAGTATGATCAGGATTCCTGATGACAAGTACGTCTAAGAATGCTAATGAATTATTTGCCTCTAATTCCATAGTAAATTGGATGTTGTTATTAATGGAATTAAGATGTTCTAGGAATACACTAACACTATCTGTTGGTAATATTGTAAAAGTATCATCTACAAACCTCTTATAAATCCTGGGTGTGATGGGGGCAGTCTGTAAAGCTCGAGCCTCGAAGTCCTCCATATATATATCGGCAACAACAGGCGATACTGGGGAGCCCATTGCCACACCATCGACTTGTATGTAGAATTTATTGTCCCACAACAGATAGCCAGTTGTTAAGCAATGCTTAAGTAGTTCTGCATATTCCTCAGGCATATTGTACTCTATTAGCTTCCTTTTAGTTATTTCAATACAGTCATGTACAGGTATGCATGTAAATAATGACTGTACATCAAAACTAACCATTGTTTCATTGTTAGTGAGACATAGGTGTTTAATCTCACTCACAAAATGGTATGAATCCTTTACATGTGCTCTCGAGTTGCCTCTGAGTGGTGAGAGTATCTTCGCTACGTGCTGAGCCAATCTGTAAGTTGGTGTGTCGACCTGACTCACAATAGGACGTAGAGGAGCGTTTTCCTTGTGTATTTTTGGTAACCCATACAGCTTTGGAGGTTTTACGCAAGCTGGTATTAATTGTTTAACGTCTAGATCTAGTCTTTCGGAGTATTTATATATGATGTCTTTGGTTTTGTTTAATATTTTGTTTGTAGGGTCTGTTTTAACCTGTTTATATGTTGTTTCATCCGAAAGTAAATTTTCAATTTTATGTTTATAATCTGACGTATCCATTATAACCGTAGCGTTTCCTTTATCTGCACGGAGTACTGTAATATCTGGCCTAGCCCGCAAGTTCTTCAATGCGACGAATTCATCTTTGGGAAGATTCGGTCTGGGCACTTTACTTCGACGCAAGACCGATGAAATATCCTGACGTATAGCCTCCAAATCTTCCTTTCTTATGTTATTCTTGACTAGGCAGTCCTCGACGTTGCAAATAATGGCCTCATACGGTATCCTAGCCGGTGTTATTGCATAATTTAAACCTCTACTTAATACTTTTTCGGTTGTTTTGTCTAAAGTTTGTTTTGACAGATTAATAACTGCTTGTCTTTGAGATGACGGCGGCGTGTCATTGGTCCGTGCATTGACGTTTCGTTTCTTGCTGTTGGCATTTGATTTTGATAATAATTTTTCATATTTTTGAATTTTGTTCGTTTTACACGCATTATATTTAGATCTTTCTCTGTGATTTATAGCATTGATGCATTGTTTAAAATCAAATGCAAACTAAGCGCGCAAGATATGTAACATCTTTAAATTTCTTGAAGAGATGTCGTGATCACAGTCTCATTCCTACGTGTGTCAAGATATCAGCCAAGAAAGACATACGAGGAAGCGCTAAGATCTTAAAACAGGCAAGTCAAAAGTTATTAATACAAGTTATCAGAGAACATCGCGCTGACTTACGCAGCATAAATAGGAACGTTGAGATTTTGTCTAATGAAATACAGAGATTAATAACTCCATTTGATTTTAAACAATGCATCAATGCTATAAATCACAGAGAAAGATCTAAATATAATGCGTGTAAAACGAACAAAATTCAAAAATATGAAAAATTATTATCAAAATCAAATGCCAACAGCAAGAAACGAAACGTCAATGCACGGACCAATGACACGCCGCCGTCATCTCAAAGACAAGCAGTTATTAATCTGTCAAAACAAACTTTAGACAAAACAACCGAAAAAGTATTAAGTAGAGGTTTAAATTATGCAATAACACCGGCTAGGATACCGTATGAGGCCATTATTTGCAACGTCGAGGACTGCCTAGTCAAGAATAACATAAGAAAGGAAGATTTGGAGGCTATACGTCAGGATATTTCATCGGTCTTGCGTCGAAGTAAAGTGCCCAGACCGAATCTTCCCAAAGATGAATTCGTCGCATTGAAGAACTTGCGGGCTAGGCCAGATATTACAGTACTCCGTGCAGATAAAGGAAACGCTACGGTTATAATGGATACGTCAGATTATAAACATAAAATTGAAAATTTACTTTCGGATGAAACAACATATAAACAGGTTAAAACAGACCCTACAAACAAAATATTAAACAAAACCAAAGACATCATATATAAATACTCCGAAAGACTAGATCTAGACGTTAAACAATTAATACCAGCTTGCGTAAAACCTCCAAAGCTGTATGGGTTACCAAAAATACACAAGGAAAACGCTCCTCTACGTCCTATTGTGAGTCAGGTCGACACACCAACTTACAGATTGGCTCAGCACGTAGCGAAGATACTCTCACCACTCAGAGGCAACTCGAGAGCACATGTAAAGGATTCATACCATTTTGTGAGTGAGATTAAACACCTATGTCTCACTAACAATGAAACAATGGTTAGTTTTGATGTACAGTCATTATTTACATGCATACCTGTACATGACTGTATTGAAATAACTAAAAGGAAGCTAATAGAGTACAATATGCCTGAGGAATATGCAGAACTACTTAAGCATTGCTTAACAACTGGCTATCTGTTGTGGGACAATAAATTCTACATACAAGTCGATGGTGTGGCAATGGGCTCCCCAGTATCGCCTGTTGTTGCCGATATATATATGGAGGACTTCGAGGCTCGAGCTTTACAGACTGCCCCCATCACACCCAGGATTTATAAGAGGTTTGTAGATGATACTTTTACAATATTACCAACAGATAGTGTTAGTGTATTCCTAGAACATCTTAATTCCATTAATAACAACATCCAATTTACTATGGAATTAGAGGCAAATAATTCATTAGCATTCTTAGACGTACTTGTCATCAGGAATCCTGATCATACTTTGAGCCACACCGTGTATAGGAAAAAGACCCATACAAATAGGTACTTGAACGGTGAATCTCACCACCATCCTAAACAGTTAGCTACCGTGGGAATGTCTTTGTTTCAGAGAGCCCACGGGATCTGTGACAAGAAACACCTGGACGCCGAGCTTCAACATGTCAAGCAAGTACTGCAAGACAACAAGCTCCAACAGCCGCGCCGCTGTCACAGATCCCGAGAAAAGCCAGCCACAGTCGAGCGCCAGCCTGCTATACTGCCTTATGTAAGGGGTGTCACTGACAAGATTGGCTACATCTTGAAGCGAGCTTCAATCAACACATACTTCAAGCCGCCAACGAAGATAAGTCAATTTTTACCATCCGTCAAGTGCCAATTACCTTTACAAGATGCAGGGGTCTATAAAATAGATTGTGACTGCGGACTCTCATACATTGGTCAAACCAAGAGAAGCATAGGCACCCGCATAAAAGAACACATAGCTGACGTAAAACACAAACGCTCGTTGAAGTCTGCTGTGTGTGAACACGTACAACAGGGGACCAACCACTACCTGAGATTTGACAAACCACAGATTCTCGCTAAAGAACACCGATTCCTGCCAAGGATGCTTCGCGAGGCTATTGAAATTAAAAAACATCCCAATTTCAATAGAGAAGATGGTTGGAATGTACCACCAGCTTGGGATCCAGTACTTCAAATAGTCAAACCCAAGAAGAAACAAACCACAGCTAGACTTCATGATACTTTGAGCTCATTCTGCGTAAATAGAAACACCAATAATTAAATTATGTTCAGGTACTTTGAAATAACTACACTGGAACATTGAGACAACTACCATCTTAGTCTCCCCGTGACCATGGCTGCTGAAAAGCACCCGAAACGTCGGGGAAAGTGTAAACCAAAAATAAATAGATTTAATAGTTTAAATAATTTTATTAGCTTATAAATTAGTCAAATAAAATCAATAGTAGTAGTAGAGTAATATTTTCAAAATTTTGTAATACAGTGATAAATAAACAACGCGATAAAATCCGTATATAGTAGTTTAATTTCAATGAATAACATTCGCGTAAACAGAAGACAATATTAGATTAAAATTGTTTTATACTGAGCATTGTACTCGATATTAAATAGTTCACAATTTAATAGGTATGTAAGATTAATAATAATAATATTATTCTTGCCTAAAAATGTGATTAAACATTAATAATATTCTAAAATCGTAAAACTTTTATAGCATAATTAACTTAGCGAGATATAATTCAATTACCGCTTATGACTTTACGACTATTTAACTAATGGATACAATGAACAGACTTGGAATAAATATTTGAGTAATTGTTACAGCGACATTGTCAGGCATCAACTTAAACCAATGCTTCTTGCAGTCACATTTTTATTGACAATTGATTGATGAATTACGCGTCAATATCAGCACCTAAAACTAATTTGTAGTCATTTAAGAAGCATGACTGCACATAAAATACAGTAAATCTGTGTCTCCGAGCATTCAATATCATCCCTCGGAGGGACAAGGGAAGCTTATCGCAAATTTGTGAGCCCCTCAATATTTTCTACTGCTAAACGCGTCAAAAGGGGGCCAGTACTATCGAATTTATTAACGTGAATCAGCGTTTTTGATTGTGACAGATTTATTTCGAATGTATGGATTTTCGTTTAAGGCTGTCGTGTCATAATATATCAGTCCTTCAGCATTTTTTTTATTTCAGCCTAAGGGATGTATCAGATTGGTAGTTGAATGAATCGCTATTCATTCAATACCGAAATGAAAATTACATCGAAACAGAACCAATACAGCTGTATTGGTTAGGTCAAATTAAGTGCAACCTTATTTGATCAAACTACATACAGCTACAGTCACATAACACATTGTTACTATAAAGCAGTAGCTTTCAGATTATATTTTAAAAAAAGTTTTTTATAAATATTGGTTTCTGTGTGCTGTCTCTAGTCACCAGTACGTTATAAGTTTTAATAAATAAGTACTAATATCTAACAATAAAAATATTACTAAACTTCTGCTAAGTATTACTAACTTAAACAGTATACGTTTGTATAACCCTAGTTATACAAACGTATACTGTTTAAGTTAGCTATTACGTAAACAATAAAATAAGTTTGCTAATCATTTATCAGTATCTGAGCCACCTGGTTTAGACGAATGAATTTTAATGAGACTATAAAGTAGGTATCTACTACGTTATAATCTTATTCATCTATTTTTACGACAATAATAATACCACCATCTTACCAAATACCCAATTCCACTTCCAACATTACATAACTAAACCATAAGAAAATTGTTTCCCAAGATATGGTGGATGATAAAGTGCGTGCATTAGTCGTGGCCTGCCATCTCCAGGCATGTTAATCTTGGCTGCCGTCTGCACGAGCCATGGTGAATTTATCATGGGAACGCTAGCGTCCAAATTTTTCATCGAGGAATTTTTTCATGGGCTATTTGTGATAGTTGGGATACGAAAATAAAATAAGGTATGGAGTTGTGTTATTAAATCGTCGATTTATTTCAATGGTTATTGAAGATTTCAACTTGACGATTTAAATACTTTTAAGTGTATGTGTAATAGGGATATAAGTACTATCTCAGATTTATAATTTTCCAATCATATTCTGATTCAAATTCCTTGCGGATACAAAAATGTTAGACTTTTATTTAGATCTAAAGATATTTTGTGTATGGATAAAACAAGGTACTTATCTTGGTCATTGAATAAGATCTATAATATAAACTATGAAATAAATCTTAGAAAAATTAAGATCAATAGACGATCATTAGATTGGTTTACGACTCAAAGACGATAATCTATCTGTTGTCGTAAAATAATATAATGTGTAGAACTTCTAGTCGTCTGTTACCTCTTTTAAATAAAATACTTTATATTTATGGCTCAAAGAATAGGAACTATAAAGTAATAGCTGGCATAAATTCAATATTTTTCACCTGACCGTACCTATTTTTTAAAAATTATCTCACATCCGTGGCATTGACACGTCTAATCACGTGGAAATAATGGTTGAAAGAGCACATCGTTGTTGTCCCCATCAGCCAGTCTTTTTTGACCTACCCCTCCTCTCTTCACAGTGCATGTTTCAACTACAAGAGGGAAAATAGATACATTTGGAGAGCTCAAGTTTTGTTGGCAGTTTTCCGTAGAGCGTATCTCTCCAGACCTTTTTTCGTAAATTTTCAAGCTTCTGAATAGAGAATAGTTTACAGATGATTAACTTTTGCAGCTATGTACTGATTCGTTGAAGAAAAATACGTCATCTGTAATGGGTTGATATGACTTCCGTATATTTTGCACATTTCGGAACGATGCGATTTGAGTATATTGATTTTTGGGTCGCTTTTAGCAGTAAAGATTTGGGCGTGCTTGATACATTGGGATCGGAATGCGTTATATTATGGTTTAGTTATATAGTTTCATGAATAGTCAAGTTTTGAGTGCTGCCGTAAAAAGTTTTGAAACTTTCACGCAATTATAATAATAGCAAAAACACATATTTTATGGATCAATCATTATTTATATACTGTATTGACAAATAAATGATCTTAAGTAAAAAGGTTGACACTAATTAATGCTCTGAGCAGTGTCATTTATTAGTATTTTATTTTATTCAAATTATTTGTTAAAGCAAGCGTCGTAGTGACATTGAGGAATTATTTCTTGGTAAACCATCAGATTGGTATGGTATGGTATTCACATACATATAATATGGTGAGGTTTCCTGTATGTAATTAACATTTGTTTCCACCTTTACAGAATGGCGTTCTTATACGTCAGCGATCAACCCGAGATTTTAATTACGAATTTTGTTCTATTCTCGCGAATTTGCATTGTTAGTCTCTAAATCATTGACCCTTCAAAAACTCCACATGAAACGTATCAAACATTAGTTACGAAACAACTTCACCCCACATTAATCTCTGTTTTACGTTAAACGCCTGTATAATTGAGGTCACATCAAAAACAAACATATTAATATTAGCATTACCTGAAACCTTGTAACTACATACAAAAACAACCTTATACACCGCTATTTCAAAGTTATAAAGTTCAAATTGCAATATTCAAACTTTTGTTGAAAATCGAAACTTTCAAACTTTGCACCACCAACTTGGAAACGCATTTATATTAAACTTTATCTTCATTAAAATATGAGTTTATTTTGCTTGCGTTGGTTTTGGGATAGATTTGTAAAGACTAGGGTCGTTCGGCCCTCGTCAAACGTAACCTGGTACAGACAGAGGTAATGAAATAGCTAGCAAATGAGGCATGCGTAGTTGCCAATAGCAACGTTTCACATCACTCATTTGTGAAGTGCTAAAGTATTGAGTTTACAAGGTACCTACATATATGTAGATGGGTAGGTGTGCGTGTAATTATTGGATGTTCAGTCCCTTTGTCCCTGACTGGCAATGGGTTCAAAGATTATTCCAGTTTTGTTGAGAGGTATATTTGGATTGGTATAAAACCGTTTTGATATTAACTCTTTAGTCAAATAGCAAAATTGCTCTAATGGTTGTATCGACTTTTGAGCTCGGAGTACAAACGCAATACTTTTGACTTTATCTAGATATGGTTATATGGACTAATTGAAGGGAAGTAATTTGATTAAGATCTATGGCAAATTAATAATGTTAGGTTCTCTCTGCCAATCATTTAAATCATTCAACTTAAAGACAATCTTTACAAACTTATTTCTGTCTAAGAGTAACTATTTAGTATATTTGATAATGGTATCATTGGAAGATTTTTCATTGACACCCTATTTCATATTCTGACGGTTGAAACATACAGTACTCACGTTGCCAGCAATATTTTAGACCCTACGTAATAAAAGGCAAGCCTATTTTATAGGAAATATTTTCAGACTACGTGCTGTTATTTACAAATTTCTAATAGACGAATTCAATAACGCTTTACCTGAAAAGGGATTCAAACGCGGCACTTCAGGAATACTGGCAAATATAAGTGAAAATTTATTACGCGAATCTATCACTGTATTTATTATTTTTATTTTCTAGTGAGCATATAAAATCAATACAATATTGTAAATATATATATCATGTTACGTAGACAAAATCAGTGCCTCACCATTGTTTGGCAATCAACCCAGGACGATGCAGAAATAACGGATAGTATTGGCAGAACCCCAGGCTGTATAGACTAAATGCAATAAAAGAGTTTGTATAAACTCTAATGTGTTTTGAACAATAAAGTTGACATTATATTAAAATATTATAAAATTCCAATTTGGTTTCAACTTACCACGCATTATTCTATTGATGTAAACCCTCTACTTATACAAGTAATTAGCTTAGCTGAAGATGTTAATAAGATTGCAATAATCGCTACCCAAATTACTGGTCACATTTTTTTTTATAAAAAACGCTACCATAATGTGCTAAGTACATTATGTAAGTGTGTGCGCCCTTTTGCTATAGTACTGCGTTTAATGAATTCAAAAATTGTTTTACCCGATTAATATTATTAAGTATTTATTTTTATGTTTTATTTTGGATTTTCATAGTCAGATATTTTAATAGCTGCAACAGTAATACTATATATATGAGTTGTAAAACACTGAAGTTAAAAATACGGATGACATATTGGTTCAAATGGTCGCCTCGCCATTGCGACTGTGTGTGTTACGGGTTTCAATTTTGCCTGTTTGTAAATCAAATCTCGTGTGAGGAACACGAGATTTTGATTCACAAATGATTGTCTAGGCGTTCTTTGTGTCCGTTGTTTAAAAGTTTGTAAATATACGCAATAAAAAAAAAATATTTAAAAGCATATTCTCAGGCCGTCAAAGTAGAGACCTCAACATCGCCTCGGCTGCTATGAGGACGATGTGGAGGCCACTGCTCTTAGACCACACGACTGCTTACCATCAGGCGGAGTGTGGTCATTTTGACGAGCAAAATAAAAATAAAATGAAGAACAAAAATACAGGATTTAAATCTAGTGCTAAAGAAAAATAGCGAAGTAATGATTGAACATATGTTTCTAGTAAGTATTTTATTATAGGACCCTTTTCCTAAACCTAGCAACTTCACACATAAATGTCAATTCAATAACATAAACTTTGACGTTCATAAGTGTGACTTTGTGACCTAAATGAATTTTGTATACGCATTTTCAGTTTTCGCGAATGTTACACAATGAAATTTAACTACCTACTTAAAACAGATTTTAATGCGGTTCATTTTGTTAACAACATTTTAGATTATATTTACATTTTCTCTGACATTTCTGTTGCTTTTAGCAGCCATTTGTTTAACATTAATTAATCTAATGATCCTGTGAACGTTTATAGAGATTATTGCATTAATGAAGAATGGTCGTAGAGAGTAAATGTGGTGTAAAATTACATTTTCTACAATGGATTATAAATGGACGAAAAAGATTAACGAAGGAATTATGTCTATAAGGCAATGTTAATGTCTCTTTTACATTGCTTAGTCGCAGAAGAGAATTGTGAAGGCTCAATCATTTTCTGGAAAAGTTCAGATTTAGAGTAGGCAGCAAGAGGACTGGAATGATCATGACTAGTGGACACCTGCCGGTGGACAGCCATATAAATACTAATTACTGTCTTTATAATGCCTGAATTGAACATATTAAAGCTATTGGCATAAAACAAGAACTTTTATTACCTACATGTATGTAATACAAAAACATCAAGTACTTTCCAGAAAGTGCTTGAACGGGGAACTGTACCTATTATACTGTCAATACTTACGTACATATAAAGAGTCTCAAGAATCTCAACTGAATGAGGGTATTTTGATAAATGTGCTACATCAACAACACCCATTAATATTAGCCTTTGTTTACCAACTATTTTTTATCTATCTGTATTTTCTATTTTCATAATTTATGTGGACATTTTTAACCTTTGACACGAGGTTGAATGCTCGGTTTCCCCGGATGGATAGTAATGGAAATTTTATGGTGCCTTTTATGGGTTTTCAAGGGTTCCACCGCGAAAAACTGTGTGTTTTGTTAAAAAGGAGCGTTTTGAATGAAAATGAGGGACCGCGGTGACGAAAACGTTCATGGGATATTTTACGATGTGAGTAAAGATGGAAATAATGGGTTTGTGTTTGTTTATGTTATGTGCCTGCGCGTTTATCGTGTGTTTGCAGATATACTTTGAGTAATGCAAAGGAACGCACAAATGTTTTGATTTCCAGGGTTACGCATAAGAAAGTAGATATTTGTTCTATGTGTCGTGAATTTGTTCAAATATAAAATATTTTATTAAAACCATTGTAATATCTGGTAAAAATAAATATATATATAAATTTATTTTAAAAAGAAACTGTTCTCTTAGTAATTACGCCCATTACAGATTGAAGTATAATCCTTGTAGCGTAGAAAGATTTAAGGAATTTATATTGGATAAAATACTTATACCTACATATTAATACAGTAAGTCATAATTGTATCTATCTATTATATATATCAAAAGTTACATTTACTACAAGTCGATATTAAATTATCAATTCTATTCTTCCAAAAGCTTTAGATTTAAAATAATGATAGTTGGCCTTCCATGAAACATAAATGCTAAAATTTTTTGCTATTCGTACGTAACGTTTTGATCGACGTTAACCCTACAATGCGGTACCGCAGAATTATGCCAGTTATGCATAATATCACTTTAAAAAAAGAAATATGAAAAATATCATGGTAGATAAGTAATTCTTAATATAAGCCCGAAGTTTCGGCTATCGCATTTTTAGGGTAGGTACATATTATTTGCAATCGCAAAAATATCGTAAACATTAGACACATATTACTTTCACTGTTTGATTCTTTAGAAATCTTCTTTCAAAGACAACTTTTGATGAAGTAAATTCAATGTACTGGCATGAATCTTTCATATTTTAAACATTAAACGTGTATTTCAAGTTTTATGAACCGTAATACAAGTTTGTGTAAGAAATACTGAAGATAAATACGAGAACTAATATTTTGTAACATAAATTGTCTCGCTCAGGATATATTGATGCTCTTCAATAAAAATATTACATGTGCAGTAATATACACACTGTATGGAGACGCTCCGACGTGCACGCTACTATCTGTTCTCACTTCATTCTCACTTTTATTTTTAACTTAATTGCTATCATCCACGTTTATGGCAACTGCTCCGTGTTCGTGGTTCGTAGTGTGATGTAATACAGCCTGTTACTTTTGGATTAAGTATCTTTCTAATGATAAAATAATTTAGTTTGAACACCTTTCTATAGTTTCACTGTTTATTGATATCAAACAAAAGATTCCTCTTTATAATATTGTAATAAATATTTAATTAGAAGGAAGCGATGCAGCATAACGCAACACATTAGTGTCAAAATTATTTTTTTGGCAATCTCTGACTTACTCTGACCTACGATAGCAGGGAACTTAATAAACGAAGCGTATCTCGCGTAATCGCTTACCATTTTATCCTTGAGTATCTTTAGACAAGAGAAAATCATGTGACCCACAAATAGTTTTCTAGCTTCTGCTGTTTCTGACTTGGTCCAGATTCATAGCAGAAAAGGCTATTATTATTTTAAAGAAAGCTCTTCTTTGAAACACGAAGGCTATTAAGATATTTCATCTTGTGACTTCAGAGACTATACATATTATTTAAATCATGTCATTGTATCTTCTGTCATTTTAATTAGAAACAGAATAAACAAAACACTGAAAAGATTATGTTGTATCATTCCGAGCAACGGACGGCGCTATTTGATTTGCGTTTGAATGAAAACACAACACTGATTTTTCATGTCTTTATAAGGTGAAACATAATATAATTAAGTAATTTAAGATTACACTTTATTAACCATTTTTTTTAACTCCTCCAGCAAACCTTATTTAGGAGTAGCTTCACTCATGCAATGAGTAAAGATTGAACCCACTATCTCTCGATCACACTGCTACTTCCTTACCCTTGGATCATTTAGCTATATATTTGTACGTTCGAGTTTGTAACTCATAGTAGGTTTTGTTGTGCAGCTAACATTAAGATGACTATAACAAATCACCGGACGGTGATTTTCACCTGCGAGAGGTAAATACGTATCTTGTCTTTATATACAGCATGTTTCTAGTCCAGTGAACACTAGCAGACTACCGCGGCTTTGTCTATTTGCTGATGTAATGCTCTCTATAATTTTTTTATGGATCTGCAGTTAAAGTTCATATGGTAAAGTGATTTATTTGTTTGTTTGTATAACGCAGTGGTGTATGTTGATGCCGATGCTAATGTGTCGAGTTTTGAATGTGTGGCAGGTATCCTGATACAATAAAGATAGTGTTTTCTTTTTAATATCTCTGTAGAAATGTAGCAAAATAAAATTCCAAACATCCGTGCTTTGTGGCTCCTAGACTATGATAATCACTTTCCAGCACGCGCTGGCGATAATTGTTTGCCAGCAATCCATACTA
Organism: Catocala nupta; assembly: GCA_963675205.1. Classification (NCBI taxonomy): domain Eukaryota; kingdom Metazoa; phylum Arthropoda; class Insecta; order Lepidoptera; family Erebidae; genus Catocala; species Catocala nupta. The sequence continues at coordinate 25,435,472 of OY776090.1, read as the reverse complement.
TCTATACTATAATATAATAAAGAGAGAGACAGCGAATTTTGTAAGTTTATTACTATGTAGGAAGTAACCTTCGGAACCTTAAAAAAGTTATTATAGGATTTAAAAGGAGCATTATTCCAGATGGTCATAGGCCTATTTTACCCTAAACCGTAATATTCGGGCCCTTGATAAGATAGGCGTATTTTAAAAATCTAGTTTTACCCATGCATGTAAATTAAAACATACTGCAATACAATGGTGCCAATTCTGTTGTCACAAAATTCTCTTATCTTAGCTAAAAATCTCTATAATTTAGTTTAGTCCTGTCACTTTTTGTGACAACAGAATTGGCACCAATAAGAAGTAATTGTTATTGTTCAAAACGCTAATAGTCCTAACTTTGAAAACAAATAAGACATATTGACATATATTTCACTACTAGCCATCCCCAATAACTTGGCAGCTAAACAGCAATAAAAAATTCTTAGCCATTATTGCAAACAAATAACCGCATAGTAATGTCAATGACCTCTATCTTAAACAGCTGACTTCAAAAACTATTCTTTACTGCACACCCTGTGTGCTAAAGCTAGTTTGTGTGCGCGGCCGTTGCCCGTCTGCATCGTATAATAGGGATGCGCAGATTTGTATGGAATACCTAGGACCTCGCTTTGTACGGAACCCCTCAAACATTCCACTCGCCTTTAGTCTAGACTCAATGAGGTTTTATATTGGACTTTGATTAGAAGGTTCTGGCTCAATTAATATTAATTTAGAAGACATCATGAAGACAGCTTTCAGAATATTAATGTTGAGTGTATTGCTGTGGTAAAGGAACTGAATATATTCTTGTAGCTAATTTTATAGCAAAGTTTTTTAACTACAATTTGCAAATACAATTTCAACCGCGCATTTTAAAATTAGACATTAGTTTTAGATATTGCCAACTATAGTCTTACTTTCTACTAATACCATAACTAGTTATTTCCTGCGGCTTCGCTCGCTTAAATGTAGGTTACGTAAATTTAGTAACAGTACTTTTCCTGGATGAAAGATAGCATATATCCTTTTCTGTCTCCTGATAATCGGCCGAGTAGTAAATGCCTGAAAGCGTAATAAATAAACTCACATTCGCATTTATAATATTAGTTTGGATGTAAAACTTTGTGAAGAAGTTTGCATGTTTATTATTCAATCACGCGAAAACCGATGTACCGTTTTTTTTGAAACTTAGCATACTGATAGACCATGTACTAGATTAACGCTTGTCTCGCGCGGCAGTGAATGCGACTGTTGTGTATGCCTCGGTTTTGATTTGACTAAACGTTATTGGGTTTTTCCTTGAGTCTGGAACTGTGCCTGGAAACTGTTATAGGCTCGGTTTTTATTACATGGAAACTTAATATTATAGCTGGAGCGAAATATAAGTGTGTGTAATACATCTGTGCCTGCCTTTAGGGACCTGTTCAGCTTACCTTTTTTCATACCTGTATGCGTTCTTGCAGGGTTTACGTGGGCAAAAAAGCTGGCAAAACTAGCACTGTTATATAATAGTAATCCTTTGTACTAAACCAGGACCTGTATTATCTGTACGCTGAATTTCATCCAAATCAATTCAACGGATTACGCATTATAGAGAAAACAAATATCAAATCATCTTGTCATATTTCAAATATTATTTACTTATTTGAAGGCTAGGTTACAGTCTAAAATTTCTATAATATGAGTGACGTTATTTAAGAAATATTGCCATCAACGAGTACTGTAATGCCCTTTCTTTCTTTTTAACTACTATTGCAAACTCCAGAACAGCTGCCAAAAAGGAAAAGAAGCCTTCAAAATACATATTGCTTTCGAGATCTCATAGTACTGTATAACGAGAAATGACAAACCTCGAGGACGACAGTCTAAACTCAAGTAACTGAACCCACTTCACATCGCTACCGCTTACATTTCAAATGTCATGTTTAATTAAACGCAGACAGAGGGTGACAGGTATACGTAACTATATACTAAGCAAACAGAGACAAAACACTACTGTTTGTCACTTAAGCGAGTTATAGGAATACATTTATTAAATTAGCTATGTTATGCTTACTGTTCTTACTTACCTTTGAGCTAATGTGTTATATTTCAAACATGTAGCATTTTAGGTACAGTTAGAATGTGAAGTAAATACCTTGATATATATATATAGGTTACTACCTTTTACCCGCGGTATTGCTCGCGCAAAGTAGGATAGATTAGGCGTAACAGTACGTTAAAAAATTATATAGTCTATGTTCCTTTCCTTCCCACTAGTGCAGGTATTGTGGGGGCATGGTTGGTTTGGCAAGTTCCTGCACAAGGTCGCTAGGAGGGAACCGAGTCCCATCTGCCACCACTGCGAGTGTGAGGAGGACACGGCGGAGCACACGCGCGAGCAATGTCCTGCTTGGGTGGTGCAGCGCGGTGAACTCCAGGACGTTGTGGGAGAAGACCTCTCGCTGCTGGACGTGATTAAAGCCATGGTCGACAGCGAGAGAAAGTAGGTAGCGGTCGCATCCTTCTGCGAGGACATCATCTCGCAGAAGGAGGCGACGGAGCGGATCCATGAGGAAAGTATCCTTGCGGATCCGAGCAGCCGGCGGAGTACCGGGCGGCGAAGCGCGCCTTATGCCGCCGTAGTTAAAAGCTGCGGATAGGAGAACGGGGATCTCCCACCCACTAACCGTTGAGTCGGCGCGACGCCCTCTGTCGTGTCAGGGACAGTCTCTGCAGGCACTGCTGGGTAGGTCGCTGATATAGTTTCAGTTCCAGCGATCCACCCACCATGGTGACCAACACATGGTGGTTTTAGTCGGTAGACCCGCAGTCTCGGGAAAGCCCGACATAACCCTCTCGCCTCTTCTTGTGGTGAGTGGGTATGCATAAGGAGAATTTCTCAAAGTAAAAATAAAAAAAAAAGAAAACATAAAGATGATCATATTTGAGTTACCTGTTTGTTGATCTGCATTACAACTTTTAGGTACATACACCAGTCTTTATACATTGTGCAAAACATTATGATTCTTAAATTAGATGACGATGAGATAGTAAATTTATATTCTATTCTAATACTAAGCGGGTTCTATCGTACGCTTGCAATACATCATATTTGCTATCATTCGCACGTTACTGACCAGCAAAAAGCAAGTGGTCAGCTTCCAACGCAGTGCATGAACTTTCTGACAACAAGTCCTTAACGAGTTCTGAAAACCTTGGCAGCCTTACAGCAGAACATTAATATACATTTTATCAGAAGACTAGGCATAGACGTGTTTATGTTGCTTGGTATGCCTCGTTGGCGTAGCGATAATAAATGCGACTATTGTGCATAAGGTCTCAAGTTCGATGCCCGGGTTAGGAAAGGCGTAATTGTGTTTTTCTGTTTGGGAACTCTTAGTAGCAGCACGAAGTTTGAAACTGCGCCCGGTTGACGGGAATAGGTTAAAACGATAGTTGGTGAAATGTGGGTAGTAATGCGATTGCTGTGCAAGAGGTCTCGGATTTCATTCCTGGCTTGGCAAGTGTAATTGTTTGTTTCTGTTAGAAAATTTTCAGTAGCAGCACGAAGCCTGGTACTGCGTCCATTTGACGGAAATAGGTTGTTGTAGTGACGAAAATGTAAATGTTCAGCTTGCTCCTTGAAATATATGTATAAATATTGACCATTACCAAACATACAGTAAGAAGTATAAGTTAAATCCTCTAAAAGTACCGCGTTACATTCTTTAAAAACCACCATAGCCTATAAAATATAATTATTGAATAACATATATTCAATAATGCTATTTATATAAGAATGAGAAATTTATATACCACGACGATTAAAAAGAATAAGATAAACTACATACTCTGCAATACATAAGCCTAAAAAACTATTTTTACAAACCACAAGCGCGTTAAAATGGACTCAACTTTGTTCCTCAAACACCAACAGTGACATTACAAAGCGATCTCATTACCTCCCGCCAGCATAATGCCAGTAAATGGCAGTAAGCGAGGTGCCAGTTGATGGATCGGCCAGTTTTCCTGGCATCTTTGCTGGTAATGAGCGATCCGGCTTTATCTCGCTTGATGCTTGATGGATTGCCGTTATTGGTACTTAGGGGAATCGGAATTTCGTGTTTCTTTCGCCCGTATGTTTGGAATGTGTAGTTTTTTTGGATGAAAGTTTATCGTCTTGGGCTGTATCCAACTACATTAACGCTTGTGTAAAATAAGATCATACCTTACTGTTACACGCGTAGCAGTAAGATATGACCTTATTATACGATGATTAAGTATTGCAAAAAAGCATCGCGAGCTACAAAAATATTTGTCTTCATCCAATTTTCTACCAAATTTTATTCTTTTAAATGTTATATACATTGAAATTAAACTACTATATACGGATTTTATCGCGTTGTTTATTTAACACTCAGCAGCTATGGTCACGGGGTTACTCCCCGTGACCATGGCTGCTGAAAAGCAACCGAAACGTCGGGGAAAGTGTAAACTTAAATATAAATAGTTTTAATTGTTTTCATAATTTAATTAGCTTAAAATTAGTAAAATTTAATAGTAGTATAGTAGTGTAACAGTCTCTAAATTATGTAATACAGTGTTAAATAAACAATGCGATAAAATTCGTATATAGTAGTTTAGAATAACATTCGCGTAAACAGAAGACAATATTATGTTATATACAATTCTAAGCACAGCTTGTTATGTTTACATAATAATGTCAGTAAATTACTGCATTATTTTTTTACCGGAATATATCGAGGGAAATACGGATCATGCCGTCAGCAATCACATAAATCATTAACTGCAGTTGTGTGAATCAGTTCATCTATTTGATAAGAAATTCACAGTTTATTCTTTTAACTACACTCTCTTAGGAATTTCCAGGTAAAGAGGTCTCAGCTTTGATACCCGGGTCAAGCAGTGTTGTTGGATTATTCTGGCTAGAAATTTTTAATAGCAGCTCAGGGTCTGTAATTATCTCCTTTTCCCGAAGATCCTAAGGACCAAAAAATCATATCTGGCGAAATGGTGGAGTGTACATTGCCTACCCCTTCAGAGATGTAGTCGTGAGAAAATATTATATAATCCAGTATAAGGTCTATTCGTTTTCCAAGTGTAATCGAAATTCAATTCAATGGATAACCTTGAAATGACACATAGTAGAACTGACGGCCAGAAAAAAAAAAATATTTTGTTTGATGAAAAGTTTATCATAATTATTAAATTATGTTCGGGTACTTTGAAATAACTACACTGGAACATTGAGACAACTACCATCTTAGCCTCACCGTGACGTGTCGTGAAAAGCAACCGACACGTCAGGGAAAGTGTAAAATTAAATCTAAATAGTTGTATCATTTAAATAGCTTAAATAGAAGTAAACAGTAACTAGTAAAAGTGTTTAACAATAGTAGTTTAAAGTTTCAAATTTATGTAATAATAGAGTTTTATAAAAAATAAACAACGCGATAAAAGCCGTATAAAGTGTGTTTAATTTCAATACATGACCGATCTTCATGAAATTTTGCATACACGTTGTCAGATGTAGGTTGTTAGAAGGACAGAGTACCTTACATTCAGAAAGAAAATACTTTCTTCGAGGTATAGAAATTTATTGACCGAATCTACATTAACGCGAGCGACGACGCAGGCAGAATCTAATAATTCATAACAGACAGGTATGTATCGATAAAGTTATTGGTATATAACAATATTGAACTTACCCGTCTAGACAATACGTCAACATATTCAGGAGTTGATGAGAAAACAGCTTAATAACAACATAGTTAACTGAAATGTGGATTTTGGTTGTTCGCTGAAATATTGGTATTGGTGGATCAGACGAATTGTTTCCAAACACTCTTCAAGATAAGTAGCTTAAAGGATTAGAGTGAGATCAAAGATAAGACAATTCGTGAGATTGCAATTATGGTGCAAGAATTTGAATAGTCACCATGTCACTGTTGGTGACAGTGCAAAATATTGAGTGATAACATTTTAAGTAGGTATGGTTTTCCTGCTATTTACCAAGCTATTTGTTATTGCAAATCTTTAAAAAACAACTTGTCAATATAGATGTTTAGGTACGATTTATAGGTTTATGTAAAGATTCTTGTGACATAGGATTAATACGTAGCGCCGGAGACATCATTTTAAAAAACAAAATTATTAAAAGTAATTAAAATTTATCATGACTTTAGGGTTAGTTCCTATACAGTATGGGACTCGACAAATATTGAAACTAAGACGACAAAGAACAATTCTCGTTTTCTTTTTATTACATTTTTTTTAAATTTTACTCCTGCCCTTGGAAAAATTTCTGTGTCGCGGAGGACTTTACAAACATTCAAACAATGAACATAAAGAACACCCGGAACAACAATTTGTGGATCACACAAATTTTACACAATTTTTGTCCCATGTGGGAATCGAACCCACAACACTCGGCGCAGTGGCAGTGACGAGGCGACCACTTGAACCACTATACCATATGTGCATTGTAAGTGTGTAAGTATTCATGTAAAGATCCATGCGACATAAGATTTATTTGTAGCGTAATTAAAAAGAATGCAAATTCTGCCTGGCTTTAGATTTAATTTCTATACCGGGCAGAATTTTACAAACATTGAAACAAAGACCACAAAGAACAGCCAGACTCAATTATTTGTAGCTTTAGGGAACGAACCCACGATATTTATTGCGGTGTACTGGCGAGATGGCCACATTGCGCCATCTTTCAGTCAAAGTCAATTGAGGCTGCGACTCCGCGATCAGCATTACAAATAACGTTTACGGCACTAAACCGACGAGGCCCTCAATAAAACATTAACCTTAGGATATACATAAACATAGAACGCGCATGACTCGCGACTCACCAAGCGTGAGCGGCTTTTGCTAATACACAAAAAGAAATGTAACTTTTGTCGTTATTTTAGTTCTAATAGTTCTATCAACTAGTCTATAATAATTATAAAACATGATAATAATAAACATAATAATAAACTAAATTTCCTTCAAGCGAACGTGAATATGCATCGTGATGTTGTTGCAGTGGATAACGGACTCACGCCGCTTAATCTGGCTAAAGAGAGCTGGCGCATCCCTGTAGTACTGAGCATTGACGACCGCAAGAGTGTATGGCAGAGCAAGGAGCTTCACGGTAGGTTCTACAAGGCCCTATGTGGGCCTGATGTAGACCTTCTCGCCTCCGTGAACTGGCTACGCTTCGGTGACCTCTTTGGCGAAACCGAAGCGTTTGTCCGTGCAATTATAGACGAAGTTATCAAAACGAATAACTACCGGAAATATATCCTGAGGGACGATTGACATATGTCGGGCGTGCCATCAACCCGGTGAATTCCTCAGACATGGTGTCTGTCTGTGTCGGGATAGATGGAGGTGACCATTGAAATCACTGTGCCATCCGTCCAGTCACTCTTCACCTACAGATATATTAAGTGTTGACAATGTTTTCAATTGGGCTAAGCTGCTGCTGATACACTCTTATTCATAAAAAGGATCCTCACTAAAGGTTTAACACATTCAGTGGTTTAAAGTACTCAAGAAGTCTATTAAAAGTTCTGTTGTAATAATTATTCTTACATGTTGTATAAAATTGCAGTATTTATAGTAACTATATTAACCTGTCAATTGTTAGACTGTAACAAGACATAATTAAAAACCTATTGTTTGGCTGCCGGTGTGCCGCTGCCTATCAAGAGGTTAAGCATGTTAGCATTTAAATGCAGTTATAAGAACAACATTTTTAAATTGTTCTTTAACGACATTAAACTTCTTGTAAGTTAAAATTAAACTATTTTACACGGATTTTAAGACAATTTTATTACATATTTTTTAAAACTATTACTCTACTACTATTAAACCTATTTAAATTATTAAGACTCTTTAGATTTAATTTCAATATTAAAATACCTGGATGATATTAAAATAAAGTTGTTTCAAATATTATACAGGGTGATTTTGAAATCGTGTAATTCCTTTTAACCACGCATTCTACTGGTGATATAGAATAACCCTGACCATATTTTTATTTAATTAGAATTTTTTTTTTTGAAAAATTTATGTTCCGTTTTTTTCGTGAAATGGTGTCAGATAGTCATATGTTTACCAACTGAGGCAATTTAAATTTTTTACTAATTATAATAAAAAAACATATTAATAATTAATGTCGTAAATAATAACGGGCGGTCCTTTTTATTGCCCCCTATTATTTACGACATCAGTTATTGTTATGTTATTATTTTTAAATTAGCAAAATATTAAGATTGTGTCAGGTGGTTAAAATATGACTATTTAAAATCATTTCATGAAAAAAATCTGTACTCTAATTTTGCCGAAACCATTATTCTAATTAAGAAAAAATATGGTCAGGGTTATTCTATATCACCAGTAGAATGCGTGGTTAAAAGGAATTACACGATTTCAAAATCACCCTGTATACTAAAAGTGTTTTAAAATAAACAACGCGATAAAATCCGTATAAAGTACTTTAATTCAATGTATAGCATTCGCAAAAACGTGAGACAATATTCTATATATAAATAAGACCATAAGACATGAACAATTAAAAGTTACAATTTCGTCCTTACAAACTGAACTACAAAGTCAACATACTAGACAAAACATTATCAAATATTTAACCATAAGTCCAAAAAAGTAAGTCAGCACATGTTCGTATGGAGTACATACACATAAATTACTGCGGTGTGGTGCGCACTGCGTGGGGGGGTGTCCCTTGACGAGTATTTTTGTCAGCGCGCACAGCTGCCGATCTAATTACGTTTATCCATTCATAAAGTTTGAATCGAGATTTTTATGTGTGACTCAGTGTTTGCTTGTAAGGCATTGCATAATGGAATCAGTAAGTGTGAGAAATTACTGCCTTGTTTGTTATGTGGTGTCTCGCTGTTTATGCTGTCGATCCGCAGTTTAGGTTTCTTTTATTTATTTATGAATGCACAGAACACGTTACAATCGCTATTACATCATTATATCATAAATACATTGTTTAGATCTGGATCGTACCGTAACTAATATGTGCACACAAAGAAATCAATAAGGATTACAAAAAAATTATCTCTGATTTATAAATACCTACTATTGCAAATAACATATGAGTTTAGATTTGGATGCCTCTGCCGAAATCAGAACCATCCAAACCCAACTTACTATGGAGGATGTCTTTCACTATTTTAGCATATTTGTTATAGTTGCGATCAAAATAGATATTATTTTTTATAAAATATATTAGATTTTGCCATATCATAATATTATTGTTTCTGAGTCAAATGAAGCTTGTATAACAACCTTTTCTAAATAGCAGTATGGTCTCTCTGTATATGGCAATAGTCTTTGGATACAAGTCTATCGTCGTCCATGAATGTAATAGGTTACATGCTATAGTGTAGCTAGTGACATTTGAGCTCAACTTTGGTTAGCAATTAATCTATATTTCTGTCACGCTTATTATATTTTTTGATTCTACGTCATAGCTGACATTCCTATCGCCGTCTAAAGACGTAGTTACAGACTCCATTTTTTATTTTTTTATTTTGCTCGTCAAAATGACCACATTACGTCTGATGGTAAAAGCAGTCATGTGGTCTAAGAGCAGTGGCCTCCACATCGTCCTCATAGCAGCCGAGGCGATGTTGAGGTCTCTACTTTGACGGCCTAAGAAGGTGATTTTTCACGCCCCGCTTAAAGGACTCAGGATTGAAGGAAGAAGGAAACACGTGCCTTAGCAGAGAATTCCATGCCTTGATCGTTCGGCAGAGGTATGAGGACCCAAACTTGTTGGTACGCACTCTGGTCGACTCCACCGTGAAAGGATGTCATCCGGAGCCCAGCACGCGTTGTTCTGGATAGGAAAGGGGAGGGCGGGATAAGGTGGAATAACTCTTCAGAGCACTCTCCGTGGTATAATATTCTGTAGAAAAATGCCAAAGAGGCAATATCCCTACGGAGTTGCAGAGGTTCCAGTGAACTCGTGACCTCTGGATCTCCAATGATACGGACAGATGCGGATCCATGCCGCCAATAAGAATATCTTGACACCAAAATCCAATAATACTTTGTCTGCATTCACTACCGCTGCGAACTGAAGTAGTTTAGATTATGTTACTAGATAAACTAACTAAAATTGTTTTTATGATTGTTTACAGGTATGCACTGCAATCAGTAAGGATCAAACCGCTCTTTAGGATAGGATGTCAAGGTTTCTTTTACTTTATTTTTACGAGTAGGTAGCTTGTATTATCTGGTCTCAAAAGGACTTGATACAACCTGTCTCTCTTACAGCTTGACACACAACCATGTCTATGAATACGGTTACCGCTTACCATGAGGTGGACCGATGGCTTGGTTACCATTAAAGTTAACAAAAATTAAGAAAACATCGAATTCATCAATAAAATGTACATATGTAAGCTTCTAAATAGACATTGTTATAATACATTTTGTGGATTCGATATTATATTGGAAATCGCCGACAAAATATTATAGAAAACACTTCAATATTTTACTCATAGCTACCCAAAGAATTATGTTTAAAATATTTTTTACATGTTACAGACATTGCAGCTCCGTTTTGCACTAAAATATTGTCCGTTTAGAAGCCCTTTTATAAATATTTTAGGTTACAGTATTTACTTTAATAAGCATTATTAGAATAATAAAATAACATCTCCAATTACGGTTAATGTCATACAAATAATTCGGTGAAATAGGTTCTGTACAAATTTGATCAAAAGTTCGATTCAGCAATTCAGTACTATTAAACAAGCTCATATAAAATATATAGCTATATAAAGGCAACTTTATGAAAACGAAATACTTTCTATCTAAATATTTAATTCTTCAAAAGAAGTTAGAATTTCTCTAAAAGCGACAAACGACATCTTCTACGTCTGGCCCTTGACATTACCAATTCTAACAGTTATACTGAAACTTAGAAATATTTAATAGACCTTAGACTAGACAAAGTGTTTCTGCTGAATTTAATTCAGTTTAAAATATCTCCCTCCAATTGAGACTCATATTTTACAAGAGTATAATAAAAGTTGTTATAATTCTACCACAGTTTGCTTTGAAGTACGTTTTGCTTTGACAAAATTCTCTTGTGACTATTTTGTATTGTTGTAATTTAAACAATTTGTTTGAATATAACATAAAACTAAATAAATATTCTAAATATTCTATCACATACACACAACACCATCTAACCCAAACTAAGCAGAGCTTGCACTATGGGTACTAGACAATGGATAAACATACATATGTATATACTGTTTTTTTTTTGTAAATATATACATATTATACATAGAAACACCCAGACCAAGGCTAACATCCAAGTTCATGCACACAAATGTTTGATTTGTGCGGGAATCGAACCCGCGACCGCAGGCGTGGCAGTCGGTTACACTAACCAGTACGCCATTGAGACCGCCTTATTCCTAAATTGGATGGCAGACGTGAATACAAATACTATACAAAATACAAATTTTGTTTATTTTGAATTAACTACATTGTGGCAACTCTGTCATAGGTCCCACGTAATTAAGGCCGAACCTATTGCCATCTATCAAGTATCTATATCTATTAAACCTCTATTTAAAACTTAGAATTTTTAACAAATACCAATCACACCGTTCGATGCGAGTACAACCAGAGATCTCACACATAAACATAAGTGCAAACTAATGCCACGAAATCAAAGTGTCAGTCATTCGTAAATTCGTAACACAATTCTTTGTGTACTTTCTTTTTGAATTACGTTATTAATTGTTTATATATTAATATTTAATGTATTTAGTCTAATAAGTCCTCGCCCACAGAGGAATATTGTTCCTCGTACGTAAAATAATAATATTATGTTTACTTTTATCTATGATGTTTAATACCCACAGAAAAATTCAATTTTAGCCAAACCTTGAAGATGAGTTTTGTTTATGGTAATTTAAAATTACAAATGTATTAGTTTCCTGTATAAGGAGATGTCGTCAAACCAATAGTAAATTAATTTAAAAACGATGTATTTCTTTCGATGTCCCATGGCATAAATAATACCAAAGTTGTTTATATAATTTATTAATATTTAATGTATAATTAATGAGAAGACGACCGTTCTTCCACACCAAAATATATTTTGTTTAGTTTCGTACAAAACCGCAACGAAATCGAAAGTGCCGAGTCAGCTGATAACGCCACTATACACAACACATAGTTATCTCGCTCCCCCTCGCAGTTTTCACATTATGAAAATATTAATACCACACCTTTACTGAAATATGGGGCAATATACTAAATTCAATATTTAACATTACAGTAAAAAGTGTTATCCTTAGATTATTTAGTGCACCATTCTATTATGTTATCGCAAAACCGTAATAATTTACCCCTCTTAGGGACAACAAAGAGGCCAAATAAGTTTGGCCCTCAGTCGAAGGGAGTGAGCGAGAGTTCCCAGCACTTCCCGAGCAGTATGGGGTCGGAACCCGGGCCGAGTGGACGTGAATGTGTATTCGTTGGCGCAACGCTGGTTCGAACAGACTCAAACGCGGACGATTTTCAGTGACAAAGTGACCTTCTATCAGACTGTTTATAAACATTTCGTGTGTCGATCAATAGTTTTATTTTGTCTAAAGTGCTCAAGTCGTGCTCCGTGCGTCACGTGCTTACCCTTATCAAATCGCGTGTAGTTTTCAACGTGAAAGGAACGATAAGGAGTCAAAAATTATTTTATATCAATTTTTCAAGGTGATTCTTTGCTTAGTTTTTTATTATTATTTCATACTTGCATATCATTTTTATATATCTTACCTTGGTTTTACTAATTTGGTTTATTTTGTATTCGAGAAATCATTTATCAGCCACCCACATCATACAATTGAACAGTTTACTTGCACAGAAACTATAATTTAGCTTGATTGCTAAGTAATAAAACGTTTTACGTGCTTAATTAATTCCACCCAAACTGAATTTAAACGTTTTGTTCTCATACATTCGAGCCATCAGATTTCGATCAGCTGAACGAACCTTATCTTAAAAATTATTTGAATAGTCAGTTTTGTGAGTATACCTATATATATTTTTGAATAACAAAATGTAATAGAAACCAATAAATAAATCTTACCACAATACATTAGTATAGACAACAACTAGTGAATTAATTTATGTAAAAGTTACAATACTGTTTGATGAATAGGGTAATATAATTATATCGTAATGTAATTCTAATAACAATTATTTTAGTATTATTCTATGCTAATACGAAATACGAAAATATTTACTTGTAATATGAATGTATAGATATAATCCTCGAAATTAGTTGGAATATAAACAAAATTAAGCAAATAATATATACTTCAATTTAATATACTAAATACAAGTGATTTGAATTAATTTTGTGGCAAAGCTTGCAGAATAGCCTCAAATAAATTGTGTTACATAAATCCCAGTTGCCGAACCATAACTTTAACGGAAGCCACAGTCTACTCCAAATACATTTAGAATTGGACCAGTTATTCTATTTAAACCTAACCGCATTACTGAAAATTATTATGCAAACAGAAATTGTAAGGACACTATACATTTATCAGCAACATCCATTTTAAATTCAATTAAGTTAAAATAAACTAATTAAATTTGATATTTTGGTGTTGGATTTAATTACAAGGAACAAATTCGAAATAGTATGTAACAAAGCTAAAATAACCAATGCCTAAGCTACTCTATATTGAATGCATACTTAATCAAATGCTTTTTACAAATCTACAAAAAATATTCACGTTTTTTAACTAGCTGCCATATTCATCTGGTACACAGATATCTGTTGAAACTAATCTATATTAGACCGGCCATGGGGGCCCAACCCTTCGTTTGGCGTATTTAAAACTAACGCTATCGATCGCTTTATTGTGGTTTACAATGCACTCGGCCACATGTCTGGTAATGACGGTTTTGTTGAACATTACATCATTCTGGGAGAGCTTTGAAGTATGGACGAGATTAATCTTTTGTGAAGTTTGATTAACGCACACGAATATTGCGATGAATTGATTCTAAATTATAAGGACAGTATTAAAATTCAAATTTGAATCTAGCTTGATCGCTAGATTATAAAATTTAAACAAATTTAAAAAATATTGTTTATGTAATGTTTCTAAAACTATTATATTCGGTGGATAACATGTCAGTAGCCAAAACAAAACATAGCCAGACAGTACAATATAAAAAAGGCGACGAGACATAAATGAACATGACCAAAAAGAATACTAAGCAATAAAACCAAAACATTAGAAACAGACTTAGCAAATCTAAAACATGCTAAGTTTATCGATTACTAAACTGTTGTTGAATGCAGGTCGGCCGATGACTCATCGGTTTTACTGCCTACCCTATATGCACAGACTTGGTAATGAGGGGCATAGGCACATTCGGACATGTCTAGATCGAAGATTAGAATACTGCACTTTGCATTTCAAATTATTTTATGAAGTAAAACCTTTGCAACGCCCGCTATAAATTATTGTTAAACTACTTATGTCTATAAATAGAATTGCTTTGCATGTAATGTCACACCAAGAATAAAATTTTACATTTTTTGTATTATTAGCGATATTTTCTTAAGTAAAGGAATTGAAGCATATTTTAGTAATACTCTACACAGATTCACTAGAATTTAAAACAAAACACGGAACTGTAGCAGGTTTGCGAAACATTTTCCATTCAACATTATTTTGAATAAACGCAAAAACGTTTCTACAATTTATACCATTCATACGTTCTGCAGTTGCAAAGTGAGAGTCGCCCATTGATTATTTGATACGTACCGGTTCACCTACGCGTTCTGGGCTTGAATGAACGAACCCAAGCCTTTTTAGGACGGTGTCGTAATCTGATAAAACATTGACACATCTTTACTCTGGTTCTGTGGCAATGGCGATGATTTATTTGTATTTTAAAATGTTGTTTATTGTATACTTAAGTTTGTATTTATTATAATCGTTTTTTAAATATATTTTCTATGTACAATGAACTTTGGCTGGAGTTAGGCCAATATTTATTTTTGAAGTCATAGGTTATAGTAATATATTATGATCTATTATTTTTTATTGAAATTAACTGTTATGAGTCTTTATGTTTTATTTATTTATACGAGTATATTTTATCGTAGGCATTAATCTTAATTTATTATGTTTGAAATTATTTTATGGAAATGTAGCTTTTGCTATATTAAAACTACTAATAAAATTTTCGTTTCAGCTCTTCCGTGAACTGACTGTACCAAAGTGGCTTTTTAACTAAAAATTAACTGTATAAACTGTGTTCAAAATTAAGACTTTGTGATAGTGATTGTCCAAGACATTTCGTGTCCTTAACTGTGCCAAATATTTCGCAAAAACTTTCGGTTAAAATAGACTCTATGTGTACAAGATAAGATTGAAGTTTCATTAACAGTTGTCGAGGGAGGACTGGCATTAATGGCTACGAATGGGCACCAACTTATCTAAATTGAACAAGACAAGAGTCTCCGGTGTCAATCATGTTAGTATATTTCGGCATTTTTACTCAAAAATATTTGCTTTGAATTTGATTTTGCTGTTATCGTGTGTATTTTCTATGTTGTAGTTAGTTACAAATTGTATATTTTAGATATCAAACGTAGTCTTGAATGTTAAAATTGTCAACAAATAGTTGCGGGTGCTAAAAAAGCATTTGAACTTTAAGATTACGTATTACTTTCCTAATTCTAAGAAATTTGTTTAGTGCTACTATTTTCGGAGCAAAGACTCTAACCGGCGGAGCTTAACTCAGTCTAAATCCAATCACTTCATACGATTTCCCAATCCCAGTGATTATGTTGAAGCTGTTGAATTTATGAGATGGTATGATAACCTAAAAACCGTCTATAATATTTCGCTTTAATATTATGACAATCATGAAACCACATCTATAAGATATCTAAATAATCCGAACCATAATATAAATCCGTTTTATTGCACGCATTTCCGCTTCGCAGATACACGTACCATTAAAAAGAGTTATTTTGAACCTAAAGCTTGTAAATCAGTGTTATTTGTCAAGAAAATATATTTTTCTCGTTTCATTATGATTTATTTTGAAGTTACTGTGTGTTAGGCTTTCTCAAGAGAGGCGATGGATGCTGTTGTTGTAAGTTGCGCTTTCAGATATTTTCGAATTAATCCATGTATGAATACATTTTTCTGAAATGCTCCATTAATTTAAGTTCTGTTCCGAGAATCATTTTTTGCTCTTGATGTCTACTATAGTGTTGGATTTTGAACTTTTGTGACAGGATTTGTTGTATATCTCAACAAGGTATATAGGCTGAATTAAATAATATAATTATTTGCTCCCACATCGTAACTTCTGACTATTCACTTATGTTTTCAGCTGACCGAGAGATGCCATGATTGTTTGATTCGGTGGCCGTATTAATACTGAACTTTACTTTGAATTTTACGAATAGGCAATTCTTAGTAGTAGCGCGGAATATTTTGCAATTCTGCATCGCAATCTCAAGAGCATCTAGATACACAGTCAATCTCACCAAAGCTAGGTGACGTTACAAGTAAGCAGTAAAACAGATATCGCGGTACAAATCTTATAGAGAACGTCGTATAGACGTAATTGCTATGTTAAAGAGTTGTGAACTCTTCTAGACTCATTTCATGATCTTCGGAGGATACTGTAGGATAACCATACCGGGAGAAAACCGTGTGATCTTGGATGCTTGCGCTGTCAGTTAACAACGAGTACTATAGATAATGCATAGCAATTATTTATTTATTTATTGTCTACTCGGATTTAAAATTCCAATTTGCCATAATTATATGATGGTTGCTGTTTTGATAATTTATGACAAACCATACTTGGCCTGAAGTCAAGCAATTATACATAGACAAATATTATAGATTTTCTACATAGGCAATTTTATAGGTAAGCCTTATATAATATTAGATGTTCCTTTAATACAGTTAGCAACAGAATGGGTGGCAATATTGTTTCGTTTTGAAGTAACTATAAATATCATAAACGGCCTGTTTTGCGTGTATGTTAATTTTTATTTCGTTCACGCTGGACTTAGCGTTGGCCACGGCCAAACTTAAACCCTGACTAATTTTGTAGCACGAACAGAAGTATAAGAATTATTGCCTGAACTACTTTGTAACTATAATCTTAAGCATGAAACTTTCTGAATGATATCAATCTAACTTATTTGTAGGGCTATTTTAATTACAAGCACTAGTGTATGCTTATTGCCGGTTCTAGGATTAATTTGAAGTTTTATTGGGTCTTTCTAGTAAAGTTTTCTTGAACAGCACGGAGTATGTTATGTATTTGGTAGCTGGCAATAATCTCGTTGTTCAATTACTACAACATGGTACCTAAACCTTTGGTTATATATGGGTTTATATGCAGATATATGGATCTAGCTCTGTGCCGTGGGGATCTTTACAAATATACACACGGACACGAAATACACCCAGACCCAGAGAATTATTTATGGCTATCACAAATAACAGTTCTGTGTTTTGGACCACATCATTTAGCGCGGCAATGGCGAGGCATAGATTTGCCATCTTGCCATTACATCTCTGCCCTCCACTCCAAGGGTGTACAAGCGTGATATACATAAGCATATGTGTTTTATACCACTTATGTGACATACAACTATACAATCCGTCTGTTAGTAAGCGTTTAGTATAGATACTGGCTATGTCAAGGGTATCTCGCGCTCTGCGAACCTTGCAAAAAGTTGTATCTGCGTGGGAGAAAAAGGCGTTCCTTGTAAGGAATATCGTTTACCAAGACAAAGCCATCAATAGGATGTAATTGTGCAATATAATATTTAATTAATGTCGTGTGAAGTCTTATGTCAGTATAGAGATGAATAATGTTTTATATTTTTGAGAAGTACGCACAACGTCATTTTAGGTCAGGCTGGAAATACTCGTACAGTTTAAAAACCGCAGATAAAATGATTCATATTATAAAATATACAACGCGATAATATCCTCATAAAGTATTTTAATTTTAAAGTACATTTTTTATAGACTTCTCTCGCACAAGGTTTGATTCCTGTGTCGCGGGAGACTTTTCTACCATTCAAATAGCCGGATACAAGGAACACACAAACTCGGAAAAACAATTTGTTCATCACACAATTTTTTGTGTGGGATCGAATCCACTCACGGTGCAGTAGCAGTAGCGAGACGACTACTTAAAACTACGCAATTCGCGCAACATTAGCGGAGTGTAGAATTATTATGCTCTACCTATACCTTACTTCCCAAAGGGGTCCTGGTGGACCCTCCGGGGTCCACGGGAGACTCGACGGGGGTCTACGTTGGCGTGACAAACAAACGGGGGTTCACGATTCGTAAGCCCGTTCACGAAAATTTAGTTGCTTTCGATAGTGAAGAACTAAAATGTTGGCTTGACTTCACCTATCAATGTAGGCAGATAATATTTTAAGAAGCTCAGCGACTGTTACTTGTTTAAACGTCGGTCGACGGATATTTTGAGAATTACCACTCGCAGAAGAACCGAGTAATTCTAAAATAAAAAAGGCAGCTCGTAGAGATTTGATCAATAACCCAATTTAACTTTTTGGTCCGAATATATCGATTTTACTTGGCGGATTAAATATCAAGCTGCAGGGTGTCCACCAGCAAAATTTTGAAAGTGGTATATGACAAAAATGTCTGGTAACCTCTGCTCTAAAACAATCAAAGTTTTTTTAGGAGGCGATGCCGATGTACTATTTGTAGGGAAACGAGCAGTAATACGTCTGTTAAACGGCAAAAGGCTCACTATTACGTAGCTCTAAAGAACGTAGTTGATGAAATATGGGTTTTATACACCTCTGCTTACCCGTTCGGAGATATACAGCTATATATGTATATCTTGTCTTATCTTGTCTTGTGCGGGGGCCAGTCAGTACAGACCAGCGACACTTCGCCCCAGTGGGATCTTTTGTGTCGATTTCCCCAATAACGACTGCCATAGATGTTCATGGCAGCCAGGACCGACGGCTTAACGTGCTCTCCGATGCACGGAGCAGGCGATAATTGTCAATCAATACGCATATAATTTCGAAAATTCATATAACTTCCGAAAGTCAGAGGTGCGCGACGTGGGTTCGAACCCGAGACCCTCTGCATTTCAGTCTGTTGGTCTCCCCACTGAGCTATCGCTGCTCTAGTATATATGTACATATATACTTAGAGTATATAATAGCCACGGTATATGTTCAATTGGGCAAAGGTCTAGCCTCTACCCTATTGAACAAAATGGTAATAGCTATTGGCGCAGGCAGTTTTATCCGTTTTATTTCTCCTTCGGCCATTACTGTACGCCATAACTCAGTTGTCTGGCAACATTATTATGTGCCACGCTAATCGTGTTGCCATACTTAATGGCAACAATGGCGAAGATGCTTATATTAAAGAAATTTATTGTACGAGCATGTATATTTTTGTTTATGTTCAGCAATAAAGAAGTAGTTAATTTCTTTTTCAGGCGATTATAGTATACAGCAATTGTTATTATTTAGTACTGAATATGTATGCTCTAGAAAATATTGTTTGGTGGTAAATATTATGTCAACTGAATGTACTGGAAAGCTCATTTAATCTAACACTTTATTATCTGAAAATAATACCATATTTTATGTGAAAGATATGTCGCGCAAAATTGTTTTCGAATGAAATTCGAATAGGTGCAGTGCTGACACACACACACGTCAGTATCAATTTTATATTTGAATACAATTGTGGCTACTTTACTCGGTCACGGACGCAGCGCCCATACTTATGTTTAGTATTATAGAAATATTGAAATTCGCTCGGTCATATTGTTGCTTTCAGAAATCCGAAAAATAAATTTACCGTAACTAGTAAAGTACGCAGACATAGCCAAAATCCTTCGCATTGCTTATAAAATATTATACAAATCGGTTTAGTTATGGAAGAGGTACCTAACAGGGAAATAAGAGATGATGATTACTAAGGTATAATTATTACAAGCTATAGTTATCTTTTTTGTATATTGATATTTTCTTCTTGCCCAGCGCGACAACAATAGATCTATTAAAATCCTTATCTTTAAACGTTTGATACTGGCATTTCCTCTTATCTCCACAGATACATATTTTTTTGAAACATACACATATATCTAACTATCATACGAAACTACATATCGCTGACTCACGGATCCCTGCTGTACTAAACACGACATAACAGAATTATCGCCAATCGCTCTATCGCCCCAACGCGTAACCTATACTATCATTCATCATGGTCGCAATTTGTGAAATTGCTTACGTCATCGCCATCAGATGTGATGTGATGTAATAATATATCAAGATCCTGATGACGTGTCGTCAAACGCGTGCGATTTTTCATCGTAAACAAATTAAAAAACGATTTGGTATTTCGAGTTATAGTATTGAAATATATCGTGTATACGAAACCGTGTCGTGTGGGAAGTAATTATTTAAATGCATTACGGGTGTGTCTATCCTAAGATATATACAGACATAAATATATAGTGTTGTATACAGTGCACTGCTATTGTAATAGAGGCTACAGGAATATTATTACTATTGGTAGTTCTATTCGTTAAAAAGACAACTCCCGCACTAGGAATAATTTATGTGTTGCGGGAGACTTTACAAATATTCAAACAACGGACTCAAAGAACATCCAGTATCGGAACAACCATTTGTGGATCACACAAATTTTTGTTCCGTGTGGGATTCGAACCCACATCAGTCGCCGTAGTGTCAGCGGCGAGGTGACCACTTAAACAACTATCCCAATTCCCATCCGTGCAATCAAAAGTTCGACAGGAAGAGTATCATACAGTTTTGCAGGTTTCTCTGTTAGGCTCCATCGTTTGTCTGAATATAATAACTAACAGAAATATAATATCAGAAACTTAACTAAACTACATATACTTTGACGTTAATAAATGTTATTTTGGAACTTATAGAATTAATTATTTTTGAATTTTAGTTTTGACTTAGATTTATTTATTTATTTCACGTAAAATCTAAAAACACTGGCGTAATGAAGATATATATTTATACCTGTTCGGGATATAAAAGAAATAGGTTCATGTTTTATAGGTATACATATTTTTATGAAAATATACCAATAATTTTTACCTTTTTTAAATATAGCTATTTTACTGGACGACCACTTACTAGTATTCTTGTAAACTAGTCCGTAGTGCAATGGAAATAATTCGAACCCGAAACAGCTGAAATCACAAGTCTAATAGCTTAGAAAAGAAATATTAATATGATGATTTAAATTTTAATTAAAATTTAAATCATCATATTAATTTTTCTACACCAGTAATGATAGTGTGTGTGACTCAATGTTAAATATACAGAGTGTGGCGTAAATAATGGATAATTTTGAAACTGTCGACTGACCAGATAATCATCTATCATTTACCCCACTTATATCACCATATGCCACCATAATTTTTTTTTAGACAAAGGGCCCATATATTCTTTATTCCTTAGCAAACATGTTAAAATTTGAGAATAAGTATTTTTTGCGAAGTTGTCTTAGATTGTAACAAAAAAACTCGATACTGGTCTGATGATACAAGTATTCAGGAGTGACATAAAAAAAACAGAACGAGAAAATGTCGCCAATTGTAGAAATGGCAGCTGATTTTGTATGAGTAAGTATGATTTTAATTTAAAATATCAAAAATATCAATAGTTTGGTCATGCATATGGTGATAAAAGTGGGGTAAATGATAGATGATAATCTGGCTAGTCGATAGTTTCAGGGTTATCCATTATTTACGCCACACCCTGTATATGATCCTAAAGTACTATATACTTAGAAATAAATACTATTCTATTCTACTACGTAGTTTTTTATTCTGGTATGTGTTCCCATGAGATTCATCGTTTTTTATAAGAATCTATCAGGATAGATTCTTATAAAATACGATCCCGCTATACGATACACTAAAATAGTTCAAAGATTACAGTTACAACCAAAATAGAACACGTAAATCCATAGTCTAACTAACAATAGCTATATTAGGTCAGTACCTATCGCTTCGTTTATTTAAGACAAACAACTTTTATTTTCATAAACAAGATAAAAAGTATGGCGCCGGCTAGCCGACCAATCGCATAACAGCGCGGGAAAATTCAATATCCGGGGTTCGAGATATTCGATCACTCGATTACCCGGACCGGATCACCCTGGTATACCCGGACGAAGGTGGTGTAAGTCCGGTTTTAGAACAATCGGTTTTTTATACTTAAGGAAGTTTCGGTAGTCCACCTTGGTTAAGAATAAGTGTAGATCTTAAAGTTGGAGTAGTAGAGCAATAGTTATCAATCGAATAATGTCGGTTTCCAGTTTGATTCCTAGCTGTGGATTGGATAGTCTGTCTGCATTTGGTTCAAGGAAATCTCTTACGCCTTCGATCCCCAATGGGTAGGCTAAGTAATTCACTACTAAGTATTTGGTTTTAATAAGAAGCAAACCTATTGCCCTGTGTATGGTTATTATTGTCATTCCAAGCACTGTGCTGCATCGGCCTCTTTTTAAAGAACTAATATACTTATGGATTTTCATCTATACTAATATAAGGACAGATTTGATTTCTTGTTTGTTTGTAAGGATTTAACTCAAAAACTACTTAAATGATTTTAAAAATTGTTTCAGCTTTAAAAAGCTTTATTATCACCAAGTAACATAGGCTAAAATCTATTTAAAAAAGATTACTGTTACTAACAACCTTATCTATCCTCCTTTACGAGAACGAAACCGCGAGCAAAAGCTAGTTTACTATATAGTAGGAAAAGCATATTTATAGCAATGCCGAAGTTAAGCATTACTCGTTGCTAAGATAAGTAGGTGTAACAAACAGACAAACGAACGGTCAGACAAAGACCAAACTTCTTTTATTGCCATTTTTGGCACGACACTCTAAAAACGAAAAAAGAGACCAGCTAATTAACCCTAAAGATGTAAAAAAGCATTAATGTGTTCTAAACATCTGTGCATAAGAGAACAGTGGCTAGTTAAAACTGTTTCAGTAATTTGTTACTACAGTAATACAATCACGTTGCGTCGCCGTCACGTCGTCGGCACGACGCCGTGCCGGTGTCGGTACCCACTGCATTCAGCTGTTACATTAAAGCTACTTTTTACTTGAAACTGTTTTATGTATTTAATGGCACTCTATTTTTACTACGTTTGAAGTTTTCATTTGGCTTACGAAAATTAATTTGTACTTTTAGGTATATATTTGATTTTAGGCTTAATTGAAATGTAATCGTTACTAAAAATCGATTCGGTTTGATCGCAAACTTTCAGATTAGCGGTATTTATTTATTTCGTCAGAGTAGATGTCATCTTCAGGGAGATAAATTATACATTTGAGAAGGAAAATGCTTTGCAATTAAACTACTATATACGAATTTTATCGCGTTGTTTATTTATCACTGTATTACATAATTTTGAAACTATTACACTACTACTATTAGGTATTGAATTTTACTAATTTATAAGCTACTGGGAGTCTCCCCGTGACCATGGCTGCTGAAAAGCAACCGAAACGTCGGGGAAAGTGTAAACCTAAATATAAATAGATTTAATAGTTTAAATAATTTTATTAGATTATAAATTAGTAAAATTCAATACCTAGTAGTAAACAACGCGATAAAATCCGTATATAGTATCGCATTCGCGTAAACAGAAGACAATATTAAGGAAAATGTTTTTTCAAAAATGCGACGTAGACATTGTCTTTAAGCAAATTCTACATATATTTGCTTTAGCTTATGTATTTGATTAAAATTTTTGCAAAGTTTGAGCGTGCCAGTCTATTTATATGAGAATCCTATAGTCTTAATAGAGGTTTACCTAATAAAAAGTCATACTTGTAACTTATAGTCTTAGTCATTAATGCGTCAAGTTTTAAAGTATCACACATAATTAAAAATGAAATCTATTGTGTATAGCCGCGGGTGTGCCACTGTCACTCAATAGATTCATATAGGTAACGACCTTCAATGATAGTTGACAGGTCATAATTGGTAAGGCGATAATAAAATAAACCGCTAACGTCAAGGTTAGCCGGTACATTCTTTGCCTGTCTTACAGCGCACCTCCTCGCGTGTTTGATTGAGAACGAACGTAAGGACTCTATGAAGTGGACGATTTTTGTTTTGATCGGGTATACGGAACACGAGGTAGTTGTGCCGAGTTTAAGTATATTTTATGTATAAAAAATTTCTTCAGCGGTCGTTGTTGTCTGTAGTTGTATGTTGTAGGCACAGTTGCATTTTTTTTTGTAAGGAATTAACTGTGATAATACAAACCGATTTTAAAATTTCTTCCACAATTGGAATGCTACTTTATCCAGAAGTAAAATAGGTTATATAACATCACGCTATGAGCCATGGCAGCAGAGCAGTAATCATAAACGTGGTAAAACCGCAGGTGACAGCTAGCTATGAATAAAATAAAAATCAATCACATATATGCAAAATTTTGCATAAATGCTTCCTTACAAGATTATCGTCCATTCGAACTAGTATTCGCGGTATAAATTACGTCTGACTATTATGCCTTCTCGCATAAAATCTGACCATCGCATTATTCAGGCGCAGGCGACCATAAATCTAACACAATAAATCAATATTTGCAATGGCGGCTAAAAGCACCCTTCTGTTTGTACAAATGCAATACATTCAATTTATACACCATGCATCGACTCGTATGCCTCGTCAAACACACGAAAATCACACACGAAAATAAACTTTAACTTTATTGATTGCGGTTGGTATTGCATTGCCTGTCCCTTGTCTACATTTTTGAACTGTGATAATAATAAAACATAGCTTAAGATTGTTTAATTTGGAAGGTTGTCAGTACTCGGACGTTTTTAAAACTCCTCGCTTATGTTTATTTGTATTATAAATATTACGAGTACATTAAAGTATCGATAACGTGTAACGATTAGAAACATTGTTATATCTAAACATTATTTATGAATATTCATGACGGTTCAAAAGAAAACTAATTTATTATAAAAAGAATGATGTCTACAATATACAACTTGCAATAGAAAATTATTGCTTTTCTATTAAAAAACCGTATAATATCTAATTGATGTATTATTTTAGCCTCACGTGACTATTTTATAAATAAAATAAATATAACGCAGAATATAAAAGCCTATCTAAATTCGTATATAGCACCGTCCTTTATTATTTGTATTGTAATAATTAGTTAATTGTAGAAATTGATGTTAAATAATCTAATTAGCGACGTTATTGTAAAACCACAAAATAAACGGCATATATAATTATATTCTTCTGTTTTAAGTCATGCGTGTAATTGCCGTTTGCATAGTCTATGAAATCCTTAGTTCTTCAAGTTCATAAACAAAAAATAAAAATAAAAATAAAAATAAAAATAAAAAACCGTATAATATCTAATTGATGTATTATTTTAGCCTCACGTGACTATTTTATAAATAAAATAAATACAACGCAGAATATAAAAGCCTATCTAAATTCGTATATAGCACCGTCCTTTATTATTTGTATTGTAATAATTAGTTAATTGTAGAAATTGATGTTAAATAATCTAATTAGCGACGTTATTGTAAAACCACAAAATAAACGGCATATATAATTATATTCTTCTGTTTTAAGTCATGCGTGTAATTGCCGTTTGCATAGTCTATGAAATCCTTAGTTCTTCAAGTTCATAAACAAAATTACGTAACTTTAACACACACTGTAGTTTATAAACCAGCTCAAGCTTAGCTCGACAAGATTTACAAACAAATTAGTAACAAACTTCAACTCAATCAAATTACTCTTCAATAAACTTTCTGTACGTAATGAAATAAGACTCGTGTGGCAGCCCTAATCCGCGACTGACGTCAGCGATGCGCCGTGACATTTTATTGGTCGAGCGACGCTTTGATCTCGCCGCGGCCGTTTTCAATTACCAATTGGGCATTTTCAAAAAAATGTATACCATCTGTTTTCCACCTGTCCCTTGAATTAAATATTAATATTGTAAGAAGTGATATATCTGACTATTTATTTATAACTGCAGAGTGTTTACGCGTTTATCATATTTATAGGTTAACACCCAAGATTTAATATACATACTGTAATACTGAAATTAAATCATTTTGAATTTTGTGAAAAGGGTAAATTTTAGCTGTCCTCTCCCTAATCATACCTCAACAATTTAACACAATTATATTTTTTTGTTAGGAAGGTGTCCATATTTTTACTTTACCCTAATTAGGATTAATCAATTCTTAAGTACATAATTGGTATATGTAACGAGAGTACAGTAACTTTGGAATAAACTTAAAATGAAGTTACGTCTAAAATATTGAACTTCCCGGAACAATCAGTTTTGTGACCTGATTTTTATAAAACTAACTAAAAGCGGTAGAAAATAAGTTTGCTGTATTGGTAACACCATAGTGTCGCTTTTCAACAATCTGGTTTTTAGCTGTCAGTGTCAAATATTACTCTCAGAAGGAGCACGTGTTTGTGCCGGTTTAAGCGTGAAAATTTTTTCATCTCAGGTATGTGACCTTATTATGGTTTGTTTTTAATTACTTATGTTTAAGTGTTTAGTAAATTTATTTGATAATGGTATTGTTTCTACGTTGACCAATAATTTAGATGAATAAGTATCGCGATTATTTTTCTAATCTAATTTGCATACCATAAGACAGCCACATGTGACCTCAGTTGTGTGACTGTTTGTGCGGTCACCTATAAGCGGAACAAAAAGTCACAACATGTCTGAACTCATAAAGCACAGTTTACATGGCCATTATTCTGAGCACATAAAATTATCCCCTCGTGGGCCAACCGACCTAATTTTGAAATAAATATTTTTTTTATATCTCCTAACGGCGGTACGACCTTTTAGAGGTTGCACGCGCCGCACTGTTAGCATAATGTAAATTTTCGCGCGAACGTAATACCGATCCTGTGCAATCCTATGTTACTATGCAGTAGTGAGACAGTTACAATATAAACTATTTCGAGTCTTGTTACGCCGATGTTTATATATATTGGAGATCGTATTAAGTATTTGTTTTTTTATTGATATATAGTTTGTATATGTTTCTATTCAATGATCCAAACTTTTTCATATATTAACACGCGTCTTTATCAGCGGACTACCCACGTTGACATGATGCCAATACGTCATTTCCAAGAAGGCGTCGCTCCGCCGGCAAGGGGTTAGGTGGGTTTTAGATTTTGACCCATATTTTGTTTTAGGTAGCAATATGCCTCTTACTGGGGCTGAGAAAACTAGGCGATATAGAGAAAAATTAAAAAAGGATCGTCCCGAAGAGTATAAAGCTCAATGTAAAAGAAATTTACAGAGAATGAATAACAAAAAAAAGAAAATATCCGAAATGTCGCCAAGCGAAGCCGAACATCAGCGGCAAAAGTGGCGAGAAGAAAAACGAAGAAGCTATAAACAAAAAAAAGAGAAAAAAAATGAACAAACAAAATCTATAGAGGACACTGAACCTCCTGTACCTGCTGATGGTAGAATTATAAAAAATCTTAGGATAAAATGTAAAATATTAACGAGAAAATGCAGGAATTTGTCAATACAGGTTCAAAAACTCAAAACTCAAAAAGAGGCTTACAAAAAAAGATACCACCGTCTTAAACAAAGTACTACGAAAAAGATAACTGATTTAGAAAATGCTAGGCAAAAACAACAGGCAAGGGAAGAAGTGCTTGAATATACACTGAAAACGACATATCAACAGACGAAAACTCATAAAGAAAAAAAAATATTAAGGAAAATTATACAGAATACTTCAAACAAAACATATGTGCGGAAAATGATGGGCTTAAAAGGTAAAGGCAGAAATAATAACAATAAAATAAAAAGAATTGAGATTGCAGAAATAACAAATTTTTACTTAAGAGACGATGTCAGTCGAAATACGGCAGGCAAAAGACAAACTAAAACAAGGAATAAAAATAAATTACAAATAAGATATTTGACAGATTCATTAGTCAATTTGTATAAAAAGTATAAAGGTGAAGGAGGGCGCTATGGCTTCACAACTTTCTATAAGCAAAAACCTTTTTATGTTATATCACCTCACTTGAATGCAAGAGACACATGTCTCTGCGTTAAACATAGCAATTTGGAATTCCAACACATATCCCTTAAAAAACACGGATTATTCAAGAACGGAGTGAGAGAAATCTTAAATCAAATTTCATGTGATACCGGAAATTACGCCTGCATGTATCGTAATTGCAAAGATTGTAAAGACCGAAAACCATTCTATAGCAGATCAGGCAATAACGAAGAGGATAACATAAATGTTTCGTGGTTACAATGGGAAAGGCAAGATCACACTTATTCAAAAAGAGTAGGAAATAAAACAATAGAAATAACAACAAAAAAAACAGCAAAGGTGTTAAAAACTGGCAGTTTGGAAACTTTAAAGAAAGACTTTGAGAAAGATCTCCAAGCTTTTAAAAAACATCATTTTAATATGCAGCGTCAACAAAAACAGTACCAAATAGCAATTTCACAATTAAAGGATAGTGAAGTTATAATAGTCTGCGACTTCTCGGAAAATTACGAGGCTAAATTAGGAAGCGAGATACAAGCGATGCACTTCGGTGCATCAAAAAACCAGATAACTCTTCACACCGGAATGATTTACTGGGTAAATAGATCGCAATCCTTCTGTACCATTGCCGAACTTAACAACCATCAACCACCTGCTATTTGGGCTCATTTGACACCATTACTAGACCTAATTAAAAAAGAATCACCGAACGTAACTGTCATTCACTTTTTCTCAGACGGTCCATCGTCGCAGTACAGACAAAAAAACAACTTTTATTTGCTTGCACATTTTATGAACTACCATAGATTCGATTATGCGACCTGGTCTTATTTTGAGTCTGGGCACGGAAAAAGCGTAGCAGATGGTATAGGTGGTTGTGTGAAACGTACTTTAGATGCTAAAGTTTGCCAAGGAATCGACGTAGTTGATGGAAAAAATGCCTACGAAATTCTCAGTCAATGCCTCAAAAGAATCAAAGTTTTCCTGATTCCTGACAGTACAATAAACGAAATCGGTAAAATCTTGCCTTCAAATGTACAAGCATTAAAAGGAACTCTTAGTGTACATCAAATTATCACTAGAGATAAAAAGTCAATAAAATTCAGAGATGTGAGTTGCTTCTGCGGTCCACTGCCAGGCCACTGCGATTGTTTTTCTCCGCAAATCCATTATGTGGTTCCATGCAACGTTAATACTCGACCACAGAAAATAAAAAGAGAAAGTATTCCTTGTTCTGATACTATTATTTTCAATCCGCCACATAGAGACGTTCCATCAATTTTAAAAGAGAATCTGAATCCAGTATCATCAGGAGTTTTTGAGATCTCAAATATAGATCTCGAGCCACCAACTAAGAAATCAAATACTAATTCGCTAACAAACTTACTGTCTGGATATGACAAAGAACCTGAAATAAACACAGAGAATCAAAAACGACTTCAAAATATAAACGACATTTGTTGTTCTGATATTTCTAATTTCATTCCGTACAGAATTGAAGACTCTGTTTCGTCAACTTTCGAAGTTAATCTGGGACCATCAATATCAGATCAAGCCTTAGAGATGTCAAATACAGTTCTCGAGCCACCATTTTTGCAACAAATTGAATCCATTAGTATTTCAGATTTGAAAAATCTAGATAATGATATAGGGTTTGATAATTTTGATCTAGCAGCTCATTCTGTGGATACATTGCCGATAACTTTTATTTCCCCTACCGGTACAATAAACATTTCACATAAAACTGAGGCAATTATTAGCCAAAATGTTGCATCACGGAAGCCAAAGTTTCTGGAATGTCATAAATGCAAAACTCTATGCTCTACTTCATGTAAAAAAGCGAGGTGTATGGTATGTAAAAGATGGTATTGCGAAAAATGCGTTGATGGAACACCGATGGAATTAGATTACATTTGCGATGAATGTTTCTTGCAGGATTCAGGTAGGGCATAAAAATGTATACAGTTCACATTCCTCAAATTTACAGAAAACGATAGTTATATCGATCAAAGTTTCATATTAATCTGTATTTTTTATTTTTCAGATTAGCCTTCGTGTTTACATCTTCATCTTTTTTGATTTTGGTATTCTTATTCTGAAGAATCGTTGCCAATATGGTGATTTACGCAGATATTGACAAGGTGCTCGCTTACAAAGACTTCATCAATTTCTATAAGAATGATTTCAAATGGCCTTGGACTGAGACACATTTTATTCTTTCTCAATATTGTTTTGGATGTAGCAAAAAGAATAATGGCCTTGAACATTTTATAATTAATAATATGCGTCGTCAAGATTTAAGGGCTTTATTGAACAGTTCCTTCTTTTGGTGTAATTTTTGTTCTTTATGTGTATATGACCATTTTGTAAGTGATGAATGTGTTTATTGTTCAAACTAACTATAAGCTAAGAATACCTTTGATTATCGTTAAATATTTTATACTTAGCTGTAAGGTTAAGTTTAAAAATAATAGGTTTGCTAATTTGCTATTTTATTACAAGCAGTAATGTGTAATTAATGTCATAGCCTGATGTAAGTGTAACATGCATGCATGATACACGGTGACACACTAAAATACATGAAAAAACTGTACATATAAACATTAAAAAAAAAATTATATCTAAATTACTGTTTCTTCTAGTTAACTTTTTGTGATAAATAGTGGTGATATTATGATCTTAAGTAAACCAAAAGTGATGTTTCTCTGAATATTAAGTATTTCATTGTAAGTTGTTACGAGGTTAAGATTTAATTATGTTTGTAAAAAAATATCTTCATTAAACCGAAACCGATTGTTTCATATAGAAGTGAGAAGAGAATCAAAAAGACTGATATGTATTAAAACTACGCTTATAATAATATTTTATAAGTAATTCTATAATACCTACTATAATAATGTTCAATAATTAATCGTAAAGACTGATAGGTGCCAAAACTAAACATAAATGCATATTCATAGTAATTTTACTTTCTTACTAGAATTTATAGTAACCTTCTGTGATTTAAAATATTATTATTATGGCCTTAAACCAAATCTATGTTTCTTTATTTGTTAAGTTCAAAGAATAAAATAAAATATCTGAGACTGAAACTGATTGTTTCTCCTACAAAGAAGTGAATGTATCTTTATTGTTTTTTTTTGTGATCGTTTGTGGGCTGATTATGTCGGCTTAAAGATCCCTTTAAATACTTATGTCAAAATCCTACTTAATAATAAAAAGTAATTAATGTAAGCTCTTTGTGTATACATAACATTCTGTAATTTTTTATGGTCTATAAATAACCTCTAGGTATTAGACCATATTAGATAATGTCGTAAATTATTTTTGCACCATGTAAACTTATCCTAACCATTCGGTTGTGTGACTGTCCCCTTTAAAATATCGAACGATTAGTTTTTTTTTCGAAGAATATACAATTTTATACTCGTTAAACTATTTTATTTTAAATACAAAAAATTACTTCTATAGAATCTTTGTAGATGTTTCTTTAAATTTTATATATAATTCAAGAATATAGAAAAATACGATGCATGTTTGACCAAAAGTCACACAACCGAACTGTTATTGGATTTTCTGATAAGATTAGTTACTACTATTGGGTAGAACTTGTTCTTTTAAAATTAATACTTTATTTGCCAGTGATTAAATAAACAAGTTCTGAACAAATTATTTTTTTCATTGTTTTACAGCCTTTCAATATAGTCACACAACTGATAAGAATTTTCGACACTCTCCATTATGTTTAAGTTTTGTCTTTAATGAGCACATTTTTAATGCCTAATTTAAAGTTTTCTTAAATAGCTTTAAATTTACTTCTCGAAGAAAACACAGCCGGCATAAAACATCATACTTGGAAAAAAAAATATTTTTCTAGAAGCGCATACATTTTTGTGAAAATGCCCAATTAGATGCGGCATACGATACGCGCGCTCATTTAGGGTTGGTAGTTCTAGTCTATAGGTTTATGTATGGTCTGCATCGTGATGTTGCCACTAATAATGGCGTATACCTTCGTAAGTTTGCGGGTAATTTGATATGCAAGTTAGGTTTATAATTGCTGCAGCATTCGGGGCTATAGGTTTGTTAAAATAAACATGTCGATATTGTCTGTGGCATGAGTTTGTGCTTTCATGAAAAAGTGAGATCGTGTTGCATTCCCCAGTTTAACAAAGTTTCAAAGAGTTTTCTGTTCAGTAAACTTCATTTACACGAGCCACAATATGTGTGTGTAACATAGACTAGCTCCTTCTTCTGGACCTAAAACATTTTTGGTGAAGGTTGTCACTAAATGTAGCTTTGACTTCGAACATTACAGGTGTGAATCTAAGTTATGACCATAATTTATTGCTACACGCAGAATGAAATCTTTTATACCTAATAAATTCTACCAACCTATTATCCTGAGAGCCCTCAATCACCACACATAACGTCTTTATACAATCACGAGAAAAACTTCCTTACGCAATAACGTTCAAATAATACTCTAAGGAAAAATCGCTGCTGCTGAAAAAAAATCCAATAGATTTAACACCACTCTATGTCCGGTAAGGTGCACTTTTTTATTTAATTCTGCAAATCCACCCTTGTTTTTGTGGGGTGCCATCTTTTGAAGTATAAAGGAGAAGCGAGGCGCGGTTTTGATTTAAATGATGGTTCATCATTTCTTTTTTCTGATATACGATCAAATCTGTCTTCCAGTAACTATTTTTACTAAAGGTTTAAATAGTTTAGGATTTTGAAATTTTATTAAGTAGTAATTTTTTTTTACTTAGTTAAAGTTCCGTATATAAAAAAAAAAGCCTCAAAGTCAACTTTTGACTGTATTCAACATGTCGAGAATTAGGAGAGAGCTATAGCTCTCTTAAAGCCTTCTGGGTATATTCAGAAGTTGACTTTTAAGGGCTCATTGATTGAAATACCAAGAAACGTCAAATATAAATATATTATGTATTTTTTCTACTTAAAATTGTTTAATGGTTTACAATACAGCATACGATTACGATATAGAGATGAGTATAGAAATGGACATGTAGTAATTTTTTAAAAACATCTCTTAATTTATTTATGTAAGTATTATTAGTGATTGACAATTATCGCCTGCTCCGTGCCTCGGAGAGCACGTTAAGCCGTCGATCCCGGCTGCCATTAACATATATGGCAGTCGTTATTGAGAAAGTCAGTACCCCCTAATATCCTGACACTGGTCTAGCCTTAGGGTATCGTTAGCCTTCGGGTTGCGGAGGTCTGGTGGCAGCCGCTCCGTGTAAAAACTGATATCCAGTCAAATCCGGTTATAATAGAAAAAAACCGACCCCAAGTGACTTGGGAATAATAAAGGCTAAGGAGAAGATTTGTACTGCTAAGGCCTTTGCAGGCCTGAAATCTTTTAGACATTTACCAATAGGGAAGGCGAGTTGTTACTACAACAGCCTACCAAGTCTTTTCCGGCCGCTACTTGCGCCTGACTTGTACCAACAAGTCACTCGAGGGCACTAGAAATCAATACTCGACAACTGCCGGTTTTGAGCCGTTTAGTTGAGAATTATTCAATTAATCCCCTGGAGGACTAATTTGTTTCCATTCTCGAACGTTATTTGTCTAACTTTAGTTGTAACGGACACATTGTTTACGAGAAATTTAGTTTGGATAATTGA
This sequence comes from Catocala nupta, assembly GCA_963675205.1. NCBI lineage: Eukaryota > Metazoa > Arthropoda > Insecta > Lepidoptera > Erebidae > Catocala > Catocala nupta. The sequence goes on along the minus strand of OY776090.1, from coordinate 25,401,612 downwards.
TACTGCCTGCTTAGTTTGACATTAATTGAAAGGTATAACCGGGGAATATTTTAGGTGTTGATTGGTATTTTATGATGTGAATATATTAGTCCTGCTTAATATACATATAACCCACTGTTAGACAGGAGCTATTTGCAGTATATAAAGAGTTAGAAACCACCTCTTGGCCGATTATGAGTTGCTCGATTATACATCTTCAAGATCACACTAAAGATTTTCTTTTCATTTATGAGATGGGTTTGGGATGGATTCCCGAAAATAATTAGCATTTTTTATTAGGAACCAATAATAGTTATGAGTTACGAGTACCTTAGAATAAAACTATGTCTGCTAGACGTAAGTAATATTCAAGTAAAGTGGTAACGGTCAAGATGTGATTATGTTTGGTTAAGTGTCGATTCAGTCAGCCCCTATAACGTAGAACTTAAAATATACAGTCGTAATATTAAGTCAAAAAAATTAATAACACAGCTACAAATTAATTAAACCACATGTCTAAACTTAATCAGTAATCATCCAACCATAAATCTATAGAAAGGTGTTTTACAGAACACTTTAAAATAAAAGTGGTGTTCACCTTTAATCGACCGGACTGGCAACAAGACAAGCCTCCTTTTTTCTCGTTACAGAAAAGCGAACGCAGCTGAAAACTCCTTTAAGAAAAAATCACTCGAGCGTTTAAACTCTTGTAAGCAAAACAAAAATGGAAGAACCTTTTACAAGTACTAAAGAGTCGTTCTTTTTGTATAAACTTCTCGCTTGCTGGCCAGTTTTGACATGATAACGTTATAAAACACTTGACATAAAATTCTTGACACAAATTTCCTTTTTAAAATAGGAATTCAAGGAAGAGCACGTTTAAACAGGAGAATACTGGTGTTCTAGAATCAAAAACCTGGTTTTGCATTCCATTGATAAACAGAGCTTCCAGGCTTTCAAAGAAACGTAATATCTGCAGCCAGTGACATCTGAACTTCTTGTGATGACTTCTTTTTTAACGAGCCTAGGCTACAGTAACCGCTTACCATCGAGTTTGCTTATGCTTTAAGAAATATAAAGATACCTTTGTTTAAATATGGTACAGTCTGTCTGAACAAGTTTCTACACTATACAAAAAAACGCAGTCAGGCAAGCTCGTGTTCTATTTCTAATACGAGAAAGACTTTCTAATCCTTAAAGATATTGTCAGGTGCTGTCAGCAGAGAGTGCATTGATGGTTATCATTGGATATTTTAGGTGCATTGATTATGATGAACATAATTGCATTTAAACAATATCCGAATATAATGTATTGTGCACAATTCAATACCGACTTTGCATGGGCAAGGACGCTGTATTTAATACCTTACCTTACCTTTATAATAGTATCAATACTAATTTGGATGCAATTATGCTCATCTGTAATATTTGACATTTATACAGCTCTGTTCACTATTTCCATTCGAACAAGAAAACAGAAATATTCAGACCGAATGCAACGTTCTTGCCGATAAATTTTGAATAAATAAAACCAATAAATGGTAGAAAATAGTCCGTGGAACGTGCACAAGTTGTAAAAGCGAAGGCTTTGTCTCAATTATTTATTGCTCGAGTATAACGTTTCTTTCAGATACTTACTTTTAAAATTAAACGTTCTGTTTTGTTTACGGAATTTCCCGGGGCGTGAATCTTTTGGTTTAGTAGTTTTTGCCGCTTACATTTCAATGACGGAAACATTTTGATAAAAGTAAATAAACTAAGAGTTTAGAGATTTTCGGGTATTCAATAGAAAGTGGTTCGCACCAATATAAGATGCCTAAATTCTTATCTAATGGCAAATTTAAAAAGAGTGGCAATGTATGTCTTGCAGCTACCTCTACTCATGAACTTAACTTATTGATAGGAACCTAGGAATTATCGTAAAACCTGTAATCTGCATGTAGAGCATAATTGAACGCATAAATCCATTGACTAGGTTGCAAGGTTCAATTCCAATTTAGTATAGTAATCGGCAATGTTCTGGTGTTTGACAAAAATGTACTACAAAAAAAAAGGATTAATATATAACCACTTACAATAATAAAAATATGATGCATAAATATATATTTGATTGATTGATTTATGTATATTTTGATTTAAACATCATGTAATCGACATTTTTAATGTGCATTATTTCTATCAGATTGTGTAATAATTTTAGGCGATTATCACGTAACCCCATAAGAGTTTAGCAGACAAAACAAAAACAAAAACTCACACTCAACATTCATGTATTACAATAAAATCGACTATATATCTTGGTGCCGACATTAGATATATTACTGACAGCTTTATGGGTGTCCACTATGTAAATTGTGGCAACCCCATGTTGGAGATTTATAACGATTCTGGTCACACACCGTATGATAAAGTCGGTTTGGTGATTAGATTTTGTTTAGCTCTTGTGCTACCTATCAAAAATAACAAAGGTCATAATATTGGCTTACGTTTATGTAAATTTTTATACATTGAAATTAAACTGTTTATGCGGCATGTATCGCGGTTAAATAGAAATACTATTTTTTATAACTGCTTTTGAAGTATTATAAGTATTATTATACAAGTAGTGTATTTTAAAATGGCAGTCTAATTTCGAAATAATTAAGGTCACGTTAAATGATTATGTCTGAAGGTAAAAGTGTAAAGAATATTAGCTTGTGAGTATTGTTAAAGTATCGTTCGTTCTTCAACGCTATCTACCAGTGTGCCTGTCATTAAAAATGCTATTCTTTTTGTTTAAAGCGAAGTCTCGTACGAGGTACTCTGTGTCGCCGTGGCGTGGACTATACAAATATTTGAACAACAGACACAAAGAACAGAAAACGCAGGCTTAGGACAACTGTGCGTTATTATAATTATATATTGACATTGAATGTATAGACTCCCGAAACCGCTAAACAGCAAGAGAATACCGACCGTCGAGGCTAAAATTAGCACGTATACTAGTGTTCATATTGTACCTGATATAGGTATCTACCGTACCTAACTATCTTTACCAGTACGTGTATACTACTGGCATAGAACTGTAGGTATAGGTAGATACAAGAAATAGATAGTGTCTTTCGTCGACAGATCAATTGTCCAAACTCGGAAAGTCCATAAGGAAAAACAAGATATCGTTTTTCTTTCTGCATCCATTGATTATCCAGCCTTTTGTCCCAATTCTTTCATCTCGTTCTGTTTCGAAAAAATAAACGTTCAATCACCAAAGTGGCTAGTCAGATCAAATTGTTTTAAAGTCAAATACGGATATAGAACTATTACTCTAGTCAGGCTAAGCAGATGTTAAGCGTGTGACAAAAATATGTAGTCATATTTAAACAAGTTAATTAGACACGTCAGCCCTAATAAAATGTTGCCGTCGCGGTTTTTTTATGTGTACCCTTTCTCACAAAGATACTCTTACAACATTATATGTATTTAAATAGCAAAGTAACAATTTTCCCGACGTTCTGGGTGCTTTTAAGCAGTCATATTGTTCTGAGGAGACTAAGATGGTGCCATATCACAGTAACAACAGTTCAACGTCGAAAAATATAAATTCCAATAGTTAATTTTATAAATAGTTTAATAATAATGTATAAAGTAGTTTTATGGTAGTGTTCGTAGCCCATATCAAGCAACTACAGCAGTCCTACAAATTTCTGGTTTTAAAGATGTCAGGTAAACAGCAGTAAAGTGGTTCACGTCCATGACAAAACTGAGCAATATGAAGATGTCCCTAAAAATTTTTGTTATTTATGATTAATTCATAACAACTGATATTTTAAAGAGATAGGCATTTATGTTTCCAATGATTTCGTTGTCGGACTCGGGGTTACAAAGCAAGAAAAAGAAGGAAAATCCTCAATTTGTCAACAAAAACAAATACCATTTGGCTTAACAGAGGCAAAGTAATTTCTATTGTCTTCGTCAAACGTAGCGATTACTAAAACTTATACGGATCCTTTGAAAAAAAAAACATCTGAAATCATCAATTAGTATCCAAACCGGGACTGTCCCCAGTTTGGCGCACTCGTTAAAAACGGGCATCGAACCGTGAGCGTCTCGCAAAGACCAACTCGCCTTGTTTAAGCCACTCACAAACTTTGGATTATGTAGTGTTAGCAAAAAAATAGTTGGGCATATTGGAAGTTATATTTTTCGTGTCACAGCCCCACCTTTATATTTGTACAGATGCTAGCTGGCAATATTTAGGGAGGTTTTAATTGTTTTAAGGTCAATCTTAAAAATAAGAGCCTAGATAAGTCTGAAAAATGTAAATAAGATTTGCATTCGTAGATACTAGCTTTTGTATATTTTTTATTATGGTCTTTTCTATTATTGTGTTTTTATTTTAGGATTGAATGTATGTAGGTAGTACCTACTCTTTACGTTTCTTTGAGGTAGTAACTATATACTATATTTGAAAATGTATTTGAACTAATAACAGTTTGTTATAGGTACATAATATTGTCTTCTGTTTACGCGAATGTTATCTCCCCGTGACCATGGCTGCTGAAAAGCAACCAAAACATCGGCGAAAGTGTAAACCTAAATATAAATAATTTTAATAATTTAATTAGCTTAAAAATTAGTAAAGTTCAGTTAGTAGTCAGCAGCAAAGTTGTAACAGTTTCTAAATTATGTAATACAGTGTTAAATAAACAACGCGATAAAATCCGTATAAATTAGTTTAATTTCAATGAACAGTTTGTTACTTGATAAAAAATGAAAAAAGAAGTATATAGCAGGTTTCTTTTCGGTGCTAAGTTACAAAATTAAAAATAAAATTCTAATTAACTTAACTGTAAAATACTAAAAATCATTTTACAAACTAGACGTAGTTAAAGGAATTTAATTAAATCTTAACTTAATATCTTTAAATAATTTTGGCTAAAGAACTGTTAAAAAATGAAGGCACAAAAAGATGATTTCTAAATATATGCTTAAATATAATTTACAAAAAAGTTTAAGTGCTGTTAATAGCGCAATAATAATAATTTGAAGATAAACTCATTTAGCACTAAAACAATATATCTAACAAGATCCACATGCCGCCCGCAATGGATTACAACACGTAACATCATTAAGCAAAACACCTGCCTTCCTTTTGTAGGAAGCATCTGTCAAATGAATAAAAAACACGACACGTCATTAAAACGAAAATTAATATCCATAAACATAAAATGTAACAAGAAAACTGCATCAAATTAATTTCACCAGTGAAATCATTACATCTTTTGCAATCCCTACTCTCTAGGGATTATGGACCTCTAAACTAGAAGCGAATTCTTAGTAAATAGTGTTTCACCCCCTCAACGGTATCCCTACAACCGTGGGTATTTCGCTGCAGAGGATTTAGCGCAAGGGAATGTCTTGTGAATGAATGAGTGAATGTTGCTGTAGAAATGTATTATCTTTATTATTTTGACAGTAAAGCGTGTTGGAGATTATTGCTCGTATTTTTATTTGTGTTGAAATATAAGTACTTATTAAAGGTAGGATAAATGTTTCTTCTTAACTTAGGAAAGCAATGTTTATTGTTTCGTTAGTCCCGTAGCGTCTGTGATGGATGTGGTTGATCAAAATTATCCACATTTAATTGTCCGCTCGAGCACAGTAAGAGCTCAGTTTGGGTATCTTATTATGTTGAGTCAATAAGGGCTGCTGTTTTTCATATTCCAATAGATATGTAAATACTGTTAGCCCTTTGATACTTTGCGTGCAATATTGAGGTTCTAGGTTCAATTTTCGGATCGTGTGTTATTATTTTTTTTTTGTGATTTTTAATAGCAGCTCGTTTACCAGAAATGGGCTCAATAGATATCATTAGGATTGTTCCCTACCACGTACGATTAAACACTCTTTGGTGAATAAATGTATGTAAAGATTACTTTTAAAACAACCTCAATCCGACAATCGTACAATTAATCAGAGTTAACGAAAGTAAAACACATTCTTATTTATAAGCTAGTCTTATCCCAAGCCATCATTCAAAGTACTCTCTACAGTTACATTAGGAAAAACCGAGCCAAGCGCGGCATTCCTGTAGTAAAACTATGTAAAACATCGCGAGCGCTCCAAATACCTGCATAATTTCGATGTAAACAGCTTCTGATAACGCAGGAACTTAGTTGCATAATAATAAAGCACAGTTTTTATGTTCATTGATAGCAATATACTAAATTGTAAACAGCACGCGAAGGTAATGAAGTAATTTTTTGGACGGAATATTGACTTGCGATCAGCTGTTTTCGAGGAATCCGGTTGAAATAATTTGTATTGAGCGTAAAACTTTTGTTGGTTTATGTTTTTTATTGTTTTATGTATTTTAGTAACGATTATTGGTTTGAGGCGTGAGCCTTAACTACTCGTCGAGTAGTAAGTATTGTCATGAAATTTCGCATACACGTTGTCGGGGGTACAGAAAACCTTTTATCTAGAAATAGGAAGCCGCGGGCAAAATCTAGTACTACATACTCGTCTTAGGTACTAGATTTCAGGAAATGAAAATGCTATGCTAGATTTCGGTTACTGGTAACATTAAATCCCAATACCATCCCCGAATCCAACTGGAGACCTGATACCAAGACTTTAATAAATATCGTTCATTTAATCACAGCTGTTTAAGACTGCGCCGAGCGAAATGTGTTAAAACAGGCGGTCATAGTTAAGTTGATAAAATCAACACCTTTTGTTTAATAAAAATATAAAATATACATTTACTATAACAATGAATGTGTTTATAATTACTCCGTGTAAAAAGCTTAAAATAAAGAATATATTCGCCTACAAAATTACGTAAATTTGCACGAAATATGCAAAAACGTAAGCTCGTGTTACGTGATTTTTAGATTATAACAGTAGAAATCTATCCTATTTTACAGCTTAAACGAAACATAAATAGTTATATTACAATGTGTTCGTCCCAAAGATTTAAGTTATTGGTTGACAATAAAGATTCATATTTATCAAAAAAGCACTTCAAATTCTCCATACAATTTTACTATGGCGGCCGCGCGCCGTTTTGATTATCGAGCTCTGTCATTTAGTCCAACCGCGTCTTACGCTCGGCGCAGTCTTAATAACTGATCCAATGTTTAATAAGACCATTGACATATGTATGTAGCTGTCACAAATGCTATAATTCAAGACCCAAACAATCACAATTTAAATACAATTAATTTTATATTGCCAAGGTCAATATTTACGCTATAAATATAACTGTAAGTTCCACAAAGGTTAGCAGTTAAATCTAACAGAATGTAAGCCTTCGGAAGGCTTTATTAAATCAAGCGAGTCTTTGGAAGGAGTGCCGTAAAATTAATCCAATTTGAACACCGTGGGTTCGCACACATTTACCTATTTAATACTAGTGCGGTGTAATGGTTCACTGTTTAACATTATATACATTGCCGGAATGCATTGGAAGTTATTGTTTGTACTGCAATAAAAATAGACCTGGACTTTAGACGTATTATTTCTGAGAATAGTAAAGAGATTCCCCGTGAAAAGTGCACCTAAAAACAAGCGAAGCTTCGGAGGTATTGTAATTTTAACTAGATAATATTATAAAAATGGTGTATTTAAAAAATAAACAGCTATAAAGTCCGTATGTACCTTAATTTCAATTTTGTTCGATTTTGTTTTGACCTTGTCAGGCAAAAGCATCTCCAAGCATTTCGGAAAAAGTCTAAAGATCTTTTAATATTTAGTCGCCTAGTGGTCAAAATTCGACCAAAATTCCTAAGCTTGTTACTTTGTTTTCTGCTTTTCTCTATTACATATAAATAAGGTATAGGCTAGGTTAGGTTAATTAGTTTGTAACCATAGTTACAAAGAATTGTACGACGTCAGACGAACAATGTCGACTGCGTGTGTCAAATGCATGGTTGTGTGCGTGTAGTGTTTTTTCATTGATTTAATGTATTTCTAATGCATATCTTTTAAAAATATTAGGATTTCATACTCCTCCGTAAGCGTAATTTTCGTAAAAAGGGGTACAAAGTTTTTGCTTCACGTATTAATATATAGAAATTTTAGCTAAATAAAAATGTAACACATATTTTACTCATACAATGATTTTAAGTGGTCATACGCGAATTCAATAATTCATTGACACAATCAACTTTGCACATTCTTCGTATGCTTTGTTGCATTCTTTGAAACTTGGTAATGTTTTATGTTATGTAATACAGTGATTAATAAACAACGCGATAAAATCCGTATATAGTAGTTATATTTCTCTCTTCTTCTGCTTTTTTCTCTCTTCTCCTGCTTTTACATCACCATATTTTATCAATCTACGAAAAATATCGATATTCATACAAGTAAACACTACGATAGTCGGCGAAATTAAACGATAATTAGTCCTTGGTCGATTCAATCAAGGGTCAAAGGGACCGGTGCGGTCTATCCGTTCGTCCGGACAAATTGATCCGGCGCAGCGTTACAACACGAGATTTGTATTTCTCATTTCGAATATTTCCTATCTACATTCCGGTACTGAAAATTTGCGGATTTGCTAAAAGTGGTGGTAATTATGTTCTCAGTTCGTTTATTGCTGCGATCCTTCGTGTTCGTGCTTGATAGTGTGCAATTATGAACCTGGAATCAACGTATTCGACAAACGCTGGGAGGGAAATATGGTTGGGTCCGATAGTTTCACGTAAATGAATTGGTAAGTTCATATCGTATGATGTTTGAATTAAAAATAAAGTTTTTGTCTGTATAAATCTGGGTTTTCTAGTTTGTTTCCATTATTTGAATGTTTGTCAAGTCTTTTTCGAGATAAGGATTACGCCTTGCACGGGCATAGTGTTCTTCTAAAAGAAATATTAGAAAGTGACTATTTAAACCAATTTTTATTACATGTCAGTATGGTTAAGCCACCAGTTTACATTACCTTCGTGTGAAAAACGCTTAAATCTATAATTATTTTATAAAGCACGAATATAAATAAAACTTCAAATAATAATATAATATTTAAAAGCATGTGTAAATAAATTATATAGTGTATGTTATATTAGGTATTGTTTATTTGCGTAAATGCATCTTCCACATTTTATCTTTGCACCAACCAATAGTTGATTGGTAAAAGTGCCTTTGTTATTAAGTTTGCCTGTTTGCTTTTATTTTTAAGCATTATATTATAATAGTATTTTAAAAGCATTTCCCATGCTACGATCGAATGTAAATTGACCATGAATAGCTTAGTTAGCAAAACAACGACACAATATTTTATAGAGATCGCAAGTTCAAATCCTGCAAAACTGTTCAAAACTGCATGGATTGTTTTCTCCTTCGTTTATAATTTACATTTATCTTGTGCATAAATAAATCAAATTGTAACAAATTTCTTCGCCTCTGCTAACATTTTGCATTTCGCTACGACAACAGTTTGTAGTATTCACAGATGCGACGGATTTTCTAGATGGACATTGCAAAATTGTACTGTCAGTGCCCGACAACCGTAAAACTTTCTGTATTCTTGTAAAGTAAACATCAACTCTTTATCCACGAACATTTTAGAAGGGCGACAATTTAAACTGAATACGTCTGATAACCCTATGAAAAAATAATCTTTACTTTATTTATTTTCTTAGAATTTATATATCGTGAAAGTGTTAAGCAAAAGTTAATGGGAGGTATATTCTTTTTCGCTGAAGTCTATGAAAAAGTCTATGTTTAAAACTTGATTTGTATCCAAAATTGGACTGCAGGGATGGCGTTTATGTGATTGTCTCTCCACTGCCACTATGTGTAGTAGTGTGGTGTTAGAACCCCACACGGTACAAACAGTTGTGTGAACCCCAAATGGTTGTTACGCTTCTAGGTATTCTTTGTGTCCTTTATTTGAACGTCTGTAAAGTCCCACCGCGATACAGAAATAAATCTTACTAGCGGTCGCCTAGTGGTCAAAATTCGACCAAAATTCCTAAGCTTGCTACTTTGTTTTCTGTTTTTCTCTATTGCATATAAATAAGGTATAGGTAACCATAGTTACAAAGAATTGTACAGATTTATACGACGTCAGACGAACAATGTCGAAATACTACGAATGCGATTCGACTGCGTGTGTCAAATGTATGGTTGTGTGCGTGTAGTGTTTTTTCATTTAATGTATTTCTAATGCATATTTTATAAAAATATTAGGATTTGCTCCTCCTTCTCCATATAAACTTTAACAGTGCCAAATTTCATTCTCCTTCGTCCGCGCAATTTTCGTAAAAAGGGGTAAAAAGTTTTTACTTTACGTATTAATATATAGACAGCAAACAATAACTTTCAAGAAAAAAAATACAATTACACTTGCTCTCTCTCAAATTTAACCTAGCAGATTAATGTTATCATAATATAATAAAAAACGTCTAGTCAACGTTTACAACACAAGTTTTCATTTCGATTTTGCAACAACAATTAGCGATGCGCAAAATTGCATTCGACTGACATACACAACGCAATAACTAGTATGCATAGTCAAGAGCGCGGAGCATACACTTACGTATAGTTTTGTCAATACGCAATTATAACACTAATTGCAATGTATTTTTAGCCACACTGATAACGCTGAACTAATAACGTTTACGGAATTTGCTTGTTTACCATACCCTGATATTGTGATTACTATTCGCATTGATAATCAATTCCAGTGACAGTCAAAACATTCAAAGCAGATGGGTGAGCGCTGGAGGCTGCAGACACTTACAAAGCGATGCATCTCCAAACCAAATGAGATGTGCAATTGTGCGTTACAATTCATAGGTAGGGAGTTCGCAGCTTCGATGCACATTTCGTAGGTTACCTGATGAATATTCTGCTGGCACAATTAGCAATGATTTTATGGGAAAGTAGTTTAGTTCCTGTAATTTCAAATGTCTTATAGGAAAAGTTTCTAAGCGTTGAAATCTAGTTCAAAGAGTAGACGAAAATTCAAAGTGATTAGTTTTAATATTTCTTAGATTACAAATTTGAATTGATTATTCTACTTTTCGATGCAGATTAAAAACTATACAGTGTGTAATGGAAAGGTGTGGTTATATTTAAGCGTCACATAATATAGCCTATGTACATAGGAAAACCACATGACAAATAAATCCGTTTATATTATCCATCCATCTACAGTAACATACAGTGTTTTCTTTTTGTCGACTTACCAATATCAGCACGTTCTAGTCGATACTAAAACTACTTATGTTATTTTGTACAACACCTTTCTGTTATACGCTGTATAGGATACGAATCGAGGGAAGACGACAATTTATTTGCAAAATCATTTTGTTACCGTGTCTTCATAGCTATAGAAAAAGGAGTAAAGCTTTTGACCCGTTTCTGTACGCATCACATTGTCATTAATTTCCATACCAATATTATAAATGCGATGGTAACTCTGTTAATTTTTTATGCCCAAATGGGTGAATAGTTCTAATGAAATAGAAATACGGCTAGGACATAGTTTGTATCCTAGGAAGGAACATGGGTACCTTTTATCACGGTATATATTAGAAATTAGTATTTTAATAAATTTCGATAATTATTCTTACATTTAAATTTTGTCTAAGCAAGTGCACTTAAAACATTTCATTTTAGAATGACCTCTATAATTCTGTTATGCTAAGGCGTTAACACGTTTACACATGGACATTTTCTAACGTAACTAAATTTCCCGAAGCTCCCTTCACAGGCTTAAACTAAGGAGATTACCAACTAAGTGCAGACTTCGATGCACCATGATATCTAATTGTTTATTGAATTATTTATAACAATAATCCGCACATCCGTACGGGGGATGCGTCATTTTTTGGGGTTGCAGGATTATAGTCAGATAATTGGGAGTGCATGTTATTGATTTTGCCAGCTGCCGATTTTATTATACTGTAATAGAACCCTGTTTTTAGGGTACTCTGTTGAGCTTAGGTAGTTTTGTAATAGGATTAGTTTTTGCTTTAATAAGTCTGTTTGTGAAGGTATTAAGTTTCATATTCGTTGGATATGTTTTAGCATGGAGGGCGAATCTGCTTTACCATACCATATATGTAAGTTATTCCACATACTGTATTTTTTGGATATTCTTCATATATTTGCCTTTTTTATTTTAACTTGCTTGTATGTAGGTACTAAAGATTACAGCCAAATGAGCTTGCGTTATTTTTTAGCGTTGTCTTGAGTTTCCAGAGTTCCTTAAAATGGAACTGTTACTGTACTTAGTAGAACTTAGGAAGCAGGCTAGTTAGTAGATTTTCTCGTTTATGAATGCAGTGATCCATTTTGTTAGGAAGGCAATTCGTTAGTGTTATCTCTTTTATTACAAGCATCTATAGCCATAGAGCAGCGCTACCTTTTTTTGGTACGAAAATGTGTTCTTTATACCTACACGAGTTTTCGCTGCGAGCTTCGTCCAGATAAATGTCGTTTGGGATGACAAAAATTCCATCTAGCAAAAATTCTACTGCGAAAGCGATTTTTCGAGGAAGTTTAACGATTTTGCACAATGAAAAGTATTCTATATTTTAAACCAGGTCGTCGACCCACACGTTTAACAAAATCCGTTTACCAGTACGAATGTGATTGTGTACAAAATATCTCTCTAAACTTTTTCAATTATAATATTGACTGATGTTATTCTTTTAGCTACTTATTGAATGGACATTTTTTAGATGCAAAAAGATAATAGAAAAGAGTGAACTGTTTAATTGACGTAGATTTTTAGATGCAAAATGAGAAGCAGAGAAACACCTTATTAATCAAGATAAGACGAGTTCGATAGCATGCGGCCGCTGCGGTTAGGCAGCCATTTCTTTCTGCCTACTGATTTAAACGTTACCTACTCATATCGTTCGGTGCGTACTAAGCGTTAAAAAAAAACCATTACGTCTAGCGTAAATTCAGTGAAATGGGTTTAAGCTTATTTTGGAATGCAGAAAATGCGATGGCTTAAGTCATATCGGTTTGATTTTTGTTCGTGCCTAATCGTATCGATGCGATGATATAGCATTACAGAACAATAATGATATAACGTTTGTGAGCTTCAAATCGTTGTCTTTATGTTTCAACTTTTTACGGATTCGGTCCACAGGTGACTTCAGCTGTTCTGCGTCTGAGATTTCTTTGTGTCCAGTACTTTAATGTTCTATAACGTGGGAATTGCTTTTTCAATAAGTGTAACTTTCCATTCATGCATCAACATTGGTCAATGAGGCGACCCTTTAAAAATAATATACACATTTTAATAAACTATCCTTTGTCATCCATTCCGAGGGGTTACAAAACTTAATTACCATCTATTGTAGAGCATCGTAAATCATTTCTCACGAACTAGCCGTTGATGACGTCATGCGAACAAAGGCTCACGATTGGTCGAAACTCCAAACGGAGTCACGTGGCCGGCACGCGACAACTCGTTCGAAATTAGAACGAAGGGCGCTTTCTGTCAACTAGCATCATTACCGTCGATTTGAAAAAAGAATTTGCATATTTTTTTATTGAGGGTACTTCATCGGTGTAATCAAAGAGTTATGGTAATGGGACGGTTAAAATGGTCATGAAACACAATGTAGGTATAATTGTGTCTGAAATTTGGCAGCAATGGCACTTCTGTAACAGTAGCTAGGTAATTTTACTCTTTGAAAAGATTTGGAGCAATTTAGGCTCCTTTAGTGGCACTAAGGGAGTCCTGAAATAGTTAAGTGAGGTAATTGTAGGGTAATTACAGTTGCAGATTTCTAGGCCATTGGGTCACAATGGAATCCGGAATTGCCTTTTTAGTATTGTATAGTTTTTGTTAGGGACGCATGGCCAGGATAATTATGACTTCGTTGCCTACGAGGTTTTAGTACCTATCCCTTTTATTTTAAATGGCACTTATAAAATAGCATTAGCACGGAAGCGATTATGTTGGTGAATTTAATATTTGCAGACTTAATTAATTTTGTTTAGGATGAAGTGAAAGAACACCTTGTTATTACATAAGAATTGCGGCTCCGCGGTTTGCTGCTTAAATAATACGTAATGGTCCGACTGCGGGAAGGCCAGCTGAATATCACAGAAATGAAGGCACACATATGCATCCCAATGGAGGTGTGTTTTATACTGTGATATCTGTCCGAACCTGTTTATGTATGCGTGGGTTTGATTTGGCATGTTGTAGTGAGCCAACATTCTGTTTCTATATTTTGTGCTACTATGCAGAACTTCTCTCCCCTGTTAACTACAAACAGTGCTCAAAACAAGCATACAACTGATTTGCAATATCGTGCAAATATTTATCTACACTATTTGCACCCTCCAAAGTACCCCTCCGAAGGGTTTACTTTAATACCTAACGCCTAAGCAAACTCTGATAGTACGGGATGTCAATAAGGGATGTTTGGTGACGAATTAAGGGTCGAGAGTAAAAAAAAAACGCGAAATGTTTTCGTGACTTTGACATGTTAAGAGATGAGGAGTCTTATTTGACGTAAAGTTGTTTAAAAGGGAGTACTTTTCGTTTACTTTTGTATAAACGTCAATGTGTTTGGACATCAGTTAGTTGCAACAATTTATATATTAACCTGTTGAGTCGCGGCAGCACACCGGCGGTCAGACAATAGGTTTTCAACTATATCTGGCATTCCGACACTCCTTCACACTTCTGACACTTGACAGGTTAACTAGACGTCCTGTACGGTTTTTGAGCTTGCAGCCTGATTGCAGCGCTACTGAGTTTAATTGTGAATCTAAACTATCCAGGGACGCAATCAAAAACACATTTTTTTATCAAAATTGGTCCAGCCGTTTAGGCGCAGTTTAGTAACACACGTATAGAATAATTATATAAAGTTGCTATGCTCCATGGACATTAAAATGGACAGAGTATTCCATATGGGCTCAGTGTTAATTCAATAGGGTTAAAAATTCGATAAAGATAAAAATAAAAAATCACGTTTTTTAAACAAATTAAATCAATTTAATACGCAAACAACATATTTTATAACCATCTGTTGTCTTTCATTATTTCATTGTTGTTTTTCTTTCATTGTTTCACTGTTGTCACGGGTTTATTTATTTCTTCCTTGTTTGTGTTAAAAACTAATGGGATGAACTAGTGGTGAAAACACAAGTATAACATATGCTTAAGTTTTCGTTCTTATTGCACTAAGATTAAGACTCACTTTGGCGTGATTGTTGGCTACTGTAATAATGTATACTAAGTATCAGAGCGGCAACGTCTCCTACATTTTTGTCGCTTTAAGGTGCATGACCTTAGATATCTGTGCTAAGACTCGGTCTCTGTTAGGGCAGATACAACCCGATGCAAACTAAAATCTATCCTGTGGCTAAACTACTGCTCCTACTGAACTGAAATTTGGTGTAGAGATTGTTGGTATATATATACTATATGTAGATAGAAATAAAGCCTCACTGTTTAATCAACCTTGTATATATATAAATACGGGACGACGAAACTTTTAAACCTATGAACATACTTTAGTTTAGTGAAATCTTATTTTTTAAGAACAGTGGTTTCTTAATAATTTAAGTTTAAGTTTAAGCAACCGCTTGCCCATTTTATGCCTATAGATATATGATTGCAGGGACAGCGTTGTGATTTAAGTGTTCACCTCGTAACTGCCAGTGCTCCAAATGTAGTATGTTTAATCCACACATGGATAAAAATGTTAATATAAATAGTTGTTCCAAGCCTGGGTGTCTTTGCATCTGTTGTTTGAATGTTTGTAATTTCTTCTGCGATTTAAGAATTATTCTTAGTGCTGCAGTTATCACTTTCTTTGCTTACCCTTTTGGAGATAGTCTAATAAATAACGAAGATCTTTAGATGCCGACATAATGGTTCTACGACATACAATGTTCTAATCTAGGCTAAAGGCACTATTATTATATGCGAGTACTTTTAAAAATTGATCTTATTTTTTATAGATTGAACATCAAACATCCATATTTGACTTTTAAACAAATCGCATCAACAGCTTGAAAAGTTCTTGAGTAGCGAGAGTATCTTTTTAAATTAGGTCGGATACAGACGGTTAAAAATAATATCTTCGCGTTCAGAGGGCGCTTGTGACTGGATGCGACGTTGATTGATCATCTCTGAGAAATTATGAAAACTCTCGCTTTAATAAACTGTTATTTCTTATACGTCTGCCATTCTCGGTAGAAAGATGATTGTTTTTATGAATTTTCTTACCGTTTTATTGTTATCATTAATATTATATAATCTACATTTGTTTTATTAGTTTTCACTCGCGGGTTTACCCGTTTGTCATTCAAACATAGTTCACTTAGAGATGGTAAGCTCGGTCAATGTACTTAAAAGGAAACTTACTCAACTTACAAAAAAATAATGTAGTTTTATTATATCTATTGTGAGTGATCACCTCCATCTCTTCTCACACTGAAAAGAGGCCTACGCCCAGCAGTGGAACAGTTTAATACGTACAGGGATAAGATTGAAAATTTGTATGTTTTATCTACTAACCTTATATTATTTAATCTTTAATTATTTTGTGAATACGAACATTATCGTATTTTAAGTTATGTACATCTTATATGCGAATAAATGCCGTTAATCCTAAACTATAGGTACCCTTAGGTAGATTTTCTAGTAAAATATTTTATAGTCGACTACTACTAGATTACGTCATCCGTGCTGTATAATTTCAAACAAAAAACGTCAATAAAACATTGTTTGACTTGGTAATCGAACCCTGGACGTCGTTATCAGCCGCAGACACAAGCGAAAGCTTACTATACAAGCGTGTATTATATTTGTTTTATGTTTAAAACACATTATATTTTGAGGAAACAAGTCAGTTAAGTGCTACATACCATATATTCACCTATTTCCTCATTCCTATGGGAACGCGGCTGCATTGGCACGCCGTTATGGCGGGTGCACACTACGCGACTTTTCTATACGGTACGTGGGTAGCACGGTAATGCTGTACATTAAATAATAAAGAATATGAAGGTAGGTCTTGAGTTAGAAGCACTGCTTCTGGAAATATTCTTTTAGATTTATTTTTAGTTTGAGATGTTGTTGTGTTTGTGGTTGTAGATTAACTTAATATTTACTAATATTATAAAGCTAAAGAGTTTGTTTGTTTGTTTATTTGTTTGTTTGGTTGGTTGAATGCGCTAATCTCAGGAACTACAGGTTCGAGTTGAAATTATTTTTATGTTGGGTAGCCTGTTTTTCGAGGAATGCTATAGGCTATACTAGGTGTTTCATAATACCTATAGTGAAAATCTTTTAAGGGGTGATTATACTTGTTATTATGAACAACTTTTGTTTTAGAACATTGCCGAAACTGCGACAAAAATACAGCTGTTCCATACAAAATTGGACTTTGACCTCGACAAAATGTATGGCACAGCTGATCTTTTTACGCGATTTCGGCGATGTCCCAGAACAAAAGTTGTTCATAATAACAAGTATAATCACCCTCTGAGAGATTTTCACTATACTAAGAAACATCCAGTATATATATATATGTAGGTATAACATCACGTTACGAAAAATAGGAGCTGGGCATCAATGAAAAATGTTGCAAAAACAGCGAAAATTCTCTTATGTGATACAAACGAAGTTGTGCGAGTATTTTATATTTATGTAGTTCTGACCGGCTAGGTGCGGTATTCAACTGCTGTGCATAGTACTCAATTCCTGACCCGGGCGAAATTGTTGTTCGTTTTTTGTCCGTAGCAGTACTGAATCTGGAAGTACCCCGCAGATTAAAAGAGGCTCGCTCTCTATTTGTAAGGTTCTAAATCCATAGCTGATGCATACAGGTCTGCCTACACCTTTAATACGTTTGTACACACTCATACCTAGAAAATTAAGCTCGAGTATAAATATCGACACTTTTGTGCTATTTAAAAAACTTAGACATTCTAGAAGAAATTCGAAATGAAGTGTAAAAGATTTCAAGGTGGGATAAAAAAAGCAATGGGAGGCGGAGCTATGTACATCGCAATCACAAGCATAGCCGATTTTCTAGAAATATCAACTTAAATATAGAGCAAAACATAATTTTCTATCGGCTAGTGTGTAAGGAACGTTAGCCGTGTCGCAATACGCTCGCTGATAGATCGCCGGCGCTGAAATGAGCTTTAAATTACAAGCTTCCGTTCAAAATTGAGATGTATGTGCGATCTGTTTTCGTACGCCTTTTGTATCGCTTCCGTGTTCAACACTAACTAAGGAAAAGCACGGCAAAGCAGGCTTTTTAGGATATTTTGATATAAACTGTTAGAATCCCCACGTTAGCTGTAGAAATTAACTATTAGTTAACTTCAGGTACGTCCCCAAATAAAAGTCTTTATTTTTTATATATCTTTTAAATCTGACACTCCAAAATTAGTTTTATTATCTACTTTGGTCAATATAGAGAAACAGAGCACTCGTATATTCTGGTATTTAGTTTTCCCTTAAAATATCGTTATTTCTTAGGACTGCATGTCAATATCATTTTTCTGAACTCAAAATGTTTTACGACGTTTAACATTTAATCTAAGCAATCGATAATTGAAGAGTTGCACCGTTCGAACACCAAATTTAATTCGACCCAATATATTCAAATAATAAAAATAGAATTATAACTTGATTTTTTATATTGGAATGAATTTTAACCTTAATAGATTTTATTTCTGGTAACTAAACAATAACTATCTTGTCGAGACCCTTAATACAAATTAAACACTATTTACCCACACTCGGGTACAAGCTTCAAACACTTACCGAAGTTAGCTCAAGGGCGTGTCAGGCACGTGACAGCTGTCACGTTGACAGGTGTGAACTGTAGCGAGTTTCGACAGTTATTGAGTGGGGCGTGTTATTGTACGTGTATGGGAAAATAGTTGATGGTTTTCTTGGTAAATTTATATGTTGCAGTAACAAAACGTACCAACCTAATTATATGATTACTTGTAAGTATAAAAAACATATAAACGTGGTTCTGATATAATAAATTTACGTTCACATCAATGAAGAAATAAATTATGTGAGAAACAAGTAAAGCTTAAAGCTCAAAATCTTATCATAGATTAATTAGCTTGAATTGAGACTTTAAATAATATGATTTTGTGATTGTTTTTTTTTTTAATTAAACTGTGCAACGAACCTGATATACGACCTGTGTACGCCTTCGCTAACTTTTTTTAACCTTTCAGATATATACAGCCATAATTCTTTATTGTTATTCTACGAAAATGATAGCTTAACGTACCTTAGGTAATTTGATGTTCTCCTGGTAGGTAAATAATAAACATGACTCCAAAAAAAGTCATACGAATTGTTTCATCCGTTATAGCACGAGCATATTATGTCAGACACTACAAATCCATACATTACAATCGACCTTTAATCGAAAGAAATATGTTTAGAAAGATTAACATATAACAAATGAATAGATTTAATACTTTTTATTATATACCAAATAAATACAATTTGGTATATAATAAAAAGTATTAAAAAACCTTTATATGTATTACAATTGTTATAGAAAGCAAAGCTCAAATTCGCTTTTTCGCCAAACCGAAAGGGCGAATGAGCATGTTTTGGGGTAATACTGATTCCAAATGTTCCCTTTTTCCGAGTAATGATAATCAGTATTAGCCTGGGATTCAAAATGATGCATATCAGAGAAAATGTTCGTAACACACCTTTGCATAACAGATTGCAGACATTTACAATCGTAATGTTTTTGTTTACATAAACAAACAGAAAAGAAAACAAACAGAATCCATAATTAAATAAATTTACACGTAATTATCTTCTAAACCAAATTGTGAAACCGACACTCCGTTTGGATGACGGCTTTACAAAAATACACGTTCAGTCCAAATCGTCCGTTGAGCCGACCGGCGACGGAAATAGACGAAAATAGCCGAAACCGACCATTTCCTTTTCTACACCTCTTTTATTTTGTCTCCGAAATGAGAGCCCTTGTGTACTCGTCACGAGCTGGTTCCTTAACTAATTTGTAGTTTTCTTTGCTAATGGACGAGCGATTTTTAATCTCGTTTCCAGTGTTTTTTTGTTGGGGAAAGGAAAGTTTTCAAATGGATCTGTTTACGTCGTAGAGTAAATTAGTTTTTAGTGATGTTGTTAACCTATGACGTTTATAAATCACCACTTAGGATAGCTGGAGAAACTGTCAAAATAACAGCAAAAAGAACGAATAAATTGCTTAAGTAAAATAAGAATAGAAGTGTAAAGAAACATACATTTATGCCCATTCATCATATAAGATTTGACAGTTATGAACGTACAACAGAGATTAAAAAGATATATGTATTCATTAAATATAACGCGGAATAAGATCTATATCAAGGATTGCCAAAGATTAAATAGAGATAGTTATTCTAGTTCTGGAACCGGTATTAACTATCTTTGTTTCGCACAAATATTTACTAGATAACAATTGACCCAGTTAAATAATCATATTTTAATTTAGACTTTTTTAATTAATTTCTGTCCTTCGGGAACTTTACTTTTTTTCTGCATTGGTTCCCTATATCCTATTCTATACCCCGTACGTGTATGCGAAATTTTATAATGATTAGTCGAATAGTTAAGCGTTTAAACATACCAAACAAACAACCATATCGTTAGTTACTACGTCATGATGAACACAGTATTATTGCCCACAAACGACATTATATTACAATATAAAAAGATATTATATTTCATTATCAATCATAAAGTAAAGCAAACTTAATAAATTCCTATGTAAGAAATATTGATATGTTTCACATTCACGATTATAAGAATACAGCGTATTCGATTCTATACAATCGATATTTCGAGTATCTCCCTACCAAACTGATCAGCCTTTTATGACTACATGTGTTTCTTTTAATACTATCTCCTAAAATGCTACAGTGCCATTAAAACTCAATTGTGAACGCATACAAATGGACGTAACATACATTTAAGTGGTGTTTAATGCAACTACATACGTTAGAGCAATAATTTTCATTTGTACCAAAATAGATTGGGAAGGGAACTCCGCTTTAGATTACGAGTATTTCCATGTCTATTCGAGTTTATGTTCGGGATAGGTTTGTGTGTGTGTTTGTAAATGTGTGCGTGGACAATATGCTTATGTGGTCAAGAAGCTTTCTTGTCCTCTTCAATATTTGTTTATATATAGAGTGCCGATTTAAAAATCCACAGTATAATTATTTAGTTAGCTTTTAATAAAGACAACTCCCGAGGATAATTCCTGTGTTGCGGGTGATATTACAATACAAAGAATACCCAGAAGTGTAAAGACTATTTGAAGATATGCGAATTTTTGTCTCGTGGGTCGGTCATGCTTGGCTCAGTGGCAATGGCGCGGATATATTTAACAGACAAATATTGTAGTACGTGCTTAAGTAAAACGGGTTTAATAAATAATAAAAAAAAAACCCCTTTCCTATCCAGAACAACGCGTGCTGGGCTCAGATTCCATCCTTACACGGTGGAGTCGACTAGAGTGCGTACCAACAAGTTTGGGTCCTCATACCTCTGCCGAACGATCAAGGCAGGGAATTCTCTGCCAAGGCACGTGTTTCCTTCTTCCTTCAATCCTGGGTCCTTTAAGCGGGGCGTGAAAAAGCACCTTCTCAGGCCGTCAAAGTAGAGACCTCAACATCGCCTCGGCTGCTATGAGGATGATGTGGAGGCCACTGCTCTTAGACCACACGACTGCTTACCATCAGGAGGAGTGTGGTCAGCAAAAAAACAGAAATAGAAAAAGTTGTTAAAACACTAGATAATGTAATTAGTATTCATCCTAAACGAACGCAGATAAGATGCGCTTGTAATTGCTTTGACTGAATGCTTCATACCTGTGCCTCTTGACTGTAAGCTACCCCTTTCAATATTGCATCATTATATTGGCATCCTGTATTTAATATACCTATTGGAAAATAATAAATATTGATTCGTTTCACAGTCAGTCTATGTATACATAGACAAAGACAAAACAGTTCAGAATCTTTTTCTTCTATATTTGTCAATCGACTTTCTTTTTTTTTTGTTTGGTAGCTATTTTACATTCGTTTGTATTGACGATAAAAATTGAACCTGCAAATTCGTAATAATTTTTTACGATAATGATAATGGTTTAATTTCGGTACGGATACTAGTATTTATAAATGCGCAGCCCATTCTTTCTATTCAACACTAACTATCGATCCAGAAATCTTTAAAGTTTCGAACCAAGAGAGATACTCCAGTTCTCAAAGGGATTCTTGGATCAAAACGGAAACTCGGTCCTTGACTCCCTTTGTGAATTTCGGATAAGTATCTTATCTTAAGGTGCAGATTTTTGCGGGTATTGAAACAAAACTTGGCCTGGCCGGCTTGGCTCAAATGAACTGGAGCCAACAGATACGGCCAAGACTAATTTTCAATTAAAACTTCATCAAACTTTAAGTTGGTTGGAAAGTTTTGGGGTTGGTCCAAGGTGCAGCCAAACAATGGCGTCTGTTCTAAGACGTTGAATTGTTCTAGCATTTTGTACTAACTTGTATGGATGTGATTAATTTTGTTAACACATTAAATGTCATGTAGCAGACATAATAAAAAATGTATAGTTCGCGATCAAAATGACTGTGAATATTGTGTTAAATACGTAACTGTGCTTGAAAACGGAATAACCGGTAGCTCAATTTTTTTTTCTTAATCTTTTTTTTGGCAAACAGGCCTACGGCCCACCTGATAGTAAGTGGTCACCGTAGCCTATGGACGCCTGCAATACCAGATGCACCACATGCGCGTTGCCGACCCTTTAAGAAAGGAAGAGGGAAGGAGAAGGAGTGGGAATAGGGAAGGAGGGTGATTTGGCCTCCGGCATTCTCACTAAACGAACGAAACACAACAGTAGGAAAACTGCTATTTCACGTCGATATTCTGTGAGAGAGTAGTCCTTCCCTGGTCGAGCCATTCATGCTTAAATCAGCGAGGCTCTACTACTCACGGTGGATAAGGCATTGGACTTGCGATCGAGAGGTCGTGGGTTCGAATCTTACTTGTGGAGCTAACGAGATAAGCCCGCTCTTAAAGCAAGAATACCAATAATTTGTAACAGCAATTGCTAGTAAACAATGTTTTAAAAATATAAGTGATTTAACTGTAGATAACGGAGGATTTATCGTAACGTGCAGTGGAGATGTAGTGGAGTGCAGTTCTTAGGCATTTTAATTAATCGCGTTATAATCCACGATTGTTACTTAGAATGGTAATCCATTCTGGATCAGAATAAATAATGGTAGTAGCATTAAGCTATTTGTCATATTAAAGACAATATGATCGCTCACTAATTTATACAAAGAAATTAACTAGCGAAATGTAAATTTCATATACCACTGCTTACCTCTTTTAGGATATATACTATCTGGTCTGTAGGTACGTAAAACTATTATAGATATCTATTTTCTTATACGACTGTGGCGTATTACCTCTCTTGTTTTATTTATTTATTTAGTTTTAAGAAAGCTTACAGACTAATACAAAGATAGTTATAGAGGAAAAATATATTGACATGTTGCTAATTACAAGCTTCTACTTATAAGTAGTAAATGTATGCTATTAATACAAATTGGTATTGTCGTCTAATATTACGATAACAATGTTGTAAAAGAATATGTAGGGACACACTACAGTGTACGCACACATACTTACCTATACGTTACCTACTCGTATATCTGTAAGGCGTATGCATCGTCACGGGGTAATCGGGTGGCAGACGGTCGCATCTTTATTATAACCTTGTAATTACCTAAATTGGGGAAATGACAATACAATACTATATACTTGGTATCGGATATTTAATTTACTCTCCATATTCACCTAACCCTGTGGCTCAATAAATACAAAAAAGAAAGTACTGTGCAGAGTCGTGGAATGTAATCTCAGTGGTTATTAACTGTCTAACTGTCTAAGCAAAATGTTCGTTAGTCAATATTTTCCGAATATGTCGTGTGCTGGTATTGAATATATCGATCTCTAAGTGTGAAGGTAGATTATTAAAAGCTATTCACTCTAATTACATGCTTTATGCACGCTTTACGGTTATATACAATTAATGATATAATTTGTACTTATCCATGTAAACGCTATGTTCCCTACCTTGTACTGCAATAAGATATGATCTCCGCTGAACTAAGAGCAGGTAACTGAACTCCGGTTAGTGGCAAACGTTCATGTTTGAGCTTATATTCATTAATACTGTACTGCTTAGTGCTTTCTAATGCTTTTTAATGAACGTATACGTATATCCTTATATACAGAGAATAATAAAATTCAGGTATATTATACTTACATAGAAAATATCATTAGGAAATATTGTCTTATTTTTACGCGAATGTTATACATTGAAATTAAACTACCTTATACGAATTTAGTCGCGTTGTTTATTTTAAAACACTTTTATTACATAATTTTGAACTATAACACTACTATTATTAAACTTTACTACAATTTAAGCTATTTAAATTAATTAAAACTATTTACATTTAAGTTCACGAAGAAAGTTCTCGTGACCATGGCTGCTGTTATGGGCGTCACACACGGCGAAGATACTATAATATTTTATGTGAAGATGCGTGGATATAAAATATTATAGTATCTTAAGGTATCACACACTTTAAGTTACGATAATATATTTGCTCGAATCATTCTTTTAGTGGTCACACGTCATATTTCACCACAATCTACATATAGGATATATAATAATATAAATAATATCAGCCCTATATTAAACTGTCCCACTGCTGGGCACGGGCCTCTTCTCAGTGTGAGAAGGGTTAGGCCATAGTCCACCACGCTGGCCTAGTGCGGGTTGGCAGACTTCACATATCTTCGAGAACATTATGGAGAACTCTCAGACATGCAGGTTTCCTCACGATGTTTTCCTTCACCGTTAAAGCAAGCGATAATTAACTATTTAATACGCATATAACTTCGGAAACTCAGAGATGCGCGCCTTGGGTTCGAACTCGAGACCTCTGCGTGGCAGTCCAACGGTTTCCCACTAGGCTATAATATAATATATATAATATAATCTATATACACAATCTATATACAATCGCTCGGCATCTTAACATAAAATGTCCATATCGCTCGATAGCTTAAGCTTAATGTGTAATATGAAAATATTATAGAATCTTAGCCGTTTGTGATAGTTCATACAAAATGTATGGTGAGCGATATTTTATCTTAACATAAAATATTATTGTATCTTCGCCGTGTGTGACGCCCTTAAAGCAACCGAAACGTCGGGAAAACGTGTAAACTTAAATATAAATAATTTTAATTCATTTAAAATCAAATGATATGGAAGGAATAAACACAGCTTTGTACACACATAGCGGTTGCATTTTCCGTCTATTTCATTAGTGATATAACTTGCACATAAACACCTACTCCACCAATAAAGTGTACACACAAGTTGAGTTTCACAAACTAGCGATGCGAACTGTCGAACTGCCATCAAACGAGATGTTCATTTATCTCGCGGATGCTGCACGGAGCCAGTCTTGAAACAATTTCAATTTCCTTCAAGAAGAAGTACAAGGAAATTTTATAATATTCAATGCGAAACTTCAACTATCGGGGATGATTTATGCGGTGGCCGCATAGCTAGTTCTGACGACGGAGTTTTCGAAGCTTCGGCTATTGTGAAGGATTAAGTTTTATGCCGGATATTATTTAAAAGCTTTAAAATATATTCTGGTTCATGCTTAATATTATAGAGTGAAATAGAAATAGCGTGTAGCGCTAGTTATCGTGCTAGGTAGCTTTCTATTAAACTAATGAGTGCTAGTGGCACACCGGCGGCCGGATACAATAGGTTTTTATTTATGTCTGACATTACAACAATTGACTGGTTAAACAGTGACCAAGTACTGGGTTTCATCCTTAAGATTCGGAATTTGGAGGATTCTAATTGTTCTGTAACATGCAAACTCTAAACTATTTTATAGGCCAAATTCGTCACACTAGAAGTGTCATAAAGTATTACACTACGCTATCTGTGAATTCATAGTTAATTAATTTAATTCACGAGGGAAAATATTTTCCAGTAGCATTACTGCAGCCTGCATAATTCCGATGATGATGACTTTTTCCCGTTTTAGTCTGCTATATTGAGATGATACATTTTGTTATAATAACCCTTTTTCGTGACCAAGGAACTGAACCAAAGTTCTCAAATTTAACAACCAAGCTTTTCCATATAGTACCGCCTAACATGTAGTCGATGAAATATCCTAAAACAATAAAATATATTTGAGCAAAAAGATTCTATCCAGTATCGTTGAGGCGGAAGTGATGTGTTAGTAGGATAAAAATCCAATTTGGAGGAGTCCAGTAGGCGGTGACGTCACATGTGTGATGACGTAACATCCGTCATGTGCACGTGACGTGGTGATAGTAATTGTCCATATTGAAAATTGCATGGCAGTGCATCGGGCTGAACGCCTAAAGAAAATGATAAAACTGTTCGTGATAAAAGGCTTAGTTATATCGTTATGTGCTTTATGCGTCGTCATTTTGATAACTCTGGCTGATGTTGTGTTAAAATTGCATATCATTATTATAGGAATTAATAAAAATAATTAGTAATCTTCTTTATTATTTTACATGCAGATATCAGGATATAAAATAGTAAAGGTATGAAATAATAAAGACAAATTGAAAGACACTCGAAAGATCAATCAAAAAAATCTTAAATATTAAGATCCTGGAGCCTAATTTTAGCAAGGCTGTATTTTCTATAGTAGCTGTACCTACCTATAATGTGTAGGGTAACAACGTATGCCTATTAGCTAGTATAAATATTAGTATGCGGTTCGATCTGGCTGCATAAAAATTAGCTAATATAATAACTAAAATATAAAAAAATTACTGTAAAATACTGCTGTGCTAAAATGGGCTTGGTGGTCGTTTCGCACTAATCTGTTCGCAGACCTGCCGACTAGATAGTTCCGCATTCAAATTATATAATGATGTGTGCGAATCGACACACAAATATTATTTATTAATAAGTGTCGTTTCGCACATTTCTTGCAAAAAGATTCGCGCTCCACGACTGCTTAGACCTACAATGACGTAGGTAAGAATATTGTATTATAAAGATTTGTTACCATTATAATGTATTAACTGTATGAATGTTTGATTGTTTGCAGCGCGAGGGTGCGGCTCGCAGCGATGCGGAGCGCGAGAGACGCGCGCGCGGCGACTGGGAGGCGCGTGCGCGCGCCGCCGAGGCAGATGCCGCGCGCCTCGCCGCTAAACTACATGCTGCGCAGCGAGAGATTACCAGGTAAGCGACAGAAGCACTTTAGCTCCAGAGTAAGCTACAGAAGCACTTCATCTCAATACATTAAGACTTATCAAAGGGTTTTATCTTTCTCCACAATATAATACGACACTGTAACTAACTACCTTTATCCTTTGACATACGTATAATATTCTATTTGATAGAAAAATGCACTGTATGTAAGCTCTCCAGCTTGAAACTAGCAGTGGTGATGGATAATGCTTCGGATTACCCTGAGACCAAGTTCTAACAATGAGCCAAAAGGATAAAGACAGCTAAACGATCCATTGATTTAGCAAACAAAATATTAGGTAGGTATCTAATATCTTGTTAAGACTTGCTCTTTGAAGTTCTTGCTTCTTAGTATATATTTGTCATCACAATCTTGAAGCTTCTTGAATCTAGAATTTCTCCAGGACATCCATAATCAAATGTCTTTCGCCTAAGTCTTGATCGTTAGAATGTCATATTAACATACACGTTATACATGTTCTTAGTCAGTCTTTTGTTATTTATGCACATATACCCAAACAATGTTAGTGCATATTTCTCAATCATTGAAAAATTATGTACTTTCTTGGTCAATAATGGTTTAATTGTCCAACTGTGTGTCCACAATTATGCTACGTACCCAAAAAATCGTAGCACTCTATTCACAATCCTTGATAATAGATATGCACCATATTTTTCACGATAGAGTCGCACTATATTTATTCATCGAAACGTTAATCGAGAAATCGACAATTAAAACATCGTATCGACAAAAATGACAACCGCAAACTGAAAAATAACGCGTTCTGAATAAAACTATTGGGCGTAAACAAAGAGTAACGAGATTGTGGACGCGTCAGCCGATATTATTAACAGGAACAGACGGCACCAATTAAAATATTGCCCTTTACAAACAATTCGTATATCTGAATATTAGGTTCGTTAACTACTGGTGCTGCGCGGTGTACACTCACCGTAATCACGGCGAAACTTTCTCTGTTTTTCGTACAGAGACGTATTTTGGTCGGAGATGTAGTTTTAACTATGCCATGATATTTACCCGTGCACAGAATGGGTATCGGTACTGCCTAAGTTTTAAGAAAGACTTTTATTTATATAAGGCTATTTACTTTCTATTAGATGAGGATTTGCTTTTCATAAAATAAGAAACCTCTTTAGAATAGGCAAAATCATATCTCACCAATTTCGCTAAATACGGATTGTTAGGTATCATGTATCTTGGTAAAACCAATTGTGTATGTATATAATTATACTAAATATGTGTGTACATACGTTCAAGTTACGACTATATCCCCTAAGACTTACGAACATACCTACGGCATTCTTCAGTTATGGATTTAGGTCCTGTGTTATACAGGCAAGAGCTATTGCGATCTACCAAGCATAGCTCTAATTTCCATGTTGCTGAGAATATCTTGTCAAAAAAAAACAAAAAAACTTTGCTGTGCCCGAGCATGGAACCCGTGAATTCCAGCACAACAGCCGCTTTTACTACCGCAAATCTACCGGAGGTCTTTATAATGTTCTCTTAGCCATTAAAACCCATCATTATCGAACCCAACATTATCGCTTAGCAATCTAACTAGACCATCACAACCCTTTTCGCAGCTAACATAAAACAGTTTCTAACTGTATAAACTTTTCCTGAAAATAATAAACCTCCCGACACTTAGGTAAAACGTGAAAGGCAGTTCCGTTCGATTCATTTTACAAGTCTTCTTAATCTGTTCCCAGTTAATTTACCTTTAAAACAGTAACCAGACCACCATTTAAAATAATGATTATTACAAAATGGCGACCTTGAACTCAAAAAACGGATAACAGTACCATTAGTGCCTTCATTACATTTTATTTAACTACTGAGGTTCGCAGAATGGACACTTCTAGCAAACGGTAATTGAAATTACTGTATTTACTGCCTACAAGCACTTGTGCCTATTTGAAATAATCGATCTTGTATTTATAACATCCTGTATCGGATTTATTATGACTTCCAGTATTTAGCCTTTATAGTGGCTTAGTTATATAAAGGTCTACCTTTATTAGCTATTAGTAATAACGGTTTTTAGTTCTATTCATAGTGCTAATTATATTATTCTAGCTTCTGTCGGCTTCACCCGTGTGAAGCCCATGGAACCCTTATAAGATAATAAGTATCCTAATATAATATTGTCTTCTGTTTACGCGAATGTTATTCATTGAAATTAAACTACTATATACGGATTTTATATCGTCGGGGAAAGTGTAAACCAAAAATAAATAGATTTAATAGTTTAAATAATTTTATTAGCTTATAAATTAGTAAAATAAAATCAATAATAGTAGTAGTATAATATTTTCAAAATTTTGTAATACTGTGATAAATAAACAACGCGATAAAATCCGTATATAGTAGTTTAATTTCAATAAGTATCCTAATAGTTAAGCCAGAATATGTTCGTAATACGTGGATCTGAAATCACAACTAGAGACAAGTAGTCTATTACACCTTTTCCTACCATTTTAGGAATGTAGAGCTAAGACTATGTATATAATTGTATGTTTCATTAACTTGTTTTAATTTAGCAATTGCATGTAATACAAATATAATTGTAATAGAACTACTTTCTTCATTCTTTCTCGCAATTTATTTAATTTACAAGAAACATTATATCCTTTTCTCATTCTCTTTGTTTATAGGAGATATAGCGCCATTAGAACAGATTAATTCGTAAGTACGAAACAGTGCAATAAATTTCACCACCTAATTGCGTCTCTGTACTCTGTTGTGCAAATTGATGGAGCCATACCAATTTCGATGCCGAATCGATGCCATATCCACATCGATGTTATGGCACTGTTCGATTTAATGAGCCGTTTAAATCGAGAACTACAATCGATGTTATTGCCAAGTGACAGCGGCACTTTAGCGTTATCTGGCTGTTTTATAAAGGTACTTCTAGTTAATGGCACAATTATTTAATTAAAGGTTATCAATGACTGTATTAATGATTGTATCATCTATTAATGAGTCTTTTATTTCAGCTTCGATGGTTGTTGGCACAATTAACGAAGATTAAATATAATCTGTAGTTATTTGGAATTCAGCTTAAAAGTTTCGAATTTTAATTATTTTCTTTTAGACAGAGAATTCCAATGTAATAAAAGGTATGATTAAAAAATATATTAAAAAAGTTAAAGCTCTCTCAATATAACTCTGGCAACAATTTTGAAACAAAAATACATAATTCTAATTTCAAATAATTTAATATCAAAAATTAGAATCGGGCGAATCCGTCGAGCCGATGCCTATCGAGCTCACTTCGGTAATTAACGAAGTTGAGTTCCATTTTCGAATTTACGGTTCGGTACGGTAATCGGCCGGTGTCACTCGATGGCGATAAGCGTTCGTCCGATTGGCCGATCGACCGTAACTTTGCGAAATACGAACTTCACGATTTACGTTCCAAAGTCCGCTATGGATTTGACCCAATTTGTTCGGGACTTGAATTGAAATTGGATTTTTTGGGCCTTACCGACCGATCTATTTATTGGTTATGGAGGTCCTTTGTTGACTAAAAGGCACTTTGCGATGTGCTTTTGCGCCTATATAAGATAATGGCTGGTGTCAGTGTCAATTGTTTTGTATTTTCTTTATTTACATAACCCTTTTATATTAACCTGCTTTGACGAAGGCGTATAAAGAATATAATGAGACTGAATGAAGTAAAATAATGAATTAATTTCGTAGTAAGCAGTTATCGGGATCCACTGCGATATTTCCTCAGTTGAGCTGCTCTGTTTGAGTGGTTATGGCGATGTGCTTTTCCATTTTAGTTATACAAAAAGCACACAGAAAAAACTATCTGAAATCGATAGAATCGAACTGCCTCGTTGGCAAGCAATTCTTAGTAGTAGCAAGGACTATTAAATGCAACTATAACCAGTGCTATTGCTTGAGTCTGAAACTAGCTTGCTCAAATTCAATGTGAACGTCTACCTCTTTTTCATAAAGGCTTGAGACTACTTACATATGTAAAATTCGAAAATACACAAAGTAAATAAATATTTCTGATTCCCTAAAAACATTTCATTTCATAAACCAATCGCACCATACTGAAAATATATCCAATGTCAATCAAAAACCGTGAGAACCAACATGTGATATATAAAGACCTCAGAGGGTTACAATTCGATTCCTGAGTAGGGTAGTAAGAGGATTATTGCGGTCTAAAAAACACTGATACTGTTTGAATTTCCGTTTGTTTGTACGCGATGGTTTATTTAATGTTATTATTTGGAGAAAATAACGTTACTTTTGTAACATTTGAGGGTAGAATGTGTAGTATGGCATATTTGTATTGATAGTGTCTATACTGATTGCACGAATGGCGTATGGTTTAAGTAACGGCCTCCCGTCTACCAATGCTCTGAGTGTTGTGTGATACACGAATAGTTGTGCCGAGTCTGGATGTTCTTTGTATTCCATGTTTGATTATTTGTAAAGTCTTCGCGAAACAAGAATTGTGGGAGAGAAGTCTTAAAAAAAACAATATGATGTCGTATGGTAAATAGACTTGCTGTTTGTAGATAACGTAAGAGCTCGTGATTTTGGATAGAATATTGATTTAACTGCTTCAGTTGTAGGGTATGCGACTGCTGAGGGTCTTTGATTTGGTCAGGCAAATTATTAATTATTGGCTTTTCCTGTCACTAAATATCCAGTGCTAATACGGCGTTTTGGACTGTGATCGGTGGACAGCAAAATACTCCGCGTGTTACGGGGAATAGCTGGTATAATCTGGATGAAATAAGGCATGCCTATCTTTTCGGGGATGTTGACGATTGGCTCTGTATATGTATGTAACGATAGATATACATGTAAGATTATCTATATTTGTCGGTCTGTGTATTATGTTCAGTCAGCGACGCAAGTATATTTATGTTTAATCGAATGTGCAGTTATTGAATGCGACTATCGTGCATAGGTTTATTCATCAAAAACTTTCTTACTATGAACGGACACAAAGTACACCTAGTCTGAAAAAATAGTTGCGAATCTCCCAAATAATTGGCAGCACTTTATAGCCATAGTTGCATCCTAACACCAGCGTATCCCCTACAATTTAATAAAGTCCCCTTTCATTCATGGCAAACTGATGTTATAAATTATCTAATCTCCCTACACCATTGCGTAGTTCACTCACGTACTTGCGGTAGGCTCACTATTCTGCTCCACCTCTTATTTGTATGAGCGTGATATCTAACATCGATTTGTTATGTGCTATCGTGATGTGATATGATGTCTGACCCTTGAGGGGTAATGTGATGATGTTTATTGTATAGGGGTTTTAAGAATGGATGGCTGGACTTGGTGCCGGTATTAAATATTTGCGTTTTATTTGTTTTCCTAGTCAGAGACATGCTTTCTCGCGATCCATTACCTTTATGAAGCATGACTTTGCTTTTCAAAAATGCAACAAATATGGCGTAATTATATGAAGCTTTGTACTACTTACTAAGAATATTGCGCGCATAGGGGAGTATTGGATTTAATATAGAGTTCAGAAAGATAACTCATTTAAAAAAAACGTACGACTTCTGTACGAATTTCGACTAATAGTACCGACTGAATCGAAGCGTGATGTTATATAACCTTCTTTAATAAATAAGCTATAAAATGTAAATATAGTTTCCAACGTAGTTTCAGAGATTAGCGGTAAAAACAAACCAAGTGCAAGTCAAACTCATAAAACGATGACTCGGCACCATCATACAAAAGCGAACATGGCAGATTTTTATACTTTACGAATTTGCATAAAAACGCTGCATCTTTGAAGCTTATGTATATTATGTAATTTCTCGTCTTTCAATCTATGTCTATGCAAAAATTCACATCGATTTGATGCTTCGTTCCTGCGTTAAAGTAGGACAAACCACCAAACACACTTTCGCATTTTAATATTTATTAGTGTGGTTATGAATAAATTCTTATTCTGCCCAAAACATAATCAATTTACCTTCGCCATCTAGAGTACCACCAACACACCAATAGATACTTAACACCACATAAAACTAAATACATCGATAAATCTTGCATCGATACAATTGAGATATATCGATAATACATCGAGACGTACGTGTGTTGTTTGTGAACACGCATCGCGACGCCATCCATTCTCATAATCGATTATCTTGGAGTTGCTCGTCAATTGAAGCATCGAATTGTATTTGCAACTTTTTATTTATTATCGCTAGTTTGTTTACAATTTTGTAGCCTTCTATTTTTCCTTAGTTTTGCATAGTAGCTAGCCATACTTTCGTTTTGGTAAACCGGTTGACAAATTTAAGTAGCACCAGCACTGTCACTGGTAAGTAGTTCATAACTGTAGAAGTGTAAAGGAATACCTTTGCTTAACCTTTGAGATATAAAGTGTAATGCTAAATAATAAAAAAATATGCGTAACAAAACTTCGTGTGGTATTTCGCCAGTGTACGACGTTTTATTAAGATTGATTCATTCATGATAAAGATTAGCCTATACAAATAAAAACATTAAAAATAAACACAAACAAACAAACGCGCAGCAAATATGTTTAGTAGTGTATATGCTCGACGCGTTTTACTTAAATCCTAGAAATATAATAAAATAACTGAGAAAAATTTGGACTTTATACAGTTTTGCCTACCTTGCCTATATTCTGCCTATATGAGCCTAAACACGTATTTTTAAATAAAGACTCACCCACCCTATATCCTGTATGAACCTAAATACGTATTTAAATAGAGATATTTAATGTAGAGTATAAATAGGTATTGATTATAATGGCAGCGGAGCGCGGTGGCACGTGCGTTCGTCCGCAAACATACCACGTTCCAACATCAATATTCATAATCGGTAATCTTACATCGATTCATCGGTAACAACGTATCGAGTACATTTTACAACTCGATAAAGTTTATAATTTGTTACTTACATTAATAATACCTAAAGTATGAACTTGGTTTAGAAGCACAGTTGGTGTCATTTTCATAGCAGCTTTGACAATTTAAAAGAAATCATTATGCCATTGCACAATGACTTCTATTAGGTATATTGCCGCCGAAAGCCGATTTCTTGTACGCCGTTACCAAATTTTGAGAAATGGCGGATTGGGAATTCAGACAATGTGGTTCTGTGTTTTCATTTTATAACAAACATTTTTACAAATTAGTCCCATCACTATCTGTCAGTATAGTTTATATAACAGAGAAGAGAAAGTCATGGGCAGCATCGATGTATCGATTACACTTGGAGTTCTGGCACGAGCGCTATTCGCAAACACGCCACGCTCCGCCATCAATATTCATAATCGGTAATCTTATATCGATTCATCGCTTCCCACATCGAATGGTACTCACGCGTATTTGCAAGTCAATGATGTATTAAAACTATATTTTGAAATTTAAATTGTGGTTATGTTTATAGATTGCATTATATTTTTTTCTGGTATACATTAACAACGCCCTAAGCGTTTGTCTGCGGCAAACGCGCGGGCCGTTAGAGATATATGATGTACGGCAAGCACAGCAACCTTTTTATACAATCAAGGAGACAAGTAAACCTAAGACCCACCTGGTGGTCAAGAGCTTTTTATAAACAATGGATTCTTACAGTACTAAAAGTATAATTCAACCGTTTTTGAAATCAAGAAAAAGACACGTTGTGACATCACAACGTTTTCTTATTTTGAAGTCCATGATATAGAGCTGTTAGCATAGTATATGGTTCAGGAATTTAAAAACCCTTCTTGTCTTAGAAATACAGCCTAAGCCGTGTACGTGTGCTCTGTAATCAAACATTGGCTGGAGGACCAAAAGGCCACGGTTGGTGTACTCCAGTCTCAACAACACACTAGGTTTCAATAGTTATGACGCTGTATCTTGCTGATTAAACAAACAATTTCGATCGTGCTTATTATGTTCTCCGTCTGTCTCCATCTTTAATTGATTTAGATAAAAAGATTAAATCAGAAGGGCTAATGTATTTCGTCTTTCTACACTATTTGGATTAAAGTGTACGTTAAAATAGAAACTCTAAATGTTTACTACATAGCTTATAATATATAACAATTTCTAGCCACGATGAGTTCCTTAATATATACATACATATTATAAGCTTTGGCGTTTGTAATTTGTAATCCTCGTCGTAGTCGTTTATAGGAAACTTGTTATAATGCTATACTTGCCTGACAGGCCCATCCAAATATCCAATCAACACTTACTTATAGGCATATTGTATCTTTATCACCGTGTATTAGTTCTCAAAACATTCCATAATAACGTTGGAGCTATGGTCATATTAACCATGAACTTCACCATAATCCATATTCTATTTACGTCCCCTAACTCATAAAACTTATAAATAATATACCAGCCAAACAGGGGTTGGAATGGCCGAATTCTTTGTATGAAGAAAGTATTTATTTTTGATGGTTTTCTTTATATAAAGCTTAAGAATTTAAGATTTTGGTGTACAAAGAAATAGCACGTTAAGTCAATAGTAATCTAGCATATACGAATGTTTGCCAAGATTTGATTTACCTTGCTTTTTTAGTATGTTTGAGTCAATTCTTGCAGCTCAGTTTTAGACAATTTCTTCTAACCGACTGAACTAAAATTTTGCTCATATTTTGTGTCCTGTGATTATAATAATAATGAACTCATGCTTTTTAAAATAACTTACTAATTAAATGAGCCATTCATTTAATATATATTTCTTTTTGTGAAACCAAGGCGGCA
Source organism: Catocala nupta (assembly GCA_963675205.1). Taxonomy (NCBI): domain Eukaryota; kingdom Metazoa; phylum Arthropoda; class Insecta; order Lepidoptera; family Erebidae; genus Catocala; species Catocala nupta. The sequence continues at coordinate 25,365,529 of OY776090.1, read as the reverse complement.
ATTTAGAATACAGTAACGCCTTACCTGATGGTTAGAAAAACTTGAGAGTTTTCCTGATGGTAAGCAGCTGTCGTAGGCTTTGATTCCTTACAATATCAGGTGAAACTCTTACGTATTAGCAACCCTTCAACGATTAAGACGTTGACTGTGCTGACAGCGCATGGCCCAAAGATCACACTGGTTTTCTACTAAACCCTACCAGGGTTTGATAAGCTTACAGCCTCCTTAATCCTTAAAAAAGAGGTGCCTGGAAATTCACCTTTCCACGGGAATACAAGGTTGTTTGTTTACCTTTTTCTGTCGTGGATTTACCATTATATTTGCACCATTTTGTGTGAAATCTGAACTAAATCCTAATTTCAATTAATATATTTTTATACTTAACAGGCTCAATACTATATTTTTATCAAGCAACCCTTAAAGTTCGTAGCAGCTGTAAAGGCAAGTTTATGTGATCGCTATCACATAGATCATTAGACATGTGCTCTTTGACGATCTTTATGATTGCCCAGCTTTGAGACCGCCCTTATCTGGACTATAAAAAAGTTATGTGTCTCTGGCTAAGAATGGATATAGAGGGGATGTAAAAAAAAGGTTTATGACGATCTTTTTATGTGGATAAGTGAACTTTTCAATTCTGTTGGTAGGTTTTATTTTGATTTAAAATAATAATAAGTTTGGAAAAGGTTTATACAGCGAGCGCCTAATAAAAAAAAATGTTGGTATAAGTGTTCTTTATTAAACGATGGTGGAAAATAAGTGTACGGCCCATCTGATGGTAGGCGGCTTCCGTAGCAAAATATCGCAGAAATAATATTTGTCGCACTTTGCCGATTCTAAGGCCCAATAAGATACTGATATACATTCTTAAAGGTCCAATAAGATACTAATATACATTCTTAACGGATTTCAAAATATCTTACTGCAGCAACTTTTTAAACGTTTTGTACCCGGCGATGAGGTGAGAAAGATCTGGAATCTTGTCATATCATGCTTAATGGTAACACTCGCCTATACGTAGTACCTAAAATACAGCTCACAAATGTGAGTGCTATACACCACTGCCTGCCCCTTCAATGGTATTACGTCATACATGTAAGATAAACAACAGGATATGTTTATTACTATAATTACGTCTTTAAAAACCCCATGGTACCAGAAGTGGCCTTCCAGACATGTATCACATTTCCTCCATCAATTACTAATTTCCGTCAATTGTGAATAATTGATCACAATGAACGACATAGTACCCATGTGCCATGTTTTTCCATTAACATACAGCTCCGTAAATGTCTTATCAAATTAATATTTCTAGAATATGATTCTATTCACATTTTTATTATTACATAAGTTCTACCACAAAACTGATCGTGAGGTCCTGAATTCTGTTCCAACCATAGATACCCAGATATTCAAAAACCATTGTTTCGGAATCAGGCTCCTCACTAAACAGACGATAATAATATAAGTTTAGTTTGGAAACTATTCTACTGCTGGGCTCGGTCCTCTTATTAGTGTGAGGCTCTTATCAGAGTGTGGCTTAGGTTAGTCCACTACACTAGCCTATTGCAGGTTCCCAAACTTGTAATATCTTTAAGAACAATATATAACATGTTATAATGAGTAAAAATACGAACTATTTGTTACGCCTGTAACTTTGAAAAGTTAGAGATGCGTGCTTTAAGGTCAAACTCAATATCCCGGTACGGCAGTCCAACGATCTTCCACTAGACATATTACTAATAAATTGTTATTTATGATATTATAGAAAGAGACAGAATTATTTTATTTAACAAAGGTAGTAAAAACATAATGAATCTGAACAATTTAGTAGTTAAAATACATTCGCGTTTACGCGAATTTTATACATTGAAATAAAACTACTTTGGGAGACTGTGACTCCGTGAACATGGCTGCTGAAAAGTAACCGAAACGTCGAGCAAAGTGTGAACTTAAATCTTATTAGATTTAATAATTTCACCTAGCTTTTATTATTTCCAAGTCACTTGGGGTTGGCTTTTCTAGTCTAACCGGATTTAACTGGATATCAGTTTTTACACGGAGCAGCTGCCACCTGACCTCCGCAACCCGAAGGCTAACGAAACCTTAAGGCTAGACCAGTGTTAGGATATTATAGGGCACTGACTTCCCAATAACGACTGCCATAGATGTTCATGGCAGCCGGGACCGACGGCTTAACGTACTCTCCGAGGCACAGAGCAGGCGATAATTGTCAAAAATAAATAGTAATAAAGTTTAGTAAAAAGTATATTAATTTCAAAGTTCAAATACATACATACATAAATTCACGCCTATTTCCCAGAGGGGTAGGCAGAGACTACGGATTTCCATTTGCTACTATCCTGACATACTTCTCTGGCTTCATTCACTTTCATAACATTCCTCATACACGCTCGCCGGTTTAAGGTGCTTTTAACCTGGCCTTTATCCAGAACGTCTCCGATCTGATCAAGAAACGTTCGCCTAGGTCTTCCCCTTGCGACTGTTCCATTGATACTAGACTTATAAACTTTCTAAGTCAGTCTGTTCTCGTCCATTCTTTCTACATGCCCAAACCAACTTAACATACCCTTTTCTATTCTCGTCACTATATCCACTTTTATTCCGCATCTCTCTCTAATCACACTATTCCTTATTCTATCTTTCAGAGTCACACCACATATATTTCTCAGCGCTCTCATTTAAGTACATACATACATCTCAGTTCAAATACATACTACCGTATAATGCAAAGCTAGTTCACAATTAGAATTACAATCTGATTTAATACTATCAATGCGGTATACAGATGATTGGCTTTTCGTCGTCCGATAGGAGGACTGCGCGACCTGCATAAGTAGATTAGGTACTCTAGTCTGATGGACGATAAATAGATTGACATATGTATATACGTACTAGTACTTTGATAATGGCTCCTGGAGTACATAAGCCAATCCCGTATTACGTATTATGTGTAGAGAACAGTCGATGAAATGGCGCATCGCTATTGGTAGAGATAAGTCACGTGGTATAAGTTGTCTAGTACCGGCAATTGGATAGCTATTCGTGACTTACATATAACTTGGAATATACAGGGTGTCCGGTAATTAATGGATAGCCTGGAAATGTCTTATAGTGGAACTGATGGCCGTTCAGAAAAAAATATGAAAGAAAATCTATCCTAACTACTACCTGAGATATGTGTTTTTTTCTTGTATACTACGACCATAAATGAATGAAATCCATCGGTTTTTTGTTGTTTTATTATTAAACACTAATTATGCTAATAGATAGACAGTCAAAAGTATGCTATGCTATAATAGCTTGCACTCTTTAATATACATACACTTCTTTTTTCTTTTTTCTGAACGGCCTTCAGTTCTACTATAAGACATTTCAAGGTTATCCTTTAATTACCAGACAACCTGTATAATTTAGTTCTAAATATTGGTTTTATTTATTTACTAGATTTTCACCGCGGATTTGCTCCTGTCAATGTAGGTTAGGTTATGTTAGTAAAAGTACTTTTTTTTGGACCGCCGGTACCCTATGTCGTTTTCTGTTCCTCTGTCAACGTGTATGTGAAATAACATGATAATCGGTCGAGTAATAAAGAGAATTAAACATATAAACAAACTAACATTTGCATTTATAATATGGTAATAATATGGTTGGTTGTTGAAGATTTTTTCATACGAGAATGTAATGTACTTGTGTATGTTGTTGTTGTATGTACTTTAATATTTTTCTCTGTGAGCTATATTTTACACCTGCTGTGTGAATGTGACGCGTTAGCCGGACTAAGGATGAGTCTAATGGGATTGGCATATCCGAACCCCGAAGACTTCAGGCTTCTCCCTCTGAAGTGTACGCTGCGACTGATGCAGTACATTCACAGGAAGATAGCTCAGGGATAGACCTCGGGGCCGACACAAAAGATCCCATTAGGTCGAAGTGTCGCCGGTCTACACTGACTGGCCTCCGAATTAAGATAAGATAAACATCTCCAGAATGCTTATTACTCTAAAATAGGTTAAAGGTTTCTGTGAGAAAGCTCAAACTAAAGCAGCGAAGTAAGTACAAGTTAGTCATATATATATAAAACCACACTGTAATTACTTATTCACCATCCATCTTGCAAATTGTCAACATTTGTATTGGTAGTCTAAAACACTTTTACCTTTGCTCACTGACTAGAATAAAACCTCACCATAAATCCGGTAAAACGGTAACTAGCATTTATGAAATGACACTACAATTCAAAGCCCCATAAGTACGTTTCTATTCTATTATATCCAATTGAAGTCTATCGTAACGGATACCACATAATTAATGTAAGTGAAAATCAATATAATTGAGAGAGTGCTATACGATATTCTCTGTTGAAATATTTAAGCAGCTGTCACTTCAAACGTTTGAGGGCTTGTGAGCACTCGACTAAAAATAATAAGACACCAGACACCCTGCGTGTACACTGGAGGGAATTTTCTACAGAAATGATTTTAGATTCCGTTTACTTCTCTGTGTACTTTATAATAATGTTTTCTGTTTGAAAAGACATACCAGCAATCTCTTTACGATCGAAAGATATTCATAAATAACAGTGTCCAAATAATGTTGCTAATCAAGTGTTTGCAGTTTCTGACCAGGTCAGTCACAAATCCCAGAAAAATGGCCGAATGTTTATTGAGTGTTCGTAGTTTTCTATTTAAATATCATAAATAAAAGGTCAGACCTTAATTAAATTATCGCAGTTATCTAACCAGAACGTTATGGGGAAAAGTCAGGCTGTGTGAAACCTGATATACAATAAATAATACATATAAATATACATACGTGTCGTAGCAAGTGCAAATTCATTTGAGAAAAGTATATATGAAAAGGAAATTTGATAGAAGATTAAGAGTTTAGATTAAGGTAAAGCATTTTGATAGAAGCTTCGTGTATTAGCGCAATAATACTTACCTCACCAAAAATAGTCACTCTTTCTTATTTAACAGATACATACGTATTCAAAGCAGAATCCTTAAAATAAGTACTAGCGCTTACTTCAGTAATAGAATGAACGTTCTTACGAACCGTCCAACAATACACCTTAAAATGTCTCTCACTTGAAAAAACAAGCGTGGCTGCTTATACCGTCGCGGGAGTCAGATAACAAATAAAATAGACAATTAAAGGATGGCATGCGGAGGGTGGCACTGTCTATTGCTCTCCATGTGCCAGTATCGAGTTGCAATGACATCTTAATTATGTTGGGTAGGCGTCAAATTGAAGCGTCGGAATGTTAGGAGATTAAAAAGGCGATTGAAAGGAGGAGCTTTTTTATTAGAAGATATATAAAGAAAATATAACATCGCTGCTGTCTTTCTCACGATTTGAATGTGGAATTTACTTATTGTTTTTTTTTTATCCGTTGCTAGCCAAATCTTCCGCGAATTTCTGTTTACGCTCTGCAATCAGTTTATCTATATTTGTCAGGGCTAAAGACCTATCTACATTTATCTGCTTATTTTTCTCATTATACCAGTAAATAAACTAAAACATTACCTCTCCAAATATTAGGGAACGAGGCTACTAAAAACATTGCCAAGTTCGTGCTATTTCTAATAATTACTTAACATAAATGCAATAACACTATGCTGAACTAAAATCAAATCGGTGGCCTCACGATTAATCGCAATCTTATGCTACCAAAGCAACCAACAGAAATAGCAACATAGATTCCCTTCCATTAAGATAAATTAACAAATTACACAAATACGGAGCGGCACTTAACTACATAATATTCACAGGTAAACTAAAGAGTAAAGACGGGATAACATTACCATTAAGATAATACACCACGATTTATAACAAGGAGATAAAACACCACTCAAGTACGTGAATCTCTTACACGGCCGTACAAGATATTAATGGCTAACATGTGTGCACTGTACTACAGATAATAGTTTGAATTACCGCTGCTAATAAGTTTTTACTTAAGCTTATTGGAACGATATGTTGTATTCTTAAATAGAATAATAGTTTTGTGATAAAACGACTTAACCCAACACCCACTTGCTGCATTAGTCGCTAAAACTAAAGCCTAAATGCAAAATTTACTTAGAGCTAATAGAATATTCAAATCGTGGTGTTGATTTTGCAGTCTTCAGATAATAAACGATCTAAAAAGACTAAAAAGACCTAAGAACTAAATATCACGTATCCTTAAATTAACTCTAATAGTGGGATGACAGCTAAAATAATACTTACAAGTTCGACGGATTCGTTCGACCAAATGGACATTAAAATGGTGTATTTTTAAACCAATTGCTTATCAATCTGCTTATGATGTTGAGCTCAGTCACTGGATGAATTAATACAATATTAATAATGCGAATAACAGTTGTGTCTATCGTTCTAGTATTTATAAAAACCTCGCTGCGACAACTATAAAAACAGTGGTACATGCTTACATAAAAATACGTGATCTAATAACTATATTTATTTCATACTAGTCATTCATTTCATTCTATAGAAATGCTCGTGCCTTTAAAACACTTACAACACAACTTATAACAACGCTGCATCACTATTGTCTAATCCATTACAAACATAACAAATAAGTATATCCTTTCTAAATCTCTCACACGTAACAATCGTGCAGTTATGTTGCTCATTACTTGTTCGTAATTACAAACATACTGTGCTCCACTTGCGTTCTCAACTATTCCTGTGATGAGTGACGATGGTCTGCTTTATTTTTAGAATTGTCTTCGGCCCCTCCTTCTATTTGTACGCACCCCATATTTAATGCGATTAAATAATGAGAAATATCCTCTCGTAAGATAGGAGGTATTTTAACTAAACGATTATGTATTATGTTTTATTTTTTCTAGTTATAAACTAGTTTGAATTACTAGCCGATTCAAATATTAAATCGCATAGACGAAGGAAATAAATCACACTTCCTTTCAATCCCGTAAAATCGATTACTCGTGTTACACAAGTATTTAATTGAATCGGCGCTTAGCTTCAGAGACGATTCGAGTTGCAATATTTAATACATACGTAGGTACAATACGACAACACAAATATGGCATTTTACTGTCTAAATGATTTTTGTCTGCGTTCGGCGCTGTTGATCACAGCGATTGACACTATTTCAAATTATTCGAATGTTAAGGCAAGTTAAAGTATTTTAAATTACTCTAAAATTGTTATTATACAATTTGGAATGCATTAAAATTTGTTCTTGAATTGTTACATTTATTCGCCAATACAAATGTAGATTAGTGATTAAAGACCACTATACTTTATTCGCACGATATATGTATGTATATTAATCAATTTTATTTTATGGCCCGCTAATAACCATATAATAATCCGCGTAAATAAGTTTCGAATAATCGATTATAATTCGAATTGTACGAATATATAACGAATTTTCGAGTTTCTTTTTGTGTTACAATTGCCTATCATTGGGTTCGAATATTATTATCACTTTCGTCTCTCGCAGAAACAGCGCGTTATATTCCGTGCTCTCTGAACTCACCTATACCTAGACGAACGCCTACACATTCGTCACTTCGCATAACTATAACTATACGAGCCGTGAACAAGTAAGAACACGGGAGGGTGTAAGGGGGTGGGCAGAGGACTAGCTGCAAAACATCTGCAGCTCTTTTATTAGCCTCTGTTTATTGTATGTGAAGGGAAACGGGATGCAGTAAGTAGGTGCAATTTTTGTTTTGCTATTTGGAATATGCAATTGGTTTTATTTGGTCTTAGAAGATGTTATGTGTGACTGTTTGTGTCTAAAGCAGTATTTTTGTATAACAAGATAAGCATTGATTTTGTGTGGTTTTCATATTTCTTTAAAATATGTGGTAGATTAATGTATTACAAATTCTCTAATGACGTAGCCTAATATCTTTTGAATTTTTGAGCTAATATAAATTGATATTTGATAGAAGCTCCATAATTGTTATGTCACGTAACCATCTCTAGTTAGACAGACAATAAAAAAATAGATTATTGATATGACGTTAACAAGGCATCCTAGGATTTAAATCCAACGCGGATGATAAAATGGCTAGACCTCGATGACTAAATTAGAATAAAAATCTTACCGATTTTATAATTAATGTGGAGGCTTGTAAATATTTTAGTATGTTTAGTTATTAATAACAAGTTAATCTTGATATCAATTTAAATAAATCTTAGTACACAGAAAGAACATGTCCTGGATGGACACATATGTAGAATACTTATTTACCCGTTATGTATTTCAATGGGATACATGCGGGCATAGCTTTATTAAAAATATGAGTAATAATCAGAGCTAATTATTGTACCAACCCAACTAAGTCACGAAAAAATAAATCTCGAAACAATCTATTACTTTCCTCTTTTTAATATAAGCAAGGAGTATCGAAGTCAAAATAACGCACGCACTCAACATGACGCCAGTTGTCAATGAAAATTAAACGGAACGCAGCCCCTCATCTTTGTCACATCTCATCTACCAACACAACTTGCTGTTACACAACAAATCGCAGTGCAAGAAGCAACTTTATCTCCTTGCAATAAGGTATCAATTAACTCTCACTTTGCTTTTGAAACTGCAAACTTAAGTTGGTACACAGCAGTCCGTATTTACAGTTGCTTTTGAAAACGACATTCTAAAATAGAACTTATATGTTTGTAATAAGGTTGTCTTTTTTTAATTCAAAGTTGAGTATCGGTAGAGCTTAAGTTGGTACAGTATGTTTACCTACGGCCTTTCATTCCTGTGTTTGCAGGAACACAGTTCGCAATTAGCTCTAAGAGTGGGACGGAACGTTTTTAATAGATGTCATGTTTCTTACGTGTTGAGAAACGTTACAGACGCTTATTGCAGTCTTGTTGTTATTAATTAAAAATAAATACTTCATACATACTAGTCTTATGCTTCTATTCTTTAAGTAGTTAGCAGTTATGTATACATCTTAGTATTAAACAAACATTACACTTCGAATTTCGATCCTACGTAATAGAGGACAAGGGCGTTACCGACCAAGTTTCTAGACACCATTCTGCTGTTTTATACTGAGACTTCATTGACATAAATATCTAACAAATCTTTGTCGAACCTAGGAGACGAACCCGAGACCTCATGCACAGAAATCGTATTCACTACTACCCTGGCAATCAAAATAAATACAACACCTTATTCCCAGATAAATCTGGCTTATCTATCTTGCTGCATGCCCCCTGATCATATTATTTGTGCTCCGTCATCGGTTTAATATTATCGGCACTGCATTTATAAACCAGTATTTAAAATATATCTGATCCGGTCTGAAAATATTTACCTAAATGTTTACCTTATGAGAGTATTCACATTTGTCTTATATAATTTTTTGTCTATCATTTTGCGACACATTAAAAATACCTCAACCATCTTAGTACCTTCTCTTAGCTTTGGAAAACCAATGTAAAATGCAATATAATCTTATGTAAATCCCCCTGTCGCATCCTATAAAGTTTGACAACTCACAAAATTTATAGTAAATTGCTTCTTTGATAAACACATGCACTAAATTTGCTTTCACTAACCTACCTCTACCATGGAGGGTAAACACTATAAACGCCCTAGCACAGGGGTGAAATGCATTTGCATACAAAGTAATTTAAATTTAAACCGATTCCAGTTTTACATAAACAAAAGGCAATTTTATTTTATTATGTAGTCGTGTTATCATAAGTTATTTGGAGGTGTACACTACATTGTATCTGGATGGCAGGTTGTAAAAAACTTTGTTCAGAGGTACAGTAAAATATACATTGTCTCGAGATTTGAAATGGAAGTGATCTTAACTGTGATAAAATATGAAAAGCTTTTCAAAAATTATTCAGTTCAGTAGAGTTTTGGATCGCTTATTAATATGCCTTGTAGCAAAGTTAATTAATACCTGTGTAAGCTAGAGAGATGTTTATGTTAAGGCTCAAGTTTGAGCAGCATGGAGTACTGTTCGCACCGTTGGAATGGTTCCGCTAAGTACCTACTCGATGCCTTAGATAAACTGCAGCGTCATGCCGTACGTTTAATCGACAGCCAGGAGGTTACAAAGGACATCGAACCGTTACAACTTCGTAGAAACATTGCATCCCTTAGCGTTTTCTGTCGCCTCTATCATGGCGAATGCTCCGAAGAGTTATTTGACCTTCTCCCACCTTCCCCCTTCCTTTTGAGAACCCCACGTGCCGGTCTTCGTAATTACCGATTGACGGTTAGCACAATCCCGTCTAGCACCAAAAGGTTCAGCAATTCCTTTTTATGCCGTACCATACAACTTTGGAATAGTTTTCCGGCTCATGTGTTCCCTCCCTTCTATGACATTGGGTCCTTCAAAAGTAGTGTGAAGAAGCATCTGGTCAGACCGGCTTGACACTGACGACGACTAGAAGACATCTACCTTCTCCTCTTCGTCACTGTCTCTGGACTGTAATTGGGCTTTCCATCAGGTCCGTTACGATCAATTCGCAGCGTCAGGAAAAAAAAAAGTTTATTTCAAAACTGCAAACACTGGTGAATCTAAGCATCGATCTCTGATGACGATTCCAATTCGGTAACCACGGGAAAATAGATCTTCTAGTTTTAATAAAAATAAAATTGTAACTGAGTTAAACAAGCAAATCTTTTTTTTATAATTAATTTTATAAAAATATTCTAATTTCTAACTAATTTCTTTATCATATAATCCGCAGTCAAAGTACGATAATTTGACCCAGAACCCTGATTGTTTTGTTGCCAAAGTGACACTATAATGCGCCACGGTATTAGATTCAGACTTTATGGATATGGATTTACCACTTCGGGATAATATAAAAAAACACAATACTTTAGAAATAATATTCGTACAAATAAACATAAACGCGATTAAAGAACTACTATCCCACTCTTTTTAGTGAAGCCATAATAGATTGATAATAATCAGACGAACACAATGAAAATCTATATAGATACTCAACAAATATAATTTTCTAAGCAGATTGGATATTGCCAGTGTAATATGGTGCAGGTAATTACTGAAACCACGAACGGAGTGTCTGACCTCCGTAACCCCAGCTACGGAGCAAATCGATAATAATACCTATATATTTCGTTAAGTGCTTAGAACTGGTAACAACGAGTACTATTTTGGTATTTTTGATGGCATTTATGGTTATATATATACTCTACTTTTGATCAACCACTGGACATATTAGCCTAGTTGATGTCTATGACTGTACAGTTTTTCGTATGTTACCAATTATTAATGGGTTGTAATATATTTACATATACTGATATGTTTACGACTTATATCGTCTATGTAATTACTCTCAGAGTTACACTAAAACGCAATCACATCAGAATTTTCCAGACAACACAAAACACGCTTTGATTCCAGAGACCAGACAGTTTTCACAAAGGGAAACAGACTGATATATGGGCAGCCCCTAATTTCTATTCCGTTCACGCTTGCCGCGACCTACCCTGCCTTGCGATCGATCCCACCTTTTTTACTTTTTGAGGGAATTCCTCCCGATGACCTTCGTTGAAGTTCGCGGTTGTGTTTTCTTTTTTATTTCTCCAGAAAGTTTAAAGGATTTACGATGCGTTTCTTAGGTTTAGGATTTAAAGAGGTTTGTGGAATAATATTTATTTTTGGGTATGGATACTTGATCATTCAATAATTGCGTACAGTACTCACTATTACACTCATGTCCAATGCTAAGCCGCTGGGTGGATTCCAGACTCAAAAATATTTTTATCTAGGATTACCCTATTGTACCGTAGTAACCTTAGCATCTGCATCGCGTAATTAAGCTTCGAATTACGCTCTAAGAAAGAACAGACTGTTGCCAGAAACTAGCAAAGCTGTTAAAGGCGTGACTAATAAATTAGAAATACAACAGATGTTAAGAACGCCTTAAACAAACGAGAATGAATGAAGCAAGAAAGATATGGCCAGATTCATTAGCAAGTCGAAATCCATAGTCTCTGCTAGCCACCGAGAAATAGGCGTAATAATTAAAATCCGAAATAAATTTCCTTCACTCTTTTCACCCGCATAACACAAACAATACGTCACAATTTCCAATAAAACTAGCAGAAACACAGAAGCGTGAAGAGACTGTCACTCCATAAAGCGGAGGCTTCATATGAACCAGATGTTACAATAACGATATTGCTAACTTTTACATTCAATACATAGAGTAACTCTTCTTTTATTTGTGAATATATTTTGTAGATCCGCGAATTTGATAAGTTTGGCGTTTATTGCTCAAACTTTACGGAATGTTGTTCATATGATCATCGGTTGGTTTGCATTTTAAATGAAAAGCGATATGAGAAATATCTTATTAGACTTGTACTGTTTCTGACCTGTAAAGATAATAGGTATTAGTAGTGGATAAAAATACTACGCAGTCATTTAAATTAGTTTACGGTTTATTTGCCGCAGTAATTTTCTTTCTACTCGAGCCTCGCATGAATTGTGCTGTTTGAATATATACTAAAAATAATGAAAGACTTAGTTAAAGGGACTAAAATTATTGTACCTGTGGTCTTCTATTACTTTACACTAGTTTAGTATCATATTGCCACACATGATGTCTTTGTTTTCACTGCCTATATTTAAATATCGCAATCATTGCCATCTGCCCCTTCTTCTCTTAAGTTTTATATAGTTTTAAGTAATTATCTTGTTGACCCAAACAGCCGGTTTTACTAGCCATGTTTTAAGAAAATATTTTGCAATAATCCTTCATTCGGTATTTTTCTAATGGAAAATAATGTCTGTACGTTTTTCTTAAAAGCTCTCGTGTTTAAAACCTCATCTACTCGCAAGTAATAACGACAGGTACAGGCACGAGCGTAGTGGAGTGTCGCCGCGACAGATTGCAGTGCTCCTTCTAACGACGCGCGTGACCTTACCGTGAGTGATATACCGGGGTTTTGTGTAATGCCAAGATTTTTGGCTTCATTAGAGCTCTCTCTCCATTCTTACGGAAATATCCATGTGAGAACTTAAGTTGTTTTAGGTATAGATATTTGCTGATTAACAATTCATATTACAGTCCACTTGTGATTTTTCAAACAAGTTAGGTTTGGGATTTTAAAGTTTTATTTTAATTCTTTGTTTTTGTCTTTTTACCTACTTGAATAGTAGTTATTTTTACTCTCCTGGCGGAAGTCAGTTTGTAAAATAACTGCTACGTAGATAAATCTAAATAGCAAATATACTAAGTAATTGTCATTTGATCTGCAACAGCGTGATATCAACTGTCTTGGAATTTCATTTGTCGATGATCATGACAGACAAACAGAGTTTTACGTATTTTTCATAATAGTACAAGAATTGTGTTTCCACCTTTTTGCACATACAGAGAGACAGTCTTTCAATCATTGCGACAACGTTAAACTTTATTATAATATTCTATCACATACACACAACACCATCTAGCCCAAACTAAGCAGAGCTTGTACTATGGGTACTAGACAATGGATAAACATACATATATCCTTTTTTTTGTAAATACATAAACATATGATACATAGAAACACCCAGATCAAGACAAACATCCATGTCCATGCACACAAATGTTTGACTTAAGCGGGAATCGAACCCGCGATCTCAGCCGTGGCAGTCGGTTACACTAACCACTACACCATCTAGGTCGCCAAATGTATCGGCATTACTAACTTTATTTAGTGTACTAGGCAACCATAACTACAAAGGAATACCGACCTAAGTGCTCCAATGACTATCACCACCAAACTTCGAAACTGAAACGCCCATTCATAGAGGCAATCGAGGCGTAATACACACGGCTATAGCGACCGCTAGAACTAATACTAGCGATACAAGCTTTAGAAAGAGCCGGATTAAGGAAGCCGATAACCTCTCTGAATAGTCTTGTATGAAGCCGTGGAAAGTGGTGTGAAGTTAAAGAAATTGGTTTTGAGGATAAGGCGTCGTCCTTTTCGTTGTATGAAAAGATTCTCGCGCTTGTATAACATAAATTTTTGTGAATAAGTAGAATAGAGATTATAATGTGTCAAAGTCATTTATTTAGGCCACAAAGTAAGACCATCAGCGTCAAAGATTAGTGCGAGTCTGGCTTCGCAATTGGCCATCTTGGTTTGTAATATTTTTTGTTATAGCGGCAATAGCACTCTGTGAAAATTTCAAATCTCTACATATTATGGTTATTCAAGAGATACACAATCCACGGACAGACAGACAGTCAATCGGACTACGGAGGCCTTATTATAGGGTCCCGTGTGCACTCTTCGGGTATAGAACCCTAAAAAGAAAATAAATAATTCTCTATTTTAGTGACTATATTAAAAAGTAACAAAACATTAAAATACATAAGTTTTAGAAATATACAATGTTCTTTTTTTGCTCAGCGATACTTTGTATGGCACTACACGATAAATCGTTATGTCATGGTCCGACATGTAGCGTCGTCTTTATCCAACCAATGTACAAATATATGTAGCTAGTATATAAATAATATATAATATACAGTAGAATGTCTGCTTCAGTCCTGATGGAGGTTTTTAATACAAAATATTGCCAGCCAAAACATTATTTATTTTTTACGAAGCATTGTATTACTTATTATAATGAAAATCGTCAGCCGCTACGAAGCATTTCTTAAAAATACCTGCATCCACCATCCGACAATAATCACACAATTCTCCTCATTTCTTCACGTTCCTCTTATCTACGGGGAGTGAATGAATGAATGGTAATAAGCAAGGGAATGAAAGAAGGTAAGAATAATATTGTGACGGGTCGCGTGCTTGCTTCTACGTGACGTTGACGGACCGCTCTATGTAACACTGCCATATTTATTGTAGAAAATATTTATTGTATTGCTTTTTTATTGTTTCGCGTATAAAGCTTTAGATATTTCGAGTGGTATGTATTGCTTTATTGGTGTTAAGTTGCTTTTTTTTTATAGTATTGAAGAAGATTCTCTTGTCAATTCAATTCGTTTATTGCACTCCATAATGTATACACAGGTCTTTTGACGCGATCGCGTAGTGGTCTATCATATGGTTACAGTATCATTTTTAGGACTGCCTCGGTGGCGCAGCGGTAATAAGTGCGACATGAGGTCCCTGGTACGATTCTCGGGCCTCGCAGTGTTATTTAATTTCACTGACCAAATATTAATTATAGCAGGACAAAGTTAGGAAATGTGCCCTGTGGACGGCATTAGGCTCGCTTTTTAATAAGTGGGTCTTAAACCATTATAATAATAATAATAATGTTTATTTCATCTCCACAAATTACATCATGTTATCCAGTATATAGTTGACACGAACAATTGTAAGTAATTTGTAATTTGTCTTAAACCATTGCTGGTGAGCGCACCATAGTAAAATATGACTGGTGACCCATCTGTGTCTATCGTTTCAGGGATTAAGGCGCGACACTATGTGTGCATGTATCAATTATTCCGTGTCTGGCATTGCGTAGCATTTGTAGTTCCAATGTTAGCAATATTGCAACCGGACGTACAGCTGTATGCGTAGTGAGGTTTTTACAAACCCTTATAATCCCAATGCCGCAAATGCAATTTCATGTAGTTTTCTTATAATTTCCGGTAGCGAATATTATCGGCCTTGATTATGAATGAAGGTCACGTCTTTTTTCCAAAGGGGTTCACAATTTTTATCGTGACATTATTACTTTCTGAGATGGTTGGAGGCAAAGTTCAAGCTGTTAGTTTAGCACATAGCAATTGATAAGCTCCAGATCCTTATTTTTAAATTAAAAATGTTGCGAATTTTTGCGTACACGTCTTAATCACAAAGTATTAAAACAAAATAAGAAAATTGCAAGGATTATGTATTGAAATTTAATTTATAAAGACTATCTTAAAAGGGATTTAGAAGAAAGAAGAGGAAGGGGTAGACCAAGGAGAAGATACAAAGATTAGATGAGGGAAAAGTAAAAGTTATGTTGTACCAAGAAGTCAAAGTTATAGAGGAGAGTATCTCTTTTCTGAGACATTGAAGGCTCCAACGACAAGAGCGAGGCTCTTAAATTGAATTGTTGAAATATTTATAGCGTACAACGGTTTATTGATATTGGTTTAGAACTTAAAAAATACAAAGAATATGGAAATTCAATATCAATATATAGCATTATTTTCATGAAACTTTATGTAACATATAATGCTTATAGGTAAATATGTTATAGAGCTCGGTCTTACCGCCAATTGTGTATTCTTCTACACCATATTATGAAATCAGAAAAGGCTGACACCGTGTTCAATTATCTTTTATGTATGTTTTTGTGTCCAGCCATGTTCGTAAATCATAATTCTATGTAACATTTATGAGCACACATTAAACCACAAAATAGATCAGTAGCCATAAAACTATATCATAAACAATCTTGACATTATATAAATAAAGATTAGCAATAATTTTTATGTCTTGACTTATAAATAAACATAGAAGCAAGATGTGACTGACGAAACAGAATGCACCCTTCAAGGAAATCAGGGTTGCATTCCCCTAACTTTTTTCAAAGATATATGATTTTAATAATCGCCAAGATTACGGTAAGGAGGGACCCGAGACCTCTGAGTGTCCCTTAGAGTGCTGTCTGTCTTGAGAAATTGTTCCCGTAGCTATTTCATTTGTAGGGCCACTTGATATATGCCAACTCTTATGTTGTATTCAAAGGACCTTTTTTCTTGTCCCGGAATTTTTTTTATTTGATTTTGGACAGCTTTAAGATGGGTCGTCAGTTGTAAACTAGATTGGAGAATTTTTGGGTGGCAACATTTTAAATTGGCAATAATGTCGGATAAATTATTTCGATTTGAGTTGGCAATTCCTTTCAGGCAATAATTAGGATTTCATTAAAAGTGTGTAGACGGGACCCGTCTTAATAAAATTTTAAATTAATTAATTAACACGTGAAAGTTTTGGATTATTTGCAAAATACATGACAGATGGAATTGTTTTTTATATTGGAAATTCCCTTTGTAACTTTCAAACCAACAATATATACATAATTAAATATAACATATAGAAATAATAGTACAAAGATGATGCAAAGAGTTCCCTACCAAATATAAAAATACAATTTACTATTTAATAAACTTGTCTTTTCCTGCCAAACATAATTGAAAACCAATTGTGTCTGGTCGCCTGCGGGTTGCTGCCACTCAAGAGGTTAATTATTAATTATTATATTCTCAGAATGCCACGGAACTGTCTATGCCTCTACATATCTTCAAAAACTAGGACAAAGGTTTGCGGCGACAACATTTCGCCAATTATACATAGTAGCCATCTAATTAGGGACTGGCTTATTGTCAATCAGAACAGATTACACCAAGCTCGGCGATCTCAGTAGTATCACAATGTTTGGAATGGACATCGTGATTTGAAACTCATTACTTTGTCTTAAGCCTTACCAGAGCTTAGAAATCACCTGGTCTGTAATTAGGCACAAGAACAGCAAGACAACTACTAATTACAATAGGGTAGGTTATTCATAGTTTTGTATTATTTAAGTCATATAGTTACATTACGAACACTATAAAATAGAAAGGCCTTTTGAAATTACCTTAAATAAAATAAGATATACATATGTATCTTATTTTATTTAAGGTAATTATTCTTAGCGGTTACGTCACAATTTGTATCGTGCATCCTTTTCGTTGTCAAATGTCAGAAAAAGGATGCACGATACAAACTGTAACGTAACCGCTATTTAAATACAGTTGTCCAGGCGAGATAGCGAGATATCCCCACTACAACCATTTTTTCTTATATCCAAATTTAAAATATTAATTACTCCCTTACGTTGCAACCGCTTCTGATACTTTTTGCACAAAAAGATTTCTTTTGTTGCAATTTGCTCTTGTGTGTAAAATAATGTATAAAGTCAAACAGGCAACTACTCTATTTGCATTTTCACAAGTTTTAACATAAGCGCGACGATCAATACTGATTTTACTACTCTTATAATGCAGTTCACAAGGGTTCCGTCAGATTATTACGCGAGAACAAATCAGCAACAGATGTTTACGAAGCAGGTTGGCTGAAGTAGTAATTAAACATCGCACGTTAATCTCGACGTCATGCAAGAGTTCTTCAAGTCTGGTAGCGGAACGAGAGATGAGCGGAGCGAGGTGGTAGTTTTAATTTTGTAGGTATGGAAAAAAATATTGAAAGACATGCATATGAGAGGTTTTAGGAGTATTGCTGAAATGTATTTAATTGCTAAAAATCTAAATTAAATAAGATACAAGTAATACACTATAGAATCCTCGCTCAAATAAAGCAACCTGTGTAATTGTTTCTTCAGACGATTGCAGCTAAAAATTTTAAGGACAGGCTGCTGTTATCAGCAATAGGACACGCTGATTTTCGTGTTTTAATCTGGCATTGGAGCAAATCTTTAAAGATCAACTAGAGAAAAATATATTACTGATAAAATTGCGATCAATAGGTTTTGTATTTTTGTAAAGTGCACGAATATCATATAACGAGAATGATATTGACGAATTCCAAACCTGATAACAAAAACGGTCCAATTTTGGAATATGTATATAGCGGGCATACATCTCGAGTGAAGCATAGGCGAAACGTTACAAACAATGACAGTTCGCATGAGATCCAAGATGGCGTCACAAGATGGCGGCGACCGCGCGAGTGACAAGCACATTATTGAGACTGCAACGGCTGCAGCGGTTTCTTAATAAACGAGGAAACTTATTAGACGTCATACGTTCGTGTTTCGCTGTTTAATTTAGATGACAAGTGTTACTTGTTATAAATTTAAGTCAAGGAATAATATCTCTAGGTCGTCTGACAGCTGGATGGTTCGCAAATTGAAAACATGTCAGGCGATATTGTAGAATGTTTCTGTGTTTAACTGACAGTTAAAGGCTACTATTGATCGAATTATTTTCTCTAAGATTTATTAACCTCCAGATAAACCTTACCCGAACAATAAGTTTCATATTTTGATAGATATTGTGTTGGAAGTTGGTCATATTTATTGCCAAGGTAAGCTATCTGGCGATTGAAAATCGGTTTTGTTGCCCCAAGTTAGACATTTTACAAAACTGATAAAACCTAGTGGTTTGCAACTTAGGTATACGGCATAAAATTGCTTAACATTGGTCTGCATTAAATTGAAATGCTTTCAAGCATTCGTTTATTACTTGGCATGTGATCTACTAAAATGTTTTTAAATACTAATTTTAGGAGTATTATGTATGTCCCATCTATATATATTATAGCTAAATAAATTAAAGTAAGAAAAATTCGCATGCAAAGAGGTTTAAAGTCGCTATTTCTTGCCATAACTTGACAAGCTTTCATTGATAAAACCATGCAAACAATCGATAATTTCTAGGTTTTACATACTTTGAGACATTTACGCAATCTGGCAATGTGCCCGATGGAACAGCAATAAGTTCGACCCCTGTTTCACGAAACTAAAGCATGGTCAGCGAAATGTGGATGTAAAAGACCACTGCCTACTCGTTCAGGAATACCTATGGCGTTATACTGGCGTGTTTCTGGGCTTGTTACTGAAATTCATCTTTAACCACGTGGGCATATTGTTCGTCGTACAATTTTATTAATTATGGCTTCTTTGATACTCGCAATACAATTGAGTTGTGTTGTACGTGTTTCATCAGACAGTCTTTTTGTAGATCTTTTTCCTTTGTCGCTGGATAATAAGCAGCGACTGCAAGTTTAATTGAATTAAATATTGTCTGGTTGTCTGGCTCGAAGTTGGCATTCGTTGCAAAGTTTCATTTTATTTGTCGACAGACAAGACTATTACCGCTAATAATTATCGTACTGAGACACCGAGTTTAGCATGATAAGTATTCGTAAAATTAATTCTCATGACCTGTATTGTGCAAAATGGAGTAACATTAAAAATATACCACTATTCAAATTTAGTCACCACCTTTGGTGTATACAAGGGGGATCCAGGTTGGCATGCCCGTCCCAGAATTGTGTAGTGCCTATTCCAGGATGGAGGTTTGAGGTTACGACTCAAATTTCAAATGCCTCTGTAGTTTTCTAGATCACCATGGCTACTGAAAGCCTTTCGAATATCAAGAGTGTAGTAAAATATAAATATATAACATTAATCTGAAATTAGTTAAAAAGTTGCCATTAAAATAAACTGCGATAGCATCCATATAAAGGAGTTCAATTTCAATGTGTAACAATCGCGTAAACGTAAGATAATTTCAAGCAAACCGTTTTTTTGTAATTATTGACTATTTATTGAGTATCTATTTTAATTTTGAAATATTTATAATGTAATATAGTCATGACAAAAATCTACTGTCCGTAGGTAAACCGACTGGATTCTTTATATGGAAATCGGAACTTAACTTTATTGCTTGAGACATATACAGCAGCTTTAGACATTGAGAAAGGATGCAGATCACACTCTTTTCCAAACAGTAGGCTTTTGACCATATTTTTAAACAAACCCTTACAATAGCATAGTTATAATTACAGTAAGAGAGAACGTCCCCGATAAACTAATTTATCCATCTCTGCTCGTCCCAGCGTTAATTTCATAACGGTAGCGCCGTTCAGGCTTTGTTAGCAGAACACCGCCATCATTTATAATAAACGTATCTGTATCTAGTCGCGGTTGAGGGTCTGGTGTTTCTCTCGCCAAGATGCGAAATAACTATAATAGTATTTGGTACTTTCGCAGTTTGTAGACATAGTTTTATGTGTGTTCTAACGTGATATATAAACAGGCAAAGATAAAATTCAGTAGCTTTTTCTCCTCTGCTGGTAAAGTGGTGTTCTTTTATTTTTCTTGTTTATTTTGTTAGCTTCTCATGAGCTTAGTGTTATCAATAAATAATGTCCAGACAGAATTTCGGTCACGGCGGCCAATCTTAACGGAGACTGGCCATCTGCGCAAGAGATATTATAGTGCACAAGTATGTGCGCAAAACAAGTGCACTGTCTTTCCCTAACCCTCATGACTCGATGGGACGGATAATTCGACACGACCGGAGAGAGATCAGGCGCAGGACCAACGACTTTACGTGCTTTCCGAGGCACGGGGATGTACTAACATCGCCAACTTCCTAAGTCCGGGCTCGTATTGAGATTTCTTAACAGAAAATCCAATACTTTTGTTGGCCCGAACCGGGATTCGAACCTGAGACCTCATGCAGTAAATAAATTGGAAGTGATTAGTGTTTTTATAAAGATAGGTACAGACAAAATAGTTCAGAAAGGTTTTCACCTGTTCGTCAACCAGAAAAATATGATTGTGATTGAATTTCAACCACTTTTTCAAACAATGAATTTCAATCACACACACTTTGGCATAATTGTGCAATGTCTATCAAAAGAGGGGGGTCATCTAATGTGTCTTATAAATAAAGAGAGATATAAATATGAGAATAAGATGGCTATTGTCTTCTGTTTACGCGAATGTTATTTACTGGAATTAAAATTATTTATACGGATTTTATCGCGTTGTTTATTTAACACTGTATTACATAATTTTGAAACTGTTACACTACTACAACTATTGAATTTTACAAATTTTTAAGCTAATAAAATTAATAAATCTATTAAAACCTAAATGGAAACCTAAATATAAATAGTACCCTGCTAGACTTTTCTTGTAGGGTTTCTTGAAGTCGCAGGTATATGCGAATAAACCACAATCGACCGATGTCCTAAAGATGAACATAACAAAGGCCATCGCTCAAATTCAGCCGGATCTATGCGGAAAAGTCATTGAAAATTGGACCATTCGGATCCGGGCCGAAGAAGCCGAGGCGGGCATTTGAATGATGTTGTATTCCACACTTAGAGGCAGAAATGGGACTATGAAATAAAAAAATAATTTTGTTAATACCTCACACACAGCTTGTTTTATTTCATTTCTACATCTACCCACCCTTATTGGAAAATCCTTTATAAAAATAACAAATGGCTTTTCTTATTTTAAATCTTACTTTTACGTAGGGCATATAATATACTCTATGCTATACTTACTTCTTTACAGAATAAATAAATTCAATCAATAAATTATAATCCTAAACAAAAAACGAACAAACAGCACAGTCCATAAGTATAAATCATTTAATTTCACCAGTTTGACCCCCGGCTTGCACAAACAGACGAACTAAATTTGTTAACCCTGCCCTTGGCGGGGGTTGGGCCGTGAGTGCCTAGGGTGCGCAGCATTTGTCATAGGACACGAGCGTACCGACATTACTGACAAATGAAAGAATTGCGTGTTTTGATTCCTGATGTGTGTGCTACTATATGTGTGTATAAAAATACTAGGGTTAACCGCGGCTTCGCGCCCGTGTAAAAAACAGGCGTATTGGAATTTTGCCAGGATAAAAAATTGCAAGAAAAAAGTTGCAGCAAATAATTCAAATCGATCTCTTGTTATGTTGCTGCGTAAAAGAAGAACAAATACATATAATAAAAGACACTTTTGTTTTAATTTATAACCTGCATACGACTTTACTTGTAAAGAAAACTCTGTTTTCTATGTATTGGGCAATAGCTTTAATATAAATTTCAACCTTTAAAAAAATGTTTCGATCGTCCCATTTATTTAAGAAGAAATTATAGAGATTATTTGGGCTATAAAAATACCCACACTTATATTGACCTTTCGTAAAAATTACTAAAGTCCTTATAACATCAAATCTATTTACAAGCTATCCTATAGCTTGGCACTAGCTTCTCAGTCCCCCACACTGGTGAGTGCGCTGCGCCTTCAGAAAATTCGAGAACATAACGGAGAACTGTCAGGAGCAGATTTTCCCACGATGTTACCTTTACAATTTAACCATAGTTAATCGTGACCAATACTTATTTATATTTTATTTCTTTCAACCAGATAGGCAACTGCTACAAATACAATGAACTCAATTACAAAACTAATAATAAAAATAAACTATTCAAGAAAAATATTATATATAGACATATTTCAGCTGACATATTTGTGGGTAGGCCGACCTTCTGAGGGGTTTCGGGACAGTGGTTTTTAGTAAAAGAAACATTATTTATTAAATGAAACTGAAGGATAATGGGTATCACCATAATGACCCATTCAGATCACCAACAACCATTTTGTACCCAAAATAGGCATACCCAACCTTTATGCCGGAAACCATTAATGCGATCGAAAGTACAATAAAATTAGGAAATATTCCCAACGAAATCAACGGAAAATAATAAGGGGATGACTTGGGGTGGAAACGGAAACTGCGCCCAGTACGCCCTCTAGTGGCGCGGTTTGTTTTAACACAATTGTCATGCAAATTCTTGAATTAATAGCGCCGGCTGACTGTTTTAGAAGTTTTATAACCTGTATTACAATGACATAAGTGTTATTATATTCTAAATCTTTTTGTTTAAAATGATAATTGTTAAAGTGTTGGGCAAATGTTGTAATGGGCGAGTTTTAGGTGTGTTGCCATTATATTCAGGAAGAGTCTAATTAATTTAAAGTATTTTCAGAATGCTATCCGATTTTTTAATTATTTCATTTGTGTTCCATTTTAATTAGTAAGTACGTTGCGCTAGAAAAATCAGCAAGTAATTTTTTATGCTTGAATTAATTTAGATTTGTATTAACACCCTGTACTAAATTATAATTTAGTAACTTTCTTTGTACTTAGGATTACTGCCATTCAAGATCCAGATAAGTATAGAGCTCAGTCCAAAAAATAAAATTTAGTTTTCTCGCAAAGATTTCTTAGTCGACATCACCAAGCCTGCTGTCACGTAATGGACAACCATTCCATTAACGACAATATAAAAGTAGCAATGAAAACATGACTTCAGTACAATGCCTAATCCTTTAAGGCTATACAGATGACAACTATATTTAGTCTTTCTTTTTTATTTTATAATATTCTATTGTAGACTTTTTCGCCTATCCTTTGAGGAACATATTATATCAACATCATATAAATACGATATGCGTTGTCTTCCTCACACATATCAAAACAGAAAATCAAACAATACATCAGATTGGATTCCAGAGACGCCAATCCTCGCCCGAGGCGACATCTACAAAAGAGTTCAAAAAGTTTGATCCAATTAGAAGCGATATTTTTGAATTTCATTTTTCGAATGTCCCCTTGAGCGTTTGATTAACAACCGAATTTATCATGACGGCGTGTGCTAAATTAAAAAAGTAATAACTGTAATAAGTATAATTCGCGTATATTACTGCTCCTGCCCGTACCTTTTAGGATTGAGGAATTGTTCATTTGTTTTTATTATGCATGTGTTTTTGTGGAGGGTAGGTACGTAATATTTTTGTCAATGTGTGTGTGTGTTACAATGTTTTAGTATAACACAGTTACAAAAGTACGATAATTATATGTATGCAGATACATTTTTAAAATCTGTTATAGGTAATGAAGATATGCAACTCATTTAACATGCATTTTAATGCGGCCTCGATGGCGTAATGGTTAGTGTAACCAACTGCTATGCCTGAGGTAGTGGGTTCGATTCCCGCATAAGTCAAACATTCGTGTGCATGGACATGGATGTTTGTCTTGGTCTGGGTGTTTCTACATATGTATAATAAGTAGGTATTTAAAAATATATATATGTATGTTTATTCATTGTCTAGTACCCATAGTACAAGCTCTGCTTAGTTTGGGCTAGACGATCTTGTGTATATGTGATAGAATGATAGAATAGTTTTCGGTTATATCGTGGTGAACTACAATGGACATACATAATTTTATTAGTTTATATTTATTAAATAATATGGCTATAGATACTTACAATACCTGGAACAGCTCTCGCGCGATGCTGAACATTAAAAAATATCTCGTCATCTACTGGTACAACCACTACTGGAACACAGCATAAAGTTGTTTGGCTCTAATATTCTGTAGGATAGACATACTTTGTTGTTAGAGCTGTATGGTATTATGAAGTTCATTATACCAATCTTGTTTCACACATTGGATTATAGAATTTAAATTATAAACAAAGAAACGATAATCCATGAAATATGACCTGTGAGTTAGACTTTTTCCTATTAAAGATAAAGATTTATTTATTGCATAACTGTGTACATTAACTGATCGTATTAATAAAACATATGTTTTCGAACCCAACAGTTTGTTCATATCGGATATGCAACATATAATGACATTTTTTTTTTTACGTGGAGGAATGCTATGACGCATATCCCTCCGCGGGGGCGGGCGGAGGGATTATGTCGGACTCGCCGGGGTAAAAGAAAGATTTTGAAAAGATAATGTACCTCCCGGAATACCGACTAAACCTACCACGGTGTTCCTCGACAAAACCACTATCGACGGGGCCGCGCGAATCACTTTCGCATACGGTCGCGACCCCGCCGAGGTTTCGGCCCGCCGTATGAAACGGCAGGCCCCTACGCAATAAGACCTACCCAAGATAGGTACTACAAAATAAAAGCCCTACTGTCTCCCCCTAAAGGGGGAGACGGACACGACACAGAGGCGCGCGTGGGAACACGCACGCCGCCTCTCGGACCTGGTGCTGAACGGATGGCGGGCAGGCCCACAAAGCCCGCCACCCCCAGGTCAAACCTCAGGGTGGCTGGAGGTCGTCTCGCGCCCTCCGGCGCCCGGCTCTGCGGTTGGGGAGAGTGTTTATACGCTCCCTCTCCCGCCCCGCCGCCTCCTTGATGGAAATCACTTCCTCGCAGAAGGAGGCGACGGCGTTCCACGACCTCTCACTCCGGACCATAGACTGAACTACGGCCGGGAGCGAGAGTGCAACCGATCCGACTGCCGCGATCAAATCACGGCGCTGCGATGCCCAGGCGGGGCAAACCGCCAAAGTGTGCAGCGCCGTGTCCTCAGTAACGTCGCGGCAGTCGCCGCAGTGGTGACAACCGGGCGTCTCTTGCCGGCGTATACGACACAGGAACCGGCCAAAACATCCGTGGCCAGTCAGAACCTGTGTCAGCCGGAAGGTGAGGGCGCCATGCCGCCTCTCCAGCCACTCCTCAAACACGGGACTTACCGCCACGATCGTGGCGTGCCCGAACATATAATGACATAACGCAACAAAACTTAATACTACATATTATAAATACATTTCATATCATTACTATTGCTTTTCAAAGAACTCTTGCAGGTTGTAAAATACATTTTCAATTAACCACTTTTAACTTAAGACTGCGCCGAGCGAAATGTGCTAAAACAGGCCGGTCACAGTTAAGTTTATAAAATCATTTTTTTTTGTTTAATACCATTATAAAATATACATACCATAACAATGAATGTGTTTACAATTACTCCGTGTAAAAAACTTAAAATAATTAATATTTTCACCTACAAAATTACGTATATTTGCACGAGAAATGCAAAAACGTAAGCTCGTGTTACGTGATTTTAGATTATAACAGTAGAAATCTATCCTATTTTACAGCTTAAACGAAACATAAATAGTTATATTACAATTTGTCCTAACCAAATATTTAAGTTATTGGTTGACAATAAAGATACATATTTATCAAAAAATCACTTCAAATTCTCCATACAATCTTACTATGGCGGCCGCGCGCCGAATTGAATATCCAGCTCTGTCATTCAGTCCAACCGCGTCTTACGCTCGGCGCAGTCTTAATTTTAAATATAGTTTTACTTAGTTTACGTAGGACCTAAACATGCTGGCAAACTATAAATGCGATTCACGTCTATTTAACCCTTTAAGGTATAAAAGCGGTGAATATATTAATTATCAACTAACATTTTCATAGCAGCCAACACCAAAACCTACAGTCTGCAACTCCAATTTAGCCAAAAACCCATATTACACACAATGCATCAAGTTTATAGCTCATTACAATATTAATATTCATAGGGTATCCATAAAAACGTTTGCCTAAGGACTTTTCCTAGTCAATAGGGTGACCATAATCCGTCAGGTGTACGGAACTGCGTCCCTACTGTTTATTACCGTCATATTTCAGTCCCCTGAAAAAGACGGGACCCTTGTTGATTTGCATTTGACAACGACGCGTAATAACCGAAGGAACCCTAATTTTAGGGGGATAGGTGTTATGCATAGGTATTATGGTTTAGATTTTTATGTTCGTCTCATTTTATTAGTTGATAAGTGGAATTATATCACGTGTTAATAAAAGACACATAATCTTGAAATGAGATTAGATTAGAAGTGCAGTACAGCCGGCCAAGAAAGTGGTACACCAGTTTTGACATAAGTTTCTGTGAGATCTAATTATCGTTAAGGTTGACTTTTCTAACTTGACACATGGCTTGACGTAAAATAATACATGATAAAGGGAGCGATGGTCACTGTTATAATATTATTGCAAGGGGAAATCGACCTTGTTGTTTCATGACGTTTAAATGTACCTCAACTGTAGGGTGGTAGACCATATTTTTCACCGACTGTACCATTGAAAAAAGTTTTCACAACAATATATCTTAGTTAGTCATGCTAATTATAGTTTTAAGTCCCATATGATACGAGGCAAGCCTCAATAGGATGGCAATCCATCTATTGAGCTGATACCCACTTAATTGAAGTTCTGCACAATACTCGCATTCATTAATGCTGCACCACCGAGGTAGTCTAAAAAAATCCCTAGTTATTTATTCAATTGTAGGTTATGAAATTTCTGCCAAATTTCCATCTTTAGTAGATCAAATAAATGCAAGATATGTGCAAACACCACAAATATGCATTTACCTACGATTCTAAATACATAATACATCATTAAACTTAATATATGTAGGTACAATAGCCAAAAATACCAATCGACTAAACACATAGAACTTAATCCGTATTCGGTTCCACCTAATCCCTTTTAACATTGCCCCGCTACTTAATCCTGTGGTCAACGAGTCTCTTCTTAAAAGAACAAAAGAGATCCCCTGTAGGACATCCTGCGACAATTTGCCGCAATAGCCCACCCGCGGACTACAATTGGCCACTTAAACGAATCGGGTGCTCACTTCCTCCCACAATTATCGATGTGTTAAATGAGGATGTATGAGAAATAATAGGGTGATGTTGAAGCTAGTGTATTCTCGTCTTTATTATACAATACTAGGTTTTGCCCACGGCTTTGCTCGTATAAATGTAGGCTAGGTTAGGTTAGTAACAGTGTTTTTTCTGGGTGAAAGGTACCCTATGTCTTTTTCTGTTCCTCTAACAACGTATGTGCGAAATTTCATGAGGATCGGTCGAGCAGTTAAGAAGTGAAAGCGTAACAAACAAATGAACTCACATACGCATTTATAATATTAGTAAGGATATTGATATAACAGACAACATTTTATTTGAAAATATCTGTTCGTTGATGGGGATCATTGAAAACTTATCTAAAGTAGTAATGTGTATCACTAGTATTCGAATGATATTTCAGGACATTCAAATGGTCAAGGATATTGAGCACGGTCTTATGTATAATGTTGCAAACACATTCCAATATTATTTGTAAGCAATTGTGCACGTAACAGAATCAAGGTGTTTAATTGACAACAATTATTTATCTGTCTGCGTTTAAAATTGATTCTTAATGTTTTCGACATCACAAAATTGTCACTTGGTTTCAAGACCTGTGACAATTTTGTGATGTCAAAAACTTTGTATTGGCAAAGACGAAACTGTCGCTGGTGAAGACTATCTATGATAGTGAGTGAATCAGTATATTCCTCAAATATCATCAGAACTGAGACAAGCTTATAGCTTCTTTTCTTTCCTTCTGAGTAAGGTGTAAGTCGTTTCAACGCCGCACGAGTGTCCGAAAATCAGGAGAAAGATAAGATAAGAAAGATTCAGCCTAACCGAACACTATTGGCAAATAGGACATAGTACTAATCACTTTTATGTGGCACTAGAAAGATTAGACACAAAAATGGTATGAGAATCTATATTGTGGTATAGAATATACATTCCCATACCATTTTTCTCTCCGCTATGCTTTCATATGCAAAGCAAAGCCTTACTCTGCTTCAGTTAGGGCGTTATAGTTTTGGAATAAAAGCAATTATCGTTGTCAATAAATAAATAGATAAATTAATTAAAACGCATCGTATGTAATTTCTTTTCCATTATATTGTCATCATTCATTACCACAAAAGCTGTAGATTTTTTTGAAAACCTTCACAAAAACGAATAGCGCATAAAATTCACCAGTTTCATCCTTTGATACGAAATCTGCCGCTGGCAAAAAGTAACTACTTTTTATTTATAATAAATCAAGGAAAAATGCATCTTATTGCATTGAAATAGCGTTCTATGTGACTGTAAATAAATCTTTGTATTAAACGAACTACATGTGTCGAATGAAATTAAGGGGATTTGCACTTTAGCGCATAAATATAAGAGTCCAAATTGACGTGAATGAATTAAACGTGATGAAAGGTGGTCACAGCGCTTGTGAAGCGTCGATATGGGTGCGAAATGGAAATATTCATTTCACATGTTTTCATTTATTTTGATTGGCAACTGGTATGTACTTGTACATATTTTTTATTATGATACGTATTGATTTATTCACCAAGATAATAACTTTTATTCTGAAGCTACATTGCCTATCTTATTCAAATAAATAAATAAATAATATTCTATCACATACACACAACACTATCTAGCCCAAACTAAGCAGAGCTTGTACTATGGGTACTAGACAATGGATAAACATACATATAAACCTTTTTTTTTGTAAATACTTACGTAATATTGTCTTCTATTTACGCGAATGTTATTTATTGAAATTAAACTACTATATACGGATTTTATCGCGTTGTTTATTTAGCACTGTATTACAAAATTTTACAATAGTAGTAGTAGTGCAATATTTTTAAAAATTTTGTAATACCGTGCTAAATAAACAACGCGATAAAATCCGAATATAGTAGTTTAATTTCAATAAATACTTACGTATTATATCATTCATGTTCATGCACACAAATATTTGATTTGAGCGGGAATCGAACCCGCGACCTCAGGCGTGGCTGTAGGTTACACTAACCACTTAAATTGCTGAAACCTATATTTTTTTATGAATCAACTAGATTCTACTCGCGGCTTCGCTGGCTTAGATGACGTCAATAAATTGCTGTTCTATATCAATATCCTTTTCTGAACTCCTGACAACGTGTATGCGAAATTTCATGATGTTTGCTCGAGTAGTTAAAGCGCGAAAGCGTAATAAACAAACTTACATTCGCTTTTATGATATTAGTTAGGATCAGTCTAGTCTCAGTGGGGAGACCAACAGACTGCAATGCAGAGGGTCTCGGGTTCGAACCCACGTCGCGCACCTCTGACTTTCGGAAGTTATATGACTTTTCGGAATGATGTGCGTATTGACTGACAATTATCGCCTGCTCCGTGCCTCGAAGAGCACGTTAAGCTGTCGGAACTTGGGGTCGGCTTTTCTGATCTAACTGGATCAGCGTCCATCAGCCGCAGGTCCGAGTAGGCAGCGTTCGTGTTCCGCGCACGCCGCTCGATGTCGGATATTTTTATGTTTGTGTAAATATTATGTGTTTGTGAATTCTTCTGAATTTGTTCTGTATGTGTGATGGTTGTGTGGGACCCGCCACGTCCATCGGCGGGTCGAACCTTTGGCGATTCGAATGCGAGAGCGATCCGCGCGGCCTCGCCCTAAAGGTGTGAGGAACACCGCGGTGGTTTTAGTCGGTTCAGCCCAAACCCATCTGAGGGGCTGGATCCCGACATATCCCCATCGCCCGCCCCAAAACCGGCGATGGGGAATGTGAATAGCACATTTACGCGCGTAAAAAAAAAAGAAAAAAAAAATTTGTTCCCCTGTACTAGGTTATCACAGGCGATAATTATGTGCTATTATAGTGTAATAGGAAGAGCAATTACAATATTAAACAAATTTAGATCGTTCTATAATAAGTTACTATTACAATGAAAATAATACAACTTATTTATAAAATAAACATAGGATGTCTTATAATGGGAATCTAAGCTAAGTAGTAGTAAGTGATATTGTTGTAGTTGCAGGTCGGAGCATTTTTCTTGCCCGATTTGTGGCTTAATTTAATTGAAGACAAAAATGATGTCAGATCCATCGATGGAAACTTATCGTCTATATTTTGCAAGAAGAGAAAGCTGAATACTTCATTTTCGGACAGAGAAATGGGTACACCAACTACCACAATCCGTGGTTTACGCTTGGCGGGTTCGTCAACTGTAAGACCACACAAAGAGAGATAGACTGCCTGCTTCACTCCATTTCTAGTTCTGCGAACCCCACGAACTTACAACTTCATTTCCTCCGGACTAATAATTTTCTGTACAAGAGTTTTGGTTTCATCACTGGTCTTTAATATGTCACGGGGATATATTGCCACATAGCTGAGATTATTTGGCCGGACGAAACTATTTGATCCCTTCTTTATCATTTCCGTATAAGAAACTTTTTCAGTAGTACGGGTATCCTGGATGGTCTGCTTGAGCTCCGAAGGATGTTATTTTCTACTTTTTTTGTAGGGTATCTACTGTGCTAGAAACTTGAAGCGCTTTATGTTTTAGCGATTGGTACAGGACTGCCATTTGTGAGGTGCTATGGCCAATTTTTCGACACAGGTTTGAAATTCTTATCTTCTGGTTCGAATTGAGTTTACTATCCACGGTCATAGAATAAACATCATTTAATTGCTGCTCGACGGATGACATCCATTTTTGGATCTCAGATGTAGACGCGATATCTGATATGATGTCAGAGTTAGAGGGAGGCGAAGCCGTGGGGCGCACTAGCCCGCTCTTATTACACGGAAGTAGTCCGTGTAATAAGAGCGGGCTAGGGCTAGCCCGTCCATAGTATAATATTATATCACTTCACATATAAGTGTTCATTGTTAACGGAAATATGCACTAAGTAGGTAACAAAAATGCATCACTCAGCAATGTAACAACTAAAAGAGGTCACAATTTATAAATCATAATTATTAAATATTGTTTATGAGCACGTCTATCTTTGTCGGCGCTGAACAATCAACAAAATGTAAGCTGTCAGTTTCATTTCATGCCATTTCTTGATTCTCGTGAATAACGTTTAGGCTTAACTGTAAGTTCGCCGATGCTGGGAGCGTAGTCTAATGTTACTTACTATAAAAATGCATATTTGTAATAAACGTACTAATAATCTCATTTTTCTTTTCAGGTAAATAACAACTATTTATTCCGCAAACATTTGAGTGAGTACTGAAGACATTACTATCGTAGCTACTCATATTATTCTGCCTCTTTATGACTTGAAAACTGAAAACAATAAAACAGCCATCTAGCTAAGCGTTCCGTCTGTCCAAATTTCGGTAAGAGCATTTTTTCTAGTTACCCTCCTAACAAACCCACTTTACAAACTTTTTCGACGACAAACTCTTCGTCTAGACATTTCAGGTGTCCACCGAAAAAAAATAGAGAAATTCTGCAAGTTTCCCCCATTAAAAAGATTCCCCCCCAATACTTT
This sequence comes from Catocala nupta, assembly GCA_963675205.1. Taxonomy (NCBI): domain Eukaryota; kingdom Metazoa; phylum Arthropoda; class Insecta; order Lepidoptera; family Erebidae; genus Catocala; species Catocala nupta. The sequence continues at coordinate 25,332,998 of OY776090.1, read as the reverse complement.
CTGCTTTTCTTACTGTTTACAACAAGTTATATCGCAAAATAATCTGTTTACAGCTCTTTCAATATTGTTCGATGTAAATTGAACGGTGAGTTTGAAAGTTTGTGCTCCGTTCTGCTTGTTTGATTGTTTTTGTGTTTAATTGATTCGGCGTGCAAAATCATTTCGTTCGTTTCAATTAGTAAATTTGTTAAGATTGTGCAACCCCTTGTTTTGTAGGTACCTGCTGTCCAAATTCATGAGTTATTTATACAGACTGCAGAATGAATATGTAAATGAGTTGTTTATAACTGCTTCTGATATAAATGTATTAATATATTATTATTATTTATTATTATTATAAACCTTTTTTAGTACTTATTACTAAAAGCGAATTACGATATGTAATAGGCAGCGAGCCTCCAGCCACTTTCTCAGATGCTGTTATGTACAGAATTTTCAAAAAAGTAACATTTACCTAGACCCTATGGAACTGGTAGAGCTCGAACTATCACGATTGGAAACAAAAGTTACTACAAGCAAGTTAGGTAACTATTTAGCCAATATAGAAAGTCAATCCTTTATGAAATTTACTACATACAATTTATAAAAATTATTAAAGTACAACACTGAAAGACATATTTATATTGTCTTTCAGTGTCTCATAATAAAGATTTTAAACTATTTTCTTTTAAAGATTTTAAACTATTTAGTTCTAATGAACTTTGGAACAAAAAAAAAACAAAAACACTACATACAAATGAAACGCTATGCAAAAATGTCAAGTCTAACTATGAAGAACTTTTCAGGTTTTGCGGACACAAACATATGTAAGCTCATTTTTATATACAGAGTATAAATATATTATATATAGTTGTGTATAGATATCCATAAATACGGACAAAGCAAGATGGACGTTGACAGGGGAAGGGTGCACAAAGTTTAAAGTAAACACAGTTCGTTTCACACTCAGTTGGCGCATTCCTAAATGTTATTGTTTAGTTAATTGTTTCGTTGGACTTGGCATACAATTCCGCTTTATTATTTTGAGCGATTTCACTCAATACTCTCAAATTTATATGCAAGAAGATGAAGTTTGCAATATGTTCACTATATAATTTTAATTATCTTTCTGTCATTATACCACCTAATCATAAAAATAATATTCTATAGATTTAAGGATATACATAAATAGTCCTAGGTCACAGTATATATACCTATAGACAGCGTTGTATTACATTCATATTTCGCCAGCTATAATTAGGCCCACGTTATAAGAAGCGCGGCTATCGCAAAAATCTGAAACTATGTCATACAATGGGATCGGTTACAGAACACGTGAGTTTTTGAGAATTTCTTTCTATAATAGTGTTTTAAAGTAAAATAAACAACGTGACAAAATCCGTATAAAGTGTTTAATTTCAATTTCTTCTTTTAACCCACCCCGGCATCGAAGTGAGATCCCGTGCGCAGCAGTCGCATTTGCTACTGCTGCGCTACCCAGGCCGTATAGAAAGTTATTTACTTAAATTCATCATTTCGGTTAGCATACTTAATACCAAACGCAAAACTAACTTTGTTTGTAGTCAATATATCACAAAAATTGTGTTAGCAAGTTAGTGAAACTTTTCAAATACAGTTTTGTTTGAATTTGATTTTTCCGATAAAACTTTGAAAGCTATTTGATTGCACGGCGTAGTAGTTTAAGTCCAGTAAATTCACAAATAGTTGATCTGAATCTGGATTTTCTTTGCGTTGTTTAAACATTAGTAAAGTCCCCCGCGATACAGGCACTAATTCTAGTGCGAGCGTTGTATGCTTTTGGAAAAAGAAGAATTAACCACTTCCAGGGTTATAACCCTGTTATAACTTTAAAAGAAAACAGTCTTTACATACATAATACAGGGAACTGTAATAATTTATTCAGGTATATCTATAAATCGTAATAAACAACGGTTGCCGGTGCAGCGTGCAACTTGTTATCATTTGCACCCTTCCGTTGTTTGCGTAAGTCACTAAAACGCACTCCTGCTAATGAAAACCTGAGGGAAAATTCGGGAAAACGCGTCAAAATAGAGGGGACCACCCATCCCGGGTCGGGCCGTATAGGCTGTCTTTATTTGTTAAAAATAATAAAAAATGAGCCATTAACTGAACCGTACGGTGTCCGAGGTAAAGAGTTTTTTGTTTTAACTAATTTTGTGTCTCGTTGGCATACACAAGTCGTATAATATAATGAAAAAAGAAAAACAAACTTTTATCGCCATAGACGAATAATACAAAAAATTGTATATAAAACGCGTTATAAATAGTAAGTTACATAAGTAACAGTATAAGGAAGCATAAGAATTCTTCTCACAGCTGCTGCAATCGGGAGTTCAGATCAGCTTATGCCAGGACAGAGAGACTTGAGGCTGTCTTTCAAATGAACCCTGTAGCTGTTATGGAAATAAAATAATAAAATATTATAAGCAAAGTACGGAGTCCGTAACTGAGTATAGTTGCCGATTTTCCGATGTCCGACTCGGGACCTCGTGATTGCAAACATATTCTACTGCACCAGTGAGGTACAATAGCTAGATCAAAACAGATTAAAAAAACAGTACTTATAAAAGATCTGTTATGTACCAGACATGAAAATGTATTAGCAAAATGATGCTATGGAACCTCTCTGTGAGAATATAGAGCTGTAGCAGTAAGTGGGTACATACATGTATACCCTATAGATTCTCATATCCATATTTGTTTCCCGGAGGGGAAAACAGAGACTGGATACCGCTCTTGCTTAATCTGTCAAGTTTTAGAAAACCAGGTTTAATTAAATACCTATTTATTAGGTAAATTACACTATGCACGCACTGAAAACTTTAAAACGGCTTACCTTTTATTAATATATTTTACTAGCTGACCCGGCAAACGTTGTTCTTCCATAAAAAAAATGTTTTGACCAAAAGATTTAAAATAAATGTTAGGGGTGGACAACCCTTATCACTAAGGGGTATGAAAAATAGATGTTGGCCGATTCTCAGACCTACTCAATATGCTCATAAAATTTCATGAGAATCGGTCAAGCCGTTTCGGAGGAGTACGGGAACGAATATTGTGACACGAGAATTTTATATATAAGACTAGCTGTCCCGGCAAACGTTGTTTTGCCATAAAAAAATGTTTTGACCAAAAGATTTAAAAAAAATTTTAGGGGTGGACAACCCTTATCACTAAGGGGTATGAAAAATAGATGTTGGCCGATTCTCAGACCTACTCAATATGCTCACAAAATTTCATGAGAATCGGTCAAGCCGTTTCGGAGGAGTACGGGAACGAACATTGTGACACGAGAATTTTATATATAAGATTATTTTAAAATATATTTTAATTAGTTCTTTTAACAACTGCCTGTATGTAACGTGTATATAAATTCAAAAGGCCTCCAGCTCAAATTGTGCGAAACTCAAACTTATGCAGATGTCGGACAGATGTCGCTGCTCACCCTCCGATTATCGTATGCAGATTAAGTGGGAAAACCCCTCCATGCACAACCGTAACTTAGTTTCGAGACCCACCTGTTTTTCAAAAATGGCTTTTGGAATTATTTCATGTACGGAATAATGAGGTTTTGTCCAATCGAATGCAAATGTCTACAGACCAAAAAGGATTTTAATTAGTTTATTATTCGAACATTGTTTAAATATTACTTTAATAACTGTCATGTAGGCATAATATGATATTAATGAAATTTGGAAAATACTGTCTGGCTGATAGAATATTACTAAGCTTCCTGACTTGAACGATTTGAATCAGACATCATATTACATTAACTTAATCATTTAATAATACGAAAATATCTTAGTATGAGAATAAAACCTATAATTATGCAACATATGAGAAACTATGTGAACCAGACTCCTTCGATTAACTCTCTGTTTTTAAATTCAACACAATAATTATATAACATTTGTGATTGGCTGACTGAAATAGCAACAGCCAATGAAATCACGTGAACTTCATTTTGACACGTGGTTGATCAGCCTTTCAGAATCTGAGTAAGTTAAATAAAGTTTCTATTTTTAAATAAAGAATAACATTAACAGTCAATCCGTCAAAATCTCATTCAGATCATATTTATTTTTCTAACTCACTCAATGACAAATATTATACACCTGCCAAAGCATACCAGCGAAATTTATACATAAATAAATCTGAGATGTACATAGACTTTTTTACTATAACATTTTCCATCCAACTTTTATTGGAGGACAACCGTTAAAAATACATAGCTATTAAACTCCCCTGGCATTACCCGCTGTTTACTTGTACTAAAACGAGAGTACGCAGGTATTAAGTCTCGTGTGTTTGTATTAACCATCAAAACCAAGTTTATAATCTCCAAGCAATGAATAACTTAGGCATGTACTTAAATCTTCAGTAGGGCTACCTTTTAAATGTTTGATGTAGGTATACTTGATACTGTGCAGGCTTTTGACCTCGTGGTATATCGAAATCGAAAATGTGATATGTGTATCGAAAACAAGACTGTTGGAAGTAGCGATATCAATGGCGGGCTAATCATTTAGGATATGGGTCTGCGATAGGTCTTAGATGGACTATCATCTACTATACTGATGTAAATTTATGTTTGGCTTTAAAATCAATGACTAGTTATTGCAAGAAATCTCATAATTTTTTGATTGCAAAGTTTCGGCAACTCTTATACCGAATTTATTTCCAAGCCAAAGACTTTCGCCACTATTTGCCAAAATTGAATGTTTAGGGAACCTAACTATCATTGACTTAAGCAGTCATTTAATGGAATTTTAATAACAGCTGTATATATTGAACTGAAAATTAGCTTCTAGTAATTTCGTTACAGTGGTATGTCATTAGCAAAAATAGTGTAACTTTTTATCAGCAAATTATTTCTTTTGAATGGTCTCATTGGTTTCAGATATGACTCCCTACATACATACAAACAAACCTTTACCTCTTTACAATTTGAGATGATTGAGTGTATTTCTATAAAATAAACAGACACTTCTGCATGAATGGCGAATCTTTGAATATTTCTCCCAACCCTATTGGCGAGGCAGGTAAGTTTGCACTCATCATTTATTTACGCGTGCGTAAAACTCTCCCCTAATTTGGGTAATTATTTGAGCAGGGTATCTGCTATTCAAATATTGAAAGTGTAGTACATCCCTTTGAAGTAATGGCTCAAGTTTCGCAGATATAATGACTTGTAAACTGTATGGGTCTCGGCAGTATTGTGTGTTTGTAAGGGTCTACCTCGTTAGAAGAGATTTGAGATTTTTGCCTTTTATTATGTTACAATTTACTCGAATATTAAGATGTTTTCTGAGGTTGTGCTTTCGGTGAGATTGAGGTTCATGCTTCTTTTTTTTAAATATTTCAGCAAGTATATAATAAACTTCTCTTGCATTCGAGTATTTCAAAAGTATTCCAACAGTATTTAGGGCTACAGAATAAACTTAAAATAATATATTTATGGTTGGCTTATTATGTTCTTAAATTGGAGATTTTGTGCCATAAATTGACAAACATTTAAAAGATACTGAACATATGATGCACACCATACTTAAAAATCGTTTTACTGTAAAATAATAAGTATTTATGAATTTAACTAAGATCTAAGATATATTGCTACAGATTATTTCTTTACTAAAAAAATATACTTAGCCGGACCCGGCATTTAAACTCGAGACCGCATGTAAAGCAGTGCCTTCGTGTTTCAGTTTTCGTATTAGAGTTCAATTTCAGTTTTTTATAATAGCCTACAAAGCGGATGTATTAGTCTTTATAAAAATAATTAAAGTAACATTAATTTATAAATTTTTTTGCCTGTGTCATTGAAATCTAAAGTTCACAGCATATAAAACAACATATAAATTAATTTGTTATCCTATTGATTGAAAATGGCTGTTGATTTGAAGTCTCCTGAGACCGACCTAGACCGAGCCTTGTGGAATTATGTACAACAAAGTTGGCAAACAAACTTACACATTAATAGCTTATTCCCAAGCGTACCGAGGTTAGCTACTAGTCTGTCTGGTAGCGTTACGTTGATTATGTATCTATCTATATAATAATAGATGTCTGTTTGTTTTGTATTGATTGTGAGATAATATTTCGACTTTGATTGGTAAGTTTTCCGCACAGTGAAAGGTTTTGATATGTAAAACGAAATATTGTAAAGACTGCAGTTCATGACGGGCTATTTAATTAACTTATATACTAATTAAATAGTTTACTATTTCTAGATCGCAGTAGTAAATTGTCATATTAGAGTATTGGTTGACAGATCTAAACCAATCATATGTCTCTAAAAGTATTACTTATTATGTTTTTATTGTATATAGTATAGCAAAGAGCGAAGTCCCCTAACATAAGCATTAATTGCTTAAAAACAGCCTCCCAATACCAAACTGATGTATATATTTGAGCTCCAATAAATATTATTTCAGTACTTAATTTTAGGGAGTTGTGTTTCTTGATAGTGTAGTTTGCGCTAGAAACGAACACGAATCACTACTTGCGTCAACCATTTTAAATGTGTATCTTGTATCATCTACGTATCCAAACGCTTTACAAAATAGATCTTCTTCTCCCTGGCCTTTATTATTCCCAAGTCACTTGGGATCGGCTTTTCTGGTCTAACCGGATTTTACTGGATGTCAGTTTTTACACGGAGAGGCTGCCACCTGACGACCGCAACCCGAAGGCTAACGATACCTTAAGGCTAGACCAGTGTCAGGATAGTATAGGGCACCGACTTCTCAATAACCACTGCCATAGATGTTCATGGCAGCCGGGACCGACGGCTTAACGTGCTCTCCGAAGCACGGAGCAGGCGATAATGGTCAATCAATACGCACATAATTTCGAAGTCATATAGCTTCCAAAAGTCAGAGGTTCACGATGTGAGTTCGAACCCGAGACCCTCTGCATTGCAGTCTGTTGATCTTCCCACTGAGCTATCGCTGCTGCACTACAAAATAGATATACATATTTTTTTATTTGCTTACTGATTTTATTGAAACAACAGTTAAATATTAAGCCAAGTTTATTCCTATACATTAGTGAAAATCTTATACAATTTGATTAAGATTTTATGACGATTACAAAAGTAAAGATTACACGTCTGTGTACGATTTAATTATGAAGTAAACTAATTTCTGAAAGAATGTAACTTATATAGTCACAACCATCATTTATCGATATTTCATAAGAAACTTTTACGAATACATTACCTTAAAACGCAGCATTCGAAGCAATTTTGTGTTAATATAGAGGTTTATAATCAATAATTTAGTAATGAAAACCTTCAACTAATTTAATTTAAAACCAAATACTCTAAGCTTTCTCGAAACGTTTCCTCAATTAAATTTCAAAAAGGAAACACACACAAAACTAATGAATATTCAACCCTTATTTGATGTTTAAAAACCTTTGAGGAAATACGTTAAATTTCCGTTTCAATAGCAAACCTGTTACTTCGCAGTCAATATATATCGTGTTAAGTCCAAAATAAACACACCTTCAACCCTTTAATGCCGATGGGGCACAAACGACCCGATTTCACGCTCGCATAATTGACGCCGTTTCAAAGAACCATTTAAAGAAATGTTGACGCAAAGAAAATTGGACGAACACGAATTGTATAAAATAAAAAAAGTACTGTTTGTTGTATTTATGATGGAAATTTCATTTTGATATAACGCATAATTGAATTTTTTTGTTAAGTGAAATAAAAAATAAGTGTCAAAACATTTTCTGTTTATTTTCATTTGAAACAAAGTATTCATTTTCGTAATGTATTAAAAAGCTTTTCATCTTTATTATTACTTTATCGAGCTTTATTTTGATAACCACATTGAAACTAAGTATTAATTTTCATTCTGTGTATTAGTTGCAAAAGAAGAAGAAGCAAAACTATACAGGCTGATTTAAAGATACTTTGAGCTCATTTAAGATACATAGGTAGTAAGACTAACGATCAAATGTTTAACCCTTGATCATTAGTGATCAATTAAACATCAGTACCATATATGTATGTTTTTATATTGGCGTTCTTTTCTGTTTTCCTCAAGCAACGCATTCAATGCTACTTTTTCTTACGCGGTTCAACAATTTAGTATCACAATGCACGTACTTAATCAAGCTACCCTTATAAACGGCATTAGGTACCCCCAATATCGATAAACAACATCACGTAAAATCTTAATCTTCACCTGTTTAAACTGTGCTATCTAGTGAACGACGTATTGTGTTCTTTGTACGGGGGTCTATAGCACCCCATTAGCATTTAAGGGTTATCGCCTTTTGTGCTTGAACTTAATCGGTTTGTGGCCGCACTCCCAATGAATTTGAACCCACGTGCCATCGATACGTTTTATGTTGAAGAAAATTATGTTTTGGTGCAAGTTATAGACGTGTGACTATGCCGTTGGTCCATTTGAAAACTCAAATGTGATTACAGGTTCAGGTTTTTCATGCCAAGCTTTTGCGTTTACGCGCATGTTATAGTAACATTGAAATTAAAGTACTTCATACGAATTTTAACGCGTTATTTATTATAAAACACTAGTATTACATAATCATAAGACTATCAAACGACTGCAGTTAAAATGTACTAATATTTTAGCTATTTAAATTATTAAAACTTAGATTTAAGTTTACACTTTCCTTGACGTTTCAAATCCAAATGTTCTTGTGACCATGGCGTCTATGAAATTCAGTTTAATACTGTCTTTCTTTTTTTTTATAATAATGCCGACTAGGAATAAATATTCGGCACAACTACTCGAATTTGTATACCATTTTTTTGTCCCGTGTATGGATCGAACTTAAAGCACTCGATGCAGCGGCAATGGTTATGCGAGCACTTAACTACGCTAGTTTTGCAATCTACCAAAAATATGACCACATTTGTGAAATATCCATTCCATTCTCGCCGCTATCTCCTCTCCCACAAACCATATAAAATCTTTATATTACTCCGAACTTCCTCACTTCAGAGACAATACAACAATACACGAACACTATTAAACTCGCGGCTTTTCAAGATGGCTGCCACCTGATTGTTCTGTCCATCTCTGCTGCACAACAGTAAATAATATCGTCTCGATATTATACCTTCGAGTATCGTTGCAGTTTTAACTGTCCGTCTGGTCGCGTTATTTGTAGAGACACTTGAAATATGTACTCAATATATGATATATACTTGATCATGCACGCGGCTTTGCTTGTATTTTTTTTATAGGCTTCTTCCGCTCTAGAAATAAATCCTGTGTCGCGGGTGACTTAACAAACATTCAAACAACGGACACAAAGAGCACCCAAACTCGGAACAGCTATTTGTGGATTACACAAAGTTTTGTCTCGTGTGGGATTCGAACCCACAGCACACGGCGCAGTGCCAGTGGCGAGGCGACCAATTAAACAACTAAGCTACCCATACAGTCACAGTACAGTAGGTTGGTTAGTAACAGCACTTTTTTATGGAAGGTATCCTTTGTCCTTTTCTGTTCCTCGGGGAACATGGTTGGTTTGTAAAGAAGGGGTTTGAAGTCAGTGGTATTAACCATTGATCCGTATAAGCAATTAACAATAACGTGGAATCAATGAGAAATATTTCATTAGAAAGATCTAATTATACATACGTTTCTTTGATGTGACTGAGAAGTATGTTTCAAAGCTATAGGACTAGGAACAATCAATAAAATAAAATAAATATGTTAAGAAATAAATATATTGAAAAATATTGTGTATGAATTTTATCAATAATTTTCCAGTATTTTTGTTTTCTGGAACGGTACACTATGTCCTTTTACCCTTGTTGTCACCCTAACATGCGAAATTTTATGATGGTCAGTCGAGTAGTTAAGACGCGAAACCAACAAACTCGCATTTATAATTTTATAGTTAGGCATTACTGTTGGAAAAAAGGATTGTTTGGAAAGCCATATTAGTAAATTTTGGAGGAGGTTACACGCTTTGTCTGTTCATGAGCGTCCTAACTTCTTAAGCTGTTAGCTGTCTTAATTAAAGTATATACACATGTCGCAGTACAAAACAGTCTACATATCATGGCTTGAAAAAACATAGAATACTGTTCTAAAATACAAGTATACATTTGTCGCAGTTAGGAAACTAGATAGTGGCTGAAATGGGCATAGAAGGCATGCATGGTTATATAGTTCATTCAGGTTTGAAAATATGATGTATTTTCATCTTAAGCTGTAGCACGCAAGTAGCTGGTGCGGACTATATAGGATAGATATTTATGTGCTATACGCATGAGGTAATCATACAGCGTACTTCTGTGAATGGCCAGCGTCGACAGTTCCAAAGATGAGTACAAGACGCAAATGTCCCAACTTGCGCATGTTTCTTGTACACAAGTTCAAACTTGGACAACCCAAGGATAACGGTTTGATAAACTAGTGTAGCTTGGATCACTACATAGGAAGAGCACATTAAAGACTCATGTTCAACCTATTTCGTAGGTTTCATACAAAACATATTTTTTTCCAAAACCACTACATGACGTAATATTGTCTTATGTTTACGCGAATGTTATACATTAAAATTAAACACTTTATACGGATTTTGTCGCGTTGTTTATTTTACTTTAAACTACTACTAAAATGGTATCTGTCCCAACCTTCTGAAGTGTAGCTGACTTACTGAGCTACACTTCAGAACGTTGGGACAAATATCATCTTAGTCTCCCCGTGAACATGGCTGCTGTAAAGCAACCGAAACGTTGGGGCAAAGTGTAAACTTAAATATAAATAGTTTTAATTAGAAAATATATAGCTTAAATAGTAGTAAAGTTCAATAATAGTAGTGTTAGAGTTTTCAAAATTATGTAATAACAGTGTTTAAAGTAAAATAAACAACGCGACAAAATCCGTATAAAGTGTTTAATTTTAACACTACATGACGCTTTCTTTTATTAACATAGTGAGTTACGCATCCTAACTTCCTAACTAATATTATAAATGCGAATGTGATTTCGTTTGATTGTTACGCTTTCATGCCTTATCTACTCGACCGATCATCATGAAATTTCGCATTGACGTTGTCAGGAGAACAGAAAAGGACAAAGGGTATCATTTATCCAAAAAAAAAATACTGTTACTACCCTAACCTACATTTACGCGAGCGAAGGCGCCTTTGTGGAAAAGTGTCTTTTGTTTAGCGCCAAAAATATTTAACAAACTGCCAGAGACAATTTATTACAGTTTATTATTAATATGTAAATATTTGTACGCCAATATTGGCAAGGCAGAGAACTGCACTTATTATTTTTTTGTAACATCTTTTAAACCTGTGTTTAACAAATAAACGTAATTTGAATTTGAATTTGAAGCCGCGGGCAAAATCTAGTAATTAATAAAGTAAATTTTAATATTAATCAAATAACACATCTTTTTTAAAAGTGGTCATCAGTGATTACGAAGGAATATTTTATATTGATTATATTATTTGTGTCATCGTAGCCACGAAGAAAAATTCTCGCAAATTAAATGCTTTAGGGGCTAGTATGATGATTCACACGACAATGACTCATCCAATACCATTTCATTACTGACGTGACATATTCACATGTTGGGTTTAGTACCAATAGCTGGCCCTTTGACACTAAAACTCACACCACTTTCAATTAAGAACTAGTTACTAGCACGTATGTATGTTGCCAAGGCCTTATATTTATTGAAGGCAGTAGCCAAGGTGGTAAATAAAATTTAAAAGATACTTTATGGATACAAATAGTTATTATATTGACAGCTTTTGAAGTAACACTCTAGAGTAAACTCGACCTCGGTCATTTTCCTCTGCTTTGAAGAAAAGAAAATTGTCCAGTTTCTTCACATTTAGATAAAAAAGTCAATCAAGGCTTTATATAAAACTTAGATTAACAACTTTCCAATCATGAAAAGTTGTTTCATAATTTCTACAAATGTTGGATATCCCATAATGACGATGTCGTAGTAGTATGTCTTTAAGCTTTTTTACGTCTTAATACTTAAGATATATTGTATACATAAGTATCGAGCCTACAGAACATATTTTCATGCGGTTTTCACCAATAGACAGAGTGATTGATGAGGAAGCTTTAGGATTATAATTGGTTAAGATTTTGTACTACCCTTGCGAAGCCGGGACGGGTCGCTAAATAATAAATTCATTAAAAACCAGCACCAGATCACAAAATACGATAAAATCGCAATCAAAAATACTGCTACCATTTACAACCCTCTTAGTCCAAGCATACCATCACATACGTTAATAGTCAGCACCACAAAGTGCCGCCCCTACGTCTCCACACAGTATTGTTTATAGCAAATTAAAACAAGTACAGAAGCAGGTGTCAACTGCTCATCCTAGCCCTACATCAGCAGACCCTAGCCATAAATCGAGCATCAGGTGTGTTACAAAGACGTGTCGTTGTGTTTTTTACACAGTGATTTTGTGAAACTGCTGCTTTGGGAGCGCAGAGTTATCGTTGCGAGGGATCGGATGAGATACATGTATTACATGTTCCCTTGTGTTGAATTTTCATACTTGTTGTTTTAAGTGAAAGAGGGATATAAACATTTCAATCATTTCTACATACCATGGTCTTGAAATGTAATAATGTGTCCTCCAGACCGAATTTCGGCTACGGCGGCCAATCTTAACAGAGACTGGCCATCTGCGCAGAAAATATTATAGTGCATAAGTATGTGCGCAAACACAAGTGCACTCTCTGTTCCCTGATCCTCATGATCCGATAGGACGGATAATCCGACGCGACTGGAGAAAGATCTGTCGTAGGACCAACAGTTTTACGTGCTTGCCGAGGCACGGGGGTGTCTAATACCGCCAACTTCCTAACTCCGGAACCACCAAGAAAACCCAATAACTTTTTGTTGGCCTGTCCCGGGATTCGAACCCGAGACCTCATGCAGCAGCAGTCGCATTCACTTCCGCTGCGCCACGGAGGCAGTTATCTTTTATATGTATATTTTTTTTTACTGTATTGACTGCATGGCGTAGTTGTTTAACTTGTCGCCTCGTCACTGCCACTGCACCGAGTGTTGTGGGTTCGAATCCCACATGGGACAAAACTTTGTGTGATCCACAAGTGGTTGTTCCAAGTTTAAATGTTCTTTGTGTCCGTTGTTTGAATGTGTATCTCACGACACGGGAATTATTCCTAGAGCCGGAGTTGTCCCAGACCTCATGCACTGCAAGCAGTTTAGAAAATGAACAACAGCATTTTAACAAATCTGACAATTTGTTATAATGTGTGCGCGTTAATACCCGTTACAAATTATATATATATCATGCAACGCGAAAGTTTAAAAATTATTATTGCAAATCTGACAATGACTAAACTTATAAACATAAATTTTTGTTATTTACTAAAATGCTGTTGTACATTTTCTTTTCTTTTATTGTATATTCAACAACAACAAAGATTTGTTCAATCCACAAACAATTGTTCCAAGTATGGGTATTAATTGTGTCCGTTGTTTTTGTTTTTAAAGTCCCACTTATCTATTTTAATCTTGATGTCTATTCTTTTAGCTAATTACCCATGTCAACTGGTCAGCTACTTCCACCCAACGTACAAAAACTTATTATATGTATCTAAACATTTCGCATCAACGGTAAGGATACAGTTGATGCAAAAAATATGTTTTTAGATACAGACATACGTTAGCAATGAATTCTCATTCACTGCGTTGAGCCAAAATTTTTCTTTTCATTTACTCAGCTGAGGTAGTTTGATGGGTTTATTTTCTGTCATTATATTGTTGGAATATAGCTAAGTATGTTCTAATCATGTTCATTATTAAATTGTGGCTTTGTTATATCGCAGTTTCTCACACTTATTCCTTTTTAAATGTCCAAAACGTCTCTATGAAGCCGAAAATCGTTCGTTCTGTGTAACGGGTGTCGTGTTACACGTCTACTTTTGTTTACTCTATTCTTGGCGGTATAAAATCTAACTCGGGCTGTTAATGGGAGCGGTGAAGACCGGAGGGTTCCGCGATTTATGGTCGCTCTATGACGATGGTATAAGTTTAGAGATGCGAGCGAGTTGGTTTTGGACAGTGGATGTATATGTATTTTGTGGATAAGTATATTGTGTATAGGTATGGTTGAAATCTTACTTAATGATGGACATCTGCTTGTAGGATAAGTATTTAATTTTGTTAAAGCACAACTGGTATTTTTACTCCGGTATTAATTTTAAATAATACAAATTTATGTAGAAATTATTTAAGTCTTTACAACTTATGTATTATAAATTAACAAAACTCATCTTGAACCTTTCAAAAAAATATAAGAGTGGATTTTCGATTGTCAGAAAAATCTTTCTGATAATTGAAATGTCGACTCTTCTTAAAGGAAATCTACGTTCGGGTAAGCATCCGAACAATTATAAAATAGATTCCCTATAAGCAAATTTGTTAGTCTATCAAGTCTATATAACAGACAAAATGCAAAATAGATTGTGTCTGGCCACCGGCGAGCCGCTGCGCCTCAATAGGCGCTAAAATTACCTAAAATCGCCTCTACATTAAAACACCAAATTTATTAATCAAGTAAGGTTTATCTGATGATTAGTTTGCTAATCAACAGATAAATCTGATTTGAGTCATGTTTATAAAAAAACGCCACGCTTATTTGTAAACATTTTTTTTACCTGCCTTCTCTTCAAGCCAGCATTTCGCTTCTTTATTACAACATCGACATCTTATATTTTGGACCATAGTCCGACACACAGCACTAGGGTTCCTTTGGCGGCAGTATAAAACGCACCTGTTATACAATGGGCGAGTGTGATTGCTCCGTATAATTGAATTACTGACTGTAAGATATACGGTTTCATTATGCTAGGTGCCGTTTTACGAGTGCCTAACTACGGAACCGTGTATTTTGAATATATTGAATTGGTGATTCTTTTTATTATTCTGCGGCGAATGTAGGACCAGAGCGCGACATATGGTAATTTTCTGTACTAAAAATTCTGGAAAAGAATGGTAGAGTTCGTCAATATTAAACGGTAATGTTTCGTAATTCACATTGGTATATGTGATTTAAAACAAAGAAAGACCCATGACTGTGTACCATCGAAAATGGAGGTAGAGACAAAGGCGTGCTTATGGCTTTAAATTAAAAATGGAAATCCATCTTATTCACTCTTTGCCACATATCCATCTTATTATTGTCAAAGTTCCTTATCTTGACATGGACGTGCTCGATAAAGCACACTGCAGACTATGCTTAACTTAGACGTAATACCGAAAAAAGCTGGCTGATAATATCAAAAATTTCATTTCTAGGAATTTCAAATACTATTCCTACGTCATTCTTCTTTGCACAAGTACACTATATCAGAACTTTGACGTAGGTATATGTAAATAGGGTACTTAATTATACAAAGCTCTAGTCCCTCATATAAGCAAATACTACTAATTTAGTCTGAATTCTAATCAAATACAAGATCCTAACTAGCCTCACCTCATTCAATCATGGATTGTTTGGCCAACAGACAATGAAGTTGGTGTATACATATCTTATAACAACGACCAGCGAAACACGACCTATCAAAATTCACAATTCATATCAAATATGTTAGACAATGATATTCACAGAGCTCTTGTTATACTGGTTACGGATAACAAATGTTTGTCGTACGCATTAGGCACATGTAGGCTCATTAAAATTAACCCCTTCATGTTCAGGGAAGAAAATTGGCGCCGTTGTTAACGAGCTGATTTAATTTTTAATTGATGTTATGTCGGAATATTTTCCTTCGTAATATAATTTATTCAAGGGTTATATTTGGAGAAATTCTAGGAAACCTTTACACAAAGTTTTGTCATTGTTATATATAAAAATACGTACACATATTTGAATAGGTACATAGCTAAAATTTAATTTATGTATAAAGATTATATAAAAAATTTCATATACTTCCTAGCCAAGTCCAGGCATGTTTCGCTATTAATTGTTAGCGAAATCAATAAAACTAGTTTATAAATACTGCTTATTTCTGTGGAAATACAGACAAACAAAGATTCACGCCTACCCAGAGGGGTAGATGGCAATTTCGGGATAAAAAGTATATTTATCTCCTATATAAAAATGCAACGATGTGTAATTGTGTATAAAGATGTATTTTGTGTCTAGTCTATCGACTAACTACATTTTAAAAAAACACGACAGCCTAATTTTTATGCATAAAGATCAGCTGAATATGCACACAGAATTGTATTAATATGACTTTAATAAAGTTAAGTTTAAACAAACCAAAATAGACCCGGATAATGATGATTCTACGACGAGTAATACAAATTTAAACCTATATTCAGAAAGCGGTCCACTCGTTTCAATTTTTAGTATTTGCTGTGAAGCAGAAGTAAAAATGCATTTTACTTAAACACTTATAACGAGGCACTCTGCAAATTGGCAGTGACTACAGTGACGGATCGTTTGTGAAAACTTTATAAGAATATGGAGGTACTAAAGCAAATGAAGGTAAAACTTCACTCCAACTACCCACACAAAACAAGAATCTTTGTTTTGTGTGGGTAGTTAGAGAGAAGTTTTAGAGCTTAAATTCAAAATTGGAACAGATTTTTCGTTTAATAGCGGTTGGCACTTTACTAGACACGTCCTTAAGGTATTTTGAGATTTTCTTTCGTGTGGGTAGTTAAAATAAAGCATTAAATTTTAAAATCAAAATTGTAGTAGGTTTTCTTAAATATGTTTGTTTATTTAACCAAGTAACTTTGGCCGTAATACAAGTACCGTCTGAATATTTGGTAATTATAAGTATTTAAACAAGCGAGCGTAGACCACATGCCGTTCTCTCATAATTAGAGAGAAGAATGCTTTGTCTTCATGTTAGCACCGCTGCCACAAACATAAACCTTTATATAATACCACACAACGTATTACAGAAAGGAGTTATATATTTAAGAGTTACTAGTAAATTATATTATTATAAAGGCGTATATGACCTACAATATAGAAAAAGAAATTCGATCAATTAAATAGTTTGGTATTTACCCTTTGCTGACGTTATAATGATCATAAAGAAAGACTGACTTATTTTAGCTTATTGAGTCGCAGCGACACACCGGTGGCCAGATTCAATCGATTTTTAATTATGTTTGGTATTTTAAGACATGACAGATTAACTTTAAGCAACAAGTGTGGAAGAAAATAATAAAGTTTAGTATGGTTGTTTCTCAAAATATCCTTTTGCAAAAAGAATATAATTATTTCTAAGATTCATCAATGACGGTATATATTCGTGCATAAAAAGTGCTACTAAATTAGTATGACTTTTTCTGCATGAATTTTGATTACGTTTCAATGCTGAAACCACACTTTTCAGCTATACGACAAAAATATCGCTATATTCACAGTAATATAATAACTAATAGAATTTCCACAGTTACAACTTCTATACTTTCGCGAAATTCCTTCATTGCAGCAGCGACACACAACGCCTAACAAGCGTACTCTGCAAATTGGCCTCGGCGCTGCAGTGGCGAACTGGCGACGCGGCGTCGTTAAGCGAATTTGGCACTAATTGTGTTTGACAGACCATGCAGTGTGAGTGCATTGTCGTGTGCGACGTTTTGCTCACGCGACGTAACTTTTGTGATTCTGTTACACAATGCTGGGTGTAAAAAAGACTGGTCTCTCTATGGTTTAGTTATGGAGATATATTAAATGCGTTATTCTTTGTTCTTTTAAATTTTGCTGTTGGCTAAATCTCTCTTTCTCATTATTATGATGGAAATATTTTGTAGTATTCTACTATTACTATTAAAGACTGGAATTTAAACCCACGACCTCTCATCGTAACTTTAATGCCTTATCCATTTGATCACTGTTTTATTTCTCTATTTGATTTCAATCTTAGTTTTCTTTGTATTCTTGCAAAAGCTGGCTTTTACATACATCGCAACAACGCTCTTTTCACACACGCATTACAAGTATTATTAATACTTGGGGTTATTCCCAGTTGTCCCCACCGTCTACGCCACCACTGGTGACAAATGGGATATTTTCCAAAAAAAATCCCTATTGCCACCAGTGGTGGCGTCACCAGGGGTGGCAATTGGGAGTGGCCACTCATTTTATTCCCAGTTGCCACCAGCGGTGACAGATGAGAAAATAAATTGATATACCCCCAGTAGTAGCTGAGCTAGAACTGAATATAATCTTTTTAATTAGGTATACAATATACTCTTTTTAATTAGGATACATATATGTTGATCTGTGACATTTTTTATAGAGAATAGGTAAATTATTGTGATTAAAACGTTAATTACGCTATGCAATTTTAAACCTCGATTATTATAAATACTGTGATTTATAAATATAATTATGTCTCCCAAGTGACGTGTAAAAGTTTTATTTCTCTCGTTTTAAATAATAAAATACATCATCTATTTATAATATGAGTGTTTATATGGGTGTTTCTATGTATAATATGTATGTATTTACAAAAAAAAAGTATATATGTATGTTTATCCATTGTCTAGTACCCATAGTACAAGCTCTGCTTAGTTTGGGCTAGATGGTGTTGTGTGTATGTGGTAGAATATTATATTATTATATTATATCTATTTAACACCACTTGCGAAAAATTCATTCACATCACTATATATTGTTCTAGCAACGGTACTACTGGGCATATCAATTTATTTTTCCCATCAGTCTCCGCTGGTGGCAACTGGGAATAAAATGAGTGGCCACTCCCAATTGCCACCTCTGGTGACGCCACCACTGGTGGCAAATGGGATTTTTTTTGGAAAAATTCCCATTTGTCACCAATGGTGGCGTCGACGGTGGGGACAACTGGGAATAACCTGATTATTACTAGTAAGAAAAATGGCGTTTTATGAAACATTCAAAGCCGTTGATGAACCGTCTCATTACTAGGAGTACCACGGAAAAACTGTTTTAATCCCATAGTCCAGCAGCTATTTCCCCAACAGTTTTCCCCAAATATGTTGACACATTATTACAAGCTTACGCACTGCAAACAAGCCAATATTGGTTGTAACCGAACACCTTAAAACACGGAAAAATAGGGGAATCATCAAAAAACAATATCGTTGTGCACTTTCCCTGAAACTCAACACCGGGCCACTCAATATTCCTGTCGTGTCGACCAAGTGGCGTGATTCCTACCGAGTAAATAACACTCCTCGAAGTACCGCTCTATGCCACACTGCTTCTATTTGCACTGAACTAAGATGTGCTCAGACGGAAAATTGATTGTTTGACTCCAGATTATTAGGGTTTAAGGGGCTTTTTATATCGTTTTAACTATTTTTGAGGTTAAAGCTTTTGGTCTTGGATCTGAGACGTCCTGGGTAAGATAATTGGTGCATTAAAATTTTTTAATACTATTCATCTTCTTTATTCTAAATTGTTGACTCAGATAGAATTAATACTCAGCTGTGTCTGCAAGAATTCTGATTTCAAAAAAAATAAAGAACAGAATGTTAATAAAATTAAAATATCATTGTTTTATAGCAAAAAGGTAACTATAGCATTAAATTTATTCGATTGTAGACTGATGATTCAGACACATATGTTTGTTTTTAAATCATATTCGAGTGACATCAAGCCGCATCATCGCAGATCTTATCGTGAGGCTGGCATTCTAACAACATTTAACACTATAATATGCAAGTCATATGCCAGGCGTAAAAAGACCAAGATTGGTCTTTGAATCTGTAGCTCACATGCCTTTGTAAATTTTACGCAATTCTCCATATTTTTCATCGTCTATTTTATCAGACATAACAACATTAGAAATGATTCTCTGTTCATTTTCATCGTGTACACAACGAGCGCTCGGCTCAATAAAGCTTTATTACAGAGTCTACACAGATTTTATTACAAAAGTGATTTTATTACTCGTTTAATACCGTCTAGTTACTGCTTCGCATTTGCTTTATTTAAATTAAATGCTCCAGTTTACATGGGAACAGTAAAATAATTAATTTAAATAAACAAAGCAATTCTTCGAGCATTTAAATAGTGTGTAGGCAAAAGGTATATTAGACTCATTTTGCCAGCTATAGTTTGAGATACTACGAAACATGTGTAAGTTATAGACAATAAGTTCAGCTTTACGTGGAACATATCAGATAGCTGTCTAAAATTTAGATGTTTTAAACCGCTGTCTTATTCGTTTAGAATAAATTAGATATATGTAGCTGAGAGGTAAAGAATAATAAGTCCACTTTTGTAAGAACTATTTACCACTTTCTAAAGACCACTTTTGGACTCCAAAATATCAAAAAACAAAACAATTTTACCTATTGTATTGTATGAGACAGACACAATAGATTTTAATTATATCTGGTATTTTAAGACTTGATATATTAAAAAGTGGGCTTAATATTTTTATCTCTGAGACACAACAATAAGTTACTAAATACCTACAGAGTAAAATTTATTTCTGTTCAAATCAGTTTTTTTTTACAATATAATCACCCACCTACGATATCCCTTAATACTTAACCCTCTAAATTCTCTGCAAATTTTCACCTTTCATTTTATACCTTCTAATCTAAGTCTCGAGTTAAGCTGTCTGTCTGTCAGTCTTGTCTCGAGGCGCCTCACGATCCGAGACCTAGGATTACCTTCGTTACCATTACTAGATCCCCCCGGGCTTTAATACTAGTTCGAAGTAAACTACCGCTGGGTAAATATTTACCTCTAAGCTGTAGACATGACAAAGCTCAAAGTTAGACTTACGTTAGGTTAATTTGATGTTTATTTTGTACGTAGATGTGTTTTTGGAATTGAATTAAGTTTAGATATAAATGTAACATCCTAACTAATATTATAAATGCAAATGTGAGTTTATTTGTTACGCTTTCACGCTTTAATTACTTGGCCGATCATCATGAAATGTATACAGAAAAGGACATAGGGTACCTTTCATCCAAAAAGAAGTACTATTATTAATCTAACATAAACTAAATTTACGCGAGTAAAGCCGCGTGCAAAATCAAGTCTTCTATATATAACGAATAGTTAGGATGAGGTGTATGAAAACTACATTTATATAGGCATGTTCTAAGTTTCATATATGGTAAGTGAGCCTATTACTATATGGTATATACTAGGCAGCAAAACGATAAATAATTTTTTTTAAAGTCTTTACCCACTCTTGGAATAATTCTTGTGTGGACTTTATAAACATTCAAATAACGAACACAATGTATACCCAGACTCGGAACAAACATTTGTGGATCACACAATTTTTTGTCCCATGTGGGATTCGAACCCATAACACTCAGCGCAGTGGCAATGGCGAGGCGACCACTTAAACTACTTTTATGTATACTCGAGGCGTTACGCCAAGGTGCATAATATATTTCGCCGAATACGGTTTCGCCAGCCAAGTCTCACATAATGCCTTTTTCCACACATAGTCATAGAATCTGTGCTGTTATTGAGAATCGCTTGTCTAAAAAACCAAATAGCATTTTGTCCGAATACACGCAAAATATATAACGCAGCACCATTGAGGTAGGAACTAGTTTCACAATTGGGTCAAACTGTAGACAACTATCTGTATTCACAGCTATCAAACTAAATATTCTACAAAACGGTTAATAAATTGTTTCTAGCACTTTCATCAACAACAACTCCAAACATCAGACTCTGGATCTTTCTCGTCTAACTTACAACTTTTTAAGTGCAATTTTTCCGCAGCCAACGCAAACATTTCCACAATTTTTGGTCGCAAGACAAAGGTGAAATGTCACGTGACATTCAAGTCACGTCCCCGCAAGAGATTACGCGGTGAGCTCGGTCGCGCCGATCACGCACGCTCGCCCGCCATTTTAATTTGCAACTGTCGAAAACTTGTGCCGTGTAGACGGGACCGTCACGCTGCGTGTAAAGGGTTAACGAGATTTTTTGCTTGTTGATATTTTTTATTTAGCATTTTTTTTTTTTAGTGTGCTGATATGAAAATAAATTGTTTTGATACTTTTTACTGCATATTTTAAACGTCGACAAAGTGTATTCTGGTGTTTATTGATAGTATAAAACTAGCTATCCTTCGGGAACAGTACTTTTCCGGGATAAAAGATACTCTTCTGTCCCCCTGAAAAGGTAAATGCGAAATTTCTTGATGATTGGTCGAGTAGTTAAGGCGTAAAAGCGCTTATAATTAATTATAAATTAAATTCATATAATTATTGAATAGAAACCCTGCGGAATCTATTCTCTCAAGCTTACTGAATTGAAAATTAAAGAAAAATCTTAATGGCCTATTCTTGTATAAGTACACATTACTAAAACCTACTATTGTATTTAAAATAGATGTACTTCTGGCTAACCCCTTTGTTGAGGTCACCATCGTGATGCGAAATTATATTCTTGACCAACAAAATTAAAATTACCCGGGTGATTAACCATTTATCACTATTCAACCACCTGTCTCTCTAAGCAATCACCGTTGTAATCAAAAATTTTCAAAAACCTCGTGTTACCAAAACATTAGTACCACCTAATTTAGATCGGAGATTATATCCGAAGTTAATGGTTTTTGGAACCCCTGAAAACCATAACTGTCATGGCTGATATACAACGTAATTATCATGTTTATTAGAACACCATATAATTTAAATTTTGTTACCATTTTAACTAAATAAAAATCTAAATTAACTCGAAATAAATTACATGGGGTTAAGTAAGTTTTCCATGAGTCCACAGTCGCAAAGTAACGACTATAGGATCGAAAGTTGGCATGCCGGATGAGCCAGAGTTTTATTAGTTGAAAACTTAAGTAGCACCAAAAGATCTAAAGAAAATATCTTTTAATATATGCCAATGTAATATTTTATGGTGTTGATCCATCATTACGTTACTCAAGGACCGAGCGAGGATTTTGCTTCATTGTTTGCAATTTGAAGGAAAACACTATTGTAAGGTTTTATGTAAAGACGAAAGGTCTATTGTTATACATATAAGTCGTTTTGCTCTTGATTTCTATATTATATGCTATTATCTATTGTTAGTAATTTGGATAACAAGTTCCTAGTATGCGTGCAAACCACTCCAGCTAAGATAATACATATGTTTGAGGATAGGAGTGGGTTCACGTCACTAATGCAATAATTAGGATTTTAACCCACGCCCTTTCAATCGCAAGTCTAATGTCTCAGCTATTGGACTACTGGCGATTCTTGTTTGAAAACATTATTTATAAAGAATCATTTTTGCCTTTGCGAATGTGCTTGCACTGACATCACTAAACCAATCAGATAGTCAAACCAATCATAATCAAATCTGTATAATTAAAAGCTGGCCTTTTCTAATTAGAAGATTATCCATATATCATAACCCATAGCTCTTAATCTGAAGCTATTATAAAGCTGGTATCGCGTGACGACACCGATAACTTTGTCCAAATAATAGGTGCGTTGAAAATCTATGAGACGATACATCATCGTAATTATGGGCTATTATTATTTAATGGAGTGTGAATTTGTGACATCAAATGAAGGATTAAATGTTGGCATTGATAATCAAAGTGGTCGTGCACTGATTAATTTTTATGACTCTTGTTGATAAAGCAGCAAACAAACATGATGTACTTACGCGGGTTGTATGCATCATGTAAACGATTGACATTAGTTACTCTGGCATGTAGCTCGTATATATGTAAAATAAATATAATATCACGCCTCTTCTCAGTGTAAGAACGGTTAGGCCATAGTCCACCACGCCAGTCCTGTGCAGATTGGCATACTTCACATATTTTCGAGGATATTATGGAGATCTCTTAGAGAAGCAGTTCACATCACGATATTTTCCTTTATCGTTAAATTGATGTATTTATAATTAACTATTTGATAAGCACATAACTTCGAAAAGTTAAAGATGCGCGCATTGGGTACGAATTGAGATCTCTGCGAAGCAGTCCAACTCTCACCACGTTACTTACGTTTTGCCTGTGTGAGGAGCTTGCGTATGTAAACCACGCCAGCTCCTTGCCAAGCTCCAAGCATAATTATTTTATATTTTTTTTTTTTTTTTTTTTTTTTTACCACATACACACAACACCATCTAGCCCAAACTAAGCAGAGCTTGTACTATGGGTACTATACAATGGATAAACATACATATATACTTTTTTTTTTTTGTAAATATGTACATATTATACATAGAAACACCCAGACCAAGACAAACATCCATGTTCATGCACACAAATAATTGTCTTGTGCGGGAATCGAACCCGCGACCTCAGGCGTGGCAGTCGGTTACACTAACCACTACGCCATCGCACCATACACTATCAATGTAATCTGTACTATAGCATTGATCATACAATACCATAATAAGTCCCATTGATAGACATCTTTGGCTATCCGTTTAGAAGTACAACCAGCCACTTCACGTCTACCGGCACTTCAAGATAATATACACAGAGTAACAAACACGCTAGCTACCTGCTAAACACGCCCCGCTTGTCATGTTACATCCAAGCGTGTGAGTGACAACTACACATGCGATACAAATATGACATTTATATTGTCAAAATGACAGTGTTGGCTGTGCTTGACACCGTCTGTCACTCAGGACGAATGTTGTTATTACTTTCGTCTCTAGGAGAATTGTAGTGTTCTTGCTCTGTGATGAAAATGTACGTATGTTAATACGCTATAGTGAGTAGAAAGCTTTAGTAACTATAAGGAATAACATTATTATATATTATTATAGCACAATGTACATGTTAATTGCTCTAAAAATTACAAACATTGGTTTGTCTGAACAATATCAATTCATATTTCAAAGAATCTGCGAGAAACTGAAAAGCATTCTGCATAACTTTGAATTTATTCTATTTATCCCTTAGTTTTAATCATAAGAATACATAGGTACGAAGCGGCATCATGTGTTTTAACCAAACATATGTATTTTTAGTTTAGTATCTGTTGCTGTAAATATTAATCAAAGGATTAAATTCATTATATTTAAAAATATATATAGACTCAGAACACACTACAAACTAAATACGACGCTAATAAGTATAAGTTAGTTTACGAAGTATTGGGTGCAAACCGCTATGTTTTACATGAATTTAATACATAGCGTGCCGCGCCTAAGCCTGCCTCGACGGTGCAGCGGTACGCTACCGCTGTGCCTGATATCTTGAGTTCGATTCCTGAGTAGAGCAGTGCAATTATCTGTCAAAAATTTAGTAACAGCACTAATCCTTGAACTTAACTCAATAAACACCAATAGGCACCACCCTATTACGTGGAATTTAAACTCATAGTTGGCGAGATGTAAATGCTGCCTACTCCCTTTGAGATATAGGTATGCGATTATTTATGTATGTATACTTCTCTAAATTGCCATTCACAACTCTAGCAAGTCACGAAGTGCGTTTTATTTTCGTGCAGAACTAAAATGTATATGTAACCTCCTATCTCATCTTGCCGCCATCTTATCTATAGTAAGATTAAACATAGAAGAAATGTTATCCAGAATATTCTTTAATTTTGTTCAAATGCTCACTTAATGGAAGCAAATGAACACGTGGTGTGGCAACGATAATGGCGGTTGTTGTAGGTGTCGCCACCGTCGCCCCCAGTAATGGTGTCTAGACGGCGATTATTGAAAAATTGTTTACCCTTCGATGCAGCCTTCTTGTCATTAATGAAACTATTTGTAGTAGGGGTTATTGGGAAATAACTGATTCGAATTTTTATTATTAAATATAACTTAGGTAATAAAAAATGGGTAGTATTTAACTGCACAGCAAAAAATACTAATTGCACTATTTTTGGGTGGGTTTAAGAAGGAACCTAACATAACCTAACCCTTCCGAGACGGAATGCAGTGATTTAATGCGTATAGGTGCTCGTTATGCTGTGCAATATTTACTATGTAATTATTATTTTTGATGGTCATTATATTTTTCCCATAAAAAATACTTAGGACTAAAAAACGACTTTTATTTTTGAATACGGGTTCCTTGGTCCTCTTTATTTGAAAATATACTATTTTCATAACGTGTGTGTTTTAAAGTCACCTTCGTTCCCTGACATAAGATTTCAAGGCATTACAAAATCACCAGTAAGACAAAGTGTTTTGATCTCTGGAGTTTTCTGATAAATAATTCTCACCAGTACCACGTTGTCTGAATAAAGCTCGTAGATGGTAATATGCTCGCTTATTATTATAAAGGACCAAAAACAAAAGAAACAAACATAACAAAAAAATAGATTGTCTCCTAACCACATTCCAATTTAAGATATAAATGCTATTAGATTAGAATACTAATTAAAAATACAAATCTATACCATTCATTTGAATATATTTAGTATGCTGTATGTATTTTTGTATCAAATCCAAGCTTGTATTTATATTTAGTCACTTTCTTCTCCTATTTTTCTAGTATTGATCATTGTTTATATTGTATTTAGGTCAATTTTGGGTCATCTTACAAACTCTTTTTTTACCCAATAATACTGCTCAAACCAGTAAACGAACTCACAGAAATATAAAACATCCTTTTTTTAAATACAGTATTATAATACCAAAAGCACACTCTAGTTCTTTTATGGATATTCCATTTAATGCCAAGATACCAACCTCAATGTTACGAGCACCAGAGTCCACCAGATGTTCACCGAAGTCAATTAAAAAAGCGGAATTAATATCCTAAATATAAAAATAATTACTTTAAAACAGAAATTCATCTTAATTTCTCAGACACAAAAGCAACCCTCGTCAGAGTGTCTCAATGCGATGCTGTTCATTTAATACTATTTAATGATGGCAATTATTTTACGTGAGCCACGTCATCTATTCGCTAGGAAAAGTCTGCAAGCAATGATTTGTTTAAACATTTAATTGTAACGTTTCATTCGTTGTGAACGCTTACCTGATCTTGCATTTAAAGGTTTAGCAGTACAACTTTGGCTTTAGTACAATCAGCATGATAAACATAGACTTACGTCCTTATATCTCTTTTGGGGCAGGCAGAGATGTGTAGCTCCCACATTTCCTCAGCTTTGTTTTAAGATAATAGGTACTTCTTACCTCTAATAATTACCAGACGCATTGCCAGTTATCATGCCTTTGCTGAAAATTTCTTAGCAGAAATACAAAATGTCACTTTCCGATCCATAAATTGAATCTGGAACCTTAGGGTCAGCAGACGCATTCACTAATTATTTGTTATTTATGGCCCTTTTCGTAGACTTTTTGATTTAGGATATATCTGGCTTCATTCTTCGTACCGTATTCTGTACGCTCGTCGTTGCCCCAAGCATGTTTCTTTTTTTGTAATCTAGTATAATTTTCTTTAGAATATCTCTGAACATCCTAAAGATATCCATTCTAGACCAGATCTGGTCAAACATTCGCATAAGACTGTCTCATAATAGCTTTAATTCCAAATACTATTTACATAAACAAACATTCATGTACTATCAGAAAACATTACCAGAAGAATTAAATAACTATACATGATTACCATAAAAGAACTAAACAAATTACTTCTATAAAACACTAACAAGCTGCAACTAAGGAATATCTTACCGCCTCTACGTTACATCTTCTTCATAAAAAAAAGTAAAGCAATTTAGATCTGCATGATAAATAATAACTAGAACGATAAAACACCCAGGCTCAGTTAATAAACCGTCTAGATTAAAACGACACATAAATTAGATATGTAACAGAAATTACGCATGCAAATTACTTGACGGGAAACTGGGACTTTCCGTCACAAATAGTTTTCCCAGAACCCTAAAACGAACGTGATAAACCTATACATATCCCTCTCCCTCATGCAAAATTAGATTGGGTACCCGTTTTTGTCTCGTTCCCCCTTCATAATTTGATTGGAGTATCGAGGTCAGTTTTGCGTTATAGTGAGAATTGAATTGACGTGGTAATCCGAAGCTTAGGTATGATGCAGCGGCGGTGGAGTATTACTGCAGTTTTAATTAGTATGAGCTCTCAATAATATGGCTGCCGTTATATGTCGTCTGCATATTTGAGACGAATAGCGTTGTTCTTAAGTCATTGTTTGTCCAAACTGAAAGGTGTTTAGTAGGCTATAATTATTTAGACCGACTTTGT
The DNA here is from genome assembly GCA_963675205.1 of Catocala nupta. Taxonomy (NCBI): domain Eukaryota; kingdom Metazoa; phylum Arthropoda; class Insecta; order Lepidoptera; family Erebidae; genus Catocala; species Catocala nupta. The sequence goes on along the minus strand of OY776090.1, from coordinate 25,304,843 downwards.
AAAACTCAATATGTCAGATCTTAAAAGATTCTGGACAAATTACAAAAAATATATTGAAAGGATAACTTTTCAATAATTTTTGTAATGTGTCCAGAATCTAATATATCTAATAATCTACATAGATTTGCATGACAAAATATTTATCTATAAATTGAAGCGTCTTTATTATTTATAACGTTTGTACTTATTTTAACTAATAAAGGTACTTTTATACGAGCTCAAAGCCCAAGCATGCCTTATTAAAATGGTTGATCCAAAATATATTATAATAGTTTATTATACTCATTCCATGTCTTCAGTATACTTTAGAGAGCTCTTTAATGTCATTGAAGTGATATTGTAGAATCAAGAGTTTGCAAGGTCATATTAATTTCATTTATAAACTTATTTTCATTACTTATAAATACGAAATTTATGATATGAATATTAATTGGTATGCAGCCCTCAATCGTTATTGATGTTGTCGTTTTTCTTTTTAGGCAAAGCCATCGACTTGTTGTAAAGTCAACAAGCAGAAAGCTCTCTTTCATGTTTATAATATCAATATAAAATTAAAAACTAGTTGCCTTAGTTTTTGGTGATACAAGCGTAGCGTTATGTCATGTATAGCCAGAATTACAATCATATTTTTTCAAGTTATTCACGTGGCAGGCAAATCCATTTCTATCTCTATAAACACCAATCTATCAATACCACAACAAAAGGGCACCCTCCTCAGTTTTTATGTCAGAATATTTATTACCAACTTAACAGATTAAATATTTTACGGCCACTTTTAAGTGGCTTCGCAGTTATTTGATATGCGTTAAGCCGACAAGCTACTGTTACGACGTTAAAGTGAAATATGTCTTTGAAAGCCATTGTTTGAAATGTAAGACATACTTTACCGTGGTCAGCTCGTAAATCATCTTTGATGTTTTTGATTTCGATTTCAATGGTCAGATTTCTGTGGTTCGTTTTGTTTTGATCGTTCTAAAGTGCTTTTGTGACGGTAACTTTGACACCTGGGTATTTCATATTTTCTCTTAAAGCTATGATATCGATCTTTTATCATAATGACAAATAAAGGTAAGGTTACAACACCCTGAATCAATGACTGAGCAACGTGTGAAGAATATTTTCAGGATCGTGGCATGTAAAAATCTGTAGTCTCTACCTGACATTCCAGGAAACAGGCGTGAACCTACAAAGGCTAGAAATGTGTAAAATTAAGCCACAGTACATAATAATTCTGAATACTAACACTTCGACACACGGTCCTCTCTGTTATCCAATACCGAGCGGCCACGTCAATCAGGCGGCCTTTTCAAAATCAAGTGTCAAAGCTAGTGAAAACTTGATATAGGCAGATAAATCCGGTTAAAAGCGAACCAGACGAGTTCGGTATTACGCTGAAATTCGGTTTGACTAACTGTCTGAATTCAGGTGCTGCCGACTGTTCCAATTTACAGCTGCGTCCAATTTACATGTCAAAAGAATCACCTTTTCAAATTAACGTTGAACTTAATAAAGTTTACTGAAGGGAAGGATTAAATTTAATATAATTGACGGTAATAGGTTAAAATGTGCTAAAAGCTTTTGTCTTCTTCGAAACTTGTGATGAACGGGATATAAGAAAAGTAATTACGCCCACCTCCGCAGAATTAGGCAGAAGCGTGTTATGCGTAAATTTTCTTTTAAAACTTGAATATTTTCTAAGCGTGCTTCTTAAACTAGTGAAGATTGGACACTAGAGTTCCTAGAAATCAGTAGCAGGGCTAGGTCTTCACCTACTAACTTACTTTTATTTAGTTTATTACCACATTGTGTACCACAATTATGTATCACAAAACAAGAAAATTCAATTTTAAGCTTATTGATTTCTGACAAAAACGTCGTCTTCGTCTATTAAAGGACATCCGTATGTAATCATTACCATTTTGCAGCAGTAAATAATCTATAAACTTTTATTGTTTTTGACTACATCTAGGCATAAAACAATCACAAACATGAATAACATGAATTAGGCATACAGTTTTAAATATACCAAGCGGTTAAAATAAACAGATCACATTCAACAACATCATGCACATAAAATACTGCAATCAAAAACACCGTTACACCACTTCAATTCTAAATAAAACACTTGAAATTTATTCAGCGCCACTTATGATTTAACAACTTCCAATCAAAACAATAAAATCAATTCATAGAATATGTATACATACGAATTACAGTTAACCGCGGAGGTTGTGACTATTGATCACGTTGCTCATAAAACCAATAGGCAATGATGCCCGTTTATTCCATTCCACGTGCCTTTTCACAAATTCGGTATATAACGCGAGTTGGTCGCGCGATACCTTTGATTTATGTTTGGTCACAGACATAAACTTGTATCGTTATACACCGAATACGATAGCACATGCATGATACTAGGCTATCGAAGCCCTTTGATCTTGAGATCGTTATCTGAAATGCTTAATATCGTGTAGTTTATAGACGTGATCCTCGATAGTAATAAGGTATTTGAGGTGGCAGCTAAAACGATTTTCTGATTTGAATTATGTTTCATACGTGTTTTTGTTTGTTACAGGTATGTATATATTGAACTTGTAGCGGCACCGCACGACACAGGCAATTGAAAGGTTTTTATAAGGAAATATATTTTACATATGATAGAAAACTTACTTAATACCTTTATTCAACAATGGGACAGTATAGGTTAAAAATAAATGTGAGATATATGCTAGATAAGATCACACTTGAACTCATGTTCACAGTTGAATTTTAAGGTAGTTAAATTATTATCAAATGCTATTTCAACGTTTGAACAAATGCTTAATCCCAAATTAGAATTTAATCATAAATTTAATTAGAATAACTAGATCCAAACAAACAAACGTCAAAATTAAATCATTCTTTCATACATACCGTTATCCTCATTTTAAATATACAGCTTTAACACTAACTCTAACTTATAAGTCCCAAGTTTCCCCTTTCTTAACGTTTCGAGAGGAACCGATCGATAGATACCGGCCACTATCTATATATAAACAACTATCCAAAAACCCAACAAATCTCAATCCCGCGGAGGAAGAGGCGAAATGTCAAATGCCTTCGAAAGGCACCACAAGATTAATGCGCCATTACAAGCCGAGCGAAATAAATATATGATATAAATCCGCTACCCCAGCCGAGTGTATTCGGTCTGACTGCCGCAATAATGTGGTTGAATATGAAATCTGAATTCGCTTCAAGTAACGTTGAAATATTTTTAGAGAGAAAATATAAAAGGCAGCATATTACATTTCAAATTTTTATGAGGTGAGTAGGTACATCACCTGTTCCCGGAATTGTAGATAAAACACAGATCGGTAAAGCAAAAACTTAATTCATATTATCAAATAGACAATTTAAGAGATTAATAAATAGTTCGTCCATGTAAGAGAAAATGTATGTTATAGATATTGAGTAAAGAAAATGCCGGAATGTACGGACCACCAATATCAGTGGACAGGCAATCCCAGGACAGATGACAAAACCTTCCCGACAGGGAACTAATAGGATTCCTGTCTTAGATATTGCTACCTTTAAAATAGAAATGGTAGACGTAGCTCCTGGAAAATTTCTACAAGCAAAAGTCGACATTGTACACGAGCAAAATGTTGATGTAAATCTTTTTGTCGAGATTATTACGTCCATTTTAATAACCAGCTTGTAAAACGAGATGATTATCTCTCTTGTAAAAGATTAAGTACCTTGTACAATGACATCGCAAGTCCACAAAGTCGTAACTCGAAAAATAAAGAATTTGCATACTTAGGTGGAAACTCAAAAGCTGTGAATCTCTTCATTAAAGCAAGAACGAGCAAAGCGGACTCCAAAGAGATCCATTTCACAGACAGAAACTCTGTTTACTTTTTTCTTTTAACACCGACATTAAAGTTGATGTTGGCTTATAAAATATAAGGGTTAAATTCTTTAAGTACTAAAGTTGTAGCTTTATGTAGGTAAAGTCGAAAAATGACGGTTTTGTGTTTCAGGAGACATACAAGTCCAATTTTAGTCTTAATAAATGGAATTTATTCGCCGTTTGCCTATTCCAGGAATGTTAAACAGATATGTGTATTTTATTTTCACCTCTTTGAAACTGGGAACAAGGTTGGCTGTAAGGCTATATACAAAACAAGTTTCAAGTTTCGTTCTGCTATTCAAAACGTCTTGAAACAAGAAACCCAGTTACACATATAATCAAGCGTCAGGTGATTGGACAAAATCTTTGTATGATTTACTTTCAAGACGCGTTTATAATATTGATATTTTTCAAGCCAAGATACAATTCTTAACAAACAACAACTTAGAGAATCAAGCAACCCAACAAAATCAAAATCTAATCATTATGGCTCTTGAGCCTTCACAAATACAGTCACAAACAAATTTTGCCAAAGTAACACTAACTTTGCATGGCTATGGAAGTACGGAGTCATTCCATGGCTGAAATTTAAATCAGTTTAGCCGAGTTTCGGATTATGACGGTGTGAACCCCCAGGCCGGCGCTTTGACGCCATCTCCATGCAAATTGAGCCTCGGATATGTAGGCCGTATTTCCAGTCCGGATATTCCGGGGTGGATTTAAAAATTGTTTTTTGCTACTTTAGCATAATTCGCAATTTGTTAGCTTTATCACTATTACTGACGTTTGGATGCCCTGAGTTGCTTTTCTCCTTGTGTTTATCCTTTTCTTCAGTTCTATAGAATGTTTGTCTTATTGAAAATAAGGCAAATCTTGGATCAACTATGAATATATTCTAGTATTTGACAGTCTTGTATATTGGATAATATATCAATCATTCATACAGAATTATCAAAATTGCCGAATCGGGCAAAGTATTAATGTGTTTGCCTGTTCACAAAAATATTCTTGCGCCATATTTTACCGAAGAATATATCTGTCTTTTGAATTGGCGGTGTCATATATTATTACCTCACATTGCAGGGAAACACAATACACGATGATCGGCTTTATGTATAATCTTACGTTCTAGTTCAATATCCAATTTTAATCCTGACTCCAATCGTTTAGAGTTCACGACTCAATTTCCCGTCGCATTTAAAATATTCTCTGCAGACAATTTCAGTGGCTGCATCGCAAATATTTTTATAGCACTGTTAAAAATATGAATCTTTACTTAACTGTCACTAGCAGAGCTAACAAACAGTACTAAAAGCTGAATAAACATCCTCGTCTGGCCCCAGTATCCCTCTATTTATTTTTAATGTTCCAAGCCTTTTGAACGTAGATTTATACTGTAATCTTTGCCGTCACAGACAGTGGCGACGAATTACATTTTTTTTGTAGATTTATGATTTGATTAAGCTTTCTTTTATAAGCTTCATTGCATAAATATTGTATTTTGAACAGTAATAAACCGTTACAGTTTTTAATATTATCTTTTTTGTATAAACTTAAAGTAAAAAACAGGTATGTTTTCTTTGAAACTGGCATTAACTAATTGTAATAAAACTAAACACAAAAAAAAAGCGCGTCTTTATACTATATCTAACAAGAAAATACCAGAAGGTACACTTCCACGAAATATACCCCAACAACAGAAACAATTTCTTAGACAACAACACAAGAAGTTACTACATTAGATGTTCAGGCATAAATCAAATGTAATTTCCAGAAAATTCACCCACTAAACTTGTTTCTACAGAGTCTACAGACTATTAGAGATATAAACGTAGAAATAGTGGTGTAACAAGCAACATTACGTTGTTGGAAACTACCAAGTGTGATTGGGAAACTTTTTTATGTACCATGTTTCGGGCCTTGCCTTCCTTCGATGATTTATTTTATTGTAGTGCAAATTGGTTTTGGATGACAGTGTATTCCTGATTCATAGTGTTTTCCAAGATTAACTGTAGATTTATAACACATCTTGCTATTGATCTCTCTTTGTCATACATTACTAGGCTCTGCTTGCTACTTTGCCCTAATGGAGTTGCCCAATAATTAAAAATAAGGACATTATTTCTTGATACACAGTTACTTATAGGAACATTTTATTTAAATAAACAACGACAGATTCACAGTTATCAAGTAAGGACAAAGAGGGTTTGAATATTTAATCAAAATCTACAGGCTTACTTACTTATTGATTAATATACTTATCATATTTTTAATAACTAAAATATTTACGTTTTTTGTTAAAAGAACTATTGCTTGGTTCATTAAAACGACATGATTATTAATTACGTTTCTATGCGGTTTGTTGGTTGTTTATTCACTATAAAATTAATTACTCTTCACTGAGATTTTTCAAAGATAGGGCTTACTGTCTTAATGTCTATTCAAACGGACGCAAAGAGAGACTGTTATTCAAAGTCTTCCTTTAATATGGCTACGTTCAAATAAGTAATTACTTGTTTGTGTTTTTCTCAGAAGCTATCGCAGCTTTATAATTGGATCGTTAGCAGTGAAATAGCCTGCTTAGTGTGTTATAATTTATATTGAATGGCCACCTTACGGCATGACCTGGGTTGGCCTGAATTGCTAGTGTTTCCTTTAAGTGTGGTGTATTGATTGCATAAGTCTATTACTGTTTGGCGTTTTATATATTTTCCTAAAAAATAACATTTGGTGGAATGATGATGCTTGCAGCTTAGACGTTTGTCTAAAATGTCGGACAAAGCTAGTCGTGTTTTGTAGAATGACTATTAGTATTAACAATAAATTGTTTAGTATTAAGTGAATTTTAATTTGACGACGTTTATATGTTGCAATTGGCATTGGGCAATATATTATTTCTTTGTCACGTAAAATATTATTAAATTTTATAAATATATTGCCTAATAATTATACTAAATAAGGTGATAATCTCGTCTGAATTGCTAAACCAATGGATAACAACAAATATTACGACCCAAACCGAAGTAGAAATTCGTTAAAAATTGTATTGTGGTGTAATCATTGTTATACAAAAATATATTCTAAGAAGTAAAGTAGAGTATGATAACAAATAAGATTAATTTGAAAGCAGTTTTTCCCAATGCTTGTTCCATTACAGTGATAATGTGGGTATAATTAACAGTTTCCAAACATAAATCACAACTCATGTAAATTACCCGTTTCAACCAATAAAGTTTAATTTCTACACACAACATACCAACCGAGTCATCGAATCTATCTACCGATAGAACAACGATTCTCGTTACACCAATGTATCCGATCAAGTTTACATTCAAACAAGAACAATTCTAACTGGAAGTTCTTGTACCGTCTTGTACAATTCTAGCTTTGTGCTCAAAAAGCTAACGCCGGGCTAACAACAGTCTGGTTCTAGCTTTTTGCGATGTTTGTTGTAAACTTTGTCCGCTTGTATTAGAATATCTTACTCGTTAGTTTCGTGTTTTGCAATACATGTCTTGTTTGGCTACTACTCGTCTTTTCTCTCTATTGCTCTTGCAGTTTTTACTACTTACAAAATGTAGAATAGATGATTCGTCTCTTTTTGGTTTTGTAGCATAACCTCGCATTTACAATAGCTACTGAGCGTAGCTGTTGAATGTTAAAATCAATGGACGATGCACTCGGTACAAATGATTGTACCGAGTGCTGCAGCTGTAGTATCAATCCACTTAGGCCCGGTTGCCGTATCAAAACCTACGTACAGTTAATTCTGACATAAATTCTATGTAAATATATTTCACCAGTGAAAGTAGCTAAAACGACTCGTTTCTTAAATATAGGAACCGAAAAAAATATTAAGTTGTCCATTGTGTTCTACCCGCAGTTTTCCTGCAATAATTAATATTCTTTCATAGTAACTGCTTCATTCTTTTAGCATAGTGTTCCAAAATACATTTTTTTTATCAATAAATTTTATTAGTTTTCTTTTCTTATCGCATTTAAACATGCTTCTCGGTTGAAATTAAACAAATTTATACGGATTTTATCCGGTTATTCGGTTGCTTTTCAGCGCCCATGTTCACGGGGAGAACCCCGTGGTTGCATGGCTGCTGAAAAGCAACCGAAACGTCGGAGAAAGTGTAAAATTAAATCTAAATAGTTTTATAATTGAAATAGCTTAAATAGAAGTAAACAGTAACTAGTAAAAGTGTTTAACAATAGTAGTTTAAAGTTTCAAAATTATGTAATAATAGTGTTTTATAAAAAATAAACAACGCGAAAAATCCGTATAAATTTGTTAATTTCAATTAATAACATTCGCCTAAACGTAAGACAATATTATACGTCTCCGTCACAATAAATAATCATTTTATTAGATCTAACCAATGAAATGTTTCTCATTGATTGCACGTTATTGTTAATTGCTTATACGGACCAATGGTTGATAGCAGACTTCAAACCCTTTGTTTACACATCAACCAAACCAACCAAACAACCAAACGGCGGAGTGCCTAAATGTGTTGAATCTGTGTTTGTAAAGGAATTAATATAGATAGGTAATAATATTAAATTGTATTGGTTTATCCGCACTTGTCAAATTTGTCGTTTGAAAGCTTAATACATACACTTAAATTGAATTCGCTGCATTGGTGGATTAACAAGAAAAGTGTTTTCGTCAAATGACAACGTTTTTTCAGTTTCTGCCTTGTAAAACTGTGAATATATATTATATGCCAATTTGGAGGTAGGGTAATAAATAGACTTTAATTTCAAACATGTCCAAGGCATACGATATAGTTATATTATAAAGTCTGTCTCCTGTTTTAAAAATGTATTAATATTATAATATATAATACTATAATATATTACAATTCTAATCTAACTGTACATTTATTTACGAGACGACTGCTACATCATGCTACCATTTACCGTACATATATTAACATTGTTAGTATAAACGAGAAAGTCAATTTTATTTATATGTAAAGCAACAAAATAAAATAGAAATTTTAAATGGTAAAATAATTACATAAACTTGCAGACGTTGTTAGTTCGCCTCATATAATAAAAAACAATGCATATTATTCTCTCTCGGAAATCTAATATCAGTCCAGCAATAATTAGGCAGATATTTCGACAGCAAATATATAATTTAATTAACTGTTTTCTGAAAACTCACTAATGAAATCATCAAAACAAATAAACTCACTGAAACATTCAATCGAAAATTTTGTTTAATTAATATAATTAAACAGGCAGTGGGTGTTATGTTAGTGAAACAATGGTTAGTCGATATCGACGCTCGTCACAAAGCACCTGTCACTAGCACACTCGATGTTTCGATACATAATGGCTGACCATATCTATCTGTTGATAGCTATCGGATAGTTAATGTGATGACAGATTGATAATATAATAGTGAGCTGGATTATATTGTATTTAAAGATGGGTATCGTTTAGGTCATGTCCGTGATTTGTATATTTGAAAGGTTATGGATTAAAAAAAGAGTGATTGAAAGAGGCAAGTAACGTGACGTTTCATCGCTAAAGTTTAGTAAGGGTGGTTACAGTTTACTACCAGGTAGAGCTCTGGATCGTCTACGACTAGAAGCTAGTACTTCTTAATATGATTTTATATTCCAAGAGTCCACAGCTATCAGGGACGATATTCTCTAAGCCACTGTCCGATCTTCTTTATCACATAGCAGTTTAATACAAACGACTTACCGGTGCCTCTACATAAAAGCCAATTTGTTTACATGCGTATAACTTAAAAAAATTCTATACAAGCGGTGTAGTATGTTTCCATTATTTTTTGATCTGATAGAGCTTGAATTACGGCAGAAAATATTATTGCAACAGAAGTCACGTCATTTAATAAAAATAGTACTAAATATCTCTTTAAACAACTGCACTAGCATTTACAAACTCACACAAACTGCAAATACGTTTATAAAATACTAACATTTCACAATTTGCACAAGGATTTTCTAAAAATATTTACGTTGCCTAGTTGTGGACTTATTTCGTTCACAATTGTCAGCAGTTCGCCTATAAAGATCTCATTCCCGATCGGTCTCGTCTTTCTATGATACCCAAATAGGGTATTTTGTGAGGCAGCCGCTCCTGTGAACATGAAAAGATCCTTTACTAATTACTGATTAAAATGAACTAGTTTCGTATTGGGGTATTTTGGAGCTTGAATTTATTTACATGTATAATGTATATGTAGGTGTTTGTTAATGATGTTATTAGGTTAGTATCGCAGTTATATCTTTAGTCTAGTGGCAGAAGTAGTGTGAGTTAGTTTCCAAGAGAGATAATGTATTGCGTTATGTCACAAGATATTTTAAGAACTTTTAGGCAAGCGCACAATCTCGTCAGATAGAGTGAAATAATTAATTAATTCAGTCGACACCCTTGGTGCTTTAACATAGGTTACGGTAGCCATCATGTGGCTCGTAAATTTATTTACTTAGCAATAAAAACATATTTTTTTGTTGCAAGAATGTCACTGCCGCAAGCAGTTGCTACGCAGCTCGTATATAAGACAAAAATCAATGATTCTACTGCTAAAAGCAGATTTACTTCTCATATTCTCTAATATCCACATAGCGCAGCGCAAGTCAATCTTAAAACGATTATTGACAGAATTGTAATCAGCCTTAGGTACGTTAAATATGACCACATTTTACACATAATACTTATGTAAATATAAACGTACTTTACTTAGCACGTATCTTAACCTTCCCACTCCGTGCTCAAGTTTCCCGTTAGTATATTATTAGCATGAACACCGAAACCCGTGTTCGTACGAAGCACATATTTGATACTGAGCCCAAAATCTTAAAGGGCATCAGTAAACATTGCGTTCACTTGCCTCCGTTACCTTCGCATATCGGCTTCATTCATTAACACGAGGGGACAAGTCATGAGATTCCACGGCATTAAAAGCAACTGGTTTTCAAAAAATCGTTTTTAACTAGTGACAATTATTCACAAGTATGTGCACTGCGCTTGCCATCGCGAGCATAACTGTAGGTATTCTAAATAATCAAATGCAGTTATGCACATTATTAATTGATTGCATAATTTCAAGACTAAAGATTTAATGTTAATACATTAAACTTTAGTCTTAAAATGACTTAACCAGACGGATTAGTCAGGGTTTTTGTACACAATTACTGCATCGATGATAGATACAAAAAGCTGATAATAATATGCCCTTGTCGTCGTTACGCTTCTGCATACTATAATGTTATGAAAACATTTATTTTTAAAGTAAAACAAGAAGCACAACACAGCTAGACTTAATGATACTTTGAGCACATTCTGCATAAATAGAAACACCAAAGATTAAATTATGTTCGGGTACTTTGAAATAACTAGGTACGCTTCAGAACGTTGGGACAACTACCATTTTAGTCTCCCCGTGAACATGGCTGCTGTAAAGCAACCGAAACGTCAGGGCAAAGTGTAAACTTAAATATAAATAGATTAAATTAAATTAAATAACTTAGATAGTAGTAAAGTTCAATAATAGTAGATTTCAAAATTATGTAATAAAAGTGTTTTAAAGTAAAATAAACAACGCGACAAAATCCGTATAAAGTGTTTTATTTCATTGTTAGAGAGTAATTTTTTAGAACTCTCATTAATAGTACCATCCAAAGCCGTGAGTTCCACCCGCAGCTAGCGTACGCTAGATGCTATAAGATACCTACTTGGACCGATAAAATTGATGCGACTATTATTATTTTGAGAACACAGAAACTTCAGTAGTATTTCAACAGGATATGGACATCATTTCAAATATTAGTACTTTCTTTAAAACCTTTACTTTACTTGTCTTTAGCTTTTCTTTCCCACGTAGACATCAAGAGCAAATAATATTTGGATCGACAATAAAAAAAGACATGCTCGCATGCTGCAAAGGTATGCTTTCTTAAGCAAAGTATATTAAAACTTTGCTCTATTGCACATGCTCTTTTATAAGCATAGTCTTTTTAGACATCGGTCGGATGGTCTTCGTGCGACAATGTCTGCCCGCCGAATCTTATACGTTTACACCGAATACCTAATATGTACATTGGGAAACTAGGTCGCGAAGCTCACTTGCTATCTTATCATCGCCATCGTTACACGTGATGTGGCAATCTACACAGTACATGAGAATATGAGTGGGTCATATGCCCCATATTTTTCATTAAATACTCTGATAAAGGAACTCCTTTGAACTTATCAGAGATTCCAAACTACCTATGTTATCTTCTTTAATTATAAGTCTGGCAAAGCTATATATAATTTTGTAATGTAAGTCTTAGTATTCAAGCAGTTTGAACTGTGCTATACAGCCATAGGTAAGCTCCCTATAAAGTGGAATAAACATAAATGAAGTAATAAAGTAAACATTTCACGCGTGTGATCTGAATACCACTACCTTATGCTTTATTGAGAAATAGATCCTATGTATCTTTCATTCAATGTATGTCTCTCAATGTGATATGTGTCCCTTTCAGTGATCGCATCTATTCTTGTTTTATTGGATAAATTATCCGTAGTATCATAGTGTCGCGCTTACAATCCCGAAAGGGCAAGTAGAAGATTACTTTTACTAGCTAAAACATAAATAGCGAAATATGGATGTCCTAATTAACATTTACATTTTGCTATGTTTTTAAATACTTCGTAATACGGGGTCATCTATTGAATATAGAAACTAGTAAATTTACGAATAAATACAATAGTTTCTAACTGCTTTAAATATAGATAAATATTATGCTTGATTTTTGTAATTGTTCTATAATATAATTTATAATTTATTTTTAATTTGATTTTGTTAGCAAGTAAGTTAAATTCTATGGGTTATAATTATAACCGAAATAAACGATTTATTATTATTATTATTATTCTTTTCTTTTATTTTCTCGGCTAGCCGGCAAGAAAAAGATGTTACGGGTCTAAGCCAAGTGAACATCAGAAATATGTATTTAGTTAGTCAGCGTTAGTTTGTACGACGTGAGTATGTGTTAATGGTAGAGTATTATCTGGTTTGCTTTGCAGGAATTTTCTTACCAGTCTATTATTATTATTCGCACTTTGAACGACCTGTCATTCGAACTCGAGATCTCATGCATAGAATTTCCCATAGAGACCGTAACTTCACAGCATTATAAAGAACTATAACAATGCTCAGATTTGGTATCTATGCATATGATATTCCACATAATAAACAATTAACCCTAATTCACTTCGTAAAACCATGTTGACAATAATGAGATGTTAAATTTATTCAATAGAGGTCACACCCATTGTATATCTACGATAGCATCAGAATTATGAGCCGTACCTTCATTTCTCTCACCCTCTTCAAAGGTTGCAAACTTGCAAAACTTCTCATATTTTCCAAGTCAACGTAAAAGGCCCAGAATTAATAAGGGTCTGAAATTATAACTAATTATCCAGATTAAGGATGAAGTTGAGTCTGTGGCGTCCCAGTGCAGCCAACCCAAACAAACAAATTTAAGCTTAACTTTCAAAACATTATCATGAAATTTGCAGGTATTTGCAAAAATTTGCCACCATTGTGTGGACGTGACTTCGCATCCGAGTCGGTAATTTTGCCGCTTTTTGCTGGGTGCAGATTTTCAATGATTATTTTGTTGGCCTGAACCCTTTTGGGGAATTTAAATGTCTAATGGTAATTACTGGGGATAAATTGACTTGTTACGCTTTTGTGGAAAAATTGTTTGGGTACTAAATGGAACCTTTAAATATATTTTATTAAACGCAGTTAGAGAATATTATTTTGTTTTCTGGAAAGTGGGGAAGGCCTTTGTTATACGTTTGTAGTTTATTACGCTGGAAACAAAAACGAGTCTGCAATATTTAAAATAACCTTGGATACAGCTACGAGATAACTTGATAACTTTATTTAAATAGTCAATTTTAGTTTTGAAATTAATTTTATTTTTATCTTTAATTAATATAGTTTTACACTGCATGAAAATTTGGTGTTCCTTTTCAAATTAGTTTTGGTATAAAAGCGTTTGTTAAATAACAAGTCGCTTGTTACGAACTTGTTAACGAACGTACCATAAGCGAGTACCTATTACATAATTATGTACATTCACAGGGCACAAAAGGGCAGCTAGAGGTGTATTTGACCCACAATACATTACAATATTTAATTATGTTCTGCACAGTTATATTTTTTTAAATTTTGTCGTGTCCATATTATTCGTAAAATTATTTTATGAGAATAAAATATTTGATTTTGAATTGGACCCACATTTTGCCTAATGTGGGTTTAGGACACAAGTAAAAGCAGACGAGCTTCATTAGATTTTGTTGTCTTAATAACCTATTATATCTCCAACGTGGGTATTGAAGAAAGCAGCCACATTCGCTTCCACTGCGCAATCGTTCTACAAATAATTACGTATAATAATCCGAGCTCAGCATGGGTGGGTTTTACTTCACAAAAAGTTATGCAAGGGCACTCTTGCATTAGGAATATGACATTAATGCAATAACACGGACTGTTCACAAAGCGAATGGCTATTGTGATGTAAAGAGCCCACTGGAAAATACTCGATGTGATGATAATAATGTGAAAGAATGCCATTGTTTGAAATTGTTTGTTTTTAGGGTTGCTTGCGTTTAGTAACAAAAATAACTAAGTGCGAGTCGCGCTCGTGTATCATAGGTTCTGTATATAATAAAGCTAGCCGAAATCACATTTTATTTATGTATTTGAAGTATTATATACTTAAGAGTTTACTTTACACCAAGGTTAAAGCTTCTACGTATTACCGTTTCCTATTGGGAGTAAATTAATTTTCTCTATAGATACCTAAATTTATCAACCTTTTTACTAGTTTTGCGCTAAACTTTGCGATTAGGTTTGGGTTGCCACAAAAAAGTCCTTATATATAGTGTCACAGAAAACTGTAGGAATAGTTTTAGCCAGCATCTATTACAATAAAAAATAGAGTCCTTTAAACATGGGACAATAATAAACCTTAGATTATTGAAACCCTAAACACTTAAAAAGACAATCAAAGCATTGACGTAAATTCTACACAATCGTGTTATAAAAACATAATGACATCAAAAATACGACTGCCTTATACATTCAAACTCCAAAATCCATAGCAGATATTACATAGAACTCTGATAAAATATAAAAACCAAATGTACCAAGCACAACGAAAACCCCTTTACAATTTACCCGCACATTATCGATCAGAAAACCCATCTCGTAGTATCAAAGTAACATTCACTATCATCATTGTCTCCAAAACACTGGCTTTGCGTAAAAATGTAGCACCGTAAGAAATTTCTCACCACCCAATAATCGTAAACACAATTTTTCGCCCGTCTGCCAACAAACACCTACGAGGAAACGAGATAAAAATATAGAATGCCCAAAGAGCAAGCGAGGTGTCTATAAAATTTTCGCTGGAGCTCTCAACACTCGTTTTGCGTAATTTATGATGACCTTAGCAGACTTAAATGCTTCGGTATTTAACGAAGCATTTTTATTCAGAACTACTGTTACAGTTGAGAATATTTTCTGAATAATTTTCTTCGTTGTGAAACGTTTTTATTTGAAATGGTGGGTTGATATGGTGGGTTTTGTAACCAAACAATATTTTAACACCTCTTCTTGCCTCGATGGCCTTGGTTGTGAAGTCCTGGATACGATTGCCAGATCGTGCAAAATGTTTTTGGATTTTCTTATTAGGGCATTCACAGTACGAAGTCTGTAAATGTTCACTGTAGACGGCGATAAGCCTGCGACTACGTTAGACCTCAAAAATAGCTGGCGCAATGCGGGTGTATTAAACCTTTGCCTACAATTCAGGTATATTCAGGCGTGAATTCATGTAAATGTGTATTCAAAACAATTATTAAGTCATAGAAATAATTTCATCTTGTGTGAAGTAATTTATGCGCAAGTACAACTATAAATTGGAACGTCTCAAGTTCGTTTTATTATTTCAACTGAATCTTATAAAGCTTAGACTTTAGAAATCCTGCATCTACTTTTAAAAACACATTAGCAGATTGCTTAAATAGAGTATTTTTCTTTTGTGTTTCTGATCACCTATAAATGAGGATAATTTTGTTTCACCGCTTTATCATTCTTAAAATGTCTATTATAGATTTATAACCATAATATTTTCCAATATCTACTTTAAAACATTAAGCGAACATTTTCCAAAAGAAATAATTTATGACGAAGCTTCGAAAGTGCTACAAGTTGCTCTTCTGAAAGTGTCGGGTCGAGACACTTTGACGTCTCAGCCCAGACGGCTACACCCTCTCGTAATATAACAAATTTTTATATACAGCCTTCGAGTTTTACTATATTTTTTTATTTAAAATAAATGTATGGAAGATGACAGGTTTTAGAAATGCCTAGTGGTCATAAACGTGATACGAATTCTTATAAAGCTTGAAAAGCCTTGTTACTACAAAATGATGTTTAAGTTAAACACTGTCTAAAAATACCGTCGCTTTTGAATAACGATAACAATTAAAATTAAACAAACTTTATACGAGTTTTATCACGTTGTTTATTTAAACACTATTATAACATAATTTTGAAACTTTAAACTACAATTATTAAACACTTTAACTAGTTACTGTTCACTTCAATTTAAGCTATTTAAATCATATAACTATTTAGATTTAATTTTACACTTTCCCCTATATTTCGGTTGAATCCGTATAAAGTTTGATTAATTTCAATGTATTTAACATTAGCGTAAACGTAAGACAATATTATATAAAGATAACAATTCTAAACAAATCTTTATTTTAAAGGAAGTGTTATAAAGTTGATTTTATGTGGACGATTTACCGTTTTTCTACTTTATTAAACTATGTCGTATATACTCAATCAAAATTATATAACTTACTGCCATCTGAAGTTCATTATTTTTATACAGAATAAAACTAAGATGACATCATGAGGTCTGCCGATGGTATCAAATTACCGCTATCTGAAAACGTGTGCAAAACCAGATCGCGCGTTGCCAATCGTGTAAAAAAGAACAAAGTAGTGCAACATAAGAGACAAATATTAGATACCTATCTCTGCCAAACTTCTTATATAGCCTCTGTTGTTAATTTTTTTCATAGATTGGTGTCTCTAAGCTAAGCGAAATCGAATTCTAAATAGTTGCCTTAACGTAACTAAACTTTCATCAATCACGCTGCAAAAAAAGAATCGTTTTGCTGCCAGCATTTAAACCAAAAGCATAAAAATCAAAAATGCACTTTATACAACTCGCTCCTGGCCAATTTAATATCAAACCGTCATCAACTAGTGCTGACATTCAGAAAACAATGTACGCTCAATGAAACGAAGGCCGAAAGCGATCGCCGAATGCCGAACGCCGAATTTACGAGCGAGCTTATCGGCTGGCCCTTCGTAATACGATGATTCGCATTTTACTGTCCTTGCCTCCGGTGTCCATGAATAAAAAAGTCGGCTTTATATTTAGTAAATGGTATATGTAGGAAGAGATTTTCGGCGCGAGTGATATTTGTTCAGAAAACATCCGCTGTATATTGGGCATTGGGAACACCTACGGACAATATACAATTCGTAAAATGATAACCTTTATAGACGATGACGTAAGCAAACATTTTGCCCTGCCTTTATAAAGCCTTATAAAGGCAGGGCAAAATGTTCGGGAGGTATACAGCCGTATACCTCCCGAAGGGCTTACATAAGTGTATTACACATTTAAGTTTTGTTAGTATATTTAAAATTGAAGAAGCAGCGATATCTCAGTGGGGAGACTAACAGACTGCAATGCAGAGGGTCTCGGGTCGAACCCACGTCGCGCACCTCTGATTTCAGGACGTTGTATGACTTTTCGAAATTATGTGCGTATTGATTGACAATTATCGCCTGCTCCGTGCCTCGGAGAGCACGTTAAGTCGTCGGTCCCGGCTGCCATGAACATCTGTGGCAGTCGTTATTGGGAAGTCAGTGCCCTATAATACCCTGACTCTGGTCTAGCCTTAGGGTATCGTTAGCCTTCGGGTTGCGAAGGCCAAGTGGCAGCCGCTCCGTGTAAAAACTGATATCACGTCAAATCCGGTTAGACCAGAAAAGACGACCCCAAGTGACTTGGGAATAATAAAGGCTAAGGAGAAGAAGTATATTTAAGATCGAACGAAATATGAGTGTGCCGTCCGCCTATCAGGCATACCTTTAAACTACATGCACTTGTCTTCGCAGACTTTGCCACCTCAGTAATAATGAAAAATATCAGTTCTGTAGTTATTCGACGTTTTTCCTGTCTTTTAACTCCGGCCATGACAAACGGCTAGTGGCAATAAATGTATGTATGTATATTTCTTTTTTTATTGTATTGCGTAGAATCAAATGTGTTAATAATTATATTTTGTACAGATGCCACAGGCATTAAAACAAGGGATATCGCAAATATTTATATAAAAAGGTAACTTTGTTTATTCTTTGATATTATTATCTATCATAAGATAAAATAGCATCGCTCTAGTTATATACGAGGGTGCGTTTTTAAGTTCGCGGAATGGAGGGTATGGAAGGTGGTGGGGGTGCTTGTTTAGTCACTAACGTGTTTAGCAACTAATAATTAGTATATATACCGAGTATTATCATAATGAGGTCATTAGTCTTTGAACTATCGTCCCTCAAGCAACTCAATCTGGAAGAAATTGTGAAGTATGGAGAAAATCGAGTTCCGCGCCGTTATAAAGTTCCTTACCAAGCAAGGAAAAAATGTTCAAACCATTTTGGAAGAGATGTCATCTGTATACGGGGACTCTTGTCCAGGAAAAACCATGGTATACAAGTGGCACAACCTCTTTAAGCAAGGCAGGGAATCAATTGAAGACGATTCCCGGCCTGGGCGGTCTGTTGAGGTCACCACTCCAGATCTTATCGAAAAAATCGAAAAATTAATATTGGAGGATGCACGTTTGAAGAAAAAACAAATCGCAGAGATGGTTGGAGTATCTGAAACGACCATTTTTAAGGTTCTCCATGATCATCTCGGCATGACAAAAGTCAGTGCAAGATGGGTGCCTAGAATGCTCACACCGCCTCAAAAACAGAAGCGCGTCGAGTGTTCGCGTGCGTTTTTGAGCCAGTGTAATGAAGACAAGGATGGTTTTTTGGAGCGAATTGTTACTGGGGATGAAACTTGGGTTCATCACTATGAACCTGAGTCTAAACAAGATTCCATGCAGTGGCATAAAAAGGGTACACCACCGCCTAAGAAATTCAAGGTGTCGCAATCGGCGGGAAAGCTCATGGCGACAGTTTTTTGGGACACAGAAGGAATTTTGTTGGTTGATTACAAAGAAAAAGGTGTTTCCATAACCGGAGAACACTACGCTTCAATTTTAGAGCAGTTAAAAGAGGCAATCAGAGAAAAAAGAAGAGGAAAATTGACCAAAGGTGTCCTGCTCTTGCACGACAATGCTCCTGTTCACAAGAGTCGAGTTGCGTTGGCTGCTTTGCACAAGGTGGGCTTCGATATCATTGATCACCCACCTTATAGCCCAGACTTGGCTCCCAGCGACTATTATCTCTTTCCAAATCTGAAAAAAGACCTTCGAGGAAAGAAATTTTCAACAGATGAAGAAGTGAAGGATGCAGTTTCGGCGTATTTTTCAGAGAAAGACAAAACATTTTTTTATGAAGGTATTCATAAGTTAATTCATAGATCTGAGAAATGTATTAGGGTTTCAGGTGAATATATTGAAAAGGAAAAATAATTTTGTAATATTATTTCATCCCCTTCTATTCCATTCCGCGAACTTAAAAACGCACCCTCGTATAAAAGGTTAAACCAGAACTGTATCACTCTTACATTAGGCCAATTATGTTTAGAACGTAAGTAAATTTTGTTTTCTTCTGGGCGTTCTTATAAAGGCAAGCAGCTATTAAATGTTTCTTAACAGAAAAACCAAAAACATTTTCACGACTCGGTACATGAACCTAGAATCTCACGATCTATAATTACATAAGCACTGATTCTTAAATCACAGGGTAGATTGGATCGAGCAAAATGTTATTAAATTATATACATTATTCTCAGTAACAACACAGAGTCTGAATGTGTACCCGGCATACAATAACCTCTCTCCAATTCATCATAATCATCTCAGCAAACATCCATTGCTGGACATAGGCCTCCCCCAAGGGTTTCCACACACAAAAAAATTAAACATATCCATCAGAACACAACTGTGTTACACCCCTGCCTATTCGGGGAATATAATATACTTATTGAACTATTCAAACGAGATAATGAATATAACCGCAATATTAACATCAATTATTGTGCAGAGCATACACGGATGCTGTGTAAACAATCCGATCAACCCGGTGCCTGTATCTGACGCGCGTTAACGCTATTGTTTTGCCCCCGACACAGCCTGTCAAATTACCGTCCACTCGGCACGGGTCGTGTGTGAAACGGATTTATGTACACGTTCCATACAGATAATTGGGATATATAGATACTTGAGGTTTTGAATGTGTTTTAATAGGATAATTTTTGAGTCAAGAAGTGTGCTTGGGAGGCAGGACATACTTCAATCACATGGGATTTCGTTTCAACTGAGAAAATCAGACTGGGGAAGTAGCTCTGGTGCACATCCTTTTCTATAATTATACCAGCTATTAGCACATTCTTCTCCATAATTATACCATGATATCGCATCTCCTTGGAACCCAATCTTTCAGTTATACGAAATAGGTACGCTGTGTCTTCTAGTGTCTTTGGAGGCCATTTACAGACTGCTCTTCTCTTCAAATCTACGGATTCCGTTCTCGTTGTAACAAGTTTCCTTGTGCCCAAGTGACACTATCTTTACGAGAGCAATAAAACCACTCACCACCCGCAACTCCGTCAGGTGTTAACAATAACGCCCACAGATAAGCAGTCTTTGATCTCGCTAATCAATCAAAAGTGACTGAATATTTTATCACTAGTTAACCCGCGCAACTTCGTTTGCTTCATATAAGAGAATCTTACCCGTTTTTGCAACATTTTTAATTGGTGCACCGTTCCTATTGGTCGTAGCGTGATGCTATATAGCCTTCCTCGATAAATTGGCTATCCAACACTAAACTATTTTTTTAATTCCAACCAGTAGTTCCTGAGATTACCGCTGTCAAGCAAACAAACAAACTCTTCAGCTTTATAATATTAGTATAGATTTGGATGAATATAATATCTGACTTCCCCTTATGCAAAAAACTGTCAGACCAGTGATCTCTGTCCCCAACGCCGACATAATTTGAGTCCATTTTTGTTAATTCAGCAATGTGCCACTGACATCTCTGTACTTCTTAAGCAATGATAACTGCATACCATCTAAAAGGCTGTATGCTAGTTAATCGCCGTAACTATAGAAACCATATCAATATTATTGAAGTTTACCAAGAACTGCACGATATGGGCAGACAGTAATTTTACTTTTTTACGTTGAAGGCTAGTATAATCTCCAATACGTCAGGGACCTTTACTTAACACCATAAAGCACAGACATTTTACATCCAAATAAACACATATACGTCACCGAATTCACACATCAAATCCTCGAATCCCTACAAAGCTGCCAGCAAATTGGCAAAACATATCGGAAGCTAAGCTTCGCCAGACGGACTGGCAGTCTGGCAAGTCTGGCGGTGGTCTGGCGTGGCAAAGAAATCGATTGAAGTATAGCTGCCATACAATCTCGGTGGTGAAAGCAACAGTTCCGATCGGATGCTTCTCAATACTCTACTTGTGGGGGCATTAAGCCAGCGGGCGTGGGCGCTGAAACGTATTATCTCAAGGAATTATTTAAAAATGCTTTATATTGAACTACCTTCTTTTTGGAATGACGAAACCGTTAGGTACATAAAATTGCATTTTAACAGATTTGTTATTGAATTCAGGTTTTTAATATTTCCTATTAGTCCAATTGGAAAAACTATTTATGCTATAAAAGATTTATAGATGCAAGTTATATAACATTATTTATAGCGAACAGTGGCGACAAAGCTGTAAATTGCAAAAACAATAAATATTTGGTACATTATTATGAAAAATATATAAAAATATCTTATTTATTTGTGACACATCAACCTAGACTTTGAACTATTAGAAGTTGAACGCTGCAAATAGTGCAAGTGCGTTATATTTTATCATTATATCGACACCACTATGCACTGTCCCTTGCCGACAATTCTCTATTTTGTATGCAGCGTAGTTATGCGAATATAGGGTGTCTAAATTGATGTGTAGCCGTGTGTATATTTCATGCATTTACGTATATCTTCCTGTTTCCAACTTCTAAGTAACTCGATTGAAAAATGAATAATTCTGATAATCAGTTTATAAAACTTTTACAACAAACGAAATATCGTAATGCGATGGCACATTCCGCTGAGATTAATATAATTTTCTATACTTTTTTAAGAGTATTCTAGAATACTTGTATTTAATTACGTAAGGCATTAATTGCAATTACAAAACCAACAATGCCAAAAATCGCTCAGCTTAGACAAGCCACGCTGTTCTTATAGCCGAACCAGCAAATCCAGCGCGGTCGCGGCTCCAGATAAAGGCTTCCAGTGTTTTACAGAGCCGCTGGAACCGTCGAGTGAACAGTTAGACCAGACGTTTGAACTAAACGGGCTTATAACTTTATTCAATGTCTTATAGTTGTAGGTATATCGTGTAACTGATAAGTGTGGTCATGTTGAAAGATTGTAAGGATTTCATTGCAAATACGTCACGTCAAGTTAAAACAGCTTTATATAGCTTTACTATACTAATATTATGAATAGGAAAGATTTCATATATTTTTTTGTTTTCTGTTTTTAACGTTTTTACTCAAAAACTAAACAACCGATTTAAAAAGTTATATTATAACCGAATAATATACATGTCTATATTTTATTTTAAAAAAACTGTTACTAACATTATCTAACCGAACAAGCGAAGCCGCGGGGAATAGCTAGTCAGAGTATAAAGTAATCCTAATATCTATATATTAATACGTGAAGCAAAAACTTTGTACCCCTTTTTACGAAAATTGTGCGGACGGTGAAGTATGATATTTGGCACAATTAAAGTTTATATGAAGAAGGAGGGGCGAATCCTAGTATTTTTATAAAATATGCATTAGAAATACATAAAATTAATGAAAAAACACTACACGTGTGTGCGTGTAGTGCATCATCATGCATTTGACACACGCAGTCGAATCGCGTTCGTAGTATTTCGACATTGTTCGTCTGACGTCGTACAATTCTTTGTAACTATGGTTACCCATATCTTATTTATATGTCATAGAGAAAAATAGAAAAAAAAGTAACAAGCTTAGAAGTTCTAGTCGAATTTTGACCACTAGGCGACCGCTAGTAGTAATAAATACACATTCTACTCCCATACCTATGTAATTGCGAATCCTGTACTTGAAGTCTCGAATTGATTCCCGAAGTCGGGCCTATTGGGATTTTTAGTAAAATTCTTAGTTGCAACACGGCCTCTGGTTTTGTGTTTGGTATATGGTAATGAACTCGTCCTACCGCAAATCTGGGTGCACTAAACCGCTGCCAACCATTTTCAGAATACAGGCGAAACACTATGTATGAATCATCAATCATTATAATGTATTATATGGGGAAATCCATGAATTTTCATTTGAATGCCGGCAATTATTCATGGGCACTACAGCTCATGGAAGCAGAGCAGAACTGAACGACTATATGACACCGAAAAATATACACTTTGAAATTAAACTACTATATACGGATTTTATCGCGTTGTTTATTTATCACTGTATTACAAAATTTTGAAAATATTACTCTACTACTACTATTGATTTTATTTGACTAATTTATAAGCTAATAAAATTATTTAAACTATTAAATCTATTTATTTTTGGTTTACACTTTCCCCGACGTTTCGGGTGCTTTTCAGCAGCCATGGTCACGGGGAGACTAAGATGGTAGTTGTCTCAATG
This sequence comes from Catocala nupta, assembly GCA_963675205.1. Classification (NCBI taxonomy): domain Eukaryota; kingdom Metazoa; phylum Arthropoda; class Insecta; order Lepidoptera; family Erebidae; genus Catocala; species Catocala nupta. The sequence continues at coordinate 25,280,911 of OY776090.1, read as the reverse complement.
TTCCAGTGTAGTTATTTCAAAGTACCTGAACATAATTTAATTATTGGTGTTTCTATTTACGCAGAATGAGCTCAAAGTATCATGAAGTCTAGCTGTGGTTTGTTTCTTCTTGGGTTTGACTATTTGAAGTACTGGATCCCAAGCTGGTGGTACATTCCAACCATCTTCTCTATTGAAATTGGGATGTTTTTTAATTTCAATAGCCTCGCGAAGCATCCTTGGCAGGAATCGGTGTTCTTTAGCGAGAATCTGTGGTTTGTCAAATCTCAGGTAGTGGTTGGTCCCCTGTTGTACGTGTTCACACACAGCAGACTTCAACGAGCGTTTGTGTTTTACGTCAGCTATGTGTTCTTTTATGCGGGTGCCTATGCTTCTCTTGGTTTGACCAATGTATGAGAGTCCGCAGTCACAATCTATTTTATAGACCCCTGCATCTTGTAAAGGTAATTGGCACTTGACGGATGGTAAAAATTGACTTATCTTCGTTGGCGGCTTGAAGTATGTGTTGATTGAAGCTCGCTTCAAGATGTAGCCAATCTTGTCAGTGACACCCCTTACATAAGGCAGTATAGCAGGCTGGCGCTCGACTGTGGCTGGCTTTTCTCGGGATCTGTGACAGCGGCGCGGCTGTTGGAGCTTGTTGTCTTGCAGTACTTGCTTGACATGTTGAAGCTCGGCGTCCAGGTGTTTTATATATGGAGGACTTCGAGGCTCGAGCTTTACAGACTGCCCCCATCACACCCAGGATTTATAAGAGGTTTGTAGATGATACTTTTACAATATTACCAACAGATAGTGTTAGTGTATTCCTAGAACATCTTAATTCCATTAATAACAACATCCAATTTACTATGGAATTAGAGGCAAATAATTCATTAGCATTCTTAGACGTACTTGTCATCAGGAATCCTGATCATACTTTGAGCCACACCGTGTATAGGAAAAAGACCCATACAAATAGGTACTTGAACGGTGAATCTCACCACCATCCTAAACAGTTAGCTACCGTGGGAATGTCTTTGTTTCAGAGAGCCCACGGGATCTGTGACAAGAAACACCTGGACGCCGAGCTTCAACATGTCAAGCAAGTACTGCAAGACAACAAGCTCCAACAGCCGCGCCGCTGTCACAGATCCCGAGAAAAGCCAGCCACAGTCGAGCGCCAGCCTGCTATACTGCCTTATGTAAGGGGTGTCACTGACAAGATTGGCTACATCTTGAAGCGAGCTTCAATCAACACATACTTCAAGCCGCCAACGAAGATAAGTCAATTTTTACCATCCGTCAAGTGCCAATTACCTTTACAAGATGCAGGGGTCTATAAAATAGATTGTGACTGCGGACTCTCATACATTGGTCAAACCAAGAGAAGCATAGGCACCCGCATAAAAGAACACATAGCTGACGTAAAACACAAACGCTCGTTGAAGTCTGCTGTGTGTGAACACGTACAACAGGGGACCAACCACTACCTGAGATTTGACAAACCACAGATTCTCGCTAAAGAACACCGATTCCTGCCAAGGATGCTTCGCGAGGCTATTGAAATTAAAAAACATCCCAATTTCAATAGAGAAGATGGTTGGAATGTACCACCAGCTTGGGATCCAGTACTTCAAATAGTCAAACCCAAGAAGAAACAAACCACAGCTAGACTTCATGATACTTTGAGCTCATTCTGCGTAAATAGAAACACCAATAATTAAATTATGTTCAGGTACTTTGAAATAACTACACTGGAACATTGAGACAACTACCATCTTAGTCTCCCCGTGACCATGGCTGCTGAAAAGCACCCGAAACGTCGGGGAAAGTGTAAACCAAAAATAAATAGATTTAATAGTTTAAATAATTTTATTAGCTTATAAATTAGTTAAATAAAATCAATAGTAGTAGTAGAGTAATATTTTCAAAATTTTGTAATACAGTGATAAATAAACAACGCGATAAAATCCGTATATAGTAGTTTAATTTCAATGAATAACATTCGCGTAAACAGAAGACAATATTAAATATACACTTTAATATTACGTTATGTATTTAACGAATACCTAAGCGGATATCAATATTTTTGAAGTGAAAACTTCTTTAGGCGTGTTGAGCATTTTTTGGGTGAACAAAAATCATGGAAATCGCGTCATCGTCACCGAACGCTTTCCATGAGTTATATGTATACTGTGTATATATGTGTACTTTTTGGGTGAACAAAAAACATGAAACTCGCGTCATCGTCACCGCACGCTAGTTACTTAGTTTTCACTTCTATCGTCAGTCCCCAAAGACTGCACCGCATGTTCTTTTTTATTTGTTTTATAATAAGACAACTCCTACACTAGGAATAATTCCTATATCGCGGGGGACTTTACAAACATTGAAAGGACGGACACAGAAAACACCCATACTCGGAACAACCATTTGTGGATCTCGCAAATTTTTGTACCGCGCCGAATTCGGACCCACAACATTGGCAACCCACTATGCCTTCAGTGCAGTCAAACATCACATCATAATGCTATGCTAATTACATTAATGATATTAAAAATCACATCATGACAATGGTTAATTGCTAATGAAACACAGATCACGAACGAAAATTAATTTATCCGCACACGTATTAATTATGTAATTAATTTATCGTCGTTATTAATCAAGTTTCAATTAATCATTCATCATTGTTAATGTACTGGATTTATTTAGTGTTTACTTAATGTCATTGAAAAGTTCAGATAAACGAGATTTATGCAAGATATTAATTATCGAATGCCTCGATAACGCAGCGGTTATAAATGAGACAAGTGCAAAGTGAACATATGTGAAATTATATAGAGTCTAAGCTCCATGTTAACTTTTCAGGTCTCGGCGACACATACCTTAGGCTTAGTAGAGACAACCAATAACCAAAATTAAATGTAAATTATTCTTACTCTTATATTGGGTTTTCCTCTTAAGAGATCTCAGTTGCAGCAAGGAGTCTGGAACTGTGCCCTATGGACGGTCATTAGCTCACCTTTTATCTGGAGAAAGGTGGATGGAATTCTCCTCTACCTAAGCTTTTAAAGAATATAGGTGTGAGATCATGATTGTTATAACTAAGGATGGATCTCTCTTTCTTCAAGGCTGTATATCCCACATGGTGGTAGGGTCAGCCTTCTTGCTCTTGCATTTTGCTTTATCCTCAACATTGTCTTCAGACTACTATCGATAAGTTATGTATTAAATGCGCCCTTTATTTTTATTTAACAGTTTACATCCATAGTTTCGTTTTCGTGTCATTGAAACATATATTACTCAAGGATAGTGTAGCTTTCTATCGGTGAAAGGATTTTAGAATTGGTTCTTTCATTTTTGCAATTAATGTTAACAACGAAATCTTCTAATATATTACCATGAAACTATATAGAAGAAATCACGTGTTAAGAAGCATAAAAATATAATGCCACAAGCATTACATTTTGGCTTCTTACATCTTCTCTCTAATCCAAAATGACAAAGAAAGAATAAAAATACAATGTTTTGTGTTACACAAATAGATGTCCAAACAATCGTTCCCGGAGATAGAATGCGTCCACGATTCGTGAATACCATTATACGTTGATGAAATTGTTTCATAAACAATACGATTTGATCGCGTCTCTCGGTTATTTATTTAACCTAAATAAGCCGTATTTTGAATAGATTATTGGATTTTGAGAATGCGTAGGAGGATATTGTGTTTGTCATGCTTAAGACAGGATTAATTAACCTAGAAACGTAACAAAGAGCTTCTTTATAAAATGGCCGATGTAGTATTATTGATCTTTTTCATATATATTATTATGTGTTTTTCTTATATAGATTTCTAGTCAAGTTTCGATAGGCTGAATATTAGTGTTTCTATAAACCGTCTTATATCTGCCCTCTGCAAAAGAAACGGTTTTTTTATTTTGTCTGGATATCAGAATATATTAGTAGGGAATCCCTGACGTAGGCATGACTAGATGTTCACGACAGCCAGTATAGAGGGTTTGATAGGCTCTCTGCAGCACAAATAAGTACCCAAGCCTTACATATTTTTTGTCATACCATAGATACTCAGTTAAATTAGATTTTTTTAAATTTCTATCGGAATGGCTTTCTTTCGCAACCTACTGTACAATACAGTTTCGCTACTAACCATGTATAATTTAGTTTTATAACAACTAGGTGGCATACCTATAGATAAAAAAAAGTAATTATCATAGCAAACGCATACAATACCAGGCTTTTCTTTAACGCCAACCCTTCAAATCTGAACATAACTTATTTCGTATTTAAACTTGAACTAATATTAAACTTAACTTTTGGCAATGGACAGCATTGCAAAATTTATACATTTCAACCACTGTAGTAATTATTCATAACCCTAAATCTTCTACTAATTGGTGAAAATCTTCACATTTCAACCAGTGATTAAATATACATACATATAGTCTCACGCTTATATCCCCAAAGGATTACATAAACATTTGAATACTCAGCTCAGCTATGGTTTTACGGCACACATAATCAGGACAAGCTTACCTCTACTGACTGTGAGTGTGTGTCAGTGAACTGTGGTTCCAGAAAAACCCAATATCAATTTCAAACATCGATCCAGATCTCTAACCGAAGACCTGCACAGCAGTCGCATTCCCTACTTTTACGCCATCTACTCTTATAATTAAACAAGACCTTAAAACTCCCAGTTTCCCAAACTCAGTGTTTAACTTAACACCTCCGCAGTACGCAAGATACACAGCATAACGAGGGACTATCTGAAGCATTGTGTCAGTAATTACGGGTGTGTACTTGTGTATTTGTGTACTGGTGTACTTGTGTTGTGTACCTTGTACCTATAATATCCTTACGGATAAATATTGACTGTCGCTATTGAACACATTGGTTTACAGTTTGGCAAGCAATTCGGGCAGCTGTTGTGATTAAACGCCAATAGCAATGAAGGGGCAGCGTACTGGTTGATTGTTTTATCGATGAGGTTAAGGATCGGCGACGAGGTCAAATTCTGGATGGGTGACCATATATTTTAGGTATATATAAAGATAGCTGGCTCGATACAATTCGTCGTCCTTGTCATTGAGAGTAAATATTCTCCCGAAAAGATGCTATATAAAACACTACCTACAGTTTACGTTTTACAAAATGGCAGCGAAATGGCCTTCATGATGGTTAATGTTAGCCGTAGCCTCTACTCGCTGGCAATACCAGAAACATCGTTCGTTGCCGAATCTTGGCCAAAGAAATTAAAGATATCCCATCTTTCATTTCTAAAGCGTATAGGAGTAAAAGAAAGCGGTATATGGACCTCCCATACCATTACACACTGGAGATAAGACAGTGTTACAAGGTTGTTACTTCTCAGATCATACGACAAATAATTAGCAACTTCTCGCCCTTCCATTCGAAAATAATTATATTTCTCATATTTTACCAAATTAACAGCCTATTAATTAATTCTCTATACCTTTTTTAAAGTGGGGCATTATAATAATGGCATTCCATTTACGCGTCCTTTGCGAGAATAACGGTATGCCGAGCTCACCTGATAAGAAATGGAATGTCCCTGATCCTACCGACTAAACCTACCACGGTGTTCCAGCACATTGACTTGAAAGGTGGTAGGATTGCTGAAGCTGGCAATTCTATGTACCTAAGTCTACAAATACGTCGGCCAACAAATTTCTCCGTATGTCAGATCCCATATCTAACAGGCCACAACAGACGCGCGAACACCGTAGGCTCGTCTCCGCAAACATTAGTCACACACACACGCACGCACACACGATGTAGCACAACACTACTCGACCGCAGACTGTTGTAGTTTGTAATAGGTACAACACTAGTTAGATTAATGTTGCTGTAGGTGTGAGACGCAATTATTGTTGAAACAACAACTGTTTGATTTTCTTCATTCGTTACGTAGTTAGATTTTAGCACTAGAAATGCTGAGCCACTCATAACCATTTAAATTTCTAAATCCGAACGAGTCCTACTAATCTTATGGATTTCATAGTTTGTAAAGTTGTTTAGTAGTCAATCACGCGTAAACTGTTGAACGAATATGCATGAAACTCGACACATAGTGACATATATAATTATAATATATGAATACATAGAATATTTTTATCGTGGTATACTTTTCTGTTGTATTAATGCGAGCAGAAATTAGAACTAAAATACTTTTGTTTATTACACTAAAATTTCGCCAATCTAAAACATATTGAGAGTTGCATATTGACTGTATGGTGATACGGAAAATGTTAGCTAGAAAAGACCAATAACACTTTGGTTGACCCGGGAACATGACTTCACACGATCAGCCGTAAACGTAAACGCTATTATACGCCAGAGGACCATCAAGACTGTCTATAATTTATAATATACTTGTAATCAAACAAGATCCTACCCTTTTTGAAGCCGGTAAAATGCATCAATGCGCACTGCGCAGTAGGTAAATATCAACGAGCATTAAATGAATACTAAACATTGTTAAATTAATAAAGAACTTGCTAGAAAGAGAAAAAATACGGAAGAATTTACGAACTTAAACTTGGCCGTGAACTTGTAATCTTCGCTTTTCATTACGCGCTTGGCAGGACTCCAACACTAGGTTTCATTTGAAGGCAAGGCTACAAGTACGAGGCTGATAAAACTTTTATTAATCCATTGGAGTATTGACCGCGAGCTGTTGTTTTATATGAGATTCTTATAAACATAGCTTTATGTTAACTCTTTATATATTATAGGCTGGGCAAAGATTTATTATAGCCACTGCCACATGTACACACAGTATATTTTCTGTTTTGATCTTACTTAAGAGGAAGGGTACTTACTCTAATTTAAAATGCCTTTATCTAACTTATAAATTCTTTAAAGAAATATTTATTCTCTTCGCCGAATTTGAGAATTACAATACTCAGAGGGACAATTCTCGTAACAAAACTATTCAACAACAGTTCCGACCTAGTTTAATTTCATCGTAAAATTTTACTGAAATGAAATTTATTTTCACATTTGACGTTTATTCTAATTTAGGAGAATATAACTTGTGATAATTAAGACACTTCAACTAAATCAGCATTTTATTGTGTACCTACAGTTTTTTTAGTTTAGAATTACAACACTGGTTGTTTATTAATAATAATTCACACTATGTTTGTTCCTTAGATAGATTGCCGAGCCTTATGTCTTTTGTTTTAATGTTAGTAAAACTTGTCGCAATAAAGCTCGGATAGAGACGATATATAAAATAACAATCTACTATCAGCACTCAGAATCACTTTTCCAAAGCCAGGTTTCTAACAAATTGAATGATGACCCCTCAGTTTCATATGTATATATACCACTATTAGTAAACATGAACGAATAAATACAGCAACTACACACGTTTAGGTACACCTTATCTTATATACGGCCTTAAGCCCCCCACCTTCCCTCCCCTGCAGACGTGGCGACAGATTTACGGATGCCGGACGACACTGACCTCGTAATTTTACAGCGTATCTCGTATCGTTCGGCTTTTATTACATTTTCCCGAACCCTAAAGGTGAAAGGTTCGAATCTTGGTAAAATGAGGATTGATAAGGCCTATAGATTTGTGTGGTAGGGTTTTTGCAATAGTTTGTCGCATCGGAAGGTGAATGCCCTTATTTATATATATACAATTATACATATCTTTATGTATGTTATACTCACGCTTGCTTCCGGACGGGTAGACGGTGACTACCGATCTCCAATTACTAATGTCTTTACCTTTCTTGCTTCGTTGATTTCCATCGTATTAATAACTGTGGTAAGGTTACTCCTAAAATTCATCGGTTTAAAAGCACAATATATATAAGGTCAACATATATAATATAATATTGCCAAAATCATGAATAATGTTATTTATAAACTATCTTATATACCTGTGATGTAAGAGATTTAAACTGAAGCATATATTACGTTGCTGTAGTCCTTTTAGTCAAACTAATATGTATCAGTAAACCAACTAAAACTTGTAATTGATTTACTTAAATTCAATGTATATGTTTACACCTTGTACATATAGAAATTATAAATGAATGACAATTAAAAAGAGTGCCTGTGAATTTCCTGCCGGTATTTTCTTATAGGCCAACCATTTGCCTGAATCTACTTAAATATAATTTAGGTAAATTCACTAAACTCACAACATTGACGTTCATAAGTTTTACTTTGTGAACTAAAGGAATAAATTATATTTGACGCATGTTTTATGTTACCTAGACTGGTACGAGTACATACATAGTACCTATATATTAATACGTGAAGCAAAAACTTTGTACCCCTTTTTATGAAAATTGCGCGGACAGAGGAGTATGAAATTTGGCACAGTTAAAGTTTATATGGAGAAGGAGGGGCGAATCCTAATATTTTTATAAAATATGCATTAGAAATACATTAAATTAATGGAAAAACACTACACGCACACAACCATGCATTTGACACACGCAGTCGAAGCGCGTAACTATGGTTACATACATCAATATATAATGACATAATATATTACATAGATAAGACACTATAATTATATATCAGCAATATCTTACAGGTAAACTTTGGTCGCATTTCGAGCACTCAGCGACCGCTAGTATCAGTAATTTGGTGACATATACAATATTCAAACAGTATACTAACTTACATTCTAAGAAATCTGAATGTTAACGGTGGTTATGCCTGCACATCGTCGAAAATGTTTACCATAATCTGTATACAAGTTTTTTAACATCACTTAACTTCGAACATAGAATTCTTTATCGCTTTGATATCCCATATCAGTTTTTTGTTTAAAACAAAACCTTTGAAAGCTCAGCTAACGATAGACCGGGGACCCTTGAGCAGATTAGCGAAGCCTCCCAGGGGACAAGCCCGCACCATCGCGGCGTTTATCGCCTATCAGCTCTACGCCACAAAAGCCTTTAAATTCGTTGCAATGTGTGTATAGAAACTGTATTGTTTCGGATATTTTGTACCTATTTGTGTTTCTTTTAGATATAGTTAAAGAATGTACATGAATTTTTAATATGTTCGAACCTCATTTCTATGTGTTTATACAATTAATATAATTTTGTTACGACTATATTATACGCCTAGAATAAACGAAATTTAGTCCTTAACGTACTACCTAGCTCTCAGGCTTAGCTTCATATTGTTGATAAAACGTAGACGGTAATTTTTACAATGCCTCATTACTGCTAAACAAAAAATAGAGAAAAAGTCCTACGGAAAATATTTAGAAATAAATTGTCTAGAAATAAATTCTTTTCCGTTACGAGTCTAGTTCCAGCCGTCGCAATTTCCTATCACAGACCGTTCAGAGCTGTCGCGATTGCTTCCTTATCTCGAATCAATTTCTGAATTATATCCATGTCCTTCCTCGCTTTAGATTATCTGCGCTCAGCTGCTGCAGTTTTCAGTTGCAGAATAGAGTTTTATATAAAATGTTCTGGTCTAGTACTTTAATGTGTTAGGTGAAACCATTGAAATAAATTTTAAAAGCTTTTAAGCTCTTTGAATATAGGTTGCAAAATAGCAACGAAGTCGATTTGCGTGTAACATTTGTGTATTGAATAGGTATACCTACCACCTAGACCTTTTAAGACATAAACTAGAAACAAGGTTAAGAAATATTTTCTTCGAAGAATACTTCTAACTTAGCATTCGGTGGACTAAAATAATAATATAAAGCGTACATAACTCCGAACCCAAAACCTTTTTTTCCATCATCATTTAAATTAAATATTCAAACAAAATTACTTGCCGTAGAAAATGTTTCCTTTCCTTCCCCGTGAATTGTTTTACTATGTATATCGTTGGGGCAATAAAAAAGTATACGCAATAAGTGCTTCGGCTTTGTCGTTTATGGCGCAACTTTTTATTGGCGTCGTTTAAGACGTAATATAAAGTTGGTCGTCTCGTAAATCAGGATTTCTACCCAGCTGATGGATATGTATGGTATTGTAGGTCTAGGTTTTACCTTGAAGTACGCCAGCTTTAAATAACTAAGAAATTATAAAATAGTATAACGCAAAACAGCAATATTTCTTTGACCACTGATGTTATATTTTATATAATAATAAACATCATACACTAAAGGTATAAAAACACAATTATGTTCTAAAACATATTGCCACGTAGGAACCATGTTCTTTACAAAAGCACAATCCTTACTTCTAACTTAAAACTTCGGCAAACTTGAAGAGTCCCTAGCGTAATATTGCGATCTTTAAACCCATTTCTTTAAACTCCAGCAATCCCAATGCTCCCATTACCCACACCTACAAATGCTCTTTCTTTAACTACTTCGAACAGGGTACAACATTCGACACGATTGACCATACATTTAAGTATCCGTTCGTTTGGATATCACGTACGAGTACCTCCTTAAGCAAAATGAATTAATTTTCACTCCCATAGATTTACACGACTTAGATTGCAAGCTTTGATTCGATTTGCTTTTTGCGGTGAATAGAGTGAGTTTCATTTTTATCGCTTCTTTATTAGACACGTTACTCGTGAGTGCGTGTTTTATTGGTTTTATTTGCTCAATCGAATTGTCGTGAAGTGCTGCGAATTATGTGAGTGGAGTGACGGCATTGATGCACGATTTATTTCGCCTAAGGCATAATGTAAAACATTTGGTATATATGTGTTTATTTGTTTAATGTACACATGTTTGATGTGATCAAGAAGGATTTATAACAATTAAGGAACTTCTTATTTAAATCTTTTTCTATGGTAATTACTGGGTGTCTTTCAAGGGTGGTCAATATATTGGTGCAAAATAATGCTTCCATTAATTCAACATACAAGCTGCTAGCTTGTCAAAGTTTTTATTTTTAAGAATTACTAACATCTGCCTTAATAGCTTTAGGCAACTGTAATTGTCGCTCTATAATTATTCTTTAAGTAGACAAGTAAATCTGGCTTCTGGAGTAATGAAATACCAAAGATTATTAAAGGTATGTACATTATTGTAAAATCAGGTCACTCATATCCGAGCACTAACTTGTCAGGAGAGGCTGGTAATCTGTCATACAGGTCTACCTAGTACAGATACCAGTCTCTCACACAAATTCTCCCCTTTATAAATGTAACACCTAGCATAAGATTCAGATTTTTTGTAATTATTTCTATAAAAATTAAAAAATTAAATTATCAACGTGAAAGTCTATGCGAGAAGCTGCTATAATAAGCCATTCACTGATCCTTAGACTCCAAATATGGATATACTTACCCCATACTTAGACCGAACTTACCGCACTACTTGCAAAATTCGCACCTACATTCTCCCCTTAACCCTGCAGTTTCTAACAAGCTTCAGATAAGCAAAAAAGCCACTTAACGTGGTAATTAACTCTTTACAGTGCTTTACAAGTTGCCGCCTCAGTCGAGTGCGTCTGGCCTGCCTATGTCTTTATGAAAATTTGATATGAGCAGGCTTCTTAAATGTAAAATATTTTATGCTTGATGGTATACATAACTTTAGATCCCTTGTACAATTATTCTGGGAATCAATTTCTAAAATAAAAAAATATATAAACACATACACAATACAAAATATTAGTTTCTTTCCCGATTAACCTTGCTTGCTTTAGACAATTGAATTTAACCTTACAAAGGATATACACATATATCATATTGCATCAAAAGAAGTTATGATCGACATTGACCTTGTTCGATCGAATCGACATTAAAAATGCTTTATACACATATAATATGAAGTTCTGCTTTAATATTACACCATTACCTATTTCCTAAAGTGTATATTCCAAATCTTTTTTAATTATCTACTCAATATATTACTAGATACACACATTACTTTTACTATTCTACATTATTGTTTTACCTACCATCTTTGTAGAAATAACAAGGTTCAAAACCAGACACAACTTTGCTGCAAAATTATTGTATCTTCAATCACCATGTATTATTAATACACAATAACAAAACACAGTAATCCCATCAGTTCCACTCTTGTATTATTTGAATAGACTTGCTGGTACCGTCGGTTTCAATTACAAACTCCATGCAGTAGTTATTTCGTAATTATCATGGAAAGCGGAGAGAGCGCTTCTCTACGTAGAGCTTAATTTCGCTCCAAGCGAACTATAAACCGAGGTTACTCTATTGTTAAACGTAATTAAACTGTATTTAAAACTATTAATACTGCTCTCTATATTGGCTTCAGTTAAGATTCTATTGTGGAATGTTCTAGAAAGTCTGTATTTGTTTGATTGATCTTCGTAGTGTTTTTTTTTTGTTTATCATTTAATTTTGGGTTATAGGTAACAAGAAATGTGTTTGCTGTGCATTTTATTTGGCCTGAGAAATATATACTATTTTAAATAACTATTTATTTATTAATTGTCAGAAAACTTACAGATAAATAATATAAAATGGTAACAGAATGTTCAAAGTAAAATTTGACAACAAGGTTCCACAGATTTACAATTTATACAATATTTGCACTGGTTAAAGTGCACTCTTTTAATACAATGGTGGCATTACTCAAACTCAAAATAACTATGTAAGGGCACTTGCACTAGCAAAATATTTACAGACGTTTGTTATAATACACAAAGATTGATGTCTAAATATCCCTGAAGAATCAGGTAAAGATGTGTTGCACCCACATTTTGCTAGCTGTGTATTTAGGTTCCAAATAAGAAAACCCTATTGACGTCTTATTGAGCACGTTTCCAGACGTCGAGCTAGATGAAATCTTTTAACTAAAAAATCCAATAACTCTATACCCGCGAAACAAAATAAGCGCAATCTTATGCCACGATACCAACGTCTTGTTCTAAGATCTGTTTGCTAATGTTAACAATTTTATTCAAATAAAGCAACTTTATCTAAGAGAGATCTCAATTCTCCTTTTATTAAGAAAACAATCTGAATCATCTTCATCCCGTCTATCATAACGAAACAAGCTTTATTAAGATGTTGAATTGTACTCAAGCAATCATTGGAACAATACCCGCTAATGGCTCCGACGCACTTAAAAGCCTTTGTAACCACCGTTATAAAATCTACTTAATTAATGTACACAAGAAACGCAAATTACACAACATGACTAATTAATTACTTCACTTCGGATTCAAACCCAAAATTCCACCAAAATCGGCTCAAATGAAGCTCTACCATCATTCAGACATAATGCTAATGCTACTTATTTATTGACGGTAATCCATTACCCCACAGCCAAGATTCAAGGTCCCTAAACGCCATCACGTCACACAGATATAGAGATCACATTGAACTGGTTAGATAAAATTCGCTAACCAGTCTAGTAAGATATATGACAGCCTTAGTCTTGAGTTAAGAGCGAAGCCTTGACAAAATGGTTAGTACTTGAGTTTCAAATAAGGCTCGTTCAAGTGGTCATGTCTTGCAGGATGTCTAGTATAAGGTGGCCTCCTCCACCGCTCTCGATGGGTTAATTTGGTTAAGGTTTAGAGGAGATTGTTCGGGTAAGATGGGCCAAACTTAAATGGTAGTGTGAGGAGCTTTCAAGTGGGGTGTGTCCTGACCGCAGCTTTACTCAGCGTCTTAGAGTGAGCAGTCCGCGTATAACAATATTGCTTTATGTATATATATCATATGTGTTGTGTGTTAGATCTTTGCACAACATTAAATATTTATGTTTTCTTTTACTGCCGAGTGCAGCTATCAAATTACCTCTTAGGAATGTGGTCGGTAAAATTGAAATGCTGATAGATACAGTAAGAACAAACATTAATGTTTTAAGATGTTCAACATAATATAGAAAAAGAGAAAGAAGGTTTTCGTGATAGTAAGGTGGAATATGTTGTCACGATTGAGTTATGATGCTTGAAATATTGGCAAATTAACGGATTGTGATTGTCAAATTTTGTAAAGATGTTTGAGTATTTAGATGTTTGTAACTCCATCGTGCATAAAACGTTGATCGGGCTTACATGAATTAAAAGAAAGCAATAATAATATCTTACAAGAAACATTATATTAAGTATGTGAACAAATTGCGATAGTCTAAAAAGATTAACATGTGATTCACCTTCAAATAAAAAAAATATAGAGTGTTGCATATAAACAAAGAGATAAAGATACGATAAACAACTTGACTTCTCGGATACTTTCAAAATATTTAAAAGTAAACGTTTTTCATCAAATATTAAAAAAAACACCGCTCCTTTATTTTTTTACTACCACACATACAAACACACAGCACCAAGAACCACATACACATTTTCATTAGTTCGTACAACGACATCCACATACGTATACTTACCCAAAACACTCGGCATAAAGTACTCCGCCCTTTCCATGTCCATTGCTCGTTGAATTACGGAGACTTAATGTGCCGGATGATCTGGCTGAGGCATTAGGTACCGTCTTGTCTTAAGGGCTACTTGACGGACCTTGGAGTCATTAAAACGAGCGATGGAGAACAATATCCAATGTGTGGGCCTTAGTGTTTATTACAAGGGAGAGAAGGTAAGGTCGTAAACTACATTTTTGTTGGATTAGTGATACGTCAAATATCTCCCTTTGTTTTCTTAAACTAACGCTTTTAATAAATATTATTACAGAGTACTGTTGTGTATACTCTGATAAAACTAAGTTATTAGGGATTAGATAGACATTGAAATGACATACATAAGTAGTAAACAGTAATCATTTCAGAGTCAAAAACAATTCACAATGTAAAATTGAAAAAATTATATACGGTACCGCCCTGGTGACGCAACGATAGTGAAAGCAACTGCTGTGGTTCAGGTCTCAGATTCGTCTCTTAGATTCAGTAACATATTTTAATTTCAAGTCGGCCTCATTGGCGTTTTAGTTAGTGTAACCAAGTGCCGCGCCTGAGATTGCGGGTTCGATTCCTGCACAAGTCAAACATTTGTGTGCATGAACATGGATGTTTGACTTGGTCTGGGTGTTTCTATATGTAATATAAATGTATTTACAAAAAAAATAGTATGTATGTATGTTTATCCATTGTCTAGTACCCATAGTACAAGCTCTGCTTAGTTTGGGCTAGATGGTGTTGTGTGTATGTGTAGAATATTATATTAAATATTATATTTTTCTATTACGAATTTCTCAGTAACAGTATGGAGTCTGGAAATATGCCTTATTGACGTCAATAGGTTTGCCTCCTCTATAGCATGGCGTGTAAAACCATAGCTGGAAAAACGAGTACCAAAAACATTTCTTCTATCCCTTTAAAAATATACAGTTACCCTATGTTAATGTACCTATATAATTATAATATGAATCATAATAAATTTTTGTCCTGTTCGGCATCGAAGCCAATAATTAAACCACGTTTGACCAAACAAAGAATACACCGCATGAAAGAGCAAAAGTTATTTAATACCGCATTTTCAACAGAAACAGTACACTTGACTTAACATCACTTGCGTTTAATCCCAACGAATTCACTGCCAACAAAATTAACCCCATTGAAAGAGTAAATAGAATTAAAAAATATATATGGACCACTTTATCGTGAGAGAGAGCTACTAAAATTGGGCTTTTTACCCTCCCGAACACATGTAGGAAACAATGACGTAATCTACTTGGACAAATTAAATCTTCTTTGTAAATCCTAGCGTTTGAAAACAAACTCTATTTTGCAGTTGTAAAGGTGGATTTTACGGTGGAGAGAGATATTTCGTCGTTTTCCGTCCTTCGTGACGGATTTTAAAAATAGGTTCCGTCTGTGAAGCCGTGTCCGTTCAGACATGCTTGTGAATGCACGAATTAAAAAGTATTGTGCATGTACGCCGCCATTCACTCATTAGATACATGTTGCGATATTGTACTATCCGTATGTCTGTCATAGTGTTTTAGAAAATGGCGGTTGTTATGTTTAATTTCGTACGATATTATGTCCGCAATAACAAATAGCATTTAAATGAAACATTTTAGGGAAAACAACATTACGTCAGAAAATAAACACTTCCCTCTTTCTACATTCTTCCCCGAGGGTGTAGGCAGGGATGTATCATACAATTGTCTCAAACTATGATTTAAGATCTAACGTTTAAGGGAAAGCGTATTACACCTATACAGGGTGTCCGGTAATTAATGGATAACCTGGAAATGTCTTATAGTGGAACTGATGGCCGTTCAGAAAATGATATGAAAAAATATCTATCCTAACTACTACCTGAGATATGTGTTTTTTTTTAATTACCATGTTTAACTTTCTTGTATACTATGACCATAAATGAATGAAATCCATCGGTTTTTTGTTGTTTTATTATTAAACACTAATTATAGACAGCCAAAAGTATGCTATGCTATAATAGCTTGCACTTCATAAAAAAAAAAAATTAATTTTATTTTGTTTTTCATTTTTCTGAACGGTTCTACTATAAAACATTTCAAGGTTATCCATTAATTACCGGACACTTTTTATATGGATTTAGTCCCCACGTAACCCCCTACGTAACTTAGGGGTGAGCGTCCTGCCGACAGTCAGACGCAGCTCCAAGCCATTTTCCACTACTTAAAAGTTCTTGATCAAAAAACCTAAGAACACTTCACCCAATCCAGGAATGGATCACAAAACCTTATACCCAACAATCGCATTAACTACTGTTGCACCGTTGAGTTAGTTTTGTAACACAGTATAGAAATTATATTCTCAAAGCCTAGACTTACCTATATACAAAAGTTTTATATAGTTTATGCAATCTAATAATATTGCAATATAATGATGGAATATATGCCGTATAACTATATAGTTTGAAGCACGTTGTCTCAAGTGCACGTAATACCATATAATTGGCGAGCAATTGCTCTCCGTCAGATACGTGCAGACAAAATACTTCATAAGTCAAATTAATTGGCATTCAAACCTGGTATATAAATACTATATATTATATTAATACGTGAAGTGAAAACTTTGTACCCCTTTTTGATCATATTGCGTGCACGAAGGAGTGTGAGAAGTGTATATGAAGGAGAAGGAGTGCAGCAGCTAAAATTTATAAAAATAAATAGCTTCTTTTATTATTTGTTAATTACGGTGAATTTGCGGTAGGTATTTGGGCGACCACTAGTATATAGTATAGCAAGTCTTTTAAGCATATAGCTCGCACGAAGAACTGTGTGATTTGACATACTTAAATAATATACTAAATTAATGTTTTCTAATGTATCAATTACGGTCAAATATTTTTTTACCGCTAAGCAACTATTAGTATTTTTACAACAATGTTTATCTCATTGTTAGTAGCACTGCCATTTACTGCCTCGATGGCGCAACGATAATAAATGCTGCTGCTGCGCACGATGTCTGATATTGATTACGGGGTCATCAATGTATTAAGCTTTTTAAGATCTCTGTAACACCATGGAGTTTGGAACTGTGTCCTGTAGACGATAACAGGCTTCTCCCCTATTAAATAGGATCTAAAATCATAACTAGCGAAATGTGGTTGTAATATACTTGTGCCCACTCTTTTGGAAATATAGAAAGAAAAAGAAAGAAAGATATCTTTATTGTTATACTGCTATCAGGTAGGCACAATGTGTATAAATATAAAAATAAATAACAAAAATAATAATTAAAAAGGAAGTAATAAAAACACAGTAACATAGAATACTCAGTAAACATCTTAAGACACATGCGTCCAACAGCTACAGCAATCAGGACTCCAGTTCAGCATTTGCCTGATCTCAAGAACCAGGCACTGGTCTTCCACTGGATCTGTATATAGATTATGTATGTATTTACGTATACTACACTATGGCAGTATTACCATTAAAATTAAATACATTCTACAGTATTAAAGCTATGTATGTACTTTTAAAAATATTTAATAACCGTCTCCCGTCACACGACGGACACAAAAATATCTCACTGAAGTTATTCTGTGAAGGTATTGTCTTCAGAAAACGGTTGAAAGAATTTCATGCACTGAAAAAAAAATCACAGCTGCATTTCAATTTCAACTTTATTTCTTGCAGTATAGAGTCTTTGTTTCATCGTTTGTTTAAAGATGTATTTTAAGGATACATCTTAGACATGAATATCTTACATTTTGTTTGGCATTATTCACGTTTTTCCCTTTATATAGACGCGCTGTTGTTTTCGTTTATTTCTTTTCAATGTATCGTTTTATGGTGTGTTTTGGTTGGGTAGCTGGCTTAAAACTTAAACGTGCATTTTAACAGAATAGTTCGGACTAGTAGTGATAAATAATAAACACTATTATCGTAAAGCTGAACAGTTTGTATATCTAAACGTGTTAATCTCAGGAACTGCTAAACTGATTTAAAAATATTTTTCACGTTTGATATTCTGTTTAACATGAATAGTTATGTTTTTTAATAAACCGTTTTAAATTATGATTATGGTTGCTACTCATGGTCTTAGAGGATAACATGCTACGATCCAAAAGTTAAGCTTCACCCGGGATTCGAACTTATGATCCGTAAATATAAGAGCAAACTTGTACGTATATATAACGTGTTTTAAAGCTATATAAACAAAATATTGAAGCCCAGCTATGGCCCGCAGATTTACACGCTAAGCTCCTAAGGCTGATAGCGTAAACTTCTTTAGGCAATAAAATACAAGAAGAACTGTTCAATTCAAACTGGTATTGCCAGATATCAGCGCATCGGCACAAACAATCTGTTCAACTTTATATTATTAACATAGATGACGTACAATGGATAATACTCCATCTATCTACTATACATACAGCACAGAAAAAGTCAAAAAACGTGTTCATCTCACACACATTTGAATGCGTTCATACGAAAATATAATTTCCTTCCAAACATGCCGCACCCCACGCTGTAGGCGAAAGGCACTATGTAAAAACTGACGATGCCGCGAAAAATGCCTATATGAGGGGCAAACATTTCATATCTAAGAAATTTGACATGTAAGCGGTATATTAGATAACTGTAAAAAACATCGCCATAGGCACTTACTTCGATGTTTCTTGTTCAATATTTTTCGTATAGCTTTAGGCTTGTATAAATTATAATAAGATTAGCAAAGCATTAGGGAGTTTTTAAGATATGTTTGTATTTAACTTTTAATTGTGTTAGTTTAGAGTCTTAGGAGTTTGTTGCCTTTGTTGTGTGAGCTGTTATAAGTTAGTGTTGGGTATTTCACACTTTTGATTGTTAGACTTTTTGCTGGGAAGGGAGTGAATTTTGAGGTTGTGTTGATATTCAGTATTAACTGAAAATCGCAGTTTTGGTCACTCGGTTATTAAATGTGGCTGAAATTCGTGGATGCCAAAGCATAAGGTTGTACTTATGTTTAAGTGCGATTGTGAGGTTTCAGTTTTGATTCCCGGTCGCGGTTTTTCTGTTGAGTAATATTTAGTAGCAACACGGATTCTGGCAAATCTGATAAACAGCAATCGGCGTATGTTCTAAAATATATCTGGTGAAATGTGGTTGTAATACCTACATGTCTGCCTACCCCATCGGGAACATACAGAAAGGCAGTTACGGGATACGAGGTTAAAGCGGTAATTATCGAAATACATTCTTATGTTCGAGCGGAGTAAAGTAAATAAACAACATTTAAAATGTCTAGTTACCGAAAAGTATCCTCATTTCTAAAAGATATGGTCATAATATATTCTGAATATAATGCGAGTACAGCCGTATTACCAAACAGATAAACTTATCAATATTACAAGCGGCTATATACTGTAACCAGTCCAGTTTGTTGTTTCTCGATCTTTACACAAATTCTAATAAAGCAATTCTTCTTTCCAGGTATGTGCCCTTCACTATAAACATCAAAACACTGCGTAAGTACAATCTACGACGCTAATCTCCTCTTTCCGTTACATTGCGTGTTGACTGCGCTGCGTTTTATGCTTATTGCAGTTTAGACGGCGATATACGTCAAACAGTCGGTTTGCATCGATTGTGTAGCAGTGTTAGGGTTGTCAGTATCAATCAAATCATATCGATTATGAATTTTGAAGATTTATTCGGTAATTTTGACTTATGTTTTTAAGCAAGAGGATATTTACTAGCTTAACCATGGGAATCAGTATTATGATCAACTTCTGATATAATATAATTGGTAGATAAGAGCCGAAGATTGGTGTGCAAATGTCCGCACACCAATCTTCGGCTCTTATCTACCAATTGCACATCACTTTACGTATATCATCTTACCATTTAGTTGAGGAGCACTATGTTACAAATTGTTTACATTTTCTGTAAATTTTTACAATATCATTAAATCCTATTAAAGGCTTCTAAACGGGCAATATTTTTAATGGTATCTGTTGCTGCTATACAATGACCGGCAACGTTGTCAGTAATAACATTAATATTTTACCATATACGGCAATAGTACATATGAGTATGTCCCGGCTATATAGCCAGACAATTGAAGCCTATGCATTAAAATGTTTTAAGATGGCCGGATTTTAGCTGCAAATATTGCAGTAAAAATATTGCACGCTCAGAAGTGACAGCCCTTAGCATTGCCATCGTTCGGTTATCACACTTCCGCGCTGTTGGCGCCGCCGATGTTTCCCGATCTCTTCCGATCTTCCTCGATGTCTTTATACTACAATTTTTCTTTATGCCGTATAAAACCGCGCTTTTATTGTGGTAGCTGAATTATTGTTACGTGATCAGTGCCTGTGGTTATTCTTGGGAGGGGAATAAAAGAAAAGCTTTTAATTTTTATATTGATGGAAAAACTCTGTTGTAATTTGTGAAAGAATGTATCCTTAAAGTAGCTGATCTAGCTATATTTTTATGTCCTACGTAATACGAAATGAGCCTCTTGCTGCCAATTAGGCTTATTTGCAGCTTCCGTACTTTTCCTGTGAATTTCCAAATAGATAAACCTAACAGCATTATTATTAGCTTTATTTGATCAGGGTATCGAAGCTATGCTTTAGCGCAGAAGTATGCCACAGTTCCAACGTGTCAAACAGGTATAGTACCATTGAAGAAGCAAGTCAAAGTATGGTGTTGTGAATTTGCTAAATTGCGACAAATACCTGGAGTGGCCTTTGCGTGTTTTGGTTAGACATATGGTTTATTTGCACAGAAAACACGTTTAACATATTGTCGATGGGGGAATAATAAAGTGCTATGTTATCACAAGTAACGAACTTCATGGGGCATATTTCTGCATTACCTTAATTACTAGATACAATGCTTTTTCAAAAACTGTTTGAATATTTGTTTTAATTCTGTATGAAAGTTAGCAAATCCTTATTAACACTGGTGTTTTTGTTTAATAGAGACAGAAAAGCTGTTCAATATATAATACATCTCCAAACTAAGAATAATCCTTCCGTCATAAGGTTATACAAACATTGAAACTGCGGATACCAAAAAACAATCAGGCTCATAACAACTAATTGTGGATTGAAATTAATCAAATTTATACGGATTTTATCGCGTTGTTTATTTTTTATAAAACCCTATTCCATTGTTTGAATATTTGTCAAGTCTCATGCGATAAATGTATTATTCGGTACGGACATCTTCTTTTTAAAAACGCTCGTAAAACACACGAACGATAGCTGAAAAAAAGTCATCACAAATGTACAAAAAGTCACCGATCAGAGAACCAATCCATCTTACCGTGGCGACAAAAACAAAACCGGGTCTAAAGTACCCCAAAATTTAACCGTTACAGCGAAGACAGAGGCATGCTCCCCACTTGCTATCTTCGTGAACAAGTCCAGTCTGGCCCATTAACCCTCTGCCTGCAGATAATGGCCTGATTGTCCCGGTTCGCTTCATACTAAATATATGAGGGGGCCACGCCATCGCAAGCTTTTTCGACGTATTTCTTGAGATTGTGCGATTTTTGCGATGCAAGACGTTATCTGACCAGTTTTTCTGATCTATTTATCGTTTTGTAATGTTAAAGAAAGACTATTAAAAATCTCTTAATTTCATAATTAAGTTATACCAATTGCAAAGAAATTGGTTACTTCGATTTGCCTGTAAAAACATTACATACAGACAAAACTACTTTCGCGTTTTTAACATCAGCATGAATTATTATTTATTTAATGTTATTACATTAATACTTCAGTATTATTTATTCAACGTAGTCAGATAGATAGGTTACAAAAAATTTTTTATTCAGAATGATTCATAAAAACAAATTAAATTCCCGCTTAAATAAATCAGTTTTATAAACATAACTTTTTACGCGGTACCGCTAACATCAAAAACAACCGTTATTAAAATTCAAAATACATTCTAAATTCAAATCCACGTTCCACAAAACGGCTGACGAGAGTACAAACATATAAGCAATTTATTACTCACCACGTGCACACCTAAGCTCGTTTAGAAGATGACTGGCCGAAAAACTTGCACACCATTAAGTTAATGAACGAAGTAGATGAACAAGAATTTTATCATACTACCCGCATAGCGACGACTCTACATAATTACATCTGAATGCTGCGTGAAAAATTGTTCATTAAGCTCAAAAGATAATGTAAATTTATGAGAATTGTGTGCAGTCTCTAGTTTGAGTCTTATACGGCTTAAAATGATTTAGTTTAACATTGTTATCAGATTATCATGCTTGACTAGACTTGCCAAACTTCTTTATCAAACGGAATACTTATAAAAAGTATTCTTGCACTATTCTGTCTCAGTAACGTGTAACACTAACTCGAATTATTCAATATTTTCACATCAGCTACGCTCATTGGATTGGCAGTAGTGAATATGCGCCTATAGTCAGAAGTAATATTGTAAATGAGTTTTACTAATATGTGTAAGCCGAAAAGTCCGGATTTACTATTGAAGTAGTATGTCTCGTTATTTATTTGCTTTTTAAGCAGAACAAAATTACAATATTAAAGTAAAATAAGTATTATCGTTTTAATATGTTAAATATAGATAGATATTCGAACATATTTAGGCCTGTATATAATTGAAGGGAAGTAAAATTTAGTTTGCTTAAAAAACTCATTAGAATAAATATCCTATATCGCGGGGACTTACCAAACATTTAAACAACGGACACAAAGAAAACCTAGATTTGCAACAACTATTTGTGGATATCACAATTTTTTTTTGGCGCGTCTCGTCCTCGAACCCGTAACATTAACCACTACGCTAACCGCGCCAGTCGTAGTCGAAGGCGTATTACAGCCATATTTCATGTTATTAGGTTTTAAATAAAATAGTTCCAGCAACCGCATCAGTTAAAAAAGAAATGTTTTCTTCACTTAGCCCGACCAGGAAAAATTACATAGGACTAATGCATAATAGTCAAATTACTAAATCATTTTTCAAGTAACTCTTATGACTGTTAAGTTTATTGGTATACAACTGAAATAATAGGGAGAATAGTACTTGTATGTAGTACTGAATAAAAGAAACGTTGCTATTAAATTATCCTTACAACAGATTTTCAATACCTACTACTCATACTTACCATACGTTCTGCCAACCCCCTTAAAATAAATAAATAAAACGCAATTCTAACCTATTACTCCACTCCATTATATTTCGTAATCGAATCTATATCGGACCATAGATTGAAAGCGCTTGCATTGGTCACACGCGCTATTTCCGGTCACACCAATTCTGCCAACCCTCACGCGCCATTCGTTTCCGGAAGACAATGGTGCACCAGCCCGTTCCGATCGCAGATTTCCCGTCACATCCGTTCCATCGATTCGAAATTCGTATTTGGATTTCGAAAATTATTTTTGAATTTCGAATGGACCGTCATGTTTTATGGACGCCATTCATTTTAGTTATTTATGGCGTAAATGGTAATCCTTTTGTTCTCGCTATAAGTAGGTATAAAATAATCATAAAAATTACTTATTAAAACATACATCTCTTAACGTAGCTTCATGTATATATATACATATATCCTCGAAGGAGTAGGCACACAATTGGGCACAGCATCAAACTTTATGCCAATAACAAGAATTTGCTAAGTGTATTGTGAACGACTCGGCAATCGAACCCAAAACCTCACGAGTTACGTATGCAATCACGACTATACCGTCCGACCGACGAAACGGTCAAAAACATTTATTTCGTAAAATAAAATCCTACAACTGCATATGAAACCTTTTTAAAATACACGCCTAAACGCCCCGAACACTTATTCGAATTTTTATATTCGTTTTTGTAAAAAAACCACCCAAGTTTGGACCGATAAAGTTTTTTTCATCGCGGCGCAATCGGAACCGCCACGAAATGGAATTGCAGGAAATATTGACGATAGAATGACACTCGACGCACTCAAAGGTAAAGTTTCAACTGTAAAAATCCATTTTCTTACTATTTGAAAATGCCTTTCGAAGTAAAAATATCGTTCGATTTAAACTATTGCCAAGTTTAGAATTTGAAGTCTTTAATGTTTTGGAATATCTTCTTTATATATAATTCTTCTGTACGTGTGTTGACAGTGAACTCCTCCTAAACGGCTGGACCGATTTGATGAATTTTTTTGTGTGTGCTAAAGTGGATTCGAGGATGGTTTAGATTTGTTTTCTTTTTTTTTCTCCTTTACTGGACACCGTCTGTCGGGACAGCTAGTAGTATATATATAGTCTGTGTATATCACAATTAATATTATAAATTAATATGAAAGTGCGGACGAGTAACGCTACAAGGCAATTATCTTTTTAAAGGAAATTGATGAGAGACGGAATCTAACGTAAGCTACTTTTTGAAAGTGAAAATGTTTTAATATAAAGACGCATATCCTATAATTATATTCGAAAGGTGTATAACGTACTTATTTGGCAGCTATGTTTGGGTCCGACAATACAAGATGAAAGCTCAAAGATGTCAGGAAGAATGGAATACGTGTGCTAATAATAACTTTGATTTTATAGCTCATGAGACCTTGCCAAGGTTAGTCAGTGACGTCATAGGTTTAACTACATATGTATGTATAGCTAGTAGACCGACATTGAGTAGCTACAACCCTTATATGTAAAAGTCTATGCTCTCCTATTATTCTAAAACCTGCTATACATGCTGAGTCATTGTGGTAATCATATGCTAGTGCATGTGGTAATCAAAATGTATTTACATAATATTGTCTTCTGTTTACGCGAATGTTATTCATTGAAATTTAACTACTATTATATATGGCTTTTATCGCGTTGAATTATTATTAAATATAAATAGATTTAATAGTTTTAATAATTTAATTATCTTAAAATTAGTAAAGTTTAATAGTAGTATAGTAGTATAACAGTTTCTAATTTATGTAATAAAGTGTTAAATAAACAACGCGACAAAAGCCGTATATAGTAGTTAAATTTAAAAAAAAATGTACTTAGTTCATATTGTATTAAAAATATATAAAAAATGACGGAGCGGCGTTCTCTGACACAGGCATTTATATGCTTAAAGGGGAACGTCAATGGCTATGTAAACTGATAACTGTGTAATAACGCAATTAAATACTATTTATATCTATTTTAACATATGCTTTACTTTAATCACTCCTTATCGAGATTACCTACTTTAAACTGTGTACTTGTATTGCACAACCATGATACCCAATTCCGAGCGAATTATGTCATCGGAACTCCCAAACTTTGTACATAACAATAAAAATGTCTGCATTATCGTGCACAGTAGAGCGCCGCCAAGTTCTAATTCACTGTGAATTTTTAACCAACTACCGAGTTTCAGAGTATTAGCATTTTTCACATTCTTTCAGTTTTGTTACGGTATTCGGTAAATAGGTTACGAAGGTTGCGAATTTTTGGTCAAAATACTAGGGTAACTTTAGTTAATATTTACTATGCTGTTAACATTTTCATGAATTTTATGATATTGTACTTAAATACTTTGAAAGTTCAATGCAACGAGGTAAATATTAAGTGAACATGAAATGATGAAATATTTTAAAATATAGAATGAATAACTAAATATAAACATAATAATATGAAATACGAAACACTACTGCTTTGCTCTCTAGGATCAATATTTTATTATGTTTGAGACAAACCCCTCGCTAGAAAAACTTATGTATTACTGAGGTCTAGTAACTGCAAAATAAGTACGCTCCAATACAAAATCATACGATGACACGGATGAAATGACGATGAACAATAGTATGCTACCTAAAATACTATCATATACATACATCGACTCACTCCTATTGCCCAGACGCATATTGGATCCTCATAACATAAAAATTTACAAGATTTCTCGCGCGGCTTCGCTCGCATAAATGTAGGTTAGGTTCGTAGCATTACATATATCTGGATAAAATTTACCGTATGTCCTTTTCTGTTCCCCTGACAACGTGTATGCGAAATTTCATAATTCTATTTCATATTATCGGTCAAGTAGTTAAAGAGTGAAGGCGTAACAAACAAACAAACTCATTTATAATTATCGTTAGGATTTGATTCACACGCTTTTCTTAATCTTTATGTTTTTACGATATACTGAGTACTCCCAGAAGCACATAATCTCGCATCCCTTGTCTCCCTATTTCTGTATGAAAGTGGAAAGCGCCAACAAATTTATGTGCATATCGAATCGCCATTAAGAACTTGGCCGGGCGCCTAACTTGAGAAAAGCAATTGATTTTTATACTTCCATATGGATTTTTATTCATTTGGCATTTTAGTGGACGCTGCCTTGAATATATAATGGGTTATCGATGTTTGATTGAGTATGATCCTGGCTGTTTAGCCCGTGGCAGAAGATGGTGCTTCTGTTTCGGACGATCGTGAGGTCCAAAGTTCGAACCCTGGCTTGCACTAACTACTACTGCAGGTGATTAAATCAGCAACCTGTTTATCCTAGCTATCCATTGCGGTTTCACGTTTATAATTACTGCACCGTTCCCGTTACTTGTAGCGTGTGGTTTCCTCGCCAGTGCCGCCGCGCCAATGATTGTGGTTTCGATCCCCACACGGGACAAAAATTTCTGTGGTCTTCAAATAGTTGTACCGTGTCTGGGTGTATTCTGGGTGTGTAAGAATTATTCTAGGAATAATTCGGAGGTGTCCATGAAAAAGAAATATTATCCTCAAGAACTGGGATATAAAATGCATGAACAATTTTATAAATCCGATAAATTTCTAAAGATAAGCGCGTCCTAAAAACAAGCCGTCCTGCAGCTTTATTATATAACATAAGATATAGTTCGATGTAGAAAATGTTTAATGTGAACTATAAAGAACGTATTTACAGTATCACAGACCGATGCACATGGTACCCAGCCCCAAGCTATGCAGCGGCCATGCTTTTGTGTTCAACAGGATACTTTGCTATTTGTTATCAACTCAGTATAGGTAACCATCCCTCATATTAAATGCTTTTTGCAATAAAATACGTAGATACGCTTCTTCAAGAATATACCCCTGTATGTAGGTAAAAATAAGTATATTACTCGCACCTTTCACCAGCTGTGTTTTAGGTCACAAGGAACGCATCTTTTGTGAATTCCCAAGCAGAAAAATCTTTGTCAACCCCGGTAATCGAACTCGTGTCCTCACTATGGCCAAATATGAGCTTTTATAGCATAAGTATGCTTACACTACAAAAATAAGTTGACACTATGACATAAATTATATTTACAGCTGTTTACTACAAATAAAGAAAAGGCGGTCTTCCACATTGCCATAAGACATCGAATCCAGACCATTCATTAATTTACGTGTCGTATTATTTAAGTAAGCAACACTACACAACTTATAAGTAACATCACCCCATCTACTGGCTACACCAACAATAGATTATCAACAGTATCACAGCGTTCTTTTTCAAATAAAGAACAATCAACTATTAAAAAATAACATATTGATTGGTAAACTCGTAATCGTAACACCATTCGTAATTTAAAAACTGCTGTATATAAACTAACAAGGCTATCCACCCAATTGGAAACTGCTTGGCATCCCAACAGATTCCCAACATTACTGCGGACTAAGTTCTCGAATTGCACAACTATTGAAGTCGGATTCCGGATTCGGAGCAACCCCGCGGATTATATAGAACCAGGAATGTTAGATACGAAGGCTGTATGTCGTTGCAAGTGTAAACTGTTTAGCAAAGTATTTAATAAGACAACTTCATCGATCCATTGGAATAAATGCGGATAATTGAGTAACTAGCGACGATGGTACCCCTTTTTTTGTATCGTTTGATTTTTTTGGCATTTTCCAAACCAAAACTAGTAGTTGTTTTAAGCCTGGTAGACGGCATTAGGCTCGTCTCTTATTTCGTAAGGTTAAACATTACTGGCGAAATGAGGGTTTTGTATATTTCCACCTAACTCTTTGAGATCATAAGGATCACTATTTAATTGAAATATAACCATAACCAAACTGCCGATATTAGATCCTTTTTATCGTCAAAATTACTGAACTTCTACTATCTAACACTACTAAATGAAACGATACGCATTATCTTATTTCAGCGAAGTGCGATTGCCGTTTCGAAATATTTAATTGCTCTGAAGTATTCATTATTATTCGAATGGATTGATGTTGATTGATTAATTGATTTAAGTATTAGTAATATGCAAGTACTAGACGATATTTAGTCGGATGCAATGGCGCTAAAATAGCTTGAGAAATGAGGGGCATATAAATGTCAAAGGTTGTAGGAGAAAAGAGCAATAAATGAGGACATCACCATCATTCGCCCAGTACAAGAGGAGTGATCACTAGTTATCAACGGACATCGTCAAATAATAATACCTATATATTATTATCTGACGATATATTCGAAGAATCAATGAAACCTCCTTGATCAAGTTTTGGGTACATTCAACTTTCTAATCGTTCGATCTTTTCATAACAATAACACATCAATACTTTATTAAAATTGTTGCTTATTACACTTTCGAACACAGATTGTAATACTTCTCTGTGCAGAAAACTAATGCTACAAAAGTTAGCATTTGCTATCGTATTGCAATTCAAATACAACAAAGCATTCACAAGACTGACCTTTTCAAGAGGTTGAGGTTTTAAACCCCTCTTAAGAAGACAGAGAGCCTCTAAGAGCACGCAAATGTACTGATGCTATGGATAATCTCTTAATCTTCTTGTACTAAGCTCAAGTGGTTTTTAGACAAAAACCACTCAGTAAAAAGTGTTAAGAAGACACCTTTCCATCCTTATAGGGATTACCTTTACTGTGTAAGCAATGTGTTTGTAACAAAATGGTCTTATCTTACTAGTATATTAAAAACTAATGGACGTCCGCAGATTTATTCGCATTAAATGACGATAATGTAATATAGTCCTACGGAAAAGCATTACTAAATTCGAAGTACTATATTACTAATAGTTATTATTCATGTCAACTATTAATGGATTTACTTTTCAAGTTATAAACCTATAAAGTAAATCTTGATACGTCAATATGATACTGCGACCTCAAAGAACTGTCCCGTTATTGTAACCTATGCTTTGCGTTAAAATAAATTTACTTCTAAAACTTATGCTAAGCGCCATTTATTATATATATCATGAACTAGTCTTGTCGTCCTATATCTTTGCTATATATTGCAGCTTGAAGACTGATGTATTCCCAATGAGAATCCCAAAATCAACTAAATACATAGTTCATATAGTTCTCTATTTTTTAAAGACTACTGCTGCTCCACTAGGAATATATTCTATATAACGGGAATCTTTACAAACATACAAACAACGGACACACATATACATATTATGTATGTGTAGGTCCCGAGGTCCCGTAAATAATAGGCAAATGACAAGTAGGCTGGAGGAGGCAATTGTAAAATACCTAATTATGTCTTGCGTTTACGCGATCTTACATAATTATTCATATTGAAATCGAGTATATTATTAACAAAACCTACTATTACCTTTTTTAAACTATTAAAATGATTTAAAACGAAATATTATATTCAATTCCCGAGTCATTATCGAGCTTGTCATTAAGTTCTTCTGGCTAGCTTATATACAGCTGTAAGCCTTTGTGTGTAAAATCACAAGCTAACCGCTTCATACAGCTAAAAGGAATACACCGCTCCATTTCTTCAACTTTTCCCAAGCTAATCAACTTAGAGGAAGTTGTAATAAATCTCCGAAACACTTAGTTTCGTAAATAACATTATATAACTCAGTTTGTTCGTGAAATATGTTTGGAATCTGTCGTCGTGACCTAAAAACTGTCACAATGTAAGGGAGAACAATCAAAACTAAAAGATTGGGGCGAATAACCTATGTCACCGACGTTTGTAAGCAATGGGTGACCTAGATAGTTGGAAAACACGAGCGGAATTAAAATTCTTGATTGAAAAGTTATGTTTGAAATATATGTCATGTTTAGATGTATGTATGTATTATGTGACAGCAATCATTTTCTAGGTAGGTATATAAGAAGTAATGAATACAATCTGGAGATTTTAGGTTACATTGATTATGATTTTAATTTTCTCTGATAATTTTCGATACCTTTTTTTCTATGTCTATCTTAAACAGGGATCCCAGGCTTTACCAGCCCAATGCCAATGGACCTAAGATTCATACCTGATATCTTGAGATGAGATCTTGTCTCAGAATTAGTAGTAACGTTCACAGTCACTAAACAACGATTATATATTTGGTATACTTATTAAGTCGTGTTACCAATGCTCAAGCCATGCTATGAGTTACGACTTGTATCCTTAATAATTGGCATACATGACCGTGATCTTAGATCTAATGAGAGTGAGCCTTAAAAACCATCCATCCCTCGTCTCTGACCTACATAGGCCAAGGCTCAATGACCTCCTCATTCCTATACTTTCGACCAGGCATTATTTTAAGGCACGGCCCAAATTTCCACAACGTGACACGCCATATTACATCATATACTCATAAAAATAAAGTCCAAAATAGCTCGCGTGTCAAACAAATTTAATTTACGAATTTATCTAACGGAATCATACAAGTATAAAGTTTATAGTGTTGCCAAGTAAATTAATTCGGACGTTCACGTGTCGTCCGGATATATTTTTATGGCAACACTGTCGTTAATGGCGGGTGAACTAATTGCAATGTTTGTTTTTTCTTTTTTTAATTAGGTTGTAGGTACGTTGTTTGTTATTTTATAACTTTATTACGGGGGCTTAAATAGATATACAATTTTATAGACATTTTATTAGTTTAGGTACCTTTAATTTGTATACAATTAAACCTAGTTGTAGGCATATTACAACTATGTCACCTTAATATTTTAGATGTACTTGCGACCTCAATTGTGTTACTCAATTGTGCTGAATTATTATTTAATATTTTACTATGTAATATATTTCTGTTTACATGTGTGAGTATGTGTATGCTCACACATACTTAATATTATAATATAAATACTCTCGTGATGAGATAGCAGCGATAGCTCAGTGGGGAGACCAACAGACTGCAATGCAGAGGGTCTCAGGTTCGAACCCACGTCGCGCACCGCTGACTTTCGGAAGTTATATGACTTCTCGAAATTATGTGCGTATTGATTGACAATTATCGCCTGCTCCGTGCCTCGAAGTGCACGTTAAGCCGTCGGTCTCGGCTGCCATGAACATCTATAGCAGTCGTTGTTGGAAAGTCAGTGCCCTATAATAGCCTGACACTTTTCTAGCCTTAGGGTATCGTTAGCCTTCGGGTTGCGGAGGTCAGGTGGCAGCCGCTCCGTGTAAAAACTGATATCCAGTCAAATCCGATTAGACCAGAAAAACCGACCCCAAGTGACTTGGGAATAATAAAGGCTGGAATGAAGAAATACTCTCGTGATGATCAAATAAACGGGCATTCTGAACACGCAATCGTAGTTTTCACTACACTAGTGTTGACTAGTATACTTTCAATAAGTTATTAAAAGTATGAGCCATACATTGATTAGATATAAATGCGATAGCATTTGAATCTCTGTGGGTTAAATAAAATACATTTTCGAGGCTGAATCGCAATACCGATTGTTTCGGCAGCTGAGGGCTATCCGTTGTTCTGTCGTTGTGATTTGTTCGTGTATTCGATTAGGAGTACGTGGAGGCGTAGACGTAATGAATTATTTTATTTTTACTGACGATACGTGTTTATTTTATAATAAAATACAATGGGTTCTTAAATCGAATGTTGTATACGTTATACGATTGCGAGCGAGTCTCGGCTCGAAAAACCTTTTTATGAAGCGAAGTTAGCTCCTTCCCGTTCGCACAAGACGCGGTCATTGGCTGTCACATGTACGATCTTCATATCGGTGTCACCGCGACGTTCCATATGTACGCAGGCGCGGTAACATGGGCCCGGCCTTGGAATCAGCAGGTTCCAACACGACAGCATGATGTCGAGGTGTCATCGTTCATGTCATCTGCTGGTGAGACTGGTAGCGGACAGATTTTGGAGAATCCTCTTCGTGTGATGCCCGTGGAAGTACGAATATCAGCTACACGTGAGATCCCGTCTGGTCCTGGATAGACGTGTACGATTCTGCCCATTTTCCAATTCAGCGGCGGCATGTTGTCATCCTTGATTAGAACGAGAGTGTTGAGCTTGACATCGGCCTTATTCGTCTTCCATTTGGTTCGTGTCTGCAACTCAGATACGTACTCCTTAGCCCATCGTTTCCACAGGTCCTGTCTCATCTTCTCAATCAAGCCGTAGCGCAGCAACCGGTGACTTGGTGTAGCGGTCATATCTTGACAAGCTGGGGCGGTCAAAGGTCTGCCGATAAGGAAGTGGGCAGGTGTGAGGGGCATAAGGTCATTCGGATCTGTGGACAGAGCTGTTAGAGGGCGGGAATTTAGGATGGCTTCAGTTTGCGCTAAAACCGTACTAAATTCCTCATAAGTAAGATTAGTATTACCAACAACACGGCGCAGGTGGTATTTGCAAGATTTAACCCCTGCTTCCCATAAGCCACCAAAATGAGGACAATAGGGCGGAATAAATGTGAATTTAATATTATTACTTAAAGCGTAGTTAATAATATCTTGATTATCATTCGTATTAAATAATGAAAGCATTTCTTTTTCTGCGCCCACAAAGTTTTTACCATTATCGGATATAATCTCGGCGGGTTTACCACGGCGAGATATAAAACGTTTTAATGCAAGGATGTAGTCGTCTGTCGAAAGACTTGTAACTAATTCTAAATGCACAGCACGTGTACTAAAACAAATAAATAAACAAATGTACCCTTTTTTGAGAGTTGACCCTCTGCCTTTGCGATTCAAAAGCATAACAGGTCCAGCGTAATCAACACCACAGCGTATGAAAGGGAATCCAGGTTCCAGGCGTCCTACAGGTAAATTACCCATAATAGGATTCAAAGTCTTCGCCTTGAGGCGCGTACATTTGACACATTCATGTACAGTCTTCTTTGCAAGGTCCCGCCCACCTAAAGGCCACCAGGCATCGCGTAAACATGATAGAAGGAGCTGCGGTCCAGCATGAAATAACTGTTGATGTTTAAATCTAAATAATAAAACAGTAAGTCGATGTTTACTGCACAACAACACGGGATGTTTCTTATTATTATCGAACAAAGGCGAATTTTCTATTCGACCACCTATACGTATAAGCTTATTACTATCAAAAAATACATTTAAACCTATAATTCTTTTCGATTTAACACACAAGTTCTTAGATAAATTATTATATTCGCTCGGAAATGATTCTAATTGAGCGAGCCGGGCGAGTAACGTGGTAGCTGTATTTATTTCATCGAGCGATAACAAACCGGTTTGACGATGTTGTTTACTTGTTCGCGCATTGTCTATAAATCTTAACACATAAGCGGTCGCGCGGCGTAAACGATTAAATGACGAAAACCTATCAAAATCAATCAATTTATATGTTTGTTGTGTATTCTTACATATCATAGTTACACATTGAGATTTAACTTCTGGTAATTCCTGAGTATCGCTGTTAGAAAAACCGGTTGAATAATATAGTTCGCGTTCTTGTAAAAACTCTGGCCCGTGCCACCACGTATTGTTAATTTTAAGTTCATTGAGATGAAGACCCCTGGAAACGATATCCGCGGGATTGTCTTTACTATTAACATGTAGCCATAACGCATCCCCTGTAATTTCATTAATTTGTGACACACGATTTTGTACGAATGTTTTAAGACAATGGGGCGACATTCGTAGCCAGCCCATGACAATGGTCGAGTCCGTCCAAAATAAAACCCTTTTAAATTTAAGTTTAAGCGAGCTAATTATCTTTCGGTACAGTTTAGCGCCCAACAACGCTCCACATAACTCGAGACGAGGAATAGTACATATCGTTTTAACCGGTGCGACCTTACTTTTCGCACACAGTAACATAACCTTTATAGGTGTGTTCTCGCCGTAAGAACGAATATAAGCACACGCTCCGTAGGCGTCCTGTGAAGCGTCTGTAAATAAATGCAATTCGTGATAACTGGCACATTCATTCATGACGTAACGAGGTATGCGTATGCGACCTAAATGGGTTAAAGTTTTAATAAAATTATTCCAGTCATTTAATATGCTACTGGGAACCGATTCATCCCAGTCGATTTTTGCTAACCACAATTTTTGTAATATGATTTTTGCAATTATTGTAGTTGGAGATAAGAGACCTAACGGGTCATATATTTGCGAAACGACAGACATAATATTGCGCTTGGTTACAAATGTTTTATTGTTTACGTTTGTCGTAAAATGGAGTTCATCGCTATCTACTTGCCATCCTAGACCGAGAGTTTTGTTTTGACAATGTTCGCCCATTGTTAGCTCTTTAGATGTAGGTGTGTTAATTTCATGACTGAATGTCCATTTTCGTAAAGGAAAGCACCCGGATTCAAGAACTTTAGACGTTTTTTCACAAATCATTGACAAAGTAGTAGCGTCATCGTGGCCTGTAATGAGGTCATCAACGAAAAAGTCATTATTAATGACATTTGCGATGACGTCATCACTAGTCTCGACAGCAAGTTGTTTTAAACATCGCATACTCAAGTACGGAGCTGAGGCAGTACCATATGTAACCGTATTAAGCTGATATGTTTTTATTGATTCAGATGAATTTTCCCGCCATAAAATTAGCTGCAGATTGCGCTGATCTGCCTGAACAGATATCTGTCTGAACATCTTTTCCACATCAGCACAGGCTACGTATCTGTGCTGTCGAAACCGGAGCAGTATAGAAAAGATGTCATTTTGAAGCGGCGGACCTACAAACTGAATGTCGTTTAGCGACTTGTTTGTAGTCGTTGTGGCGCTCGCATCAAACACAACGCGTAATTTCGTAGTTGTACTGTGCTCTCGGAGCACACCATGATGCGGAAGGAAATAGCAAGGTTTACTATAATGTTTAATAAGTGTCATGTGACCCAAATCGTTATATTCGCGTAAAAAATCGCTATACATCTTTTTATAAGATGGCGATCGGTCTAATTTACGTTCTAATGATAAGAAACGCGTTTTAGCCTTCTCGTATGAGTCACCGAGTACATCAGCTGACTCCCTTAATGGAATGCGCACCGAAAACCTACCATCATCGTCCCGTTTCGTGGTACTAGTAAAGATTTCTTCGCACCTACGTTCCTCATCAGAGAGAATGCAATCCGGCTTTCTTATTTCTTCAAGTTCCCAAAACTTACGTAACTGTGTATCAATAGACGATTGAACAAAATTGCACTGAACATGATTGTTTACACGGTA
Source organism: Catocala nupta (assembly GCA_963675205.1). Classification (NCBI taxonomy): domain Eukaryota; kingdom Metazoa; phylum Arthropoda; class Insecta; order Lepidoptera; family Erebidae; genus Catocala; species Catocala nupta. The sequence goes on along the minus strand of OY776090.1, from coordinate 25,245,243 downwards.
CTTTCGTGTATTTACTGGACCCGCAATGAACCACCCAATTTTAGAATTTTGTAAGTACGGGCCGTTGGAAAGTCGGATTCGATCCTCTTCTAACAAATCCCAAAATACGTCCGCGCCTATGAGTAACTCGATTTCAGACGGCTCGTAAAACGAAGGATCTGCAAGACTGATGTTATTCGGAATAGCTAGTGTACTGTAATTTATGTTTGAAGTTGGTAGATTTGCCGTAATACTCGGTAAAACAAAACATCTCAACCGTGTGTTATAGGTATTTGTTTTTGACCGCATGTCAATATCGCATAATTGATTCGACTGTGAGACCGACTGTCCCACACCCGATATTCGTATAGTGGACTGTATAACCGACACGTTTAAACGTTTACATAACTTTTTCGTAATAAAGCAATTTTGGCTACCGCAATCCAACAGCGCTCGGGCTGTGTGATATTTGTTATTATTATCCATGACTTCGATTAGTGCAGTGGATAATAAAACCTGAGGTAACTGTAGTGAGTTTTGATTATTCGCATATAAAGAATTAAATGCACAAGATGCTATCGAAACCGGTTTCTTATCCGTAAGCTTTGAGTGATACGCACTCACTATTGTTGAAGCCGGGGCAGATGCATTGTTATTATCTTGATATTCTTGACTATTATGTAATAAACTATTATGCTTTTTATCGCACTGTTTGCAAGGTCCGAAACTGCATTCCATAATGCAGTGACCTGCACGTAAACAATTGTGACAAAGTGAATTATCTTCGACTAACTTAATTCTATCCTTCACGGCCAAATTAAGAAATTTAACACACGTATACAACGGGTGATTAGCACCACACATCACACAAAGCCTTAATGACTTATTACCTAACTTATTATTACGAGTAGACACGAGACTATGCGATTGCTGGGTTTGCGAATAATTTGATTTTTTAGTAGCAATCGCATTTGGTTTGTAGCTATTGCTGTGAGTGGGTTTTGAAATTTGAATCATGTCAAGCATGTCAGCACGGTTCCGTAAAAAACTCAATAAATCGTCTAATTTTATTCTACCGTTTTGAGAATCGGATAATATAGAACCCTTGTGATTCTCCCACTCTCGTTCCGTGGTGGAATCAAGCTTTGACACAATAATATAATTAATTAAAGTATCCCACCCGTCTGTGGGTTCTCCTAACGATTTAAGGGCACGTAGATTACGTAATACAACATCGATTAACTTCCTAATTAATACAGAAGATTCTTTATTAACAGATTGTGCAGTAAATAAAGACTTCACATGATTATGAATGAGTAAACGATTATTGTGGTACCTATTTTCTAACAAATCCCAAGCATGGGAATAATTTGCTGCTGTAAATTCTAATGCACTGATCACTTGAAGTGCTGAGCCACTAAGAGAAGACTTTAAATAGTGAAATTTCTGAATTGAATCTAAATCGCTTCGCTTGTGAATAATTGATAAATATGAATTCTTATACTCAAGCCAGTGATCGTAGGAACCATCAAATAAGGGCAATTTAATTTCTGGTAATTTCATTGTTACAAGTTTATTTTTATGCGCATATGTGCATTTAGAATCATTGCTAGTTTTACTATCTATTTCATCTAGTAAACATTTAGCGACAGACATGATATTAAAGTACTGATCTTCGAATGATTCTCTGTAATCGAGTTGCACCTTGAACTCGTTGTCGTCAGACAATTGCTCAATTTTATTTTGAATTTTATTAAACGATTTTAACATACTAGATACTGACTGAATACGTAATTCAAACTCAGCCCGTTGCCTTTGAGATAAAGCAACGCCTTCATATTTTGCAACATATTTCTCAAATAACGTTAATCTTCCCTTAATACAACCCCTTTGCCTTTTGAGATCACTTATATCCATGTCGTTACCAGCCTCAGAATATTCCCCGTCACTCATTTTGTTAGCCTATAAGGAATCAAAAGTTACTCACAATTTAACAGTTACAAAATGGCGGCGACCACGAGTGCCCGTTGCGTTACGAACTCGGTGTTGCGAACTGGAATGTAATCACAGCACGGTTATAGCACAAATTGGATAAGGAAAGGAGGAACAGGAGTATACGACCTGACCGTTTCTCGCTGATGTCTTGATGTTTCTTGGATCCGGCTCGAAGGACCAATGTTTCGGCAGCTGAGGGCTATCCGTTGTTCTGTCGTTGTGATTTGTTCGTGTATTCGATTAGGAGTACGTGGAGGCGTAGACGTAATGAATTATTTTATTTTTACTGACGATACGTGTTTATTTTATAATAAAATACAATGGGTTCTTAAATCGAATGTTGTATACGTTATACGATTGCGAGCGAGTCTCGGCTCGAAAAACCTTTTTATGAAGCGAAGTTAGCTCCTTCCCGTTCGCACAAGACGCGGTCATTGGCTGTCACATGTACGATCTTCATATCGGTGTCACCGCGACGTTCCATATGTACGCAGGCGCGGTAACACCGATTCTTATTTTATTGGTTACACCACAAAACGCCTACTAAGTCGCAGTACGATAAAAACAATGTAAATTTCAAAGTTATCTAATCAAAATAAGCGGTAATCCATTATAACACGTACTAGCAATAAAAATTATATACGACTAAAAAATTATTACCAATTTAATGGTTCTCCATTCGATTTTGTATTGATTTTCAAATAATATTAATTTATTATTGTTACAGGTATTGCCAACATAAATGAATAAAAGTGACCGGTACTTTATGCAGCAATCGGTATGACTTTTCAACACTTAATGTAAATGAAGCGCAGATAGACTATTGCAATCAGTTAACTGTTTTGATTGACATCCATTTGCATTATTTACTTCAATCTCTCTTAGGACTAAAATATTTTATTTTATTGTTATTTTTACATACATCTTTCGCCTTAGGGAATTTTACAATTATTCAAACAACGGACACAAAAAATACACACATTTTGAAAGAATTATTTGTGGAATACTACATTTTTGTCCCGTGCAGTGGCGAGGCGACCATTTAGACCACTAAGTCAAGATGTAATTGTATTACACCTTCTTGCCTTAGTTATGAATAATCAGGTATAAGTCTTATGTACATATGTAGGACATCTATACTTATAAGTACTAATATTTCGTGATGATTGGTCGAATAGTTAAGGCGTGTAAACGTATTATATTGCCATTTATAATATTAATCAGGATTACAAAGAGGAAAGATTTGTATTTTATATTGTAATAAATAAACATAAAAACTAAAGGTTTGATTTAAAAAGAATCCTTCGCCATTAGAAATATACTATGTCCTGAAGTAACAGGCTATATAACGCTAAGTGCTACGGACGCGGCGCAGTAATAATAAATGTAGGTGAAACCGCAGGAAAGTAATAAATAAAAATATAATTGCAATTCTGAACAAAATCCTTTCCAAGTAAAAAGGTATAATTATAGTTAAATGTTTAGTCGTATTTTTAATGAGATCCTTTAGAATTAGTTGTCGTCAGCGTTCGTCATAAATTGTCGCCATTGCGAGTTTTACCTCGAAACAGGGACAGGGCTGGCACACACTTGTGACATACAGAAACAATTTTCTATGTACGATTTCTATTCATGGTAAAAGAAGCGAGAAATGTATTTTGTATACCGAATTATTTCGCGAGTATGAAGCCGCCAGAGTGATGATATAAGAAAATGTTGTTTTGACTATTGCTACTAAATACATTCACCTATGGCATAAGTTTGAGCTCGTGTTAACGGCCGATAGAGGCTATGGGTGCAATTTCAGGATCAGGCAAATATGTTTGGGTATTTTAAGTAAATCTTTAGTAGCAGCGCTCCATTTGGCTAGTATACAGTGTTACAATTTTGTAATGTGACATAGGTATATAATTCCTGTAACTATTGCATAGAGAGAGAGAGCATATATTTACTTACATATCGCCCACTATAGTTTTTACATCCTACCTACGTGCTGCTACTGAGAATGTCTTCACAGTAAAACGTAATTAGACTTTGCCAGACTTAGCTGGGACCTCACAAATGCACGTAAAACGCAAATCTTTTCTATACTACCAATAATATTCACCAACGTAGGTAAAGCAATCTAGTTGCTTTTTTTTAACCACCTAGTTTTTATTCAAAGCTTCATCTGCCTGAAACCCAAAATGAACCAATACCAGGATAAAAATCGACCTACATTTCATACAGACAGACAGATTCATCCAAGGCTATTTAACGGCTTACGCGTAGAATATTGTCTTCTGTTTACGCGAATGTTATGCATTGAAATTAAACTACTATATACGGATTTTATCGCGTTGTTTATTTAGCACTGTATTACAAAATTTTGAAAATATTACACTACTACTACTATTGATTTTATTTTACTAATTTATAAGCTAATAGTAATAGTTTCCAAACACCTTAACAATTCTTTCACATATATGTATAATACTAGTAAGTTAAATAGCAAGTTTACAAAAATAACTTGTTAGATATAGGACAGCCCTAGTTAGGGAGACAAAGGGTCCGGTAAAAACTGTTGGAAAAGTCACAACGAGCTATAAGGGACTTTCGATACTTTAACAGAGTTTTTTGATTGCAAACGTCTCGGAGAAATCTTTTTCTGTTCTTTCGTTCTTGTATTTATGTATACGATACTTACAGCCTTTGTTATTCCTCAGGGATGTACTTATTATAGCGTTGTACCGGTATTGAACGATACGCAAGGGTGTCGTGATAACGGAACGAAGTTAAAGATAAGATGATTTGGAAAATTTCGGAGTAATATCAGTTATATTTATATTGGCATTATAAATATGATAAAAATTAGTCCTAAAAGTCTTAAGCAATAAAATGGTCATGCTGTGTTTAATTCCCAATTCGGCCTATGTGAAGACTAGTACGGAGTCTGGCCTATTATTACGTGGGAATTAAAATCGTAGCTGATCAAATGTTGTTGGCTCTTTCTGTCAAGAAGTCCAGACAGCAGCGTCTGGAACTGTGCTCAATAGAAGGCAATAGAGTCGCCACCCATGACGTTGTTCTAAAGTATGGGTGTATGACACCTGCTTACAAACGAGCAAGTTTGACTATAAATTATGTTTCGATAATTGTTACTTTAAACAATATCAGCCTTGTATATAAACTGTCCGTCTACTGGACTCCGATACGCTAGCCCGGTGCGATTTGGCAGATTTTTCACATCTTCGAAAACATTACAGCAAATTCTCAGACATGCAGGTTGCCTCACAATGTTTTTCTTCGCCGTTAAAGCAAGCGATAATTATATCAAAAACTCAGAAGAGCGTGCCTTGGGATCGAAGTCGAGACCTTGGCGTGGCAGTCCAACGATCTTTCACTACGCAATCACAGCTTATTGTAACTCAATGACTCGCTAAATAGCTAGAGCTAGCTACACATATAGACTACGTAATAGGTTTTTTTTTATGGTATAGGAGGCAAACGAACGGACGGATCGCCTGATGATAAGCGACACCAGAGAAGTTATAAATGTGTTGCCGGCCTTTTAAAAAGAAGTACGCTCTTTTCTTGAAGGTTTGTAGGTTGTATTAGTCCGGAAATACCGCAGGTGATAGTTCATTCCACAGTTTAATTGTGCGAGGCAAAAAAAAACTGGAAAATCGCACAGTTTTGGACTGCCAACCATCTAAATAATGGGGATGGAAATTCTGTCGCGTAGGACGATGGTGAAAAGAGGCGGCATCTTATCCCGGTATACATTCCCGTAGAATACACAGTCAGGAACAGAAACCATTAAAATATAATATGGCATATTAAATATACTAATAGTTTACTGTGTCAACCATTGTAATATTTCTTTTGTTATAGCGCAAACGTGTACTCATATAGCTTTGTAATCTCTAACCTAATTAGATTACAAGCGGAATTGTGTCAACACACCTCATGTTCAAGCCGCTTGGGGCTTTACCTTACTAACTCAAGTAATAAATATTAAAATAATTGTTTTATATGTTTATTTTAGTATACACGATCCGTTTTTAAGGTTTCTACGGCCTATTTTATGTTTTTTGTTTTAAAAAGACAACGCCCGCAGTATGTGTAAATCCTGTGTCGCGGGCGGCTTTACATTCATACATTCAAACAACGGACCATAGAACACCCAGAGTCGCAACAACTATTTGAGGATTGAACCCATAACATTAAGCGCGGCGTCAGTGACGAGGCGTTTACTTAAACGACTAACGCCACCCGTACAATCATAAACCTGTAAAATGAATTGTGTTCAGTTGTTCACTGAGTGGTATGAACGAATGATGTTTGAAAGGAATATTTTCTGTCAACTAATTCTCCGTGGTAGCACGGTGTTTAGAAATATGTCTGGGCACTTATATTATTACGTGTGTCTACACATCAGCCTACCCTTTGAAAATATAGGCACGAATCTAAGTATAATATTATGGTGCATGGATAGCGTAGTGATTTAAGAGGTCGTCTCGCCACTGCCAGTGCGCCGAGTTTGCGGGTTCGAATCCCATAAGTGAAAAATATTGGGTGAACCACAAATGGTAATTCCTAGCCCTGTGAAGTACCTCACGACACAGGATTCAATTCTAGTATAGGCGTTGTCTTTAATATCACTCGTAACATTTTTACTGCTAGTTTTAACGCATAAATTTGCGCTGGCACGTATCGCCCTGTTACAAGGTTTATAAAATGCATCAATAGCTTTAGTTACCTATGTTTTAAATTTAAAATCTGCTTGTATTACTGTTCAGGTAACAAAATGAAATATTTCGCTAACTGAGAACTATAATTTAAAAAATATAATTTCCTTTATAAATACTACATGCTCTAAATATAATGGACATTTCTGTTTACATGTAATTAATGAAACTAGCTGTCGCCTAGTGCTCTAAATTCGACCAAAGTTTGCCTGTAAGATATTGCTGATATATGTCATTATAATTGATATATGTAACCATAGTTACGCGCTTCGACTGCGTGTGTCAAATGCATGGCATTCGACTGCGTGTGTGCGTGTAGTGTCTTTTCATTAATTTAATGTATTTCTAATGCATATTTTATATAAATTTTAGGATTCGTCACTCCTTCTCCATATAAACTTTAGCTGTACCAAATTTCATACTCCTCCGTCCGCGCAATTTTCGTAAAAAGGAGTACAATGTTTTTGCTTCACGTATTAATATATAGATAATCTCGCGATCCAGCAGCCATTTTAATGTTTCTATAACGAACAATCACCGAATTCCGAGCCCATTTCAAAAGCCTTTGAATTTATTGAAATGCATAGCAAAAACATAACCGACCGAACCATTGGTGTGTTCAAAATGATGAATCGTTTTCATTGCTTATGAAAATGAATATTCATTTATTATTGTTTTTGTCAGAACGCACCTGACGGTACCAGAATCTGAATGATGGACCAATCTTCTGTATTGTGTGTAAATATCTTTGTTTCGTCGCAATGTTTATGGGCACGGCAATTCTTAAAACTTGTGGTTTTTGGATGATACCTGTTTATTTAATTATATGGGCAATTGCTGCGTTTTACGGTTTTCCAGAAGATTTGTTTAAAATTTTTTTGATGCCTATTATTGTGGATTAGATGTGCACGGCACAAAAATGTGTAATCCACAAATAGATGTTGCGAGTCTATTGTTTTTAATGTCCGTTGTTTGAATGTTTGTCCCCTGTATCATAGGATTTATTCCTGTCTGTAGTCTTTGAAAAAAATACAAAATGAAAAAGGAAATTACGTGATATATTATGTACTAGTTGCTACACCTGACTTAGCGCTACTTTTGAAACTGTACTTATGTATAACTATAGATATAAGTTATTCTTATATCAAACTAGTTTTACCCGCAGAATCGCTCGAGTTAAACTAAATTTAGTCATTTAATTGCTATCCCTCGGGAACAGTACTATTTTTCTGAATGAAAGGTACTTATGACCTTTTCTGTATCTCTGACAACATGTGTGCAAAATCTTATGATAATCGGTAGTGCGGTTAAGGCGTGAACGCGTAACAAATAAATTAAGTCACATTCGCATTCATAATATTAGGTTAGATTTAATCTGAATATGACTATTGAGTACCAAGCACCTAAATATGTCAAAAACAAAAAGTTAAACACCTAAACATGTAATCATAGTTAGATGGCAGTTATAATGAACGTAACAACAATCAATATAAAGTCATACAAGTAAATCAGCGTACAGAGTAGCTCATAAAGCGGGAGGTTCATCCCTTCATCCTCAGTTATATTTAAATCAGTTGGCAATAAGAGAGAGCCAAATCCTGGCGTGACCCATTTCTGAGATCCGGCTAATGCCGGCGAAACTTCCGCGGGCGAGGCGCCACTGATAGCGAACGATTCATAAACGAGCAGCAAGCGATATTTTACAGCTGCATTATTATTTTTCGATCGGTTTTAAATAAGTTAGCAGCTTACCTGATGTTGCCGTGGACTGTCCGTATGCTTGTTTAAAAACCGTATAGTGAAACAAATTATTTGTATTACGATTGGTATAGTGCGAAATTTTTAACCACTTGACCAACTAGGCCGATAATGTTTTTGTATTTAGTAGGCACATATCGTTCAGTCATAAATTACTGTTGATCCGATTGCGCTTTTATTTCCGTACTATCGTGAGATCCCGAGTTCCTAGTTCTGGCAAAGTAATTTTGGGTTTATGTCTTAGGCAATTGTCAGTAGCAGCACGGGGTCTGAAAATGTTGCACTTACTATTACTTAAAAACTATGGTAGCTACCAAAATGTGGCTAGAGTATGAATGTGTAGCACACCAAAACTTTGAAGGCTATATAGACGAAAAGTCTATCACGTATGTATAAAATCAATCCAAAAGCTTCCCGCTCGCACTGAAACCTCAACCCACATCCGTTACGTAATGCCTTACCCGACTGTAAAAAAAAAATAATAACACTTTGCATAAGCATTTTTTCGTTCATTCCCCCGCTGGAGACATTCCACATTGAAACGAATGCGCTAAAGTAGATCAACAATTGTTTCAAATGTGGGTTAAGTGGGTGAATGCATTGTCTGGAAACTTTTCACTGCAATGAGAATATCATTTTCTGAAGTAGAATGTGCAGCATGTGACTGTTTTTACTGTACTGTGAGATATTTGATATATTTGTTGCGTAACTCCTTGTAGGCTTATCTTAGATGCGTAAGAGTTGCTTTAATTTGGGTTGCAAATGATAAGTGTCACCTCACCAGCTTAGGTAAAATGCTTGTGTTAAGATTTAGTTCACGTTGGTAGCCTTGATGTATAAGGCTCGCGAGGGTCGTGAGTTCGAATACAGGCCTTCACGGCAGGTGATAATCGTATTCTGTATTTGATTTAAGATAACAATACATATATTATATGTATTTCATGTTAATCGTAGGAGCGAGGTTAAAACAAGAGTGGATATATCAGGACGGTTGCAAGTCAGTAGTCTCTGCCTTCTACCTTAGTTAAAATGTGTGAGTTTATGTACGTTTCTAGAAGCACATAATCTGCATAATAAGCTTAACTTGCTACAATTAATATTAAAAACAATATGGACCATGCAGGCTCTTTGGACTTCTGAGTATTTTTATTGGCTCTCGTGGTGACTCTCAAATTAAGATTGGGTATACTATAAACAGACGTGTATAATAATTTTATACGTTAAAATTATAATTGGAATATTTACTTGAATTTATAGCAATATTTCTTTATTAGATTAACCATATATTTATATTGCCAATTCACATCATAGTCCAGAAGAAATTTTATTTTAGTTGCATATATTGCTTAGTGGAAGACCGTTGCCGGACAGAGATCTCGAGTTGAATCCCACGGCACACACCTCTGATAATTCGAACTAATGTGTTTATTAAATATACTACAACTATAAACAAACGTTTTTTACACTCAGAAGACGTCAGTACCGTCATACCGGACAATTATGATATTAAAGATGGCCTTACGAGCATTCCAGTAATGTTACAATATACATAGCAACCGTTTACTGAAGAGGTAGTCAGAAGCTACAGAGCGAATCTAGATTATATGATATCGCCATATCTGTTTTTGCTTCATTCACACTTTTTGGTTTATTGTACTTTTAATCTGGCTATTCACATCAACTGTAATCTAGTCAGTGTTTATTCACCAAGCTATTTTGCTTCGGTCTATCCGACCACAACAGGAGAAATATCTGACCAGATTTGGTTTAAAATATCGCTTCAAAAATTCTTTTTCGTTTATCAATCTCCATACGATTTTCCTTTCCTTCCTTCTTTCGGTTGGGAGTACCGAGGCTACATGTACAAGTAAACAAAGATTCACTTTCGCTAGATGAGCAATTTCATGAATAAACATAATAAGACGCGAGAGGTCGCCGGCGCCGCGCTCTGATTTACTACCAACCGACGGCTTTTAGAGAACGTAGTCTAAGTCACAAGGCTAAGCAACGCGATTTAAAACTGAACTGATTGTGAAGCGCGTGTTAGTGTCTGTTTGTATAGTGGTGCATGAATACATATTACGCCGTAAGAAATAAAAATTTAAGTAAATTTGGAGTGAACATTTATTGAGAACTTAGTTTTCGATCGGTAATTTAGCTTTCGATGGCAAACTCGTTATTGCGATATAGATTAGTGGTAATTGAATACTTCCCGCTTCATTCACAACGAATTTAATTTTTTTAAACAAAATTATATAATATTTACAATCATTAAACTAGAAAGAAACTCAAGTAGGTAGATGAAATTAAAATACGTAGGTGGGCAGCGCTCTCGCGTGTACGTACCGCGTGGATGTAGGTAATTATTTCAAGCACAGGGCCGAGTTACAATACTGGTAGATATTACCATAGTAGAATTTAGAAATACGTGTAGGCCGGTATAGGATTCTTAGAGTTTATGATTTGGCAAATAATAATCTGTTCTAATTGCAATCGATATTACGAGTGCAGCCCTACGTATTATTTTGTAGTTTAGGTCCAGAAGTCAAATATCTGGCGGTTTCTGTAACTGTTTTTATTTTACAAGTGTTTCTTAAAAAAGGTTTTATATACGTACTTGCATAACCTAAAAATTAATATTATTTAATTTTCATAACCCATGCGGAACGTTAACCACGATGCAGTGTCGTATTGGGTAATATACTTTAATTATTAACTATCTCTACAGCACAGTACAGCACTAGCGTAAACAGTTGACAACAGTTTATCTTAGTCTTATTTACCCAAATATGTGCATCGCAATACCCGTTCCCGCTACATCCTATTAAATCGCTTCCACTCATCACTTAGCCACTGTAAATCTACGTACATAAAACTGAGCCTGTATGAGTAGACGCAATTCGTTCTATGCTCATTGTTCAACGGCAACGTTAGGCCGCGCACACACGACAACCTACTTCTATGCATTTGTGCTTTTATTTGTTCTACATACGTTTATACGTGTGTAGGCTTCCTTATTGTCCGGGTAAAGTTGAATACATTTGTTTTATTTTGCAATTTATGTACTGTGTCTAATTTATTAGGGCGGTTTGTTTCTACTTAAGTATGATGATATTCTTGAGATAATGAGAGAGAAGCCACGGCTACAATTTCATAAAGTAAATGTATGTAAGCTATGCAGGTCGAAATACTATTAAGCGTATATTATTAAGCGTAGCTCTCGATCATGATGGTCCAAATTTGAATCGATTTGCAATCCAAATGTAAAATATAAATAAACTCTGTTAAAAGTACGCTTTTTTAATTGTTATACGGATTAAGAAAAACGACCAAGAACTTGAAACTTGAAAAATGATCCCAATGGAAAGTCCAACGATTTCTCGTCCATCATACAGACTATGAAACATATATTTAACAGTGTCAGTGCACCGATTCGTAAACTATTACATAATTAATTAAATTATTTATATTAATTAATATTTGTATGCCTTGAAGGCAAAACATGATGAGCATATATTATTTCTTTTAACACAATGAATGTATGTTATATTACTAATGTTTGTAACAAATAAACATATCTTTATATTTATCTTTACTATTTTAATTGCCTAAATTTAAATTAAATTGGCTATGTAAATATGAAGATATTAAACATTAAATTCTATCAACTAACACCAAGAACAATCACAAAATTCATTATAAATAAAATTGTAAAACTTGTACATTTACATTATTCAGTGAGCGTTACTGACGGCGCATTCGACCCACAGCCCGTACTCTAATTGAATCACACTGTCTTATACAATATTCATGCGATATGATAATACGTCTAGCCCCCGCTAGATGGCGCTGGCCAGATTATAGTTGACGGATTCATAGTTTAGTCAAATTGTGGAGTTTAGTGTATACGGGCGTAGTGGATGAAGGGGTGCAAGAATCAATTGATTTAAGCATGAGTTTCATTTGATTTCGAAATTAGTGTCCTGGAATTGGGGTGCTTCGTTTTATGGCAAATTTATTATGTAATAACTTCATAATTGATTTTCTTAATTAGCAAAATATATGCATGCTGCGATTTCTCGATCTGGGATCACCGTTAGAAGTAACTTTTTGTTACCAAATAGATCAAATCTCTATGTATCTAAAGACGCTATTATATCGAATTTTTATATAACAATTTTGTTCTCAATGCAATTCTTGCACAAATAATGATACTTGTCACGCAGAAGTCTTTACAACATTGAATGGCCAAAATTAAAAAGAAACAAAATACAATAAGATACAATAAAAATCTTTATTAAATAAATTCTAAATTGAAATAAGTGTAAAAATTTAGGTAAATTATAAAACCATTAAATAATATTGCACCAAACAATTTATTACTTCCATATAACGAAATACCAGCCGAATAAATTCAAAAAAGAAATCCAAAATGCGCGTATAACGACACTCGAAAAGAATATCACAACATTGTTTGGGTACGTATTAAAACAATAAAGACGTCAAAAAGAATTCTACTCTAAATCATTCCCTTTCATCCCTGTATTATTTTCACAATAGACAAATACGAATAAGTAGCTCACCCTCTTAAAAAGTTTAAAAAGAACCCATGTCAAAGGCAAAAAATATTATGGAGCCTAGTACGACACACCGCACAGGCGCTTCTAAATTCGTTATCCTTCAATTTTTTGCTCATAAAACGTAATCTTGTTAGCAAAAAAACTTATTTCATAAAGACGGGGAGAACTGGGGTAGAATTAAAAGAAAGAAGCTGAAATTTCAGTGGGAAGGAACAAAAAAATATATTAATGTTCTTTGTAGTAATGGAGAACGATTGTAGCCGTTGTAGCTTTAACAATTACTGGTGATGCCTTCAAGTTTCCGGTTTCGTCGTTAAAAACTTTTCTTTTTGTGTATTTTCTCAATCTCTTTGTGTAAAATCAAAGGTTTTGAATTATAACAGTTGGTTTTGTCGCGCCGTTTCAGTTTATGCTTAGTTTGTATTTCCATGAAGGGAGGTGATTAGATTTGTATTATTTATTGGTTGTGCTCGTTAGAAATTGGGTCATAATTATAGTAAACAATCGTTTGTTTACCGTACTCAAACACTGCTTTACCTTTTAACATTTTACTTAAAGTGTACGTGTAAGTAAATTAAGTGACAAAACAGCGTATTTTTCCATGATACACTCAAGCACCGTCAAAGTATCGAAACGCCATAAACAAATACACCCCACGCTGAGCGGAAAACAAAATTTAATAACAGCAAGACGCTACATCGTAATCGAATCTTGAGATCTTGTTTGAGAAAATTAAAAAAATATCGCTGCCGACGACGACCGAACGTCATCTCAATTTTTATCTTAATCTGTATTATGAAGAAACCGAGCGAGCTACGACTTTAATAAAATTTTCGCCAACCATATAAAAGAGAGAAGTGAAATTACTTTTAAACGGATCCTCCTATAGTGAGGGATGGAGCCAACACTCCAATATGATGCAGGAAAATTCGTGAAAATTTTAATTTTGTAAAGCATATAGAAGATTTAAAAAAATCGTGTGAATATAAACATTTTGATGAATGAACGAAGCTAATTTCGAGAGATTTACAGTTTGGCTTTAAAGTTTCATTACGTTTAACAAGTATTTCAAATAAATTACATAGTTAATAACATGGATGATCTGTTTTCTACCACCAAACTTGATAATATAACGAAAGTTTCAGCTTCAATCTTCATATTTTTACTCTTTCGTTCATTTAAATCTGATTGATCGTTAAGTTAGACCAAATTCATAATAACTGGCTCACTCTGAGACGACTGACCTCTCAATAGTTACAGGTTGTCGACTCTGACAGAGGCATTCGACTGCCAACGTAATAAAAACCGCTGACAGCAAAGCTGCTTTTTATATCTCAAAAACCTTCCTACATCTTCAGAATTTCCTAGCAGGTTAATTGGTTAGCATTCTTCTATAGAATGGTACTGTCTACATTCCAAATGACTTTCTTGTAATAAAATATGTATGTTAAAATAGAATTCCGATCTAGTCTAATAAACGTCAAATGTCAATTATAATGCGATTTAAGTTGGTGTTGTCTTTCGAAGTATATTTAAATTTAGGAGAATATTATTTGTTATATTTATGACACTGATGCAAGACCGGAACTCTATTTTAAACACCTTTTATTACGAGAATTGACCCTGTGATCTCGCTGCTCTAGTTTTCTGAGCGGCAATTACGTTGTTACCTCTCCAAGTATAGCTAAAATGTATAATCAATCTTTAATATACCTAACCTATACCCAATTCCACTCAAATTTAATATCCAATTATAAATTAGACAATAGATATAATCGTCAATGTACCTTTTGAATTACCCTGTAACAGCAAAAGAGCGTTGATCAAATAGAAATATAAAACAATTTCGATAATTAATTGGTCCTGAACAAACATGGTTGTATTCAAACGTTCCAGAGGGCTACATTTGAACTTAAACTTATATGTAGCAATTGTATACTCGCGGTAATGACAGTTGCTTTAACACTTAAGAGACTTTATTATTATTTCTCAACATTTTAGTGATAGTATGGTGGCTCGTTGGTCTAATCGTAAGCGTTTTCGGTTATCACCGCTGATAAGATTTAAGATCTGGCGCGGAATATCTTATGAGGTTATTTCTTTTTCGATTTTCTTTCTCTATAACTGTAACTGGTCTTTATTGGCAATAGCTAATCTCGTGAGATCTAAATTTAAAGCTGGGAAAAGTTCCTGTAATACAAATCTGACGTACCCGTCGCGGATATAGACGTAAAACCGTGACCTGTACAATCCTTTCATTTGACTAAACCCTATACCACACTGCAGATCAAATGCAAAATGTCAAAATGCCAAGTCAAAGCCCATCAAGACTATCACTACGGCATGACATAAAAGCATCAAACGAGTTAACAGTACATAGAGCACCTATCTCATAGGTGTTTCTCGCTCGGACGCTTCGCTGTTTGCTTTGAGTGGTCTCACAGACCCACAGGCCTCGCAGGCTTCGCAGGATATTACTAGCCGCCAGCCATTCAACTTGCCTATGTCTAGTAAAAATAACAACTACGAATAATAGACTGTGTTATTTCTAGGGCAGAATTCATTTTAAAATTTTCCACGTTAAAGTGTAGTGATATTGAAAATGAAATTTTGCCTTCGTTGTTCTTGTAGTAGATAGAGAGGTACCGTTTTTGATTCTCAGGTCGGGAAAGTGTTACTGGATTTTTTCACGGATTTTTCTTATAGGAGG
The DNA here is from genome assembly GCA_963675205.1 of Catocala nupta. Taxonomy (NCBI): domain Eukaryota; kingdom Metazoa; phylum Arthropoda; class Insecta; order Lepidoptera; family Erebidae; genus Catocala; species Catocala nupta. The sequence continues at coordinate 25,229,491 of OY776090.1, read as the reverse complement.
GTAGATGGCAATCGGCTTGTTCCCAGTTACATTGGACTTAAAACATAATTGGCGAAATGTGAGTGTTATACACCCTCATGTGACGTTGTGTTGGATAACAATTTAATGATCCAAAAAGGTGGCCATATTTAAACGTAATCTATGATGTTAATCGTTGTATTCAAGGATACACAGAAGTTTTATTTTATTTTATTTTAATAGGGCCACCTGATGTTAAGTGACGATGCAGTCGACGACGGAGCACGCTTGCCTACAATATACCTATTCACTCGCAACTTAAAGACATCCAGATTGTTCTTATCGGGAAATGCAGACTTACCATAAAGCGGTATTTATCGTCAATATATAATATCCCATCTATATACACATACAAACAAACGCACACATCCATAAAATCAAATCGACACAAACAAAACATCGTCCGGTATGTATCAAAGAGGTCCTATGCACACAACTTGGAGGCATTTAATTGGGTTGTCTGTTTGTCCGACCGTTGCTCTCGATATTATTGACTGTAGTACACTCGTTCCGTTTTAGATTTGCCTCTGTAAAACGTTCGGTATTGACAATTTTATTGGTCTGTCTCGTTGCAAGTTGGTTTTGTTTTTTATGTGATTTTTATGTGGATGTGTTTTGAAATTGTTCAATTCAATTAACTTTGTTCGCTTAATTAAGACAGATACAGTCACAGATGTTTTCTTTCAGTTCAAGTTCTCCATATATGTATCTCATATTAAATCAGAGAGACTTAATTTAGTCTCAGTCTCTTAATTTATGACCTAAATTAAAATAAACATAAGTCATATTTTAGTTCATGTTTGAAGTTTATTGTATAAAGTATAAATTATTTAACATTATAAGTGTGTCTTAATTTTTAATAGTTTGAGTAAACATGTTTGATTTATTGTTTCTAATACAATTCTCAAAAAAGATACTAAATAGAATCCCCCAATAATTGTTCGAAACGTATTACATTAACTTTATGGCCTCATAAGTTAGTTAAATCTGTAGTTAAGGAACCTCATTAGTTAATCTAAATACTAATTAAAAAATATTCAATACCTGTATCTCTAAGAACTGAATGAAATTGCGAAAATAAAATTTTATTCGAATGCTTAATCTATATCGTTTTATCTTTAAAACTATGGCATATGTTATTGACCATGACAGATAATCTCAACCTGTCAATCGATGGATTGCCAGATATCATTGAAAACCTATTGTATCTGGCCGCCGGTGTGCCGCTGTCACTCAATAAGTCAAGAAAACAATTAAATTAAAACTGATGGACATAATTCACCCAAATATACATCCTATTCAATATTTACATTACAAAAAAACCGATTGCCTTCTTAAAGACTGCGCCGAGCGTAAGACGCGGTTGGACTGAATGACAGAGCTCGATATTCTAATCGGCGCGCGGCCGCCATAGTAAAATTATTGTATGGAGAATTTGAAGTGCTTTTTTGATAAATATGTATCTTTATTGCCAACCAATAACTTAAATATTTGGGACAGACAAATTGTAATATAACTATTTGTTTCGTTTAAGCTGTAAAATAGGATAGATTTCTACTGTTATAATCTAAAAATCACTTAACACGAGCTTACATTTTTGCATTTTTCGTACAAATTTACGTAATTTTGTAGGCAAAAATATTAATTATTTTAATTTTTTTGCACGGAGTAATTGTAAACACGTTCATTGTTATGGTAAATGTATATTTTATATTTGTATTAAACAAAAAGTGTTGATTTTATCAACTTAACTGTCACCGCCTGTTTCGGCACATTTCGCTCGGCGCAGTCTTAACAGAAGAACAAAAACAGTATTAGTAGTTCGTAAACAAACATATATCTCCGTAACGTTGACATAAGTGACCTATATCTATAAAATTTGAGTGCTTTTCCTACGACTGTCAAAACTGCGACGTTAAAATTATGTGATGTTACATATTCTACGAACGTCACTAAAGGAACTGTTTACTGACTTTTATGACTGAAAATGAAGAGCTTGTTTTGTAATCAAGCTTAAAGGTTATTGACACTAATTAGCAATATGAATTAGATATGAATTATAAAGTCTCACGACTATATTTTCAAAGGAGTTGGCAGATATGTATTATAGTCACATTTCATCTGCTGTAGTTTCAGCCCCACGTAAGCCTATTGCCGATTACACACCGGGCACATTTTCAGACTTAATGCTTCTACTGCACTTCACAGGAATTCATACAAGAATCGAACTCGAGACCTTGTGAACCGCAGTCGCATTCACTATCGCTGTGGTACCAAGGCCTATAATACTTAGTATAATTTTGGAAAAATAACTTACTCCTTCAGTCCAACTTACTCCTTAGTCATAATATTGTCTTACGTTTACACGTATGTTGTTCATTGAAATTACTACGAAACTACTACGTTATACGGCTTTTATCGCGTTATAAATTTAACACGTTTTTTAAACATAATTTTGAAATTATCACACTAGGTACTACTGTTAAATTTTGCTACTATTTTAGCTATTAAAATTATTAAAATTATTTAGATTTAAATTAACACTTTAACCGACAAATCAAATCAAATCAAATCAAATCATATTTTATTTGTGAAACATAGGTTTACAATTGTTGGTTGTAGACAAATATAATAGTACGCTATGTTTTGTCATTTAGACATACAAAATATTAGGCAGATACCAATTTAATTAAACAAGAAAATAATCAGTATAAAATGTCAATTTAAATACATATTAGAATAATTAGAATTGTCAAATTGTGTATATCAATAATAACATAATAGTAATCGACATAATTTAACATTTATTAAAATTTAATTATATCGTTAAACAACTCGTCAACAATAGGTAAATGCGACCAAATTAACTGAATAGGGAAATCATAAATTGTTAGAATAAGATTTACAATTATGATTGTGAAATTAGTAGCAATAGTACAATAATATAATTAAATTATCTTAATAATTATTAAAATTTAGTGTATCATTTAAAAATTCGTCAACAGTATAATAACATTTGTCAATTAACATTTTTTGAAGTACTGCTTTTAGTTTATTTACTGGCATCATTTTTATTGTAATAGGGATTTTATTATATATTCGAGGAGCTATGCCAAAGAAGCTCTTGTACATCAGTGAGGTTTTACATTTTTGATGACATAGTTGATTGAGATATTGAGCACGTATAGTTCTTTTAACAGTCGCTAACATGGTAAACAAATGTAAGTTCTTTATTACAAACAATGTAGTTTCCAGAATATATAGCGCTGGTAGTGTCAACAAGTTCAGTGACTTAAAATAGGGTACACAACTATCTGTAGTTTTAAGACTGCACATTGATCTAATGCAACGCTTTTGCATCCTAAATAATGTTTCTCTATCGGTCGATTGTCGCCAAAAAACAACACCATATCGTAAAGTCGACCCAACTAGTCCATGATATGCCATTAATAAAGTCTCCATGTTTACTTTCTTGGATAATTGGAAAAGTAGATAAGCTGATTTATTTAAGCGCTTACATAGATTTTCCACATGGAGTTTCCAATTCAATTTATTATCAATAAATACCCCTAGGAACTTATAATTTATGACCTCTTCTATCAAGCAATTATTATATGTAATAGACGTAGCTGGATTTACACGTCTTTGATGGAAATGCATTATCTTAGACTTACGGCCAGTTTCACCACTATCAAGTAAAATTTATCCGACGGATAAATCGCATGCTATCCCTCTCTTGTTAGGTTAAAGAAGAGAGATGGCGAGAATTTTATCTTATAGATAAATGCTATTTGGAGGTAGTGGAACAGGCCCTTAGTCTTTCCCAACAACGGACACCAAGAACACCGAGACACAAAACAACTATTTGGTTATCATTTTTTTACAGTGAGTGAGTTTTGAGGCATTATTATATCTAGAGATTTATTTGATGTTAGACATAATCAGCGCATAATTATCATAACCTTAAATTTCTTAAACCTAAATGCCGCTTTATTACCCTCTTCTACGAGTCTTCTTCGAAGAGGTTATAAAATTAATAATAATTTATTTACATCATTTGATTTTAACAATTTTCTCCTAATCTAATACGTAAAACACTATGTGGGTCTGTGTGTCTGTCTGTTAGTGACAGTTTGTTAGTGACAGGCATAGCTGCGGAACCACTGGACCGATTGACTTATAACTTGGTGTGCAGACACCTTGGGGTCATCCCTCGGACAAGTTTGAATATGGGCCCTGTGGGTCAAAAGACCCCCGAGATATAGTGTCACAAGATCATAAGATCAGGGAATATCCACCAACAGAGTAATTTGGAAGTCCAAGAGAGAGGCTTTTGCCCAGCAGTGAGACATTACAAAATGGTGATTAAAAAAAAGTCACTTGAAGACGAAGAGGTTGAATCCTGGGTTTTTACACCCATCTCGTTTAAATTAAGATCAACACTTTCGCAGCAATATTGTCAAGCAAAAAGCATAAAGTGCTTACAATATGATGACACATGTATACCAACATAACATAAAACGATGTAACACTAAAATAACATAAAATAATGTTTATTATGTGACCGCATAAACACTCAACCCGTTCTGTGCGGCATCCGTCCGTGTAGGAATGCGAATGTGAGGGATTCTATTTATTAGTTAATATTAGGTGTAGATACTTTTGGCTTTGAATAAATATGAAACAAGTCAATATTGCGGTGTGAACTAGTAGTGAAAGCGATTGCTTGAGGTTCGATTCTCATATTGATTACAGTGAGTTTTCAAGAAATTTTCAGCACAAATTCTGGAACTGTACTTACTCGGTAGACGACAATATACTCGTCTTCAATCATGTGCAACCTATAAACCATGGCCGACGAAATGTGGTTATATAATACATCTCTGCCTACCCCTTACAGTATATAGACGTAGGAACTATGTATATATCAATATTTTATCTTTGAATATCAGAAGCAACAGTAGAACAGCAGTCTATGGGATTCGTACCCGCATCGATTTTATTGATTCACTAGCTGTTCTCCGCAGTTTCACCCGCAGCGTGATGTTATGTAGTCTATAATCTTCATCACAAAAAGTTTGTCTGGTAGATTCCTTTTAGAACTATTCTCTTTATAATATTAGTATATATTTGAATTGTTGTAAACATTTTCACTATATTGAGATCAGATGCCTCAGCAATGTATAAAAACGTATATGAATAAAAAGAAATGCTGAAGTATATATTTTTGATCGACAACATCAGAATAAAAGAGGTCAAAATCCTCAACAGTCAAAGCGTAGCTTGCCAAGTTCAAATCAATCAACGGAACAACTTACGCATATCAATACGCAAACCAAATACAATAAGACATGAATAAACAAACACAGAATCTCAAGCATTAGTATCTTTCACTAAGTAAGTAGTTTATCCAACAAACATTATTCTTTCCCGCTTAACGCATTTACGCTATTTATATTGAACGAGATATGCCACCATTTTCCTATTTTGCTAAAGCCGTATGCGGAAGTTTTCCTTTTCCTAATATGTATTCCGTTTATACAGAGGAATTTGGTAGCCGTCCAAGACACAGTAACCTAGATAGTGAATCAGATACAGCAAAGAAAAATACGTAAGCGTTTGTGCTTGACGCTATATAATTTGCTGCGATATTTTTGCTCATGATATGAATGCATGGATGGTGTAGTGGTTTAAATGGTTGTCTCGCTGTTGTTATTGCGCCGAGTGTTGTGGGTTCGATCCCTACACGAGACAAAAAATTGTGTAGTCCATAAATAGTTTGTCCAAGTCTCAGTGGCGTAGCAGGGGTGTCAGCCGCCCGGGGCGGATATTTTTTTGCCTCGTTTAGGTATTTCAATTTAAAAGTCTATAATTTTCAGTAATTCTGAAAAGCTTTTCGGCAAGAACAGTCATCAATATTTTATATGTACAGTTCAAATATTTACAATATATTATGATTATTTATTGTGAAAATTTGCCGCCCTCTAAAAGTGCCGCCCTTGCCGTCCCCACTACGCTACGCTACTGCCAAGTCTAGTACACATTACAATATATACATTGTTTGAATGATTACTAGTGCCAACTAGTGCGGGAGGTGTCGTTTTAAAACAAAACGTTACTTATGAACTTATACTCGTATGTATGTAAAAATTATGGTTGTTCAACGATAGCGTGTTTAGATGGCTTTTACTTTAAAAAAATTAGTTTAGTTTACAATGTAACAGTTTTAATTTAATCAATAAATAGTGTACGTTTGTTAAGATGGTGGCTGAGGGCGCTATAATGTGCCGTTACTAAACGTCGCACTGCTGTCGATCATATAATTCCTAATCTATGTGGCAATCGAACTTTTAACTCTTGTACATACATATATAATCTTACGCCTATATATGTATATCCGAAAAGGATCGTCAGGTGTATTACACTCATTTTAGCAAAGGTCTTAAGGTCCCATATTTGAAAAGGCGAGCCCAATACGAATTTCCTGAAAGAAAAACGTAATAACACTCATCCCTGCGACTGAATGAATTGAATCGGAAATGTCATGCACTGCAGTCGCATACACTTTCGAAGTTAGTCAAGAGCCGCTTAACCCTTGCACAGTTATTTTTCTACTAAATGATAAGCAATTATTGGTGTATAATATGAGGTATATTGCAGCCACATAATTGAATTATCCCTAAAAAAATTATAATTGGCATTTCTCCTTTCTGAAATTGTTTATGTACAATGACATCATAATACTTAAAATTGACAAGGGCTATATGTAAAACTATATAAAAAACCAAACAGCTATATAATCCAAAAAAACCCTCAACTATGTACATTTATGCCTATATAATCCACAAAAAAATGGATGTATTCAGATTATTTAAAAGGCTTCCTTTAACAAATCCCCTAATTACATCCAAAAATGTAATACTACCTTCCGAAAAATAAAAAATAATTTCATATATTTAGACGGAATTAGCCTTTGAGAGGTCCGAAACGAATGCTCTCGGCCGTTTTATAAGACCCCCTCGGTCTCAATACACAAATATGAGTATAATTACCACCCTAATGTGATATTACGTTTAGGGGAGCTATCAAGGGACGGCATTTTGAATCAGGATGCATGAAATTAAATTGCCTGCTTTTAAGATGGTCGGTCTAAGAATTTGTGAAGGCTTTTGTTTGGACCTAGGGGGTAAATACCCGAGTTTGGTATGCCATTTGGTTGAGCGTAGTATTGGGACCAAGGGAAGGGTATGTGTCGGTAAACGTAGCTTACTGAATTGGCTGCGGAGAATTTTCAATTTATTTATACTAAGTTTAGATACGAAGAAATGTTCTAATATAATTTATATTATGCGTGCCGTGTTACCCTGCATCTATATTATGTTGTTATTAATACAACTCCTGTACTAGATTTCCTTGTATCGAGTCCATAACAGTCTGATAAAAGAACGAGAATAGGTTATTCTCGTCTACCGGACACGGTTATACCCCATACTTTACATAAAAATCCTTACTAATATTATAAACGTGAAAGGTTGTATGGATGTATGGAAGTTTGTTGCTCTTTCACGCAAAAACTACTAGACCGACTGCGATGAAACTTGGTATGTAGATAGCTGGAGACTTTTTATCCCGATATTCCTACAGGAACGGGGGACTTACGCGGTTGAAACCGCGGGGAAAACTAGTTTCTTAATATAGCAACCTCATAACACTTTAGCTGAACTGGGAATCAGAATCTAGTCTTCATGAACAATAGACACAGCAGAAGAAAAGGTATATAAAGTTTTAAAACTGTCCTTCATAATGAATGCGGCTCACGTCTAAAGCGCATTCGTCATACGCGGTGAGGAAGGGTTATAATTGTGACAGACAGCCGCGGGAAGGGTTGACTAATTACGTTCTAAACGTCAGTCTATTCATTAGCTGTGACTTTATATTTTTTAATTGGACAGTACAGATTAGTCAGTTAACTGTATTAATGGTTAATGAATAATTTATTCAGTCATGATTGTGACTCTCCCTTTGGTGGAAAGGATTTCGTAAGGAATATAGCTTATTTAATATTCACTATAAGGTCTGTTCTTTTTGAGAGAGCGTGATTTGTCTCGTGTGGAGGTGGAAACCACTACTCTCGCTGTATTGGCAGTGGCAAGGCGATCATATAAACATCTGAGCCAACTGTGGAGTCTATATTGATTTCTAGCTAGAAATATACACGATGGCACCTGGATAGATATATCTACTCGATGGCACCGTCCATTGAAAGAAAGAGAAAAGAAAGAAAAGTAATTTATTAGACACACACAAACACAACATATCAACATGGTAACAGTACAATCTTTTACTATTTCTAATAATTACTAAAATTAAAAAACAAAAATGAAGAAACCAAACAAGAAGAAAAACAAACAAAGAAAATGGAAATTTGGCAAATGTTGTCAGTGTGTCCAAAAGGTTGCAGCTCAGCCTTTGCTACGGATGACCGCAGCGCTGTTTTTCAGCTGAAACCCACGGGCTAGTCACGGACGATTATTCGGCGTACAGTTTATAAACATATTTAATAGTTAGAGTAAATATAATAGATATAATGTACAATAGACAGGCAATTACATATATGTGTAGAATTGGAGATCATATTAAAAACATTGATAAAATATATATATATGCATAGATATATAATAAACATAAATAGATCTAGAAACGCAATATAATCAATTAAGTGCTGGATTTTTGTTCAGATAAATATAATTTCTTTAGCTGAAACCTGAAAGTACTTACTTTAACTAGTTGGCGCAGTGGAGGAGGCAAATTATTCCAGCATTTGGTAGCGTTATACCGGAATCTACCTCTGAATGTAGTAGTTCTGTGCCTGGGTATGCTCAATGGTTGCCCTAGTCCTCTGCTTGTGTATTTTTTATTTTCGGTCATCCATTCTAATTTGTCATAGAGATACTCTGGTTTTTTGTTTTTGACAGTTCCAAACATGTCGGCCTCAATGGCGTAGTGGTTAGTGTAACCGACTGCCATGCCTGAGGTCGCGGGTTCGATTCCCGCACAAGTTAAACATTTGTGTGCACGAACATGGATGTTTGTCTTGGTCTGGGTGTTTCTATGTATAATATGTATGTATTTACAAAAAAAAAGTATATATGTATGTTTATCCATTGTCTAGTACCCATAGTACAAGCTCTGCTTAGTTTGGGCTAGATGGTGTTGTGTGTATGTGATAGAATATTATATTATATATATATATTATAAGTGAATATCCCTCCTCCATTTCATTTCCAAAATATTGCCTGCATTTAAAAATGGAGTTACATGGCTACGTTTAGGAATGTCAAAACAAAACCGTGCACATGCGTTCACTCTTTGAATAAGGCTGGAGGTTTTCACCAATAAACTTAGCGTTCGTCCCCCTTATAAGACACATTTTTCCGCTGTCCCCAGACAGTTGTTCGAAAAGCTCGGGTGTTGTTGAAGTCCATTATTTCCATATTTGTAAAGAACGAAGCAGCATAACATTTCATATATAAAACCGATGACGCTTAGCTATTAAAACACTACATAAATAATATAAGCAGACAAGTACAATATCCACATTCCGACAGCCATATTTAAGTATAAATAGAAGATGAAATTCTTAACATTCACCAAACACAGTTCTCAAAATACATAATACCAATAACTTTTAAATAACTCAAAGTAAATCCTATTGAATACTTTTAACCTGAATAAAATCTCCCCTCAAATTGAAAATACTTTACAAAATAGGCTAAAAGTATAAGCAAACAGAGGCCGACATAGTTTCTAAGTCAAATATTCTTAACAAACTTCTGAATAGACCATGAATATTGAAAAGACTGAATAAGCTACTAATCTACCGGGAGTACGGCACAAGTTAGACGCTTTCGCCTTCTGACTGCAGATCCTTAATTTAATGATGATGAAGACTTTAGGGCTTTAGTAACTTGATTTTAAAGAGACACTTGCATAAGGACTTATCTTCTTCTTCTTTTCGTGTGGTTAGTGGCCAGCCTGTTGTCAAGAGTTGTTCAACCCGCCCATAGGCCTCTGACATGGCTTAACGACTGCTGTCAATTTGGCAATAACCGGGACCGACTCTTGACGTGCCCTCCGAAGCACGGAGACGCTTAGATGAAATACCACTAAGCGATCACCCATCTATAGATTGACCGCACCCAACGTTGCTTAACCTCGCTAATCGCCTCATAATAAGGGCTTATGAAAGGAATATAAGAAATACGCTGCATGGAAAGTAATGCACAATTGGTTTGGTAGGTATAACTTCTGCCCATTCCCTTAGTATGATATGTGCGTTCTCGAATAACGAGCGAATCCTAGTCATATAAGATCATTTTCTAAAAATCTGAATTAACTTGCCAAAAAACGTTATGGCTACCTTAGATTTTGTTAAAGTTCTTTTTATGCAGATGAAATAAAGATATCAAAGTATTGTATTAAGTGATTATATCAATCCAGTAAGTTTTAAGATAATCACACAAACTATATGGTTCTATGCTCACTCCAAGTGTGAGAATTTTTATGTCTTTATATTGCTGGCTTTCGGTCCCACAATCTTTCTCATGCCACACTTTATAGGGTTCTCCAGTTAAAGTGTGTCGTTCCTTCATACGCATATATATGTGTGTTTTAAAATACAGGTTTTAAAGATAGGCCTTAGTAAAAAAATACTTATTTAAAGGTGCATATAATAAAGAAAACAAATCCAAATTAAAGAATTGGGCTTTGGTTATAAAATCGCATGCGTTTTAAAAGCTGCTACAAAAAACATCCTCGCTCGCATGCACATTTTACACCAAACGCAAACAAAATCAAAAAGTCCTATAAATATAGAGCGTAATCTTAATATTTAGGCAAAACGGTTTATATCTCGTCAAATGGCTTAATGGCAAAATAAACTGAATTTTAATAGGAAACTTGGTGAAGTAATTATTTTCCCATGGGCCACCCTCTTCAAGGGAGAATGGTAAACAGTATAGACGTCAAACTGCTTTTTTTATAATTTAATAAGAATGCTTTCCAATACTTTATTAGCTTTGAATGGAGGAAATTGTTCAGTAAAGAGGGCTTTAATTTAATATAAGTATTAAATTGAGATTTTGTTGAGAACTTCGTTGAAAATTTGTGTCTGCATGGCCAGTTTTGAACGATATTAAATAAGAAATATAAGATTATTTTTTGGAAGTTAAAATTAAATGAGTGCTACTTGTGACGACCGGTGAATGTGTGAGTGGTTTTAGACACCGTGCTATCTACCACTTATATAGGTATCGAGGTAACAATCGCAGTACGTACGCACACGAACACACTCACACATAGATGATGTGTTTGTTTTCTCGACTTGCATTATGCCTAGGCTTCTGTATTTATATGTTTTAGCTACCATTTAACTTATGTCAGCAGATTTAGTATGATGACAAAATAAATTGATACACTACAATAAACACATCGATTGATCTATCCCTCTCCCAGTTCATAAGAGTTAGTTTGTGATCTAAATGAATAAATGTTTTTCGAATTTGACTTAGATAACTATTGGTAGGCAAATTAAAACCTTCACAGCGTCACCATCTTATTTATACTCATTTTAATGGATGAATGGTACAATGGTTACGTGCTCACTTCATAACTAAGCTGGATTAAGTGTTGTAGATTCAATTCTCATACAAGAAATAATTTCGTTTCGTGTCTGACTGTTCTTCGTGTCAGTTGTTTCAATGTTTGTAAAGTTGCCCGCTATACTGGAATAGTTCCCAGAGCTGCAATTGCGCTTAAAAAACTTTAATTAACACAGCACAGTACAACGTTCTATCAATAAATAAAATATCAAAGTGACAAAAACACTTTCAATAAAGCTTCCCGTGTTAAAGGGAAATTTGACCAAAATTCATAGACCTCTCGTGCGCGCCAAAAATGTTGTGTTACTTCAAACTGTTCAGAGGTCGAAAGTTCATCCTAAACTGGTCGTCACCTGAACAGTTATTATAATTTCAATTGGCCCCCGTTAGATTCACAGAAATGCAGCATAATTTTCTATTGGAACTTTGGCGGCGAGAGACAGGAAATTAAATTTCTTTAAAGCAGCTTATACTGATAGCTGTGAATACTTTATAAATTGAATATTCATTGAAATCCTCTAACTTTGGATATAACGTTTGCTTTTTATAGAGAAGTATTTCAATTAAATATTATGTAATCGCTGAATGCGATAGCCTAGTGGGAAACCGTTGGACTGCCACGCAGAGGTCTCGAGTTCGAACCCAAGGCGCGGATCTCTAACTTTTCGAACGTATATTTATGCGTATTAAATAGTTAATTATCACTTGCTTTAACGGTAAAGGAAACCATCGTGAGGAAACCTGCATGTCTAATAGTTCTCAATAATGTTTTCCAAGATATATGAAGTCTGCCAGCCCGCACTGGGTCAGCGTGGTAGAATATGGCCTAACCCTTTTCACAATGAGAAGAGGCACGGGCTTCTCCTCAATGAGAAAAGGGTTTAACCGCTGCGCCGCCTAGGCAGGCCTTCTTTAGGTACTTAATGTACCTAAAGAAGAAGTGGGCCCGTGCCCAACAGTGATACTGTTTAATGCAGGGCTGATATTATTATTATTAAATGTACCTAAAGAACCTGCCTAGGCGGTGCAGCGGTTATGTGGTTGGGTAAATGGTTATTGGATTTTCTTTAAAGGATTTCTTAGTCCCAGCACGAAGTCTGGTATAAGACAATACTCTCGTTTCCTATTACGTGGGACTTAAATTCATAGATAGCGAAATGCGCGTAACTCTCCGGAGAAAGGGATGTGAGGTTATGAATGTATTTACCAGCAGTTTTCGACACATGTAGGTACATAATGACGATCTTTCTTAATTTCTACATACATACGTAGATTCACGCCTGTTTCCTAGAGTGGTAGGCAGAGACAACGGAATTCCATTTGCTACGATCCTGACACACTTCTCTGGCTTCATTCACTTTCATCTCATTCCTCATACACGCTCGCCGGTTTAAGGTGCCCTTAACCTGGCCTTTGTCCAGAAAGTCTCCGATCAGATCGAGAAACGTTCACCTAGGTGATTTCTGAAAGCGGTATACCGAAATGTATATCTATTAATACGCTGTTATTTGTTTTTATATGATGTGCTAATCATTTTATATTTGTTGTTTCAGGTACTGTCAATAATTAAGGCGTACGGTGTATGTACTTTTTGCTGCATCGGTATGTAAATAATTTATACTAATATTATAAAGCTGAAGAGTTTGTTTGTTTGGTTGAACGCACTAATCTCAGGAACTACTGGTCCGAATTGAAAAATTATTTTAGTGTTGGATAGCTCATTTATCGAGGAAGGCTATATAACATCACGCTACGACTCACGGGGGCGGCGCAGTTATCATAAACGCGGGTGAAACCGCGGGTACATCTAGTTATTAATAAAATGAAGTAGACACAATGGCTGAGGTGTCGGTTTTCGCGATATCAAAACCTGATCATCTTTAACCTAGTAACCCTCTTCCCGCGTTAAAACGATTAAGTTGACTGCGCATATGGTAGTGATTTAAGTAGTCGTATTCCCAATGCCTCTTCGTCGAGTGTTGTGGGTTCGATTGCTACACGGAACAAATATATTTTGTTTGATCTATAAATTGATGTTCCGAGTCTGAGGACTCCTTGTGTTCGCTGTTTGAATATTCGTAAAGTTCCTTGCGACATAGGATTTATACCTAGAATGGTATATGCCTATTTAACCTGTCATGTCTTGGAATGCTAGTTAGTTAGTTAGTTGGACGTGTGTTATCCGCACTTAGCCACACAATTGGGCCATTGTGCGTAAGTGACCGACGCGAAAAGTTGTTTGGTTACTTATACCACCTCAGCTCCGTCCAGAAAGACAATAGGAGATCGGTGTTGTGCAGTACTTCCTTCATCATTTCTCGATTGTTTAGTAGTTTCGCCCGTTGGTTGCTCACGCTTTTGCAATGTAGCAGCACGTGAGCCGGTGTCTCCTCGGTCTCCATGCGCCTCTACGTAAGGGGCTATCAATAATGCCGATGTTAAACAGGTGCTTGTTGAGTGAGCAATGGCCTGTTATGATACCCATTAGATGTCGCAGGTTTTTCCTTGAAGAACGTAGCAGTTTGCGTGACAGATGTATGTCTAAGAATGGAAGGGCTTCCTTTATCTGTCTACGTTCCGTCTAGGAAGGCTAAATAAAATTTAAAACAAAATAAAAATATATATCTTCGATTGCTAAATATAATTAAAAACCTATTGTGTCTGGCCGCCGGTGTGACGCTGCAACTCAATAGTTTTTTTTTGCAGTAAGCTCACTTTCAGACCTGCATACATTTGCTTATAAATTGTTGTCGTTTTCGAAATTAGAAATAACGGACACGTTTAGTATAGAAAAACAGTAATCAGTAGGTACGCCTTGACGCAAACTAGTCACCGGAGCTGCGGTCAGTGACACATATGCCCCGAGCCTTAGTGTTAGTTGAGCACATAAACCACTGGCCATGGGACCCGCACTCCGCACTTTTCTACCGTGCTCTGTGTTTTAAACTAACCTATGCAACAAAAAACATAGTTACATTTACCAAATGCCGAATAAAACCTTTGTTTATGCTTTGTGAATAATTTTTAAATTCAGAAACCTGACTTTATATTTCGAGTAAAATTTATTATAAAACTTTAATCTTAAAATTTCGTACTCTCAATTGTATATAGATACAAAAACAGTGTAAATATTTCTCAAACCGAACAAAAATAACGCAATCGTTTCTTTTACACCTTTATAAAAATACTTCAATAAAACTAACATAACACTGTAAGTATTTTCTATAGAATTATATTTAAAACTAGCTTTCGCACGCGGTTACGTAGTTAAGTAGGTCAGGTTATGTTAACAGTACTCTTTTTTAAATAAAATATAGCCTATATTACTCGGGGATAATATATATTTTTTAATTTTTTTTTTTTTTTTTTTTTTTTTTTTTTACGTGAGGGAATGCTATGACGCATATCCCTCCGCGGGGGCGGGCGGAGGGATTATGTCGGACTCGCCGGGGTAAAATAAGATGTTAAAAAGATAATGTACCTCCCGGAATACCGACTAAACCTACCACGGTGTTCCTCGACAAAACCACTATCGACGGGGCCGCGCGAATCGCTTTCGCATGCGGTCGCGACCCCGCCGCGGTTACGGCCCGCCGTATGAAACGGCAGGCCACTACACGAAAGACCTACCCAAAATAGGCACTACGTCGCATAAAACCCTACTGACTCCCCTAGAGGGGAGACGGACTCGACACAGAGGCGCGCGTGGGAACACGCACGCCGCCTCTCGGACCTGGTGCTGAACGGATGGCGGGCAGGCCCACAAAGCCCGCCACCCCCAGGTCAAACCTCAGGGTGGCTGGAGGTCGTCTCGCGCCCTCCGGCGCCCGGCTCTGCGGTTGGGGAGAGGGTTTAAACGCTCCCTCTCCCGCTCCGCCGCCTCCTTGATGGAAATTACTTCCTCACAGAAGGAGGCGACGGCGTTCCACGACCTCTCACTCCGGACCATAGACTGAACTACGGCCGGGAGCGAGAGGGCAACCGATCCGACTGCCGCGATCAAATCACGGCGCTGCGATGCCCAGGCGGGGCAAACCGCCAAAGTGTGCAGCGCCGTGTCCTCAACAACGTCGCGGCAGTCGCCGCAGTGGTGACAACCGGGCGTCTCTTGCCGGCGTATACGACACAGGAACTGGCCAAAACAACCGTGGCCAGTTAGAACCTGTGTCAGCCGGAAGGTGAGGGCGCCATGCCGCCTCTCCAGCCACTCCTCAAAAACAGGACTTACCGCCACGATCGTGGCGTGCCCGACAGTAGCAACACCTATTCATATTACAAGTTGATAGTGAAACCTAAATGTAACATAAAATAATTTACCCCGTGATGTACCAGTATCAATAAAATTTACTGACGACGTAAATTTGCGTTGGAGTAAATCTTATCTGATAGTTTTCATCACAGAGTTTTGAATTCTCAAGTTGTGTTGTGCAAACACAACAAAAACACTACATCAATATTTATAAAACAAAAATAGCTAACTACATAAATTATTTTGTTGTATATATGACAACAAAATAAATAGATAAATTACATGCATAAAATTAGCAACAGTAGCAGCGATAGCTCAGTGGGGAGACCAACAGACTGCAATGCAGAGAGTCACGGGTTTGAACCCACGTCGCACACCTCTGACTTTCAGAAGTTATATGACATTTGGAAATTATGTGCGTATTGATTGACATTTGTCGCCTGCTTCGTGCGTCGGAGGGCACGTTAAGCCATCGGTCCCGGCTGCCATGAACATCTATGGCAGTCGTTATTGGAAAGTCAGTGTCCTATAATATCCTGACACTGGTCTAGCCTTAGGGTATCGTTAGCCTTCGGGTTGCGGAGGTCAGGTGGCAGCCGCTCCGTGTAAAAATGATATCCATTCAATTCCGGTTAAACTAGAAAAGCCGACCCCAAGTGACTTGGGAATAATAAATGCTAGGGAGAAGAAGATACTACATAAAATTGCTGATATCCTTATATAAATATTTTATTATTGCAAAAAACTTTCAGGACTTAACTATAAAAAAAAAATTGTTTTATAATACATACATGCAACTTGCGTAAGTTGATAATTAACTATGGGCACCATATAATCTTAACTAATATTATAAATACAAACGTTAGTTTATTTTTTATTTTGTTAATTAAGCTTACTACTCTATAGATTATCATAAAATTTCGCATACACATTGTCAGTGGTATATACAGGGGAAAAGTACCGTTACCGAATAAAATATATATATTAAAATATTCTTAAATATTTAATAATTATCTATTCTGTAATTTACGATCGTATTATACGAGACAATATCTTATCTAACCTTATCAATGTGATCTACATAACTCTATTAAACTATAAAACAAAGTCCCTGCCCTAACGTGCTGGGGAACACATAAAATGATATAAGATGAAGGATCCTTCACGATTGGAGCGAGGATATCGGCGGGGCTCTCCGTGATTAAATACAGACCCTCACCGAAAGTAGGGTGTTCACGGCACACGAATAATTTAAGGTCATTTAACGTGAACTTAGGTTGGACCTTCTCATGTTAGGAAAATACCTGATGTTGTCAACGAGTAACAAGTATGTATAACGTATTTCCTTTAGAAAATTTAATAGAGAACATATTAATGCAATTCGTCAATTAAAAATCTTTGAATTGAAAACTTCTTTAGGCGCGTTGAGTAAACAAAAATCATGGAACTCGCGTCATCGTCACCGCACGCTAGTTACTTAGTTTTCACTTCTATCGGCCGTCCCCAAAGACAGCGCCGCATGTTTTTTTTATTCTTACAAGTGAGGATGTAACAGTATTAGTTAAATCCTAAGTAATATTATAAATGCGAATTTGAATTTCTTTGTAATTATCATGAAATTTTGCATACACGTTGTCAAGGGTACAGAAAACACATATGGTTCTTTTTATCCCGAAAAACATACTGTTTACAAGCGAGCGAAGCCGTTGAAAAAAGTTAGTTTATAATAAACGCAAATAATTTTACTATTCGTGTGTAATGCGGTACTGATTAATTAATTTAGCACTCAAATGGGTCGCTGTTTTAAGCGCATAGGTTAGACTAAGTGAGACAGAGTGTGCAATCAAAAGCGTATTACAAACAATGTAGTGGAATTGTAACCTCTCGTACGAGGTACATGTTAAATTCAATATGTATAATATCAATAGAATAATGTTCTAGAATGTGTAAAGTGTAACCATCGATGGCTCACTTATAACACATTGAGGGGAAGTTACTCTATACTGCTGCCTAATAATGTAACTCTAATATTTTGCTCCGAAAATATTGATGAACTATTTTATACCTGACAAAATACACGAAACTATGAATTCCAGCTTTCATACTTACACAATATGCTGTATAGCAAACTGAAACTTTAATGAAACCTGCTTTAAGGTATTTAGCTAAGTCCCTCTAACTTAGTGCCACTTAGACTTAGTTTTCAGCAATCTTGGTTTCTTTCATTCAAAGTTAGCTAAGTTAATCTAGTAAAAGCTGAGCACGGTATCTTACACCTAACTGTTACATACCATAAACATACACATACCTACATACCACATACCTTAAAATCTTAAACATATTAAAAACTTAGACAGCAATATACAAGACAGACCACTTTAAACTTTATTAAACATTTTAAACACACCACGGTTTCAGCAATTTCAGAATTTTCATCAAGGATTTTATACGTAATTCCGGTTAAAATATGGTCCCTCTACGCCTCGCCAACCCTTCTTGAAGGCGAATAGCCTGTAAGAAATTATCTCAGCCTACTACAACGCTACAACTAGAAGTGTCGTAATTAAACTGCTCGGGATTCAAACTTGAGACTTTACCTACATAAAGTTCTTTGTCCACCGTTTCGTAACGGTTGAATGGAATCCTTAAGTTTCTTTGTATAAATTTATTAACAGTAAAAATGTTAATCTTTGTTTTGTTTTTCTTTTCTATTTTGTTTTTTCTGTTTTGTTTTGACTACAATCTTATCAGCCTATGTTGAAATGAAGTTTTCTAACTTGTATTGTGAAAAGGCGTTGATTGCACTACATCTCAAAGATTAAATTAAATCAAGATCAAAATCAATACAAAATAGTTCATTTCTCAGACTCATAGGTGTATCCGGAAGGCAGCCATTCGTTCTATACCATTGTGTAAGCAAGTTAAAAGTATTCCATAAAGCGTAAAAAAGTCTTAACATTTCGTCCTAGCCCTAAGGTCCGTCAAGGATTGAAATTTGCTATGTAATCAACAAGTACATAATTATATCAAAGGTAACAATTGCCTTAGTATATTATGAAATATTTAAGCAGCTACCATCCTTAGTTAATTATATTATACTAAATCAAGTAAAGACGACGAAGGAAATATCCTTACAGGCATAAATTAGACTTACACGCCATTTAATATGCCAGTTAATAATGACATGATGCTAACAAGACAACCTGTATGTTTGCTTGTACATAAATATATTAAGTCGACCAATGAAGAATTTTCTTTTTTCTAAAGTATTAATTAACTCATAGCATTTTCATTTCCCACTACATCGCAAATCAAAAACCGTAAACGGTAAAACCGATTAATATTTACGGTAATAACTCAAACTTGTCCATTTCCACCCCTTCTTGGTTTTAAATCACTTTTTTTCGGCCGTCAGTCGCAAATCTTGGGGGCCCTTAAGAAGAAATTAAAAGAAATACCCGCGAGGGCTCTAAAGCCCTATAACGTCCTTTGTGTTGTTAATCAGATGAAATATTTAATTACTTATGCCTGATGCCGCTGTTGTCAGGACTAACAACCCTTTATGGAGTTCAAGGTATAATATAAAGCGGCGGAATACGTAGCTCTTATGTAGAATAGTTTTTAAGAAAATATGTAAGATCCGTAAAATTATAGCATATTATTTACAATAATATTAAATATGACAAACCAACGGTAAAACGAATATAGCAAAATCCTTGCCTAAACCTTGGGTTTTGCAAAACAAAAGCAATGACTGGGAAAGTGGAGTTACTTTGCAGAAGATCGAAACTAAACAATACGGTGCAGTGTGCTGTGTTTTTACGGTAATTAGGCGCTGTGTTGTCTAAAGGAGACTATAAATATAGTGCCTTGCACTGGTAACACAACGAATAGCCTTCCAAACTCATAATGATCGCATTTAAACTAACAAATTACATAATTATTATTGGTATCGTAACTAGAATTAAACTTCAATCAAAACTAATATTCGTTAAAAAGTTTTATTATAAAAACATATTTTGCAATTTAACTTTCTAGACTGGACTTCAGTCTACTCGCTTCTGCTTATAATTTAACCCGTAACATAACTCATCTAACCAAACTAAATATTTCATTCAAAACCCGCCCATCCTCCCGAGCCTACTCGTTTATTAACCCTATTTTTTAATTTCCGCTAGGGATACGGATGAGACTATTAGATCCCATTTTTTCGAGTACGATCCCGATTTTCCGAGTCTCATCTCAATTCTTCAAGTTCAATTCAGATTCAATTCAACTGCGGTTAGGGGTTCATTCATTTGAATAATCCGAGTGATTGCGATGTGGTTTACTAATTAGCCGGTGAAGGCTTTAATTCGATTAATTGATTTTGCACGTTAGAGGTGTCTAAGCTGATGATTTGCGGTGAACGTGTGGTATTCGTTTCGCGTCATACTCGGGAACGGCTGCTACTTATGGCAGCTAGCTAACCTTGGTATTTTGAACTTGAATATTTTGCCGCAGGAGATTTTATCTGGAGCTATAAAATTTTACGTTACGTATCATATCTGATCTTGTTACATATGTAGCAATGTGGTAGACTGAAGGCCGGGTGTAGTGGTGCTCATTGAGAGAGCTGTATATCATGCGTTGCACTGAAATGTACAAAACAGATTAGCATAAATGATCTTGTCAAATAATTAACAATTTAACTTTAAATTAAATATCATAGCTAGCTGATAAACCGACAGGCTGCCAAAGATACAATTCACTTTTATTGCCATTGTAAATCTGCTTAATTTATTAAGGATATATAATAACGGCGTCATGCAATGGTACGTTTCGATTTTACAGATTATATTAAAATAATATCAGCTTTTTTATAAAGTAATCCACTGGTGGACACGGGCCTCTTTTTAGTATGAAAAGGGTTAGATTATAGTCCATAACGCTGGTAGTACGGGTTGGTAGACTTCACACATCTATGATCTCATAATGGCAAACTCTCATACAAGCAGGTTTTCTTACGATGTTTCTTTTTTTTTACCATTTAAGAACATCGATTAACTATTTAATATGTACATAACTTTGAACATCAGAGTTGCTTGCTGAAGAACTAACTAAAGACTTCTGCATGGCAGTCCAACAGGATCTGTCATTAGGTTATAGCTGCTATTCAACCAGCTAAACACCAAGTATTCTTAAAATATATTATCGTTACCAAATTGTTCACAAACACATGTTGTGATTTAAGTAAATTATCTCAATTTTGATCTGCCTCAAGTTACAGAGGAGACATGTTAATAATATTATTGTACGTAATACATCAGCCTCGTCTTGAACAAATCTCTTTACTTCCACCCCGGAGTAATCTGTCTAAACTACATAAACGAATTATGAGGGTGCTGCAGCCATGGAGCCGACATTACACCGGAAAGGTCCTTATCTTGTGACTCCACATCAAAATTGGAGACGTTTGACGTTGATTCATATATAACGTTATAGAATATTAGAAGTCGTTTTGGACAGTGTTGAAGATATGACATATAAAAGGATGGTATCGCATATTCCATAAATTAAGTTAAAGTCAGAACCAGAGTTAAAATTTTGAATAATATATTTTATAATATTTACATATTTATAATTTGTATAAAGTCAAGCCATAGTTATCATTGGTTTGACTTTATACAAAGTATAATTCATGACATTATTATGAATTTATTATTATGAAGGTTATTAATTAAACAACCGATTATACCCAAATATTTAAAACAGCAATTGATTTGAATTGATATGAAAGCTTGAGTGAGCTGCTATACTAGCTTCGGATATCTATTACCTCGGCGAAAGAAATAACTAATACTAATAACTACGATTTTTCTATATAAATTTAAATTAGGTTTTTGATTTTATAATATTTAGACTATTTAAGAATCATTTATATTAAACTTTAATTAACTATTATTACGCATAATAAGTATATATTTCCATGCAATATTCATCAAATTATATCTTTTATTACAGCACTGTAACAGTTATTTTAAACCTTTGAAACAAGAACCTTATCGTTACTTCAAATCTTAAAAATTGAGAAACTAACATTTCCATTTTTTTATAAATCAATACTTTGCACAAGTCTGAATGCTTGCAATTCCATCTCTCCCAAAATCATATTCACCGCGTCCTGAACGTCGCAACTTGTGACATCACAAGGCGAGAGTCGCTCTTGATGTATAACATTAATTAGAATTCTCTCTGAAGACGACATTTTTCCCCGTTCCACGGCTTATCTTTAATAAGCTCCAATGGAAAATTTACTCTGTCGAGAGTTTTAATAAGGAAAAACTAGTTAAGTATGTTGATTTAGGAATGGGAGAGAATGTAGACTTGTTTAAACAGTTATTCTCTCTCTTCTTATATATGCTCACGCATTCAATGAACCAAAGCATAGTTGCTATTGTTAAGGCATGAAACGGTCTATACGAGGAAAGCGGTTTGAATCTTTTTGACAATCATTTTGCGGGCACTTTGCGAATCGGAAAATATTAGACAGAGCACCCAGATAGCCACAAATATATGCATACAATATCACGTACTTTATTCGAATTGATACAAGAAGTTTAATCGGCACATTAGCAAAGTGATTTAAATCACAAAGTTTTCAATGGAGTGAACCATTTTTGACACGATCGGCTAGCGTGGTTAATGATTATGTACTGGCCCGAGTCTATAAACAAGGCTGAAATACTAAATGAAATGTAAAGCAAAAATAACGTATGCTAATCCGGTAGTTAAAACAACCGAGCTTGCATCTACTTTCCTGCAGGATTACTTAAAATTCCCATAAATCACATTCTCGTACCGCAGTGTAAATTATTCGTGGTCGGGGTGAATTAAATTTTATCTCTTAAACCCCTAAATGTAGTGGTCAAGGTGATAAACCTTTAGGACGTAAATCTTGGCAAACGGTTGGAAACTGAGCTATGAATTGTGGAGATAGAGAGAGACAAAGTTCCGTAGTATCTTCTGTGTCTTTCTCTCGATTTCAGTGGAATGTTTTGAAGCAGTAAATGTGGTAATATTTTAAAGAATTTTTAGGTCATTGTGTGCTTAACATAAAATATGTTTTTACGTGCAAAAACATTCTAGAAACTATAACAAAATGTGGGAACTAATTACAGTTTGTAATGGCAATTATAATAGTCAGCCAGAAAATAATTTTTTGCATGTTAATTGATTAATATTTTATTAAATATTCTAACTTGTTTAGTCCAATAAATGAATTAATTTATACACATTTCGAAATTTCAATTGCATTTGGATATAATGTAGACATTTTAGAGGTCTGTTTTACTTACTGTCACCAGCGAGCGGGTTAAGCAATCTATATACCAAATTTAATCAAATCAGTGCAATGGTTAAGCATCGAAAACGTAACAAACTGACAAAATTACTTTCGTAAAATTATACGTTTCTAATACGTCATATCGCACCATTCGGTAAGACAATGGCATAACACATTTCGTAATTTTACAGGCGAGCCATTCGAATGTTTTTTATTTTGCCTTCCGTTTCGTATTATTTAGCTCGTACTGTTAAGTAATTGTTATTGGCAAGGAATAAGATTTATATTTTTGTGATTCAGGTTGCATGTTATTTACGGCAGTTTAATATTCTTTATTTAATTTTTATGTATTTTTAATTAAGAAAGGGATACATTTATGTCCTTGTTTTACTGAAGGTGCGATATATCTCCCTTTTTGCTTTGATGCTTGAAACTCTGATTCAAAATACCTTCACGTAACAAAAAGGACCACTCCCACTCACGAGAGACCAAAGCCTCATCAACATCACATTATTCTATCCAATGCCTTCCAAATACACGCATACTGATTTAATATTAAGTTAGCGTGTCAATCGGCAGTAGGAAACGCTCCCATCAACGTTTATGAGTTAATCGCACCGACTCGCGCCGATCCGCACCGAACTTTGACGAATACACGATTTATTGTTTGAATCACGACATAGGTGGAGGCTTTGGGGTGATCGAACGGTTTCATGGAAGGCTGTAGAATGAAAAAATATGTGATGGTTATATTTATTGCAATCAAGAGTCTATTTATGTGACGGTTTGACAGCTACGTTGTAACGGTTCCTGTATTATTGTGTTCGAATTTTAAATAGTCGTATTGTCTCGCTTATTGCGTAGGCTCACGCCGGAATTTCGGTAATGGTGCAGGCATAAGTATATTACTCGCACGTTACGCTAGCTAAGTTTTTAAGACGTATGCGCGTACGAAACGAACCTCTTGCCTTCTATTAGACACATTCTCAGATTCCGTGTTGCTACTGATAATTTCCAAATAGACCTAACATCACTGTCCTTGGGAATCTAACTGCACTGCAACCATAATCGCACGCAATCAAATGCACAAAGTTATGTTACGGACTCAACCAGACAGACACGTACGATCAAATAACATTGTGATCTGATAAAACATTATGGTAAGGATAATTTCTAGACTGCTCTAGGAGGAGGTATGGTGTCAATACCAGCGGTAATTATGATATTTGCGTTGTATTATTTCTTGCAGCACAGCAACTCATTTTTAAATAGTGTCTGGAATGAGCAATATGTGCTCATAGTTAGGTATTGGAAGCGATCGTAGATTATTGTGTTCGTCTACAATCTAACATACCGTTGCCTTTGTACTAAAAGATAAATAATAAAATAGATAATCAATAACTTCACCCACAAGAGCAGAACTATCAAATAAAAGAATAATGTAACAAACAGATAAATTATAAATCAGAGCAATCAAACAACTGTACCTACAGCCACAAAATCCGATACATACAAAACGATCATATGAATACATTCCTCACAGAAATCTCAATAAACCGTACAACGATCATCTATAAGCAAAATCTTCGTTGTTTATTCTACAATAACTCTAAAAGGTCACATAACACAGCCCAAAAGATCACACCATACAATATACTAAATGTCTAAATTGCCATAAAATTGAATGTGACACCGTTGCGTTCCATTTTACGATCAACCAGAAATAGTTGATTCCGTGCCAGTTGCCAAATGAAAGTGACATAAAAACGGAACGCATAATAACAGAAAAACGTAACTCAGTGGATTGACTCATAAAGCTGTTACATAAATATTTTGGTGGAGACGCAGTCGAAGCGATTTTATGGAGACTTTGTATGATAAACAGGTTGAATTTTTACCGACTTAGATCAGCTGCTCATTTTTGCTCACTCATGTTGATAAAGTCTTCTACGTAATATCGTCATATCTACACTGTTAAAACTAGAGAGTTTGCTTTTTGTTTGAACGCACTACAATTTGGGACTGCCAGTCCGATTAGAAAAATTATTTTCTATTTGTCACTTTTCAAAATTCTAAATCGTGTGCAGATCAAATCCACTGCACTCTGCGCAGTGGCAATGTTGAGGCAACCACATAAATCACTACGCCATACATACAGGCAAAAAAGTTATTTGACCGTAATTATCGTTATACAAAGTGGCGCAAAATTTATCACATTAAATGATATACTGTCTTAAGCTGGTTGATATAAGACGGGTAACATAAACAGAAAACCTATTTTCGCAGAAATTAAGAAATGATTATTTTGAACAAAATAAATAAAATAAAATTAGACACAAATTGGAACACCGTTGTAATAAGCACACACTAACCTATTTCTTTTCGTCACAAGATTATGGACCTTATTTCTTTTGTTTTAATTTTTTTGTTCCTTTTTGTGTTTTTTTTAATTCGCTGCTTGAGGTCTTTGACATTTATCTCTGCATTACACATGATGTTGTAAATTATGAAAACAAAAAAAAGGTCCTATGGCTAAACTACTGAATACATTTCTTTCATAATTTGTAAATCGTCAAAGAATACATGTAGTATATGTGATATCAATTAATGTGATAATATTTGCGCCACTTTGTATATGTAGGTATATAGGCTAGAAATTGCATTTATTTTTTATTGCGAGTATAATATTAAAGTCGCGGTACCTAATAAAATGAGCTAATATATTCTGCCTTCCTTAACTGGGACCCCACCACGCGTTAGCGCATGAAACGTCAGCGATTTACGCGCACATAAATCATAAAATTACGCTCTGTGATCAACTAAACGGTTACTGTCAACCAGCTGACAGATCGATATCGCACGATACGCCATAAAAATACTATTTCAGAACACCCTGTCAAATTTTGTATGGCAGAAATGTGTGGAAAGTAATTTCTAGCATACAAACTGTTTGTTTGTATGAGATATTTGAGAGAAGTATTATTTTCTAACATACAAAGGGTTTTTATAATACAAAAATGTGGAAGAATTATTTATAATAAAGAAAAGATTGCAATACCAGCTTTAAAGAAATAGTTTTTAGCGACGGACTTTGCAAACATAAAAATAACAAAATTACCTTACCTACCCAGAACCAAACTAATCAACTTTCGGGAGGTAAAACGTTTTTACCTCCGTGTAGAAATCGAACTTGAAAAATGTTGAATCTATCCTATGTGGCCTTGATGACGTAATGGTTAGTGTAACCGACTGCCACGCCTGAGGTCACGGGTTCGATTCCCGCACAAGTCAAACATTTGTGTGCATGGACATGGATGTTTGTCTTGGTCTGGCTGTTTATGTATATAAAAAAAAAAATATGTATGTATGTTTATCCATTGTCTAGTACCCATAGTACAAGCTCCGCTTAGTTTGGGCTAGACGGTGTTGTGTGTATGTGATAGAATATTATATTATCATTACCAGTCAAACCTAAAGAAAACCTGACAGAAGAAGTTCTTCCATGGCACAGAAGATATAAACTTTATATTGTGAGAAATAAATTGAATATTCACATAATTATATTATATTATCATGAATAAAAATCTAAATAAAGCTTGGTTTAGTGGTAATGTACGTTCCACTGCTACTAAAATTATTCGGTAATCCTTATACGATTAAACCTCTTCATGTCGCTGTTTATATTTAAACATTACCTGTACATACATACATATGTCACTTAATATTCTAAAATCGTGACCAGCCTATAAAGTATCCTTCTGATCTTCCAAGAACATAATTCAAAAATTTTAAACCTGTCTTCAGTCAACAATCGACCCTATTCTGCAACATATAAGGCTTAAAATCAAACGGCCTAATTTCCCTTAGTTTATGTGAGACGCACGTCTGATAACGACAAGGTTTATGACGTCATCAAACCGTTTAAGCCTATGACGTAGACATATTTTACTTACGTGGTAAAGAAGTTACTAAGTCGTATGTTTCGTATATCGTAAGTTTTCTGCAGCAGCTTTTCTTCTATCAACAGTAATAGCCTAGTGGGAAACCGTTGGTCTGCCACGCAAAGGTCTTGAGTTCAAACCAAAGCCGCGCATCTCTGACTTTCCGAAGTTATATGCGTATTAAATAGTTAATTATCGCTTGCTTTAACGGTGACGGAAAACATCGTGAGGAAACCTGCATGTCTGAGAGTTCTCCATAATTTTCTCGAAGATATGTCAAGTCTACCAACCCG
The DNA here is from genome assembly GCA_963675205.1 of Catocala nupta. NCBI lineage: Eukaryota > Metazoa > Arthropoda > Insecta > Lepidoptera > Erebidae > Catocala > Catocala nupta. Next base: position 25,202,006 of record OY776090.1, on the reverse strand, counting down.
CACTAGGCCAGCGTGGTGGACTATGGCTAAATCTTCTCACACTGAGAAGAAGCCCGTGCCCAGCAGTGGGACAGTTTAATACAGGGCTGATATTATTATTATATAACTTTTCTTAGTTGTCTACTTGTTTTGTAACATGTCACCGGTGTCTATGTTAGAACATAATTCAAAATTTCAGTTATAATTAGTATCTTTAAAGATGGACAATGAAGGATTGACAACACGCATGGCGTAGCGATTTAAGTGGTCGTCTCATTGCTGCCTCTGCGCCGAGTGTTGTGGGTTCGAATCCCACACGGGACAAAAATTTGTGAGATTCACAAAGGGTTGTTTTTAATTTGGGTATTCTTTGTGTCCGTTATTCGAATGTTTGTAAAGTCCCCCGCGACACAAGAATTGTTTCTAGAGTAGGAGCCGAACGGAAGAAGAACAAGCCGCACTTAGACTACGACTAAATCAAACCCATATAATTTTGAGGACGTGCTTAACCGAGATATGATGATAGAGTTAAATCTTCCTTTCAATTATAAACATTGCTTTAGACATCCCAAAGCTTTCCTAGGCAAAATATTTTACGTCCGGCACAAGAAAATTGTTTAAAGTTTTTGGAAACTTTTTTCGTAGTTTAACTTTGATTAATATTACGGAGCTTCGGTCCATCTTTGTTTTAAAACTTCTGTCTTCGTTTATTTAAAACAAATTAACTATGTCGCAAAGTTAGTTTGAATTTCTTATGTCTTTTAAATTTTGATTGATAATACAAACCATAAATAGAGTTTCACATGCTTATATGATAGGCTAAAGTCAATAATTTTATAGTCAGTTTAAGCTCTGTTCTATACTTTAAACGACGGTTAAAGAATTTTATTTCCTTAAAAGAATTTACAATTCACTTACAGAGAAAATATTAATTATATGTTAAATATTAAGCGTAGCTTGAACAATCTAAAACATAACATCATAGCAATTGCTTCTTTTTCAACTTACTATGTAATTTCTCTTAATTAAAACTTATAATTATTGATTACTAGTTTTTGCCCACGGCATCGCTCGCGTAAATGTAGATTAGGTTAGTTTAGTGACAGTACTTTTACCTGCATGAAAGGTACCTATGTCCTTTTATGTTCCCCTGAAAACGTGTTTGCGAAATTTCATGATAATCGAACAAACTAACTCACAATTGCATTTATAATATTAGTTAGGATTAGAATATCATTTTATATAACATAAAATGCGGGTAGTTACCAATTAAATTATGATTGATTACCTCTAATCTTTGCTGAGCAAACGAGATGATGATCGCAGGACCTCACCAAAGATGCTTTGGTATAATTACATTCGCTTCATAAAGTCTTCAGGCCTTCGTATATCCATGTATGTATTTACCTATGTATATAAAATAAAAACATCTTAAAGCAACCTACATTGGTAACTTCACCGAGTTTCGCGTCAGAATAATATATTGACGTGGAAATAAACGTCTCACCTGACGAGAGGGATGAGGGGTGGTTTTACGCAATTCTCTTGAAGGCGTGTATATTTGTGACAGGTTGCCGATGTTAGAAGGGATTGGAGGTGGTATCTTATAATGACGAAGATAGTTAAGTTTTTGGTTATGAAAGTGATTCCTTATTTTGGTATTACGCTTAGAAAAAAGAAGAGAGAAAAGTTTTAGTTCATTTAAATATCAATTATTATAAATAATAATGTCTCCTACTTCATCGAGTAGAAGGATCTGCTATTTTCTCGATATTTTGATGTAAAGTAAGATAATACTACCGGTCCTTTTATTATTTCATCTTATTACATCCTTAATTATATTAACACGCATAAAAAAGTGGTTGTTATTTTAATCCGCCTAAACCTATGTCGGTGACTTATCCAAGGCACAACCGCGAGGCACTACTGGTAATGATTTGGAAAACTGGTTCATTGAGGTCTTCTTACCCAATCACCGGAATGAAACACAAATACTTTTATAAAAAATTGTCTTACCCTGCAAATATTTAAAAGACCGAACGTTAAGATTAAAAAAGACTCTAAATACCACTCACAACATCCAATCTTCCAAATATCATCTCCAAAACACACGTTTCTTCCTACATCTGTGCCACCCACAAACCCAAATTATTGAAGGCGGTGATATATTATCAGTTACGACAGGGGTCCACGAAGTTCCGCAGATGTTAAAACACCTTAATGACGAACGGTTGATCGACGCGGAAAAATGATGGCTCAATTGATCCCTCATGGGAGACTGAAGGTGCTAAGTATATCGACAATATGTCAAGGAAGATAAACGTGGAGAATTTTGAGTGATGAGGGGAACGTGTAGCTCAAATAGTGACAGGTAATGTTTTTGGTTTTGCCATCAGTGTCTTTGAAAATTAATACCTAGTGTTGCTAGTTTGAAATATCTTTTTAATGCAGCAAAGTGGCAAATAAAGCTTTGACTGCACAGATGGCGTAGTATTTAAGTGCACAAAAGATTATAATAATTACTTATAATTATATAATATACATACTTATATTATACAATTATAATAAGAAGATTACCTCAGTCAGTCTCCATAATGGATCGGTGATCGTGATGGTCAGTTTTTAGCAGTGAAACACCAAAAAAAAAATATATGGAAAACGACGCAGCGTCGACGCTGCGACGACGCAACGAACGCAATGCGGCGGAGCTCAAACGCGCGAGTTATCTTAAAAAAATTGAATTCCGCCTTATTTCTATTTGGAAAGTTTTAATAACAAATAGTTAATTACTTCAATATCTAAGATATGGTACCTGTGTCACTGTATATAAAACCTACATATAATATCTTCATACGTAAACATCAAACCTCGATACTGAGTATACTATCGTAAGCAAAATGACGATGTCCATTTGAGATATTACTAGGCAAATACTAAAATCAATCATGTCTCCAGTGACAGCGCCATGCCAGCTCACTGGATGCTACGCAACAGATTTAGTCAAGCGTAAATGCTAGCTACGACGTAGCAAACGCTACGCGCTACGTAGACCTCTACGATGTGCTACGTCGTAGACACAAAGGCGTAGTTTGAGACTGCACTTTAATGTTTGGAGAATGTTTACAAGTTTTAATGAACGTCAAGATACTATCTAACCTAATGTTGATAGAATTATCTGCCTAAGACTTGAGAGTATAAGCACGTGATATTATTTTATAATATAACTAAGACTGAAGCATCGTTATCCCTGAAGGGGTTGGCAGAGATGTATTAGAACTATATTTTTCGATTCTAGGTGATGAAGGCATTACATTAACTTTTTTGGGCTTATTTCCAGGCTTCATTCTCGCTGATTTCAGCATGAATGGGCCGGCTCGAGCGGGGAAGGACTAACCTCTCACAGAATAACGACGTGAAATAGCAGTATTCCTACTGATGTGTTTCGTTTGGTGAGTGAGAGCACTCTCACTCACGTAGGCCCAATCACCCTCTTTCCCCCTTCCCGCTCCTTCTCCTTTGCACTTCCTTTTTGTCTTCTTCCTTTCCTAAAGAGGCGGTAACGCGCAAGTGATGCCTCTGGTGTTGCAGGCCGTAAGTACGATGACCATTTACCATCAGCTGGGCCATATACTTGCTTGCTACCTTAGTTGTATTAAAAAACAACCTCATGATCGCATACATACATAAGTCTGAAACTAACCACTGGACCAAAAAGAGAATTTAAAATATACTACTTGAAAACTAACTCATTATCCCCTAGTAACAAATCCCTTACTGTCTAGTAACCTAAACAAAAATGTGTACTCTATATTTTTATACCTAAGCCTTAAGGGACTAAGCGCGTACGTACATATATACATATTATATATAGTTAATTAGCCCTCTATGTATATACACGACCCTTGTTACCACAAGAACATCTTACTTATAACAATCAAAGCGTTAAAAAAGAAATATAAAGCAATAGTACTTGAGATGTAGGACAAAGGCGTTTTTATCGACTCATTGACAACAATGCATTGAGGTCAGAAGCCTTTGTGGAGGCTTTGGTTGTAGGGTCATTGTTCGTCTAGTTTCGAGAACCTTTGAGACTTGCTTATGATCTAAGAGACGTCTTCTGTTGCTATGCGAAATATACAAGGCTTTTTCGAGTGGTTCATGTTTTAGCTTATGTAATGTGATTAGGATATGGTACAAGGTTGTCCTTAATACGTTTTTGTGCTGGTTCTTATTCGTTTATGTAACTACATGCTTTAAGTGAACGTGTAGCGTAGTTGTTTGAACGGACGCCTTGCCATTTCTACTGTGTCAAATGATGTGCGTTCGATCATTCACACACAAAATTGTTATACACAAATAGTTGTACCGAATATATTCTTTGTTTGTATGTTTTCGAACTCCCCAATTTAGAAATACACAGGAATTAACACAAGAGCAGGTCTTCCTGTTCTTGCGTTAATTGCTGTTTATTATTTTCTATTTTATATAAGACACCCTTTAATAAAAAAATTACCTATAACTTTTATTTGTCTACATGGAAGTATAAAGTAAGCTATGTGTTAATCCACAATATATTTTATCCATGTGTGTGTGAGTTTTAACTGCCTCCGTGGCGCAGCGGTAATGAATGCGACTGCTGTGCATGAGGTCTCGGGTTTGAATCCCGGGTCGGGCCAACAAAAAGTTATTGGGCTTTCTGTTAAAAAATCTCAATACGAGCCCGGAGTTAGGAAGTTGGCGGTATCAGACACCCCCGTGCCTTGGAAAGCACGTAAAGCCATTGGTCCCGCGCCTGATCTCTCTCCGGTCGTGTCGGATTATACGTCCCATCATCATGAGGGTAAGAGAACAGAGAGTGCACTTGTGTTTGCGCACATACTTGTGCACTATAATATCTCCTATGTAGATGGCCAGTCTTCGTTAAGATTGGCCGCCGTGGTCGAAATTCGGTCTGGAGGACATTATTATTATCCTTGTGCCAATCTTCATCCTAATACGAACAGTGAATTACATATCTTTACGTAACAAACATGCAAACATCTTTACAAACTTTTACATTTATAACATAAGTAAGAAGTAAGACCAACTTCTACTTTTCTTACTCGCACAATTACCTAACTTTACCATCCCTACCATCGTTAGAAGACAGTAACACAAACATTTTCCCACACTGCAACAACAAGACAGACAGCTGATGATTAATGAGAACTGACGAGACGGTAGAGGGGTGAGGAGGTGGAAGTGGGAGGGAGGCGAAGCAATCTCCATAAATGACGTCTAATGGACGACGAAGACGATAATCCAATCCAGGTACTGTAGCTACTGAGAGATTAAGGGGTTAACAGCTTAAATGGGTTATAACTGAGAGGGAAAGAAAGGAATATTGATTAGAAACACGTTTTATATATATTGATTAGTAATGTAAGAAAATAAATTGCCTCGCAAGCATAAGTTTGCGTGCGGAAAATAGTACTAAATTATATTCTTAAGTCGAAGTCTTAGTTTTTATTTTAAGAAATGTTGCAGTAGTAACAAAGTGAAAATGTACAAACAAACAATCTCTATTTTTTATAATATACTTATATATAATATGCAAATGTATTTCGTTCGGATTACTGAAGCAATATAAAGAAAATCAATCACACACATATATACATAGACACTACACAATAGTGTCTGTATCAAGTGTCGAGCAAAGTGTTATTCAGATTTCCTCTCAAGATATTATCGGCTGGCTGACGAAGTGTGCTTTCGAATATATAGGCAAAAAACTATGTATGTATGTACATTAGTATAACTGGTTTCTGTTTGTGTCAGTGTACACACACACACACACAAACACCAACAAGTCACATCAAACACAAATCCCATACAGCCTTTCATCACCACACCATAACAATATCTTGGCGAAAGTTTTTCAACTCGATTTCCATATGAAAAGTGGAAGATTCAAGATGGCGACACTAATCTCTGGCGCCATTCAGACGACGTCACTTCCGGACGTCGAGATGGCTCGTTTCCTCTCCCGCGACTTCCGGTCCGCGACAGAAATGAAGGAGAAAGTGATAAAAGCCACTAAAATGATTTACTTAGATGTTTTCGTAAACTGCATTATCAAAGTTTCTCTATAAATAAAGCCTTTAGGAAAAACAAGGGAAACGACGATTATATTTTGAACAATATTGTCTTCGATTTTCAAAGACCAATAGAGTAAGCCAAAGAAAAATTAAAATAACTATATCTAGTGTTAATGCATCACATACGATACAAATCAATGCTTTTTTCTGTGCCGACGAGGTTGAAAAGGTGTCGTATTTGATCGACTCTACATCGCTAGGAAATCTGCATATCTGCGAGTTCTCCATAAGTTCCTCAAAGACATGTAAAGCCAACCCACTCTGAGCCAGTCTAAGCTATGCTCAGGAATAGTACAGTTTATACATGGCATGCCTATTGCCATTATCATTATTTTAGGCCACAATTGTTGCCGTAGATATAACATTTAGTATCACTTCCATTTAGTTTGTCTAAGCATTCATAATTTAATAAAAATCTAACAATAACACACCTATTACATATTAAACACAGCCAAAAACCTTTAATTAACATTTGACAGCAACAATCTTCATATAAAACACAAGCGGTTGTATCTTTCCCCAACGTCTTCCAACACAATTTTACCCCGAACAACGTCTTTCAACTGAATACCCCGAACAATTCGTAAGTGCGAAACTCAAGAGCGTTTTCATTAAACCTTAAACCGTGTCACTTAAACTTTAATCGCACACGACGAATGAGAAGAAATTGTACTAAGCATCACGTGTTTCTCATTACCTGTGAAAGCCTTTTGGGAAGTTTCTGTGAAAATGGCGCCCGTTTACCTTAAGAGTACTGACACACGGCTTAGGCGTGCGTATTAATGCGTTGCTGTCACGATTTTGGTAATGGAAGAATGGCTACTGTTATATTGAGTGAATATTGTTGTATTATTTGAGAACCACTGTTACGTATGAAACGATGAAAAGAAAGACTTGAAGAGCCGTACTTTGTAAAAGCAAATTCGTGAATACGTGTTTCATAATTTTCAAAAATAAGAAATGGTCCTACTTGAACTCTTTACCGGTGAATGCTAAAGCAAGAAGCTTATGGTGATTTATTTTTATATATTTAAGCATACCTAAATAAGCTTACCTGAAATATTTATTTGAAATGGTAAACTTTCGTGTATCATAAAGAAGCCATTAAAATGTTACAAAGGAAATTAAATATCCATTGAAATAAATTCTTAAAACTATTATATTTTCTTTCTTTTATGATGTATTTATAGTGCAATATTTCTTGTCTCTTGGATGAGGGATAAAACTACCTACTAGTTACTTTCGACAGACAATTCAAATGACAAAATTATTGTAATTTACGTAGCGAAAATATTCTAAGTCTATGGTAATTTATAGTACTAACTCTATGGTCTCATGGCGAGAAGCATTGTCGTCATAGACACGCTAACCAATCTTATTTCTCAAGATTGTGTGTCCCCTCTCTAACTTTGCATCAACAATAAAACATATTAAGCGAAGTTACGTGTTCCAAATTTAATAAGTTCAGCCCGGGAAAGACTAATGTCATTACTTCACTGTTATTTTCCGAACGTATAAAAGGAACGTGTAGAAATAACAGTTACTGGAACTGTGATTAAAACGTATATGGACCTCTAAACCTTTTAATAAAGTCTTTGAGTATTTAATTGAAATGTAAAAAGGTAATAAATTGTGTATATACTGTTTTTTGTGATGTCTATACGATATAACTGGATACTCACACTTTATAGGACTTGGTTAGAAACAATTAGGAAATTTAAGTTCGTCAATATATAGCCTGAAAATAAGAATAGTCGTGACATTAGTTCCTACTTAGAAAGATTGTAACATCGGTGGACATTCCTAAGAAAAGCCCTATCTAAACATTCAATCCTTTTAATACTTATTAAATACTATTAATAATATAATACTATATACTAATAAAATATAATAACAAATGTAAAATATAAAAAACTATTATTTGCGCGCGCTATTATTTATCACGCATTTATCATACAGTCTGGGGAGCAAAATTATATGTTGTACATTGCATATTTGAAGTGTTTGAAAGAGTATTTCACAGCAAGAATACAGCCTAATCTAATGTAAAATATTTTTTTACAATGTATTGATAGTGTTTAACACCTAATTCGTTCCTAATTGAAAATGTTTTTACATTGAACCTAAACGTAAATCTGGCACCCCATTTTAACCTACAGATAGACACACTTTAATAACTTACAACATTATAACAAACATTATCCATTATTCCCGACATTGTATACTTGTGTAGAACGGTTTCATTTTCATTGGTACGCCCGCGAGCCGTCAATAAATCACATTGACCTCTCAACTGAGCACATAACTCAGTCGACTATGGAAATGGCGCCACTGAGTGGAAGACCGTGTTCCGTACGTAGTGTACGCGCTAGTAAATTATACGTACTAGTTACCGGGTAAGCAGAGGTGAAGGGTAAATAAGATATTATGACACGGGTACTAATACTTATATCATAATATATTTTGCCTGCGTCTTACTTTAGGAACAGTACTATTTTCTAGGTAAATACAATGGTATCATATGCGCTTTTCTGTTACCTATATATATATATGCAAAATTCTATGATAATCAGTCGAGTAGTTAAGACGTAAAAACGTAAAAAATAATCTTTGCATTTATGATATTTGTTACGATATTTCTAAATACGGATAAGGCATAACAATTACAAAAGATTGGCACCAAGTAACACAAATTGTTTAATATTTTGTTTTTATTCATTATTATTTTTACACTAAAAGTGACTATTATAATTAATTAAACTTTATACTACTAGCAAAAACACTAAAAAGTAAAATTCTGCTAGAAGCGTTCAAGATCCTACCACCTATCAGAAATCCCTGATTTACTTTGACCGATGATAGAATCAGCAACGTGGAACAATATATCTGGTATATATATATATATATAACCCGAGACCCTTTGCATATATATATAGGCAATAGAACACGGTAGCTAGTAAAAAAGACCATAAGCTTGGCTTGCATCTTATATAACTCATACATCATACAATTTCAAATTCAATAAAAAGAAAACTGAATCTGATAAAAGCAATCCAAGCTGTAGTTATTTCTTTTGCACATTGATATTTAGTTCGAGCCCAGCGCGACGGTTATAATTACGGTTATTTCTTTAAATGTTTTGTCCGTATTTCCTCTTATATCATCTTTTAGTTCTATATCAATACGTTATAATCAACACCCACTTGGCTAAACTAGCATCGTACACAATAAATAATCCACAAATTCATAGCTCAGCTATTTACGTTCATGGTCTGGCTATTACACTGGCTATTAGAGCTCTAATCGAGGGTGATTTCGGTGATCCGAAGTAGCCAACATAGATTATGTCGGCAGATGGTGCCAAGTGCAGGTAAAGGACTTATGGGATATCATTTTATGGCTATTGGATCTTATGTGATTTGTTGATGGTAATTCCGTTGCGTATTATGATATTTGGTTTGTTTTAAGATTGTTTATAGCAATTGAAAACGAAGAAAGAAATAGTTTTATACACATAGGGACAGCACAATAAAAAATATAGCATGAACACAACAGTGACCAATGTGCTTGTGGTCTCGGGTTCGATTTCCTAATTTTCATTGGTAGCATGGAGTCTGAAACTGTGCATATTCACGCAAACAAAACTACAAACAGTAACTCATATAATATAATAATTTATATTGCAATTAAATAAACTAAGTTCAAGGTCCTCTACGATACTAAAATCCAAGATATGTACTTTATAGATCATGATCTTTGATAGTAATTTTCAATTTCAACTGGCAACGTCGAAGCAGATGCACAATTTGTAAGAAAGTAAATCAATAGTATTTCCATAGAAAGTAAATACATCTGGAACGAAATTAACTTCTTTGTCATAATTTAATTGATTTCAATAAGGCAACCAGCTGATATAGAGCTCTCAAGCTCAAGAAGACTTCATTGTGTTTGACTAAAACGAATGAGCTCGTATAGTTCTTTTGAAAATGGTTGTTACGCGCGATCGGTTTTCTTAGCCGAATAAGGCTTATGAAAGGCGAGGGAAGGTTCGAATTCGTCGTGAAACATGTACATTATATTATAAACCATTACATAAATGTGACAATCTCCATACGTACGTAAATTGCTACGCCTATGACAAGTTAAATAAGACACCTGATTACTTATAAGTCAAAATGAATTACCTTGCATTGATTATATATTATATAATAGGTAGGCAGATGCTTGTACAACATATGTATACATAATATCCGTGGCCGGCGTAAATATGTTGACATGTCCAAAATAGCGATTTTACAGGGCAGCAATTTTAAAGTTTGACATGCATATGTATTATGACAAATCGATTTAAGTGTTATACTTACATCTCTGAATTGATTTAAGGATACATTTGTGTGATTTTTCGAATAATAATAAGAAATACGCTTAAATTATAACATTTTTTTTATTCATCAGTTTTATCAATTTGTGCACCAACTAGTTATCAATACATTCACCAATTTTGTAAGGAAAACATACTAAAATAAAGGGTAATTTATTAATTATGTAAGAATTATTTTGATATTTTTTTATCTCCCCTACACATCTAGGCATATAGCTAGGTACATCGGGCACGCCACAATCGTAGCGGTAAGTCCCGTTTTTGAGGAGTGGCTGGAGAGGCAGCGTAGCCCCCTCACCTTCCGGCTGACACAGGTAATGACTGGCCATGGTAACTTTGGCCAGTTCCTGCGTCGCATAGGTCGACAAGAGACACCCGGTTGTCAACACTGTGGCGACCACTGCCGCGATGTTTTTGTAGACACGGCGCTGCATATGTTGGCGGATTGCCCCGCCAGTTGGAATGGTTGCCCTCTCGCTCTCTGCCCTTCTATGAAGAAGTTATTTCTATGAAGGACGTGGCGGAGCGAGAGAGGTAGCTCTGAAACCTTCTCGCCAAGCGCAGAACCGGGAACCGGAGGGTGCGAGACGAACTACAGCCACCATGAGGTCTTATCTGGGGGTCGTGGGCTTCGTGGGCCTGCCCGCCACCCGATCAGCTTCAGGTCCGAGAGGCGGCATGCGTGTTCCTACGTACGTTTTTTTATTCTTTTTTTTTTTTTTTTTTTATTTTGCTCGTCCAAATCACCACACTCCGCCTGATGGTAAGCAGTCGTGTGGTCTAAGAGCAGTGGCCTCCACATCGTCCTCATAGCAGCCGAGGCGATGTTGAGGTCTCTACTTTGACGGCCTGAGAAGGTGCTTTTTCACGCCCCGCTTAAAGGACCCAGGATTGAAGGAAGAAAGAAACACGTGCCTTGGCAGAGAATGCCATGCCTTGATCGTTCGGCAGAGGTATGAGGACCCAAACTTGTTGGTACGCACTCTAGTCGACTCCACCGTGTAAGGATGGCATCTGAGCCCAGCACGCGTTGTTCTGGATAGGAAAGGGGAGAGCGGGATAAGGTGGAATAACTCTTCAGAGCACTCCCCGTGGTATATTCTATAGAAACATGCCAAAGAGGCAATATCCCTACGGAGTTGCAGAGGTTCCAGTGAACTCGTGACCTCTGGATCTTCGATGATACGGACAGCCCGCCGCTGTAACCTGTCAAGAGCGTCTAGCAAGTACTGCGCGGAGCCATCCCAAAGATGAGAACAGTACTCCACGCAAGGGCGCACTTGTGCCTTATACAATAGGCACAGCTGCCCAGGCGCGAAGAACCGCCTCACCCTGTTCAGTTCTCTCAGTTGTGTATTCTTCGTCTACAGAAATGTAGACAAGTAGGGATAAAATATCTCTCTAAATAGGGTAGGTAGATAGAGGCGCGGCCCCGCCGATTGCGGTTATATCGAGGAATACCGTAGAATGGTAATGAAACTTTTAGATCGAAGGAAATTTTCAAGGAGCCACTGCCAATTAGTGCCGAAAGAAAAATGATTTAATGGATCTTCTGGAGTTAATTGGTTGCCAGAGAAATCTTTGGTCGGATGCATCATTCTTCTTTGCAGAAAATGGCCCTCAATCGGATTTTATTTCTGAAAAATCGGCAAAATCCTTTAGTTGTTACGACAACATTAAAGTGATTTTTTATTTTGCATATCCTCACTAACTGAAACCTGTCATTGAAATGATTAATCTTCAGTTGCGTTCTTTTTGTCACTTTTTCTTTAATTGCGTGGTTGGAGCCGTACTCCATGTGAGCATGTCCACTTATGAGAAATATGTGATTATTGCAAAGTAAGGTGGTTGTGAAATCATAAACATCATGGCCACGATTCTATTTTTAATTTGTCCTCCGCATGTTTCAGAGTAGAAAATGATATCCTTCACATCGGGTCACATCTTTGGCATAATCGAAAGAAACATTATGCAATTTGATTCGCTTCTTGACCTCCTATGGTCTCATCCCACATATAACATGTTGTTGAGTTGTTTCCCAGGTCATGAATGGTTAAGGTAAATGACCAAAGCTGTCATTTGTAAGAGGAGACCGAAGTTTTTAAATAAGGCGTTGGCAGGAATTGTTGGACGTCAAATGCAAATGCTCTAATTAAAGAATATTTTTTTAAAACGTCTTTATCAAATCGTTTTTCATTATAGGCTTTTTAAGCTTGACATTGATGGTCAGCTAATTCCGCTTTCAAGAAAATGTTGTAATCACCATCTACTTTAATTTTAGCATGGTAAACGTCGCATGTATTGCACGTTCAAAGGGTTGCTTAAAAGAAAGGTTCAGGTCATGGAATTATTTGGCATATTATTTCAGAGAAACAAGATTCACAGGTTTTGACGATGAAATGATATTACATCTGTCATTTTTCGCGCTATTTTTATTTTGGCAGGTATGCAGCGCGCATTGTACCATAAATCATTGGATATGAAATTCCTTCCATAAATAATACTAATATCAAAAAATTAGGTGCGAGCAACAACAACTAAACATCTTTGAAATTGTTTACGAAGGTTTCGTGACAACTTTGTTTATACTAGAACTTTATAAATTTAATTTAATAACTAAAGATATTCTATTTTGAACGCAATACTTACATAATTATATCATAGTTAATATAATCGATACTAGGCGACCATAATTATAAAACTCAATATATGCGATTAAATGTATTTCAATTTGTGTTGGAATTTCTACCCAATACTAACTGGTTTGCTGATGCATGCGGATTTGAAATCGCCGCAAAAACAATATATCTAGGAGATAATGATGGCTTTGTTTTACACATAAATCTTAAATATTTATTTCTAGGTTATTAATGAATACACAGCACAGCCTCTATTATAAGTATTTCACGCTTTATTATAGAAAAATAAAATGAGGTTCACAAACTACATTATTACCAAAGTACTAGTATTATACCAAATACAATTAATAATCACAAGTAATGCATTTCATCCTTCGCATATTGTTATAACATAACATAATATCTAAAAATATCAACATATAATTGACTGAAACAGCAATCTACAAATTGTACAATTTGAGATACCTTGTTTCGTATTTGTTTTGTTAGCGAGGATAAATTGATATACCAACATATCAATATATCAAGCAGTATTTTTTATTTTTATGAGCGAACATAAATTGATATTTCGATATATAATTCTGTTAACAGAATAAAATATTATGGTACGTTAATTTAATGACTTTATGTTAAATAATGACTTTATGTAAAACCTTCATTACCAAGATATCCAGGTATCACCGAATGTAATAACTGAAAAAGTTATGTATAAACTAAATTGGATTTTTCCCTGAAAAAACACGGATTAAAGAAGCACTTAAACGGATAAAAAAACATTTATGTCGAAATATCAACGTATTCACGCCAGGCACGGGTATAATATCATCCCTGTATTAAACTGTCCCACTGCTGGGCACGGGCCTCTTCTCAGGGTGAGAAGCTTTAAGCCATAGTCCACCAGGCTGGCTCAGTGCGGGTTGGCAGACTTCACATATCATCGAAAATATTATGGAGAACTCTTAGACATGCAGGTTTTACCGTTAAGGCAAGCGATTATAAACTATTTAATACGCACATAACTTCGAAAAATCAGAGATGCGCGCCTTGGGATCAAACTCGATACCTCTGCTTGGCAGTCCAACGGTTTCTCAATAGGCTATCGCTGGTGTATACATATATTAACAAATACTTGCCGGTATTTTTTTAATGTCCCGTAATAGGAGTAATGTCGTCTGCTAGGCACATATCTACAAAAAAGTCTACGAAGAATTTACGTTACGACGTAAATACGCAAAACCACTTCTCTGTAAAGAATCATACTCGAGACGCTGCGATTAGAGAGAAACAATATATTATAAGATGTAGATACTAAGAAAATTTTACTTCACAACCGAAACTTAAAGTAAACGAAAAGGGCCTATTTCCAACATAACATGATTTATACACCCATGACAAAATATACTCGGCGAAAAAATATAAATACGCGCACCGAAGCTCGTTTGTAGGCGCCGTTAAGAGTGGCACATGTGGCTCATAAAACGCTTATCGCTTACATCAATATCCCTGGAGTCAGCGAGTTTTAGCTTGCGCTACTGTACTGGTGGTGTGTGGTACAAGTTACAAGATGTAGCGATCTGCACTTTGGTTTATATCTCTTAACTAGCTTAGTAATTGTCTCGTGGTCTGTTGGTGTATGATTGTGACATCCTGAATTCCTAGTTATAAAATTTTAATTGCGTAAAATCATAGTTTCCCTTACCTAAAATGATAAAATTAACATAGAATTAATAGCTAGGAAAATTAACAAAGCATTTGCTATTAACGTTCTTGTTCTTGCTATATCTATCGCAGGCAATTTGTATGATTCCGCGTTCTACAAACGACGTCGTCCGTTTAAAAACGCTCGCTGTTTTAAAATATGCCGAAGTCAAAATGTAAATTGCCTTGTCACTTAACGCCCCGAGTCCCAACTCTTAGCACTCCGACTTGGATAGGTTAGATTAGAAGGCGAAGGCGGGAGATCTGCTCCCGCCGTAGCCTTCGTGGTTATATTTTTTGTGACCACCCGGAAATAGCAGCCCCTACAATTGAACGAGTCGCCAATTTTCCTTGGGCATATTTTAAAACAGCGAGCATTTTTACACGGACGACGCCGTTTGTAAAACGCGGCATCATCCAAATTTCCTGCGACATATCGAACGCGAACGTGGTTTCACGCACAACATAGTATGGTTAGAACTATTTTGTAATTTCCTTTTTTAAAAGACACATCCCGCTCTAGGAATAATTCCTGTATTGCGGGGAATTTTACAAACATTCAAACAATGGACACAAAGAAAACCTGGGTGAGTCTGGACTCGGAACAACCATTTGTGGATCATACAAAGTTTTAGCCCGTTTGGAATTCGAACCCACAACACTCGGCGCAGGGGCAGTGGCGAGGCGAACACTTAAACCATTGCGCCATCCGTGCAGTCATAATTTAGTAGTCAGTAACTGTTTTAAAAATACTACGGTTTGCGTAAAATCGCGTTCACTGCGTCCAAACCTCGACACAAGAACTCACCGCGGCTAAAACTCGTCGCAACAAACGCGCCACCACTTACTTCCATTGTATCTACATTGTTCTACAATGTTGTACAATGTTAATAGCGGGCGTTATAACGCGCTTTTTAAGCGTGCCAGCTTTGTCACCAAGTGCTGTAAACGTGTTACAAATTGCTTTAAGTTTAATAGCAAAATGTTTAAAGCAGACTAAGTAGAACTACAATGAAGATGTAACATATTATAACGGTGTTATATCTATAGAGAGGTAGACAGAAGTCGTTTCCATTCCCATATTTTGCCATCATATTTTATTAGAATTTTTGCCATCTGTTTTTCGGCGGTACCAACACCTTATGCTTTCGCAGTAATATGTAACTACATGTAGTAGAGATGACCCCATTGCCAGGAAATCAAATAAGCAATTATTATTAGGAATTATTTATATTTACATACCTACTATATCATCTATATGCCTGAAGACACACACCTCTATTTATCTGAACAGGTAGATAAAATACTGCCTACGATTACATACCCGTAAACATATTATTTTATCATCATAGCAGAAGAAAAATACAATTTTCTTTTTTTTATAATAATAATTTTATTCTATAATAATACTTGTATATATTTTTGTTATTAGTCTAAAATAATATTATACTACAATAAATTATAATTATCCTTAATCTGGTACATGTTTTACTTAGGTATACTTTAATCGGCCGACATTGTGCATTCTAATTTAATTTTAAGCGCTAGGTTTTTATAAAGTGGTTGCCTGAACTAGGCTTAGACCTGTGTTTCAGGCTATTTTTCTACTTACAAAAATAAAATATATGCCAAATATCAGGGTTTAGGTCAATGTGCATAAACTTAAAATAAAATATGTATATAGATACAATAAAAATAACTTAGATTACATATTATTACAAATTACTGATGACTTAAGGCTATTTTACAACTATAAGCAAATTCTCCGTATCGGAGTAGGTCAGTGTTTTCAGGTGTTTAAAAGTAATTACACACTAAATAAAAGTTAATATTTTTATAAAAAAATGGATATTATACAAATAAGCATTGACAAAAAACATCAAAATGTTAACGATTGTAATATAATATTTATCCTCTCACATTATTATATTGGCATTCGATTGTTGCACCTTTCAGATATCAATATTTAATATACCTGCTATAGTGCTTCTATCTCAAGTGAAATGAAAGCTAGTTACTAATTTCAGACTCCTTCTCCCTAACCTTTATTATTCCTAAGTCACTTGGGGTCGGCTTTTCTGGTCTAACCGGATTTGACTGGATATCAGTTTTTACACGGAGCGGCTGCCACCTGACTTCCGCATCCCAAAGGCTAACGTTACCGTAAGGCTAGACCAGCGTCAGGATATTATAGGGCACTGACTTCCCAATATCGGCTGCCATAGACGTTCATGGCAGCCGGGACCGACAGCTAAACGTGCTCTCAGAGGCACGGAGCAGGCGATAATTATCAATCAATACGCACATCATTTCGAAACGTCATATAACAGCCGAAAGTCAGTGGTGCGCGACGTGGGTTCGTACCTGAGACCCTCTGCATTGTAGTCTGTTGGTCTCCCCACTGAGCTATCGCTGCTAATTTCAGACTATAGATTATCAAGTACTTGAACCAGGTAATATTAGACTTAAACTAGTCGTAAATCCAGCACGTAATCCCGACTAATAACATCAATGTACATCAAACCCAGTTGTAGCACCTGCCAACAGCTAACGACCATGCCTTACCGTGATACATTACGCGACACAGCCAAACACTTAAATGCCTTGACCCACTGCCATTTACCTGTTGGCAGTTTAACCTACACAGTTTATTGCGCAAGTGTTTCACTTGAAAAATGGCTGTCTATTGAGGGCTTCAGCTATTAATGTTTAGGGATACGCAGAAGTGCCGATTTCATTTTTTATTTAAAGACCCAGTTACATAATAAATGCACGTAACGGACGTTACTGAATTTTCATTTATTCATTCGTTCTTTGAATTGTAGATATTGTTATTTACTTTTTAAAGGTGCAGTAGGTAAAGACAAATGCTACATACCTATACATAGCCTCACCACGCCTTTATAACTATTTACAAAAGAATATATTATATTTCAAAACAGTAGGTAGTGAAGTACTACATCTTATTTTTAAGTTCCATGTTATAGTGGCTATAAATAAGTCATATTGACAAGCTTCCAGCCAGTTCTGAAAAGTCCCTTATGGAAAACTCAACAACACTTTGACGGACTTGAAAATTAAACATGATAAAGCAAACTGTAAGGAATGTTTAATTAAATATTGATATGAAAAATAATTAATGTATAAAAATATGTTTTTATAATTTAAAAATAATGTATTTTTATAAATAGTTAATTATAGACTTCTTTTCATTCAGAGAGGTACCGAGCATGATCGCGTTAATACCCGTTTTCAGTTATACGAACTATATAAACTGTGTGATATCACGATTGCTTACTACAACTAAAACCTCAAAAAATAATAAAACTCTTCAACACGAAACTGCGTCACGTGAGCAACAAAAGGTCTTCATATACCTTCGGTGTGACCTCTGACCTCTCGTTATCGCGACCCGGCCCTAATTGGGTGTCGCGAAAAGAAATATAGCCTTCCCCATTACCTATTGGGCGAATGCTGACCACGAGTGTAGGGGCCGAGAAATATTGCTAAGATTTAGTGTATTGGAGACGTAACTTGTGACGTAAGCCAGTTTGCTATTATAGAAATTAAACTTACCGCTAGATGGCACTTTGCTTTTAATCTTTATTTTTATTATTAGGATTTTTGTCCTCACGGATATGTCAATAGAAGCTTATCCTAAATAATCCTATTTAATCATAATATATTAAAGAACTCTTACTAAAATATATGCTAACAATTGTATAATATCTTTGCAATCTTTGATGCATCGTACTCACATTCATGTTACGAATTGAATTAGATTTAAATGGTATATTTTTTATACCAACAAGGTGGTAAATCAACATATAAGGTAAGCCTTAGAGTATGGAAGAAGTAACGAAAACTTACATCTGTAAGTTGCTTATAAATTACTCCTTAGACAAAAACCATTAACAGCTAAATCGATGGCAGTGTGACATATATTGCTTACCTTACAAATACAGCGAATTGTCTTATTGAGAGCTAATATGAAAACTAGGTGGTTGCATTTTTCCTGTAAATGAAAATGTCACATAATGAACCAAATCAAAAATATGACCAAACCAATTAAAATTAAACTCAGATTCGATGCCCGAGTCACGCAAATTGTTATTAAAAGCATTATGTCAAAACATTATCAGTAACAGTTCGGCGTCTAAAACTTAACAAGCTGGCATCTATTTGATGGAACCTAAAACATAGTTATCGATTAGACCTCTGCTTATCCCTTCGCCGATATACACATAGCCACTTTAGTAACAAAAATATAACCTTTATAATAAAGCAATTTTATAAACAAAGCTTTGCGTGTTCGGTGGTTGTAACGAAAGCATCATCAAGCGCATGTCTCCTGTCGCACCGCGTTTCAATTACCTTGATCAAATATTTAGTTTACGCTGAATGTGGTTAATATTAAAGCAGCCATATTTAATATTAACCACATAGTAACCCAACATCAAACAGTTTAATAAGCTTACAGGCAGTAAATGTAAATTCACAGAAAAAATTTACGTGTCATTTTGACATTCATAAGTGTTACCTTGTAACCTAAATTGAATAAATTTATTTTGATTTTTGATTTTCTTCATATTATTGTAATATTTTAGCTAAATAGAAAATCGCGACAGCTGTAAGTTGTTAGGCGTTTCGAGTTAAAGTGTACTTATAACTACTGTTTTAATATTGAGATTGAAGTAACTGTAAATTAATATTTTATTTCATAGATGAAGTCACTACACGATCATTTTGAAGCGGCTGTAACCTATTTATTGAAGAATCGAATTTGCAATCCAGACAATGTGGGTTAATTTTTTAATAACCTACACTTTACCTAGCCACACCTAACACAAACATTTCGCTTAGCTAGAAACATGATCAAGGATTCAGCTACTTCCTGGATCACAAATTACTGCTCCAAGAATAATAGTAATTTGTGATTCAGAAAGCAGCTGTATCCTTACTCTTTCGTTTGTTTTCCTTTTTTCTATCTAGCTTATAACCAAAATAAAAAAGGAAAACAAACGAAAGAGTTATCAATAAAAAAGAACACATCATTTTCATAATTTAAATTTTCATTTACGTCAGTGTTTCCTAATAACAATTAGTCTTAACCTATCAAACTCACACACTAAATGTCGCTATACAACAAAACATAACCTTACGCAGGTGCGTCACAAAGTCACAAACCACTCGCTCTTATTAAAAATTTACGCACAACGTTCTCGCCAACTTGGGTATTAACTTACTCCTCTTTGCTCTTACTAACTCCTACCTGCGTTACAGTGTGTAAATAATGCGAAAGATGGATGTATATCAAAGTGAATTTTGGTGAAAAATGGCGGATTTGGCAACGACGGTCGATCTACTTTCGGAGGGTTATATCTTACACGTGCAAAATGCATTTTCTCGCAGATGTTGTGGCTTAATAAGCGGTCATAGACATGTTTAATAACTTACGTTGGTTCAAAACAAGTTATATGAAACAACTCTGTGAAATTTATACTTGAATAAGTTTTCGCGTTTTTGAAAGGTACTAAACCAAAGTTAAAGGTACTAAACCAATTTACTTCTGTTTTTAATTTTAGAAGGTCAAACTAATACTATCAGCCCTGTATTAAACTGTTCTTCTACTGGGCACAGGTCTCTTCTGAGTCTGAGAAGGGTCAGACCATAGTCGGCCACACTAGCCCAGTGTGGATTGGCAGACTTCACATAATCTTCACGAACATTATCGAGAACTCTCAGACATGCAGGTTCTTCACGATGTTTTCCTTTGCCCATAAAGCGAGCGATAATTAAGTATTTAGCCAGCTTAAATACTCTACAGTAATTTCTTGAACAATATAAATTATGAAATACCCTATGGTAGACTGTGATATAGGTGCTTCTTCACGGTTTATTGGATTTGGTCTATTACACAACAACAAATCATTTGAACATTGAAGCTATCAGTAAAGCCGATTATAATATCCAATTAATTAAAACGGTATATTGCCAGTAACGATCCATTTCGGTGTTTATATGTAGATCATAGTTTATAATGCCTCGATGGCATAGTGGTTAGTGTAAACGACTGTCACGCCTGAGGTCGCGGGTTCGATTCCTGCACAAGCCAAACATTTGTGTGCATGAACATGGATGTTTGTTTTGGTCTGGGTGTTTCTATGTATAATATGTAGCTAGTAACAAAAAAAGGTATATATGTATGTTTATCCATTGTCTAGTACCCATAGTACAAGCTCTGCTTAGTTTGGGCTGGATGATGTTGTGTCTGATAGAATATCATATTATTATCTGTGTAAACCATCCATGGGTGAAAAAGAAGCAATATACGTTTTGAAATATATACTAACGAATACAAAGTGAAAGAATTGCCACCACAAACCGTTCAGTAATTTGCTTTCATTTTGCGGAATTTTTAAAAGCTAGATTTAAATTAGGAAGGCAAATTCGTACCAAAATGCGGTTTGAATTAAAATATTCATTTTTTGTTGTTCTCTCCTGCCAGCGTCATTTGAATATGCTGCCAACATCAGGGACACTAACTGATATCCAATGAGTAATTATTTGGCTATCAGCCGCCATATTGCGCGGCTAGCGACAATATATAGGTAAACCATGCAACGAGAATGTAATCCTGTGCTTAGGCAAACACATTGATATTGGCGTTTGGTATAAGCTGTAAGCAGCAAGAGAGCCATCAATGAAATGTTAAAATTCATAAATAAGTGATATAGCCTGTGAATCACGACATAGAAAACTTTCTCTACTAATATAATATATATGTACTACTTGTATTAATGATTTGTATGTCTTTAACGATACAGGGCTAGGCAGAACTTAGCCAACAATGGTAAAAAACAAAGCTTTTTTTATTTGAGTCTTGTTACTTTTAACATAAGTCCGTAAATATTACCTCAAAGAGGTATAATGCAATAATTTCGCCAAGCAAATTTTAAGTTTCAATGCTTAAGTTAAAACTCGTAAGCAATTATTACTTTATGACTTTACTTAACAAAATTATATTCTATATTATTAATACGGAAAATTTGTAAATGATGATATTGTTTTTCTATCTTTACCTTTATAATAGATGCCAGGGGCTTCTGTATCAATATACAGAAGTATGAAAATAAAAAGTAATCGATTTGAAATAAGAAGGAATCTTCTTATTTCAAATACATTACTTTTTAAACCAATATTACTTCCAAATGTTGCCTGTAACTTACGCCCTATCGTTAAATCTCGTACCTATGGGCCGCAGGTTTTAATAGATAAGATTTACGAGCACTCATCTGGTCAAGGGTTGAATGCGACGTAATTTGTCGCGACAGGGGAGAGACCAGCCGGCCAGGGGACACCAGCCATGGTGGGGGGAAAACGACGCCATATTCATACGCTTTTGGGAAAAATTCAAATTGTTTACGCGGTTTTGATGTGTGTCGGGTAAATTCACAAAGGATATCTTTTTCCCGCTTTGAGTCTGGGTTTTAGTCAAAACAGTAAACGGTACTGGAATGTGTATGTGTGTGAATCGTTCGAATAGTTTATTTTCTATCAGAGTCAATGCTATATGCAATGATAAAGTCAAATAAAAGTAAGCATGGAAGGTAAACTTCTAGAATATTGTATTGTACTTAATTTTGTTTTTGTATAAGAGTATTCAAGCTACTTGAAATTACACCAAAATTTACCTGTTGCCACATTTCGAAGGTGGTTCCAGTGTATTCTGTCATCAATGTTAACAATGGAAGCCAATAGCTTTTTAAGTTCTACGTGTTTCCAGACTAAGAGTTGAGTTAAAGAAACACCTGTGAATCTGACCCAATCCTCTACAGTTCCAATGGCTGTCTTGACTATTTATTACATATTATTACAGTGTAACAGTAAAACCAAGTTATCCAAAACGAGTATACCTAAACACTTTTCGTGTTGATATAATCCTAAAGTATTTAGACCATGCAAGCTCCTAAGAAGCCTATCTTCAGTACTAGAGTCTATTGACAGCTCAGTGCTAAACCCTATTTTGTGATCAAAATTAACTTTGACTTTGAGTTTAGTAATACTTTACAACATTTTATAATAAAGTCTTTAAGCTGCATAATTTTAATCCACCACCAGAACAAATAAAACATCCTAACATCCCAAATTATTTCCTGAAAATTCTATACCAAATCATAATTTATTATCAACAACAAAAGTATGTGGACATTAATCAAAAATAGGTACACACCTCGGTCGATACTGCCGTGACTACCCGCAGTAAAACATTGCCCGTGTAAAAAACACCGTCGAAAAAAAAACAAAACATTAAATTACACTGTAATAAGCCTCCGACTAAGTTGATCGACCCCCGAATGTTGCCAGCTTAGAATATACCACGTGGGAAATACGCGAAAAAGGTTCAATTGCTTTCCTCGAAATTAATTTTTGGATGATTAATTTTATTTAGGTGAAAGTTGGTTTGGTGATTTTGATAATTTACCTTTGTTGATAGCAAATTTTTGTCTATAGAATTTTTTTATTTTAATTTATTCGTACTTTTATACTTTATTTATACATACATAGCAACACTCAGACCAAGACAAACATCCATGTCCATGCACACAAATGTTTGACTTGTGCGGGAATCGAACCCACGACCTCAGGCGTGGCAGTCGGTTATATTAACCACTACGCTCTCGAGGCCGCCTATGTATGTAACTGAACATTTAGTTTTATTGAAAGCCAGACACATTTATTACAATTTAAAATTTCTAATCGAAGGACTCGTCTAGCTAAAAAATGAATATGAGTCCTATCGGGTGCATAGAATTCATTCTATTCAAAGTTATTGAAAAAGTTCCATTATTCAGTATCTGAATGAAGAGATTCTTTCCATCTTTATAATAAAAGGATTCGTCGCGGATATTAATAAAGGATTTTCAAACTGCATTGGATTGCCCCAATTTTTGCAATCGAGAATTTCTTTTGCTGCATAGACGTCGTTATATAAAGAGACTCACATATCTTAATTAAAACAATTACCTAATTTACAATGATGGGTCACCATTGTAAATTAGGTAAACCTTCGAACATGTGCTATCATCCTAACAAATATTATAAATTCGAATGTGGTTTCGTTTGTTTGTTACGCTTTCATGCCTTAACTACTCGACCGATCATCATGCAATTTCGCACAAACATTGTCAGGGGTACAGGAAAAACATAGAGTGTTTTCCATCAAGAAAAAGTAATGTTCCGGACAAAAGCTGCGGGCATAAGCTACTAATATATAAATACCATTGTTTCTTACTCGTCTTTTGTCAATATTATTTATGAAATACCGAATATAAAAGCAGCAACTGAATTATTTTATAATGAATTCCTTGTTAGTTGAACACGTAAAGGCGTTGGTCCTGCACTAGATCTTTCTCCGGTCGTGTCAGGTTGTCGTCCCTTTGTACTATGAGAGTGACCGAACAGAGAGGGCAATTGTGTTTGTATACACACTTGTGCAATATAATCCGTTAAGATTCAGTCTGGAGAAAATTTTTCACAAACAAAAATAACGATACAAGAAAAGCAGAAACAGAAATTTGCCGTGCCCTACTAAATTCACTAACCGAAGACATTTAGTGTAACCCTATAATGTTGATGTTTCCCTAATACTTATAATCCTAACCCTCAACGGCGTATTAATAATTAAAAGAGGGTTGAAATTATTTTGGCGCAATTTTCTTTCATGAATTATCTTCCCAGATTGAAGGACTCTAAGAAAAGGCTTTTGTGATGTAAAACCGTAATACAGTCTTAGAGTTAAGTATTAAAATTGCTACTCCTTGATTAATTCGTGAGATTAGAAACAGTGGTATTGTGGTGGCGATGAGCAGATTCATAATTTATTATGTTTACTTTGAATTAAATAGAATTTCTGAAATTGCTCGCTCAGTTTTGGTATAAACGATGTAATTTTGTTAATTAAAGAGGTATGCTTATATTATATATGCTGAGACTGTGTGTTATTTGCATGTCACATAGATTAAATAGAGACTTTGGTTGAATCAAGTTTTAATCGAGATTCCGTTACAATTTTATTCAACCAAAGTCTTAGGCACTGAAGAAATTAAAAACGTTTACTACTTTGAACAAATTTATTTGGGTAGAATAGAAGAAACTGCTTCGTTTGCGGTTATATTTTCGGCTAGTGTTGAGTAGGACTTACAAGAGGCATGACATTTGTCCCGTACAAGACGTACTAATGTAAGAGCGGCTCAAAATTTTTCCATGTACCACTTCAAATTTTATGTCGCGTTCGTCGTGTATGACATGAGCGTAGAGTGAGTGAGAGATAACACGTCACATGCTTCACTTTAGTAGTGCATCTTTTTATTTACCAATTATAAACGTCACCGAGTGAGACAACGATATACCTAACGCTTTTGTTCACTTTTTTCGACTTTGTTATGCTTAGAAAAGTTTATTTGATTACATATATTTTATGGTTTTAAAGCATTTAATTTGTAATAATTAGAGTTTTGTTACTGTTGTTTATTATTTAAATTTATGGCTAGGTATGCATAGTAGCTACTTTTATGCCTTTAGAGGCCCGCAAATATTACTTATACAATCTAACATTAATTCTTATTTAAATAAATCGTATCTTCTCTAAAATCAACTTGTGTTATTGCCTATTTAGTAAAATAAAATATTTAATCGAATAATCAAAATTACAGGTGCTTTTAGTTGCTTTGCACAAACAAGTTTCATTCGACACGTTGCGTTGTTTAAAATGTTACGAAAATATTATCAATCGTCCTAAGACATTCACTTCTTATACTTTGTGGTTGGTTTTACGTTAATCACACTTTGTAGGATTGTACATGACATAAATACTCATAACTTCAAATGTACCGCTGTGCTTCAAGACGCGCCTCGCCTCATTTTGTAAGGTACAATCAACACAGCAACACTAGATGACAAAATTACTCATAACTTCAAATGTACCGCTGTGCTTCAAGACGCCTCGCCTCATTTGAAGTGGGACATTGTACTGGCTCAGTACAAAAAAGAGGCAACTCTTACAAACTCATTTCAAATTCATGTCCTACTCAACACTATTTTCGGCCGATCATGAGATGATGGTTTTCTTCCCAAGTCGTGCAAACAGTTATTGATTTTTTTGGGACTTTTGATAGCAGCAAGGATAATGTGCTTGGTAAATTTTAACAAACCTGTTTTTTAAAATAGGCTTATAACTTACAATGTAAGTTTAATATACCGCTGCCTACCCATTAGGAGATACTAGTCAAGAGTTCATACATTCAAAGCTGCGTGAAATTGAATCTCGTTTTTACTTAGTACATATATTATGCATACATTTTATTAAATGACTATTTTTTAATTTTATTTAATCTCCTTCTTTGCTCTATAATCAAAAATACCACTGTTGTCATTTGATATTGACGCGCCGTTGTAAGCGAACGTCTCCACTAATGAAGTGTCTTAAAGTGCATTATCGCTGTCTCCTTCCGGCTCTACGGTAATGTAATCTGTCTCATTCACGCGCTGAATATGCAAGTCCCATTCGCCAGTTTGATCCATCTACATAATGAAGTGTTACGTAAGATCGTTTGTCTTCTTTGTGAATAAGTGTTGTAACAGAGTAAGCTTTATGTAATCATATATTTCCTGTTATACTTTACTAGCTGTCCCGACAGACATAGTTAAGTAAAAATGAAAAAAAGAAAAACATTTCTAAACCATTCTCAAATCCACCGATTTTGATCATCAAAATCGGTCCAGCCGTTTAGGAGGAGTTTAATTACAAACACACGCACAGAAGATTTATATATAAAAATATAAAGACTAGTTTTTGCCCGTAGCTTCGCTCGCGTTAATGTAGATTTCGTCAATAAATTCCTATCTCTTAAGAACCTATTTTTCTGGATAAAACGTATCCTAGGTTCTATTTTATACCCCTGACAACGTGTATGCGAAATTTTATGATGATCGGGCTAGTATTTAGGCCGTCAAAACAAACAAATAAACAAGCAAAAAATCTGACATTCGCACTTATAATGTTACTTAGGATTCATGATTTTTGTAAAATAAATAAAAAATGTAATATTGAAATTAAACTGCTTTATACGGAATTTGTCGCGTTGTTTATTTTAAAAACACGTTGTTTATTTTGTAATTTTGAAACTATTATTAACCGTTACTACAATTTTAGGTATTTAAATTAATTACAACATACATTTTTTATAACAATAAAGAATCAAATTTATTACTTTCAAAAGTATTTAATTTCCATTTACGTATTTAGTAGTCATATTCTCTAAGCAAGTAACTAGTACTTGCTTAAAGAATATGATGAGATTAAATAAAGGAAGAGAAATATACCAACGTAGCACGTAGAAATCCGTAGTCCCTGCTTCCCCGAAACAAAGACACTAAATAAAGAAGCGGCAATAATGAGGGTAGATCGGAAGCAAGTGTAACTGACACTGAACTCACTCAAGACGGAGTGAGTGAAAGTGACGCTAAACTTTTAGTTATTCAGTACACGCACGATGCGAACTTGCCAGACTAACGGCGTAATGTTGTGATAACAGCCATCGATAACTATGTTCGGTTCACGAACTTAGTTATTACAGTCTTATGGAGTAAGGCAGCGTTAGATAATCTATACATTGACACCTTAATTTCATGTAACTGAATCTTATAGCAGGCAAGCAGGCTTTCGCACAAATGAAACCCCTTAGTAAAACCTATAACCAACAGACAAGTCGTATGTTTGTTTGTTTATAAAACACTTATGAATCATTAGTTCTTAGCTTCGCCAACTTAAATCCTGCAGAAAACAAGCCGGAAAAAGTATATTGAGCTAAAGAGGATATGGTGGTAATAAACATCTACACAAAGCTTTTTAATAACTGCAAGATGTTATTGTAAGTAAACGTATGACTGATTTGTGAAATCTTTTGTTGCAGGATGGAAGAGACAGTGCGATCGCTGCTGCAATACAAGAGCCGCGTGGAAACTCTGAAGCAGGAGAAGGCATCCTTATCATCAGCGCTCGAGGTGAGTAAACACTGAATTCGAAAGCATCTAAATCACAAAAGCTAAATACATATAGCATATAATGACTGCATTACAGTCAATACTCCTTGGTTTATAGATTATAAATTTTGCACAGAGGCTCCTTATACAGCATAAAAGAGTACAAGGAAACGATTTTTCACAATTAGACGCGTAATGGTATTAAATGGAGTACTTGTGGTTTAACCGTATTCTTCCGCATAGACTAAGTCGCTGGCAACAGGTAGTTCTTAAATAAATAAAATAAAATAATAAATAAAATAAATAGAAGTGTTTCCATTTCACACTTTTATGCATACAAAACATATCAAACAGCCAATTTACAAAAATGTTTTACGTGCAATGGTAACAGCTCTTAACATTTATTAGCTTGACTGATACCTGCTTTATACTGAATGTTCTAAAAAAAACAAATAAACCTAAAGTTTACATCGATGCATGAATAAAACGCTCTATACACGACAACATTTCAAAGACATTACCTGGCAGACAGTCGACGATTTTACGACCACTGTCCAGACTCTATAGCCTCGTATATCGAACCATAAAATACAAATAAAAAACTTATCTTCATAGCGCAAATTCCTGAGCAAATATTCTCTAAACTGTGGAATTAAAAATTCACGAAGGAAAGTATTTCCTCTGTCCAATATAACGTGAACCGTCGAATAACATATTTTAGGATGAAGAAAACTTAGCTTATAGGTCTTGTGTGCTTGGTTTTGTAACAGACTTTTAAAGAGAAATCAAATACAAATATTCAAAATATTTCATTTAGCTCGCCGGCATTGTTCGCTGCCTACCCCATTTTCAATAAAGTTGGGGGTGAAGATGGACTTACAATGGACTCTTCCGTCCGTAATGTTTCGCATCCTATCAGATTTCGACCGTGACTATTTTGTTTTGTTGCTTATGTTTTATAAACGAAATAAACGATGTATGAAGGCATCAAATATGTGAACGAACAATTAATGTTTCGGTTCGTTAGTGACTAGGGACCGACAGCCTGACAATGTTTATGACAATTTAAAAACGTTAAATTTATTCGTATAATTTAGCTATTTGACGGATTTGCAGTACTATATTAAGAAGTCACATACGCCGAATGATGCCATCGCCGCATTTGTTCCACTTACAACACAAAACTGCATCTTCTTCATGAATGAACGTTTGAATTTACGAAGGCTTTTCAATGCAAAAAATAATATCTAGTGCGATTATCTATTACATAAACAGAGAAAGAAAGAAAGCAAATATTTTATTCCATTCTTATTCAGTATACAAAAATAAAATAAAATATATTTAAACAAAGTATAAAATACATAAACAGATGATAAAAATGTGGTCGAGAAGGGTCTTGTCTCAGCATTATGTTACAACAACGGAGTGTTGCAGCGCAGTCCCAGGAGACGGAATAATTATTTGAATAGCCATTCACATTCGAAACGTGTATTCTAACGACAAGTATCCAAAACTCCAAACTATTCACTTATGAACGCCTAAAGTATTGCATATAAACCCATAAAAGTACAAAACAGATACCATTTCTTCAAGAGAGCTCAAAAAAGTGTCTAAAAATTGTAACGGTATGTTTCCATTTAGTTACAACGTATTTGGACATTGTGCTCACCCCTCAGCCCGTCACAGCTATCAGTTATTTTGAATGGCGGATGAGATTTTTGATTTTTCCATTTCCCGTCACTCGGTGAATGATATTTGTACCTGTGCTCCATTGTAAACAACCCCTCCGGTTTAATATCGAGTTGGCGATATGGTCAGGCATTTTCGAGAGACAGGAACGTCGTTTCATGATACTATTGACAGTAAATAGGCTATATTTTGTGTGTCAATAGTGTTATGAATCAGATATCTGGTTGGTATCAAATACTTTTATTTCTGACTGGTTTTTATTCGCAGTTTCGGTTGCGTAAATCTCACTGGAACATATACATATGGGATAAAAAGTATCCTATATGTTAAACGAGGGCAATGGTTTTATCAAGTTGATTAACAAACATCTTCACAAAATTTTACATTTATAATATTAGTAAGATTAAAGACAATGTAATTCAAGCTATTTAAATGACATTCCGAATCTTATAGATGCAAGGAATGTTTGTAAGTACAAAATTATGCAATAGGATCAACTGATCTTTTCAACTAATTTATTTCATCTTAAAGGTCTGACTGGTTGTGGCCATGTGGCAGCGCAAACTAAGGAGTTTGCGCTCATGCTGCAGTCAATAGCGAGTATATTAGCTCGATTTCCGAGTCAAGCAAATAATTATTGAGTACTTTGGTAATTATTTTGAGAAATGCCTATAACTTGCCGGTAGCCGGCATTTGGCAGGCTCCTTATATTTTAGATCCTAGATAGAAATGTAGGTATAACCTATCTGTCTACTCCTACATTAATAAACAGACGTTGTGATAATTAAATTAATTTGTATTTCCTTCTAGATGTTATATCATCAGCTTTGGTCAACCAAAAAGGTAAAAATTGTTTTAAGCGCACATTTTTAATGTAGCTTTCATATTTATTATCCTCTTACGCTATCGTATGTGTAGAAAGCCACATTGCACCAAAGTGCCACTTATGAAATAGACCACTTGCAACCTCTAATTACGCAAAAACATCTCATCCCCTCACAAACATCCATAATCCCTCAAAGAACGTCCAGCTATGAGTACACCACTATATAAAGACCTGCCCTGCCCCTCGCAAATCAAAACATAAACGGGAATATTAAAGAAAACTTTCAAAACAAGAGAGCTCTATCACATTGGTTATAGAGGACCAGTTGTGAGCAAACTATTGTACTTTGGCCTCCCCTGTCCCGCTGCGCTCGAAACGGCCAAAACAAAATTAAAGGGAGCCATTACAATGACAGGAGATCCGGATATATTGGTCGTGTCGTTAATTAATTCGTCTATGATGGGTATAATCCAGAAATGATCGCGTGTCCCCCACTGGTCGATAAATGCTCTTTAATGTCGCTAAACGAGCACCAATTGGACACAAGCCGCGTTTGTTGTGACAGTTTTCTTCGTAAATCGTTTCTGGCTCTATAACATCAAATATGTCAATCTGCGAATATAATTACAAAGTAGATTATGGTAAGCAGATGATATTAACTCGATTTTGTCCGCTAGGGGAGCCAGCAGCGCAGTAGAAGGAAATAACAGCTGAAAAATATTGATGTCTTCATTAATTGTTTTTTTTATTTTAATGCCTGCTGTTTATTTATTGTTTGCGCTATAAGCCACATCTAGTATCCTTCATTATTTATAATCAAAGCTTAAATAAATATTTCAGTAATATAAAAGGTTAAATCTAAGACTTTTTACTACAGGTTAACATTTTGACCAGATTTCAAATTTATTTGTCGTCTTGAGCATCCACTTAAGGCACTGGTAAGCAATCATGCAATCTTTAATTGATAATTAATTATGAATTAAGTAAACTCTAATCTGCTGTTTTTATGAAAGAGAAGATATTCTAGTTCTAGAATAATTGATTTTCTTAGAGACTACACTGAGAATAATTTATTTTCTTAGAGACTATCTTGCTACAATTAATCACGGATTTCATTTTAGAGAACCTATCAAACAAATATATGAACACACATTAAGTAGAACTTAAGAACCACCTAAAACAAAAATATGAAGGTATTTACGTTTGTTACACACACACGTATAATCCGAGAACTCTCCGCGATGATTACAGGGCTCACCCTCGTAATAACTCCTAAATGACGGACTGACAGCCTCCTGATAGTTAAATATGCTCTCATATACACATTTAGATAGTACATTCAACTGTGTAGGTAGAATCGGTTTCTTCTTGAAATTAGAACGTCAAAATTTAATTTGACAGGTGGATTTGAATTAAGAATTCAGTGACGTGGTTGATTAGTTTGACCAATGTGGAGTTCGCAAATAAACAAGATATTCAAACGTTTTATTTATCGTTCTTATAATAGAATTAATGACAATGTAACTGTAAATTATCAAACGATTCATTAATATACCAAAAAACAAATATAGGCATAAATACGAGAGTGGCCAATTTAAGACATCTTTATCTCTCTTTTAGGGTCACTCTAGGCTTTTTCATGCACAACATACATTATACTAAGAAGCTGCTTCGATAATTTACAGCATTTATAATAAATTCGCTGCTTCAACGGTAGAAATGACAAACTTTATTGCAAACTAGTCACCTTCACTTGTAATTGTGAAATTAAACAATTATTTACTTACGTTATTTTTATTTACACTTACAAATTTAAGCGCGTATTTAACCATAATTTATTTTTTTATCTTTTTGGCAGTTTATTATCCGATATCTAAAGGTTGCTATACAAAGAAATTGAATAATATATTTTCACATTAAACTTAAATTTAAATATAGCCAATCATTTCTGCCAATGGTAAATACAGCGATAAAATACCCTCAAACAACTGCACTCGGCTAGCTAAAAGGCACTTTGGAAAGAGCATCAAGTCTGTAGTTTGAATATGACACTTGATGTTACCCTTTAGACATGACAACAATAGGAAAAATACTGCGAACAGTAATAAAGGCGAAGAGCACACACACGCAATGGACGTGTTGATACAAATAATGTTAAACACACGGAAAAAAATGCGTTTGGTACAAGTGATAAGCGTGCATAGGAAGAATATATTCGAAAACATGTAAAAGACAAGATCTGGCGTTTTTATATAGATTTAGAAACTTGCGTGGAGGAGTAACTAATTTGAATCCGGTTTAATAATACTCGCAATAATCACCAGCACAATCGAAAAGAGCAGAGTCCTATGAATGACATAATACGTCACTCAAGACTCATCATGTGTAATCTTTCCATGTAAACTTCAAAAGTGATTCCACACATGTAATAATTAAGTATTAACGTTAGATATACTTGACAAATTCTATAAAATATCAATCGTACCAAAAATAACGGTGTCGGCGAAACAATAAATCGATCTACATATTATGTTAAAAATATTCAGAGCGTAAAAATCCTAACTAGTATTGAAAATTCGAATGTCAGTTTGTTTGTATGTTTGTTACGCTTTAACGCCTTAACGTCTCGACCGATCATCAAGAAATTTCGCATACCCGGTGGCAGAGATACAGAAAAAGATAGAAAAAGTATTTTAAGTTAAACTTCATCAAAAAAGTTGGTATGATAACTAATGAGACTTAATCGCTGCTTCTTACAATCTACACCACATAAACCCACACATAGATACAAAACGCGAGCGATGGAAGGACATTAAAATGGCGGATAGCGGGAAATCGGCTATGCACAATGGCTGGGGTTTCCCGCTTTAAAAGGCCACCCCCTCTAAACAATAATTCAGCTTCACCCTTCTGAAGTGCAAGGGCGCATTTAGTGAGGGCAGTCAGAACCGCTGCGGTTCAAAAATCGATAGTTTAACTTTGTCTAATAAATGACTGGTGTATTTCCCGCTCGAATTGCAAAAAAGGCGCGTAAAATTGGAGGTTAGTTTTTGTTTAGTTTGAAAGTTAGGGTGTGGGATATCGAATCTGCTTTTCACTATCGATATTTGTGAGACGTGCTTTTCTATCCACAGTTAAATTTCTGTTATACATATTATCACGCTAAAATCTCTGATAGGGTAAGGCAGTAAGTGCATTGTACTCACAAACGAGTACGATATGAGCCTATTTATGTTTTTTAAACTATGCACTATACTTTATATTATCATTAATAGTTTAATATAGCTTAAACTAAGATTACAGTAGAGTTCCCTGTGTCGAAGCTCTCTCTGAAATTGTTTTAATTTTATTGTTTTATGTACTCAATCATAATATGTATTACGGTACAATTTTCTTGAAAAGTTTGAAACTTTAAAAAACTTTTACTTTTTATTTTTATTTTTAAAATCCGACTGCAGAAATATTTATCTATACAATAATTTTCAAAAACATTATATTTATTATTATACAACTCTTACTAATCTAACGAAACATCTTATTAGAAAAGTACAAACAACAATTAGAGTTAAGAAGGCGCCAAATAATTAGACATACATACACCCGAAAAACATTACCCATCTTTTGCGTAGTCGAGTAAAAAATCAACGTTGCACTACTTTTACGTAACCTAAAAAGAGCAAGAATACCCAGTCGTAACATTCACCTACAATACCCCTATTTGGTCCCAATTGTACGAGTATGTTCCACAAATTTACTTTCATTCCGGAAAATGTGATTCTACCTACAGTTTATTTTAAAATCGATGTTGCACCCCTACAGGGTCACAGTCGGAGGCCTAGGGTGCATCGTTTATCTGCCCCCACCGCTGGGCGTGTGGGCGCGTGGGCAAGGGCCGCGGTTCAAATTTACACTCGCACACTAATTGTGTTTGCGTGTTATTTGGTTACGTTATTTGTAAACTGTAGGCTTAGAGAGAGTGTGTGTAGGACTGCCTCCGTAGCGAAGTGGTTGTGAAGGCGACTGCTGTGCGTGCGGTGTGGGATTCGATTCCGGGACAAGGTGGGGCGGGAATTTAAAAAAAAAACCTTAGCAACATGGAGTCTGCAAGTGTACCTGGTAGAGGGTAATATGGACGTCCCCTATTTTTTTTGGGACCTAAAGCCATGGCTGGCGCAATGTGGGTGTAAAACACCTCTGTTTATACCATTGAGAATATAGACGTGAGACTAAATACATATGTATTGTATGCAATTGTACATACACCGTGTCTTTGTATCAACTGTCTTATTAGTCCTGAGGTATGCACTCACTTTGACAATCAAGTTACGCGTTCAATTCCTAGGTCAGCTGTAAAGATTTTCAGTGGCAGCACGCAGTATATTCTCGTATATATTCAGTGGCAGCACGCAGTCTGCAAATGTGTCCGGTCAATGGCCTATTGCCATAGACCGGACACATTTGCAGACGGCTCACCCTCTATAACGAAGAACCTAAAAAATGGCTCACGAAAAATGAAAATGGCCATATTCCCTAAAAAACAGCTGCTAAATATACGCATATGCAAACATCTAGCCTTTGGAAATATACAGTCAGGACATTTACACATACTTATCACATTTTATAATATATATATAAAATAAATAGACCATATTAACAACCTAACAATATTAGCATCACTCCAGTTTCTTGTACCTAAGTCCGGGTTACGACAGGCGCCATGACCGGGCGCGGAAAGCGCGTAAAAAAAAAAAAAAAAAAAAGTGGCCACGGGGAAGGCTGATGTTAGATCTGCCAGTTCTTCGCATAGATGTCGTGAAATACGTACGCACCACCGTCTAGATATATTCTGCTGTACGTTGGCGAAATTTGAGAGGGTGACGTTACAATATATGTCGCAAAATTTATAGTTACTATTATAATAATAATGTCGCATTAAGTTTTCTTGTAATGACATATGTGATTTGTTTTATAAATAAATAAATATTATGTGATGCTTAAATATGACCAAACCATCCTATTATACGAAGTATTTTTTTTAAAAGACTGCTATCGCTTTCAATTCCATTCAATTCAATTCAATTCGTTTATTGCTTTAGTAATAATTCCTGTGTCTGGGGACTTACAAACATTTAAACAACGGACACAAAGAACACCCAGACTCGGAACAACCATTTGTGGATCAAACAAAATTTTGTCCCGTGTGGGATTCGAACCCACAACACTCGGCGCAGTGGCAGTGGCCAGGCGACCACTTAAGCCACTGCGCTATTCATGCAATCGTATTGTTATGCAATAATAATAAATATTATTAATGTACACAATCTTTATATATATAAATCTTCTGTGCGTGTGTTTGTAATTAAACTCCTTCTAAACGGCTGGACCGATTTCAATGAAATTTTTTGTGTATGTTTAAGTGGATTCGAGTATGGTTTAGATTTGTATTTGATAATTGTCAATCAATACGCACATAATTTCAAAAATTCAGATCTCTTCCCAAAGTCAGAGGTGCGCGACGTGGGTTCGAACCCGAGACCCTCTGCATTGCAGTCTGTTGGTCTCCCCACTGAGCTATCGCTGCTTAACAGTTAGTGTAGTGCAATCTACATATCTATAGTACTGATAAATAGATCCCAAACTAACATTATATCATATGCATCTCGCAAGATGACATCCATTTTGTACACACATTTAGTACATAATAATGCATATTTCTGCAGAGCTGCTACCCTAATGATACAATTTTCTTTCGGCGCCAGCCTGGCGGTAGCCACACCGCCACACTTAATTATGTATGAAAAACAACAGGAAAATGGCCGACAAACTAATTTAAACATTATGAGAATGTCTTGTAGACATGCTGGTTTATGTTCGAGCGACTTCTTCCTGTTAATAAGAAGATTTGTTTACTGTAACTCTACACACCTGTGTAGACATATATAGTTAGCTTTTGCCCACAGCTTCGTTTGAGAACAGTTCTATTTGGATGAAAGGTACTCTATGTTCTTTTCTGTACCCCTGACAACGCGTATGCGAAATTTCATAATGATCGGTCGAGTTGTTGAGACGTAAAGCGATTTTAGATCGCACGTAATATAGGGCGAGTCTATAGCCTCCCGGGCAGGAACTCCATGCTGGTACTGAAAATATCCTAACTGAATCCCCAACAACACTGGCCGACCCGAATACCGAATCTGAGAAATAATGCACAGCTCTCGTATTCACTATCGCTGCGCAACCAAAATACTTAAATAGAACCGAAAAAGTAGTTTGAGCTACCGATGCACGAAGCGTGCAAAACCCGAAAAACATAAGCCTTCTTCAGCACGTCAAAAAAAAATAATATTCAGTAACGAGTTACATACTCGCTGCGTACAAAATGCATTTCCAACTGGCATCACTTAAAGCCGCCTGGCCGCCATAATGCCAAAATAATTAAACACAGACAGCTATCTAAAAAGCTTGAGCTGCATTTTATACGAGGAGTTATTCATTACGCTATCCTGCTGGTGGGTCGGCAGAGAGGTATCATAATTACGTTACCGCGCACGCCAAGCCTCGCATAGTTGTGCACTAACGAAACCAATTAGGTTGTGTCCAAGGACCGTGCGGTACGGTTCTGGTTTGAAAATGGTCAGTTGTAAATAACGAGTAAGGACTTTTTAGTCCGTTGTATCCTAAGTAATATTATAAAAGCGAAAGTGAGTGTCTTGGTTTGTTACGCTTTGACACGTTAACTATTAGACCGATCATCATGAAATTATGCATACACGTTGTCAGGGGTGAAGAAAAGGACATCCTGAAAAAAGTACTGTTTCGAGGGAAGCCGCGGGCAAAGGCTAGTATTTATATAATTACTAGATTTCGCCCGCGGCTACGCTCACGTTAATCTAGATTTTTGTCAAAGAAAATGTATCCTTTGTGAACAGTCCTTTTTCCTGGGTGTGGACCTAATGTCCTTGTCTTTATACCTCTGACAACGTGTATGCGAAATTGCATGATGATCGGTTGAGTAGTTGAGACCTGAAAGCGTAACAAACGAATAAACTCATATTGGTATTTATAAGGATTGTATATTAATACATATGTGTATGGAATACACTACTATTAAATATATAATTCCATACACATATGTAATACTTTTTTGTATATTTGTTTGTTTTACTCGGTGATAATATATTATGTAGGTTTTTAATGGTATATATATATTAAAAACCTACATATATTATCACCGAGTAACCTGGGCACATTTTAATTTTAATAGATTTACTGTTGCTAATGTAATCTAACCTAACCTATTTTTACGCGAGCAAAAGCTAGTAAATATACATATATAGATGTATTCACTTTTACGCTATATATACACGAGCGGACCCGACAGACGTTGTCCTGTAAAGGGGAAAAAAAACAAAGAAACAAATCTAAACCATACTAGAATCCACTTGAAAACACACAAAAAAAAATTCTATCATATCGGTCCAGCCGTTTAGGAGGAGTTCACTGTCAACACACGTACAGAAGAATTATATATATAAAGATAGACACAGGCGTAACGTGTGTACCTATACCATATGACGTATGCAGAGGCGAATTCCACCCACATTTCGCACTCTATTTCTTTTTTTTTTATAGCCTTTGTTGGCAAACGAGCAGACGGATCGCCTGATGGTAAGCTATTAGCCCATGGACACCCGCAACCCCAAAGGAGTTACAAGTGCGTTGCCAGCCCTTTAAAAAGGAATGAAGGAGGGAAAGGACAAAGGAAAGAATAGGAAAAGGATCCGGGTAACTGAGCCTCCGGCTCTCTCACTCACCGATACGAAACGCAACAGTACGGGTACCGTTACTTCACGCCGGTATTCTGTGAGGGGTAGTACTACCCCGGTCGATCCGGCCCATTCATGCTGAAACCAGCGAGAATATTTCTCATGTAACAGACGCAAGGTTATTGCCGTCTGCCGAGCATATGTCAGACATTCTAAAGAAAATCCTATCAGAACCCAAGGCCTCACAAGACGTAATCAACGAAACATTTATTTTCCAATGTAAGAACCTCGACAAGTTGGCGTGCGACAATGGAAACGCGATTTAGGTAGCTATTACTGGCGCGGTCTACGGTATGCCAAACTAACTCGGAATACTCCACGATAAGATAATCCAGCTAAATTGGAAACTGCCTTCATCTATTAACCATCTCCTGTTGGAATACACTGAATAATTGGTGCCAGATTATTGTAACTAGAGCTAAAAACATCTACTATACTACTAATATTTTAAATGTGTATATTTGTGAAGATATTTGGAGATTTCGATGTTTGTTAGTCAATCAGGCCTGAACAGTTGAAAGAAGTCATAGGATACTTTTTAATCTAGGTAACCCTACGGAACTCTTACTTAGTTAAAAAGAACTGCCCAGCTTCTGACCAGTTCTTTAACTATACAGAATATCGTGAAGCTATAAGGCATAAGATTATTTCAGTAAATTTATATCGATAGTAACTAACTGAGTATCGATAGCTCCCAGAAGTAATATCGCTCAAATTATTACTGTTTAATTCGCTTTATTAACTTTATGCCTTTTTGTCTTCATTTTTGCTTTGGTTACTCTTTCTACGTAGACGTTGGCAGAATCATCGGTAAACGATATAGCCATTTTAAAAACAGTTTTGATGACTGCCGTAATATTTTTTTAACTTTATTTAGAAGACGTACAGAACTATACGATAAACTTTAATTGAATAATTAATTATACACTATTCATAGAAAGGAATCAAAAGGTAGTTGAATAAAAGTAGGTACATATAATTAGGTTATGTCAACAGATTACAGACAGAGGATACAGATATTGGATAACAACGTAATAGTTATTATGTTTCAGGTAGACACAATGGTGCACATTCTGTTGTCACAAAATTCTCTTATCTTAGCTAAAAATCTCTAAAATTTATTTTAGTACTGTAACTTTTGGCGATTTCAGTATACGAAATGTCGTTTGATAGGACTAAACTAAATTTTAAAGATTTTTAGCTAAGATAAGAGAATTTTGTGACAACAGAATTCGCACCAATAACGACATACTATACATATGCAGATTACAATTTTCATAAGTTTGTGTGTTACATTGTTATATAGACGTAAAACGTTTTCGGTAAATTGATATTATTTCTAGCAAAACATTTTCAGCCATTTCTTAAAAGCGACTTCACGGCCAAACAGCGAAAATACTTTACGTTATTTCCACCGTAAGTACGCAAACATTAAATCATTAAAAATAAATCAAACCAACACATAGAACCAACCAGCACAATTATTGTCGATACAAACATCTACATTTGGCGATCACTAAAGAAACAGCTAACCGACCCCTCATTCGCGCGCGTGACCGAACAAAGCTAATGATGTACTGCCATGATTAATAGTACGCCGGTTTAATTCTAGTTATTGGCGTAAATGTAATCACTTCGCCGAAAGCCGAAACAATGACTGTTTTCGGCTCGACGTGCGGTTGCCACCATTAATCTTGTGACACGTCAATTTTGGAAGATGATACGGAATTGTTGATAATCAGTTGAGGATTACTAAATTAGCTTAAAACGTTTGAATACAATAAGCGCTTGCGATAAATGGAAATGTTAACATGAGATTGGATTCAAATATGAATAGAATGCCTAAAATCTATAAATATGACTATCTCCACATGTGATAAAACAAAGTCCCCTGCTGCGTCTGTCTATTCGCGATAAACTCAAAAACTACTGAACGGATTTTCATGCGGTTTTCACCAATAGACCGAGTGATTCATGAGGAAGGTTTAGGTGTATAATTTGTTAAGATCGCTAGTTATACATATATAAAGCCTGTAGGAGAAGTCCTTATCATAATATAACCTATTGTGTCGCAGCGGCACACCGGCGGCGGCCAAATTCTATAGATTTTTAAATATGTCTGCATTCCAAGATTTGACAGGTTGAAGAGATTACTTTGGTAATTTATTTGTTGTTTTGCTTTAATCTCTCGGTCAACGCTCGGACCCCGGTAACCAGATATAAAGGTTTTTTTATGTGTCTAGATTTCAGTTAAACAGTGTGTAAAGTAGACAAGGATGATTGCACGAGATTCTTCTTATTCGTTAATACGGGTGTTGTATTAAGGATAATCGAGATCGGTGAAAAAGATATAGATCTTTTCACCGATCTTGATCGTCTTATCCTATATCCTATCTTCATTACATGGCGTTATTCAGACGAAGGTAATTACATATTTGCAAGGGACAAAAATGTCGTGCTCTGTCCGTTGTCGCCCGCGGCTGCCAGCGAGTACGGTCGTCACGGTACCGATGGACAGTCGCGGTTTGTTTTGTCGGCCGACGTCCGCTGACTGCACCGTGCACCAACGGACATTATGTCCTTGTTCTTTGTGTGCTTTATCAAGTGCCTAAAGTGTGACGAAGTATATTAGCTAACGACCAAATCTAAACTAATCCATACTCTATACTAATATTACAGATAGTAATTTTTGTTTGTTTGTTTGTAAGGATTTAACTTAAAAACTATTTAACGGATTTTAAAATTCTGTCACCGTTAGAAAGCTATGTTATCACCGAGCAACATAGGTTATATTTTATTTGAAAAAAGGTCTATTACTACAAAACTTTACCTAAGCTATGTACTTTTACGCGAACGAATCCGCGGGGAAAAGCTTGTTTGTAGAATAAAAACAAACTTACTAGCTTATAAGTCAGCTTCAAACTGAACAAAGAGAAGTGACATTTGACAAATAATAGACGCTACTCAAAGAAATGTCGAGTGGCTGATACTAAAACATAAAACTAAATGAAGCGTAATAGTTTACAAGCAAAGCGTTCAACAGATTGAAATTATAAATCAAATTTATAATTGGTCACATTTATCACCATGACTTGTGATTTATTAGGTATTCCGCCGCTTTAAATTTAATTGTTTTCAGTGACCTAAAGTAAAGCTAGCATGTTTATATGTACTAGCGGTCGCCAAAGTGGTCGAAACTCACACATAATTTATTTAAATTTTAAATTTGATAAACACATGACAGCGATAGCCTAGTGGGAAACCGTTGGACTGCCACGCAGAGGTCTCGAGTTCGAACCCAAGGCGCGCATCTCTTACTTTTCGAAGTTATATGCGTATTAAATAGCTAATTATCGCTTACTTTAACGGTGAAGGAAAACATCGTGAGGAAACCTGCATGTCTGAGAGTTCTCCATAATATTCTCGAAGATATGTGAAGTCTGCCAATCCGCACTAGGCCAGCGTGGTGGACTACGGCCTAACCCTTCTCACACTGAGAAGAGGCCCGTGCCCAGCAGTGGGACAGTTTAATACAGGGCTGTTATTATTATTATATTTCTCTTATCACAGGTACTTTCTAACATATTATATTAGAAAATACCTGGCCCTTTGGGAGGCTTACACGGAGACATGGGTCCAACGTGAAGAGGCCCTTCGAGAGTTTTAATCAAAGGTAGGATGGAACACCTACAGCGGCACTAGCTGCAGCAGGCGTAGGACTATTGCTACGTATGGATTCTAATATATGGGCTATGGGTATGGGTGTTTGGTGGACCGGTATATTGCTAACTGTGGATGAAAAACGGCATCTGCCCTGAATACTCTAATAGCATCAATGCAATGGGCAAACGGTGACTCGCTAACTCACTAGATGGGCCCACTGATAAGCCACTATAGGCATACAAGCCAGCCGCAGAGGGCAACACCGGTGCGAGTGGCTAGGGGTGTCGAGCGGTGCGGCGCCGGTTTCACCATCACGGGTCTCGTGACAACGGAGACCCGGAGCGGGTTTCCCCGTAGTTATATCCTTGAAAATGACACTTCCACCCCCAAGCATATAGCTCTAGCGGCGCCTTTCTGACCGGCCGACCAAGGCAAGCCAGAGTTGAGAGTCCTACGGGCGCTCTTGAAGTTCCACCAGTAACGGCAAGCCGGGGACGAGGCCCTAACCAACTCTCTGAGGCATTCAGGACCGCAGTGTCGCCACTCACATTCAGCCCGCCACAAGCTGCCCTGCGGTTTGTGCGCTTTAATTTAACCTGGTGATACATTTTTTGTTTATATCACAAGGCGAAGGTGATAGTTTTAAAGCTAGTGTACTGTGCCCTCCGATATCGCGTTAGTCTCATTATGAGATCCCAGAGGTCCCGTATCTTATCTTATGTGGGGGCCAGTCAGTACAGACCGGCGACACTTCGACCCATTGGGATCTTTTGTGTCGACTTCCCCAATAACGACTGCCATAGATGTTCATGGCAGCCGGGACCGACGGCTTAACGTGCTCTCCGAGGCACGGAGCAGGCGATAATTGTCAATCAATACGCACATAATTTCGAAAAGTCATATGACTTCCAAAAGTCAGAGGTGTGCGACGTGGGTTCGAACCCGAGACCCTCTGCATTGCAGTCTGTTGGTCTCTCCACTGAGCTATCGCTGCTCTCAGAGGTCCCATAACAATATTATGATTATTATTATTATTTTTAAATTTGATTGTTATTAAGGTTTTATTGTCTATAACTATACCCTTATTTCATTTCATCACTTACTCCACATTGATATGAGTGTAACCATATTTACGAAGCATTCTACGAAGTCAACCGAACAATGCCGAAATACTACGAACGCGATTCGACTGCTTGTGTCAAATGCATGGTTGTGTGCGTGTAGTGTTTTTTCATTAATTTAATGTATTTCTAATGCATATTTTATAAAAATATTAGGATTCGCCCCTCCTTCTCCATATTAACTTTAACTGTGCCATATTTCATACTCCTCCGTCCGCGCAATTTTCGTAAAAAGGGGTACAAAGTTTTTGCTTCACGTATTAATATATAGATATGTGACAACTTAGAAAATTCAAATTTGTTTTTAAATTTAAACTTGATAGCTGCCGCACTGAGACTACATTCTGTTTAGTTGGAGACTTTACAAACGTTCAAACCACGGATACAAAGAACATCCAAACTTGTAACAATGCGGCCTCGATGGCGTAGTGGTTAGTGTTACCGACTACCACGCCTGAGGTCGCGGGTTCGATTCCCGCATAAGTCAAACATTTGTGTGCATAGACATGGATGATTGTCTTGGTCTAGGTGTATCTATGTATAATATGTAGATATTTACAAAAAAAACTATATATGTATCTATGTTTATCCATTCTCCATCTAGTACCCATAGTACAAGCTCTGCTTAGTTTG
This sequence comes from Catocala nupta, assembly GCA_963675205.1. Classification (NCBI taxonomy): domain Eukaryota; kingdom Metazoa; phylum Arthropoda; class Insecta; order Lepidoptera; family Erebidae; genus Catocala; species Catocala nupta. The sequence goes on along the minus strand of OY776090.1, from coordinate 25,158,370 downwards.
GTCTAGATGGTATTGGGTGTATGTGATAGCATATTATTATTATTATTATTAACTACTGTAGGATTACATAATTTTTTTTCACATGTCGCTTCCTACTGATTCACACCACTAGTTATATTCTATACAATCCAAGAGTACTTTTAAAAACAGCACATGCGATGCAAATATGGCACGTATTTTCTGGCACTGACGTTGCTGACTGCTCGACGTTATTCATCCTTCCAGATCCATACTATTGTTACTTTCTTCTCCAGTAAAATTATTGCATATAACATCCTGACACGACGTCATTACCTATTGATAATTGCCAACATCTACACACATCGTTACAATAAAAGACATATGATTAAATACAATTAATGGTACAAAAAATATTTATTGAATCTGATATACAAAATGTTAATAACGAAAGAAAATAAGTGATTATCGATAATTAAATCCAGCTCCTTGATATGTCATCTAATCATTATCTAAATAAAAATAGTTAATACTATGATTGTAATCGTAATAATCTATGGTAAAAAGAATCTTAAACCATATCTGCAAAAGTTCCCGCCAGAAAACTCGCGCGTTTTATTTCCATTGAGTTTATTTCGTTGATAAAAACAATATAAAGACAAATGAAATCGAATTAATATGCCAACAAGCCCTTCCTTGTTCGATGGGATACCAATCAGAGCTCTTCACTTTAATTACCACATTCCGCAAAACATCTGCGGTGTGCAAAATATAAATTAAATTCTCCGATGGCAAAATGTCGGTGGTTTGAGCATAATTCATTCATAGCAATGATATAAACGTATATCTGATGGCCGTCAATCAGTAGGAATTTTAATTAAATTGTTTAAATTGTTACAACACAGACTGATGTATTATTTTATTGTCTCTTTGTTGATTGATACAATGTGTATATGAGATTACACGAGCAGCATAAACTATGGCTTATTTATTTTTTCCGCATAATAGTTGCTTCCCATTTAGATTAAAGCTTATGGAAAATTATCTCGAATTTTGGCGGTTTAGAGTCTAGAAAACTTTTACTTACAACTGACTGCCTTATACATGCCGTCGCACGGGTTTATGTAAACTTTTTCAATCTATTAAGTTCATATAAAAATATCGCCTTGCTTTTTTCCTAATTTGTGTTCGGACACAATGCTTTTCTCATTTTATATAAATATTTTTATACATATTGACTCATTAAAATGTTGCACTCATACCTCATGCTTTTCGCTTCCATGGACATACCTCATTATGGCATGATGTATATGTACTATAAGTAAATATGTATTGTCTATGGTCAACCATTTGAAAAGTCATTGTTATGTGTGTACAAATGACAGCTTTTTGACAGTCACATAAAAAACGATTTATCATTTTAGTATATTCTAAAAATTTTATCTACAAAGTGCAGTACTACCTCACGTACAATATTCATGAAGATTAACAGTAAGGCACCTATTTTTAAAGGCAATATTACCACAAGTCTAGACTGTTACACCCTAAATAATGTATAGTACTGTATTATAAGCTATATCCAAATTAAAAGCACCTTGCCCATTCATAGCTAACCCTTTCATGGCATATCAACTGAATGTTGTTTCAGACATACAGACAAACAGATTCGTTGTTTCGCCCTCACTTGATGACTAATGAAAACCTCACGCCTACTTATATTTACCAAAACAGACCTTATCACTCAAAAATTAAGATTTAGAATCCTTTATGTACCGTAAAGCAGGAACTCCTCAAATATCAGTGGAACTATAACTCCGAATTGAAACGGCCCAGAGTGTTGTGGTTTGCTTCGAGTAGTGAGGGGCAGGGGAGATCAATTTACGCTGGTTTCGTTTGTTGTGAGAACGCGGGCTTAATTAAGAGTGTGAACGATGGTCCCTTTTCGGGGGTATTTTTTTAGTGAAGCGGCCCCGACGACAGCAGTGGCCGTGACGTTTTGATGAGTGAGACTGAAAAAATATTCCCGTAGGCGATAGAAAACCTTGTTTTTTTCGTTCCGACCAAGTTATTATTAAAAGGCGATATTTTTGTTACACGCGTGATTTGTTGCTGGATAAACAAAAACAAAATGTTATGAATAAATAGACGTCTGATACAAATTACTTGTTTACCAACTCAGCGTTTCTGCTTTATTGCTTCTTACTATAATAATATCAGCCCTGTTTATGAACAGTACTACTACTGGGTTTCGGCCTCTTCTCAGTTTGAGAAGGGTTAGGCCATAGTCCACCACGCTGCCCTAGCGCAGGTTGGCAAACTTCACATATCTTCGAAAACATTATGAAGAACTCTCTCTCGTATGATAATCATCACATTAGTCACATTTTTAGGTAACTTAAATGTCCATGTTCCGCTTCAAAGCGAGCGATAGTCAACTATTCAATACGCACAAAACTACAAAAATTCAGAGGGCGGTTCAAACTGGAGACATCTGTGTGGTAGTCCAACAGTTTCCCACTAGGCTATCCCTGCTTAATACTATAGATTATCACGAATTCCGAGAGGCAGCAGCAGTTTGCTTCGGTAGCAGAGAATGGTAACGGTTTATTTGTTTGCAGGCATCGGCAGCGCACTACCAAAGTCAGCTTTCAACATTGAGCACTGAGAACGAACGGCTTCAGAGCCAGCTGTCAGCATGCACGGCGGGGCTGGGCGCGGGTGACCACGAACGTAGACTTGATGACGTCGCGCAGCAAGTCGTGCGTGCGCTTCTCTCGCAGAAGGTGGGCAATAACCTCTTGACTGTTGAGTAACTCAAATGTTCACTAACAACCTTACTCACAAACTACTGTCAAGCTAAGCATTACCTGACAATTAACCTGTTAATAGGTTAATCAAATAGTCATAATCTAAGGTATAAACACTGCTTAGCGTTGAGTGTTCGTTGATTAGTAATTAACTAACACGGGTGGGCCGTTGATTAAAAGTTAATCATTGATTAAGGTGTTCAGAGCTATGCAGTTGGAAGATATTCAAGTATTGGTTAGCAATATTTTAGAAGTGAAGTGTGCCTAAAATTCTTAGGCATTGTCAGCAAGTGTTGGCTGAACATAAGCTTATTGGCTGAGCACTCAATGGGTAAGAAAGTAACGCAAGAGATAGACACTGAATGTAAGAGAGTCTATTGATGACATTACATGCTCAAATCATTAGATGCGGCGGTTATCTAATGTATAAGGCATTGGAGTAACTATCGGTTGCCGAGACAAGCCGCCACCGGCGAGCATTTCCAATCAAAACAGTTACTTTCAATGTAACATTTACGTAATGGAACAACAACTGTGAATCCATTGTTAAACTACCTTCGCGATCGCTAAATGAACTTTAAACATAATAATTTACAAAGGATTTCTCCGTAGAAGATTAACAGAAAAACAGTCGCCAATGTTAATCCACAAAAAACGCGGAGTATATGTACGACATAATCCCTGAAAGCATTAAGATGCATCCCGGAAATTGTTTTCTCATAATTATAGGCGCCCTTGTATCCGCACCATGGATTATGTGGTGCCTACATTCGCACATAAATCGCACGAAATGGGACACTTCGGCCTTAGCTGGCACCGTAATAATTTTAGAAGCCCAGGCCCACTATAATCTGGGCATAATCTGTCCGATAATGCGAGTGTTTGTGTTTAAATCCTGTTTGTGAATGGCGGGAATGGTCGCCATGTTGCTATAGTTTTGGCGCGCTTTCCCGCCAACTTTCCTGATAAAGATGGCGCCGTCTGCATGCCACGACCGCTTTTGATTGTTTTTGAAAGTTTGACGCTTCTGTTACACATAACGCCGGTTTCACATAACGCCGGAAAATTTTAATGACCAACTTTGGTAGTTAAACATCCTCTCGATATAACACTGTTTTTACTATCGGTTTCATAAAGACAACAGTTCGGAGCTGGTTAATTTGACCAGCAGCTTAGTAGGTAAAGATACGAGATTATCCAGATGTAAATATGCAATAGTGTACTACACCCATTTTTGAAATGTGTCTCAATTAGATTTTATTGTACTAAAGAAGCACTGAAAAATTCACAACATTTTATTCAATCGATAAGTGCCATAAAATTGCATTTAAATTTCGCGCGTAAATTTACGAAAACGCTGAACGCAGTGGACGCCTTATTGCTCTGTGGTCATGACGTCAGTTAACTGTGTAAACAAATACAGTGATACAGTTTTGTATATTATGATAATTGTTTATATTTTAAAAATGATTCATTATTCTTCTTATCTTTGGTGTGCTGTTCCTGAATGCAAAAATAAAAATAATAAAAAGCCTATAGAGATTAAAAGTACCTACGCTGATCAGTTGATACTGTTGACAGTTGACACTTCTTAGTTTACACAGCCGAATGACGTAATAACATAGCGACTATTATTTAATGGTGTTATGAAACAGATTAAAAAACTGAAAACGTAGAATTCAATTTTAAAATTTATTTTGCTATTTTATGAGTTTAATGTTTTCCGACTGCTTTTTGCCTAAGCTATCTCAATATATTTTTTTTCCTGTAGGTTAAAATACCCTATTGAAGTAATAGGACAAAGACAAGGATCAAGGAGATCGTTGAACTGACACGAAGAAGTCTCGAATTCAATTCAATGTTACGCATTTCTTACTTCTTAAAGTTATGGCCGTATTGAATAATTAATTATTGCTCGATTTAACAGTGAAGACTGCCACCGTGTGAAAGGTTTTCCATCATATTTTTGTTGGTCAGACTGCACGTATCTTTGAGTGAAGACCGTAAACTAGCACTGGGCGTATCGTAGTAGACTATGCCCTAATCCTCCTTGTATTGAGAAAAGGCCCGTATCCGGAATTGAAACAGCTTATAAACAGGGCATGTATTGTATTCCTAACTAGTTAATATTATAATTGCGAACGTAAGTTCGTTTGTTCTTTACGCTTGTTTCTACAGAATATACCACGGGGAGTGCTCTGAAGAGTTATTCCACCTTATCCCGCCCTCCCTTTCCTATCCAGAACAACGCGTGCTGGGCTCAGATGCCATCCTTACACGGTGGAGTCGTCTAGAGTACGTACCAACAAGTTTGGGTCCTCATACCTCTACCGAACGATCAAGGCATGGAATTCTCTGCCAAGGCACGCGTTTCCTTCTTCCTTCAATCCTGGGTCCTTTAAGCGGGGCGTGAAAAAGCACCTTCACAGGCCGTCAAAGTAGAGACCTCAACATCGCCTCGGCTGCTATGAGGATGATGTGGAGGCCACTGCTCTTAGACCACACGACTGCTTACCATCAGGCGGAATGCGGTCACTTTGACGAGCAAAATAAAAAAATAAAAAGAAACGCTTGCGCGCCTTAACTACTCGACCGGTAATCACGAAAATTTCACATACTCTTTGTCAGGGATACAGGAAAGAACATAAGTTACCTTTTATCCAGAACAAAAATACGCGGGCAAAGCCTTAAATATGATTTGACCTAATAGAAACTTACAAAATAATATCTTATGTAACTTTCTATGGCTACGTAATATAATTTGTCAAATTATTATATATAAAATTAGCGTCAAACGATAATTACAACTGATGGATGTACTGCCTCATCCCCTTTCAGTATATTGATAACCCATTAAATTACACTACATAACATATAGGTACCTATATATATATAATACCCATGTGTGTTGATTATGGGAAATCATCTAAGAAGTAATTAGAGACTGTAGGGTAACATGATGGAATATCTTATAGGGTGGAATTATTAGTAAGTATATCAGCTATGGGTTTAATTTTGAGTGAAAACTTACTAATTCATGGGAGGTAAATGTTTTGCGGAGTTTCGTGCAAATGATTTTGAACCTTATGTGTCTAAAATAATACAGTAAAGCTGTTTTGTTTTGTTTATATGCAGGATGTAGTTGTAGGTACTACAATACAAACCGGTCAATAAAGTATTTTTTCGCAAGGAAATTCTCAGTGGCAGCAAGGAGTCTGGTGATATGCCCAGTAGACAGTACCAGGTATTTACTTCTTAACCTGTTTTTAGGTTCTAGATTATATTGTCTTATGTTTACGGAATGCTATACATTGAAATCTAACTCCTTTATACGGATTTTATCGCATTGTTTATTTTGTAACACTATTATTACATAATTTTGAAACTATTCAACTACACTGACCCCGACGTTTTGGTTGCTTTTAACCTAAAAAACGTACCGCCGAAATGTGGGTGATATAATGATCCTCTGCCTACCTTTCCGGAGATATACGGGCATGAGCCTATTCGATATTAAAATAATGGCAAAAATAAATTTATATTTGATATTGAAAGCAATTAATTAATTTAAATAATATTTATGCGTATATTTAGGCAGCTAATCTACTTAATTACTATCCTACGCTTATTTAAAATTTTCAACCAAATACAAGAAACTTACAATTAATTTCAAGATTAATCTCAACTTCCCTCTCAGCATTAACGGTGACATTTAAATCCTTTCTGTCCTAATGAAAATCACTTAGAATTTATAACTCCACTCCATTAATATAGTTAACTGTTTATTAAATTTAAATTTTCACTCTGAAACTTCGCAGAAATGTTTTAATAAACAAACTGGGTGTATGCTGGCCAGTATTCGTGGAATATCGCGGAGATATTCATGCGATAGAAAGCTGTTATAGGAATTCGGCCTGGATGCTGAAAATACTAAGCGTTATGTTGTATTTTTTGTAGACAGATATTGAGATAAGATGACGATAGACGGATATGAAAATAAACATTGAGAGATGGATTATGTTTGACTACCCGCATTCTCCGAATTTTGATAAAGATACTTACGCCATCTATCGTTCAAGAAAATTTATCAGTGTGAATTGTATGGCTATAAATGTAGGTAAGGTTAAGTTAGTAACAGTCCTTTTTTCGGGATGACAAGTACCCTATGTCCTATTCCGTACCCCAGACAACGTGTATGCGAAATTAGATGATGATCGATCAAGTAATTAAGGTGTGAAAGAGTAACAATCAAACTCACATTTGCATTTTTAATATTAGTTAGGACTTTTAATAGGTGCATAGTCACACGACTATATTGCCGAAGGGGTAGGCAGAAGAATATCACACTCACATTTCGATAGCTATGGTTTTATATGCCGTCATTGCTCTCTACCAAGCACAGTTGCAGACTTCGTGATGCTATTAAGAATATCTTAACATAAAAGCCATTACAACTATATTTTAACTAGCTGACCCGAGCAACTTCGTCTGCTTCACATAAGAGAATTTGCCCCATTTTTGCAACAGTTTTTATTGCTGCTCCGCTCCTTTTGATCGTAACGTGATGTTATATAGCCTATAGCCTTCCTCGATAAATGGGCTATCTAACAATAACTTTTCAATTCGAATCAGTAGTTCCTGAGTTTAGCGCGTTCAACCAAACAAACAAAAAAACTCTTAGGCTTTATAATATTAGTAGGTATAGATAAACTCTGTTTTATATAAATAACATTTTAACAAAATTCATGAAACTGTTAATTCATTTGCAAAACTAAACCTCTCGTTGTGCTAAACTTTGTAAATCCCACCCGGACCAAAGACCAAGTTATTTCGTATCCCGGATTCACGAAACCCTAGCACGGACCAGTATCTTATTTTGTACCCCTTGTAATTACCGCCCGTCTATTACGCTTCTCGAATTTAATTTAACTAATGAAGTATAATTAAAATGTGCGCGTTTATTTCTTAGACGTTTTGACGAGATCCTACCTAAACAGAGAGGGGGTACCATAGATACGGTAAACTTTTCCACGTTGATTTGGGGATGCCCCGGTAATAGATATTTCAGGATTTTGTTGCCATTATGGCAAATGTTGAGAAAGATTGCCAGATTCGGGGGACTGTTAATGCGTAAGCTGTGTTCGTTCAACTTAAATGGATAGAATTATCATTTGGCTTATGGATTATTTGAATAAAACCACTTGTCTTGTCTATTTTAATAGCTAAGATTGTTGTGATTTCAAACTGCGTAGCTGCACTAACGAGACAGTTAACCAAATAATATTAACAACAACAATTAAACCGTATAAAGGTGTGTGAAATAATCAGAATATAATATAGTATGTAAGACATATTAATTATTTCGTCAGCGTTGCTGATATGCTTTCAGAAAATAAGCCTCCTAAACAACGCAATTATATTTATAGCATGCAGAAGAACATATGGATGTTCTGTTTAAATCTGAAATTATCTCTTTGTTAATTCAGTTTCATAAAAAACTTCAAAATGCGTAAGAAGCAGTTTTATATAAAATACAGTAACTACGAAATAAGTTCCCATGAATTTCAATAGCTTATATTAGAATGTCACCAATTAATTCGTAGATTAAAAGTTATAGGTAACAAGAAACAAAACGGTAGACCTTAATTAAAATTTGTATTTTTTAAACTTGCAGAGCGTTCGCGAAGAGTTGGGATGCGCGCGCGCACGTATCCGCGAGCTGGAAGCACAGAATCGAGCGCTGAGTGCCCTGTTGGTGCGCCAGCTGCGGCCGCAGCCGCGTCCCTCGCCTGCCACTCCGCACACACCACACACGCCTCGAGAGCTACAAGGTACAACTTACAATACTAGCTTTTTCACCACAAAAAGCAGGCATTATATTATTTAACATAACAAAGTATTATTTTCATATGACATAAATGTTGCTAAAATTTTATGACACAATCCTATCTAGTCAGCCCGTTTTATAGCTACTTTATATATTATTAAATACACTTTAAGTATATATCTGCTGGCACTTCCAGCTCAGGTCTTTCTATTTTAAGTACCAGCGTACACATTTTGTAGCTTGAATCATGTATACAATTTTTTTCCTAATATTTGTAATTATTTGTGAAACAATAAAAAACATTATTATTATTATATACTTTTATATACTTTGTATAGGATGTATTGCCTCCTCGATACCATACCATTTTCCTCATCCGAAACCAGACTCGTTCAACGCCGGCCTACAAGAAGTCCGTCCACTACATAACAACGCAATACCTTACCAATTAAATAAATACGAATATATAGAATAGAGCATTTATCTACTCCTTTAAACTGCTATATAGTTATGAATATATAGGTCGATATTCATAGTAGCGGCATTCAAACAAATCTAAGGGCATATGACATAAAGCGAGGCATTGATTTATTGCCTCCGATGGCCACTACGTAAACCGTCAGAAACTTGAAAGTTGGTCACATTCACAAATGATTTCATTCAATACACAAATCCTTTGCCAGAGGTATAGTATACTTTAATTAGAATCATAATTTTCATATCAGATTATTACAGTTATAAAAACATTTGTCTGGAACTTTAAGAAATATGTTCTACAACTGTTCTTAACATCTTTGCTATTTTCAGTACACTTGGTAGACGTTGGTTCTTGCGGGTCTCTGGTCTCATTCAGAGACTCGCCTCCCCCCGCGCCGCCTGTGTCACACCCTCACCCCCTGAACCAAGACGACAAACGACGACACCAGATCTTGGCGGACATTTGGACTGAACTAAAGGTATAAATCAATAAAAAATTCACTTAAAAGAATATGTATAAAATATATACTTGATATTGTCAAATTCAATTTCGATTTTAGACTTCGCTAATTAATATAATGTTAAAGTAAATTTGAAAGAAGAACCTAGAGTTTAAATGACATTTTTAACTCTTATTATAATGTTTTTATTAATTCGTTCGTTTTCTTGTACAACCTTGATTTTGCTGGCATTTCAGACGCAATTAGAAAGTGTAGCACATTTACGTTCGGTCATTATAGAGCTTAATCTATGTAATCGACAAATTCACCAATGTTGTTTATCACAATTTCTTCAGGGTCTGGAAGTTACTCCAGCAAATCTGGCGCGTGCACTGTCGGCTGTGGACCCAACGCTGTGGGCGCCACCCGCGCGTCCCGCCACGCTTAGCCTTAGTATGCCACAACCTTGCACAGATCCTGTCAGAGGTAGGTCACAAAAACTCAAAAGAATACTTTTATAACTATTCATGAATCTAAACCTCTATCTCTTCCTTGCGTCCTGTAAATCTAAACAGTTATTTCTCCATTCCAGGAGAAAGTGGAGAAAAAGTAACGGAGGAAGAAAGTGGCGAGGTGGGCGAGGCAGGTGCAGAATCTCCAGAAAGCGGTGCCAAAGACGAGGGATATTCCACGATGTCTAGCGATGTACAAGCAGACGCCTCGCGACAGAGCGACCATGCGGCGGACCGGGCACTCCCAGATCTAAATGAAGCTTCCGATGAAACTGATAACCAAACCATCGTTTCCATCAATCCTAGAGAATCTCGCAGACATGCCAGGCTACTTGCCTCAGAAGCAGACTACATCTATTTTCCTATAGGAGTAGCGTTTGCTGGCGTGAGAGGCAGCTATCCTCCATCAAGACCTGTTCTTCCCTTCCAACACGTGGTACGCAGCTTCTCTGACTCTCATCTTTGTCTAAAGTTAATTGCCGGCACAACTTGCCCAACCAGTTGTCTAGACAGCCCTTCGCCTAGCTCTGGTGTTTTAGTCCTAGATCTGAAACCAGCACCTGAACGTCCACTCAGAAGGCCAGCAATTGCTTCTACAACAAGCTCTGAAAGAGTATCATGGGGTAGTACTTTAGATGATCGCGCTGATGGTTCACAATACGATGCTGATTATGTCCAACATTGGCTTGAGCTTGATGATGCACGATCTGCTCTGCAGCAAAGGCATAGAGATCTGGCTGACTTAGAATACGACAGGGCAGAATTAGAAGACTGGAGCTTATCATTATCTTGTGAGGATCTCAGGGACAGGCAGTCCCCTTTTGCTGAAATAACAACGCCAGGTCAAATATCTTTGTCAACTTTACCAAGCATCAGAGAAGATGATGGCTTAGAATTAGAAGAAGATGTCGGTGATTGCTTATGGAATGATTGTGGATTCGCAACGATTGAAATTGATGAATGTAGAATAGCCGATGATGCTGACACGTCAGAGAAAAGGTGGGACTGCAACGGAACACATTCACCAGGCGGCTCTTGGTCTAGTGCTTCAGATGCACCTGATAAAAGATCTAGTACAGCATTGAGTGAGGATGGGGACTGTGCCAACGTCGGTCTAGATTTCACCAGAGATTTCTATCGTCTTGTAAAATATGAAAGCACTAAGAGCTTAGCATCAAATTCGTCCAGAGGTATTCCCGCCCAGGATACAAGCAGTCATTTAAGAATACACGACGTTCAGGCTATGGCATTGCAAGACAGGGAACAAGCTTTGCAGAATGTGCTTCATTTTATCGCTGAGCAACAAAAATATTGTAGGGATCGAGAAGAATCTGATTCAATGTCTTCTCGACCTTTGTCTGAAATCCGTGAACTACCTCCTCCTTATGCGACTGCAGACTTTGATGATGACTCGGTAGGACCCCGCAGCGAGGTGTCTGAGGACAGGCAGCGACCTGATTCCTTCGGCAGTTTCTCTGAAAACGATTCCTGTGATGTCCTATCTGGTGACCGTCCGAGAGTCGCCTTCTGTGATACAGTATCCGAGCCAAGATCGACACCAAGATTCATCGAACGCGAGGAGCCTTATGTGGAGTCTGAGGACTTTTTTGACGAATTTTCTAGGGTTGAGAATGTAGAAAATGAAATAGATGAACACCATCTAATAAAAGTTCAGAGGAAGAACGAAATTAACAAAATCATAGACGTGAGTAGCGCTCCTGAAATCGAAGAACAAGTTCCTCCAGTGAAAGAGGAAAGTAAGCCGTGTGATATCGAATCTAGTCGAAGTTTAGACCACAATTCCGCGTTGAAGGAAAATACGGTGAACATTATGCTCAATAAACCGTCACCGATAGAGAAGGAAGTGGAACCATGTCTAACTAAATCGTCTAGTTTCCCATACTCGGGAAACGAGCCGGAGATATCGCTAGTCGAGGAGGTGTTGAGCGCTTGTCGAAGAAGCACAGGAGCTTTGCTCACTGTTCCCGAGGAAGAGGAGGGATCCTCCCCTGAAACCAGTTCTCCTCAAATGACTGAGTCTAACACGACGAGTACATCTACTGCCGAAACTGTGATAGTAAGTAATAAGAACGATACGCCCAAAGAGAGGCTGCGGGAGAGAAGCCGGATTCCAACTCTCCTAGGTGGAAAGAGACCACCGTCTTCGCCAAACAGAAATAAGTCCAAGATCCCTGTGGCTGAGAGGCGACCAGGGCCTGCGCCGACGACCTCTGTTCCCGAACCTATCATCGTGAAACAGGAGCACACTCTGAGCTTCCACGAGGCTGCTACATCTAAAGATGTCATTGAAGAACTCAACAGGTAAGTGTACTGTAATACACCATAGTGACCTAAAAACCAAATAAAGTATGACCATGTACAACTAAAGAGACGAAACAAAGTATAAAGTGCATTGAAGTAGGGTAGACTGACCGCGTATTACCTCTGCCATAAATTATATAGGCACGGTATATCGACGAGAAAACAGACGTATAATGTATTCGGATCAAGTTAACCAATAATATAATAATAATAATAATATTCTACCACATACACACAAACCATCTAGCCCAAACTAAGCAGAGCTTGTACTATGGGTACTAGACAATGGATAAACATACATATATACTTTTTTTTTTTGTAAATACATACTCATTATACATAGAAACACCCAGACCAAGACAAACATCCATGTTCAAGCACACAAATATTTGTCTTGTGCGGGAATCGAACCCGCGACCTCAGGCGTGGCAGTCGGTTACACTAACCACTACGCCATCGAGTATTATAGCATAGTATCATCATAATATTGGTATGATATAGCATAGTATCATACCAATATTCTATTACTGCATTGGTACATCCAATGTCGGCGTATTCTACGTGTAAGTGTGTCTGTTTTCTGGCGATGTATTGAACTGGCCTTTTGAATCTATTTATTTTCCGTCTCTAGAGTTCAAAAACTTATTTAACGCTTAATCGATATAAAAACTATTAGGAAAGGAACATATATTATAGCCATTTATCTTTCCGTTTCGATGAGATAATGTTGTGATATGATTTTAAACGGTATTCTTTTTGATATAATTTACAATCGTCATCATCAGATTAGTTTTAGTGATAATATTTGGACGACATCGTTATCTTTTCGCAATTACTATCTTATTTGTAAGTAATGTATTTTCTATTTATATATCAGACGCGCAGCTATTTATCACAGTAATTGCCTTCTTTGTCTTGTCAAAAATATTGACAGTTGATTTGAAAATAGAATATAATTTTTTTTGGAGAAGTCATAGACTTTCTGGCGTATGGCCAAGTTAAGTTTATTCTCAGTCAACGAGATCATATGAAGGATGTTATGAGTGTGTGTGAAACAAAGAGAAATGGCAGGATCTTGACATGTGGCAATCTCTAGTCTTTGTCTATCCCATCGTGAAACTAGAGTGTGCCGATGTATGTATGTATGTATATTTTCTTTTTCTATTTGTCATTGCTTAAAGTACTTATTTTTACTGGATAAGTATCACTTTCTGACAATATCATTAATAAGAATGAGGTTATAGTATTGTTTTATGTTTGCGCCTGTTTTAAATCGAAATAAAACTATCTACTTTCAATATGGATTTTATCATTTTTGTTATAGCTAACCACTATATTATACTTTTAACCTGTGTAGTCTTAGAATACCAGACACACTTAAAAACATATTGAGCCTGGTCGCCAGTGTACCGTTGCGATTGTGTATTTTTACTGAGACATATTTTTAGGCGTAAGTAAATTCTGTGATATTTTTTTGTGTTTAGTTATATTTTTCTCATTATCAAATTTGTATTTATTTCGACAGAATGATTCGTCAGAGCGAGGCAGCGGCGGTGGTTGTTGGTGAAGGGGGCAAGGCAGAGGAGGCGCGCGGCGGGAGCGGGGGCCAGCGCGACGCCGCGTTGTGGGCTCCCACCGGCTGGGTGCACGTCGAGAAGGATATCGACTTCAGTGACCCTAAGGTCTGGGGTTCTATGTTTTAACAAACTTTTAAGATCAAGCTTTGTTTATATTGATAAGTATATATATAAAAATAATATCAGCCCTGTATTAAACATTCCCACAGCTAGGCACGGGCCTCTTCTCAGTGTGAGAAGGGTTAAGCCATAGTCCGACACGCTGGCCTAGTGCGGCTTGGCATACTTCACATATTTTTATCTCACGATGTTTTCCTTCACCGTAAAAGCAAGCGATAATTAACTATTTAATACGCACATAACTTCGAAATGTCATAGATGCGTGCCTTGGGATCGAACTCAAGACCTTTTTGTGGCAGTCCAACGGTTTCCTACTAGGCTATCACTGCTGTTTTGATATGATTAATAAGTATATGTATTGAAAATATTTTTTTGAGAAAATTGATTTTCATAGTAATAAATTACCTCGACGACCACATCTTTTTCGACTTTACTAACGAGCGTTGGACGATAACTTTCGTGAAAATATAGTTCATTTTAGTATTATTATTATATTATATTAAACTAACCAAAGTTCAAGTAACTAAGTTTTTTTTTGAATTTACACCTAATTTATTCCTATGGACTCATTGTCACCAATTTAGTTACATTTGGATTTTTAGAAATTAAAAGCCACCTCCAGTCTAGCATAAGGTAGGACCAATTGTTGTTATTTTTACTGACACGAAATCCTCAATAGCTCGTAGACTGGTACCGCTCTGGGTAGGCAGCAATAGGCTTGGCTTACCTTCTAATATGTGCATCCTAAAACCATAGTTGTCGAAATTTGGATGCAAAATACTTCTGCCCACCCCTTTGCGGACATGACAGACGTGAGAATATTTATGTATATGTGGTTAAGGTGGTCACCTCGCCGCTGCCATTGCGCCGTGTGTTGTGGGTTCGATCCCTACACGGAACAAAAATTTGTGTGATCCGTGATGTTCCGCAAATAGTTGTGCCGAGTCTGAGTGTTCTTTGTGACCTTTGTTTGAAAGTTTGTAAAGATCCCCGTGACACAGGAATTTCTCCTAGTGCAGGAGTTGTCTCTTTTACCACTGCTTAAGAAACTCCTCATCGACAGCTGAAGACTAGTCCAGCCCTACTTCATTCCCCATCTTACCTGTTTCCAGGCTCGTGCCAACCTCCTCGACGTGATGCTGGCTTCCAGTGACTCATCCCCATCTTCATGCGGTTCATCCCCCGCAGAGCCACCGCCGCCGTACTCCAGACTGCACCGCCTCCATAGGTCCAGGAGACAAAAGACAGGTAATACTGACATTCAATCTGAAGTAGACCGACCAGCGTAACTTGGCACTTGCCGTGCGTTGAAAGACGTATTAGTCTGTTAAGTGCAGGTTTCAACTTGTGTCAGTCTATAGTCAGTGATTGCCTTCAGCGTTTATGGAAGGTGTGTTCATATTTAAGGGTCAATGGGGTAAATCTTGATTACTAGCAGTAAGCCGCTCGTATTCAGAACATACTCGGTAAACGCTTGAAAATGTAGGGCATCTTACAAAAAGATTTTTCGAAAAGATATCTACATACGATGTTATAATATAAATAATTATATTATAACATCATATAATTATGTCTTTTCGAAAACAATCTTTAATTGGTTCTTAGTTCCCTGATAATAACCTTGTTTAAGCTCTTTTCACTAAAACTTATATTAAATTATATTTTTTGTTGTGTACAAATGAAAGATCTATCAAACTACTCTGCACGTGCAACAAAACCATATAGGACCAAAAAGATAATCATTTTGTATGCCTACTTGACCATTGACTATCTGCAAGTTATGATCCTTATATATGACCACACCTTTCAGTAACATGCTGTATTATTTAAGCTCTCTAACGACTTTTTTAGTCAGACAGTCTTAGACTCGAAATTTTATCTAATTTAATCTCAGATCAAAAAAGGAAAGGCATAAATGACCTGAAATTTATTTTATTCCCTAAACGAATTCATAGCTTAGTACTTTAATATAAATGGAATAAGCTGGTTTAAATTAAAAAGTATATATATTTTATTTAAGTTTGATCTCCTAGTCCAAATAAAATTTGGTTGCTGATCTGAGGCACAATGAAAATTGCATTCTGTTTCGCGTACATCGAAGTCAAAAACACAAGGGATTAAAGATTTTTTAAACAGCATGTGTTACGGATAATAACATTTTAACAACCACGACTTTGCTAGAATGAGTTCATGTCAATATAATTTTACTAAAATTGGATTCGATGCCATATTGCTCTTCCGTTTCTGATCTGAGATTGAAATTAGGTATTAGAATTTAAATTTTTCGATAAACAAGAAAAGTCGTATAAATTCTTTGGTGTAGATTTGAGTTCTTACATGCAAAAGGGTATATGTTTAAATCTCAAATATTATTATATATACATATATGAACAATGGAAGAATAGAAATGTTCCCTATATGAAATTTAACTAAATATTATTGTTGTACCTGTTGTGACCAAGTCGTATCACGTTAACTCAGTAATCGATTGATTCCGTTTTATATCGTACGAGTAAAGGTATGTCAGAAAAAGTTCAATTTCCAATCAACTTGTAGATACAACAATAAAAAATTGATTACTTATGTGAGCATATAATTCTATTACTAAATATCCAAAAAACATGAATAGTCAAAATTATACTTGTCACTACACACGGTCGTCACGAGAGATTAGGCTTTTCGCAAATATCAGGCTCGTTCAATCAGGCTGTATATATAAAAACATGATTTTGTCTTCTATTGTTCATAAAAATATAAAATAAGTTGTAATTAACGACTTAATGCGGTTAACTGTAATTAATCAATATTTATAAACTATATCTGTCTCTATATGTGTCTCAATTTATTTTGCTATATTTCATAAACTGAAATAATATTTTTCATTTCTTACTTTTGGTTCAGTTACATTTGTCCATTTTATGTTTTTAATTATATTAATAATTGGTTTTGCTTTTTATGTGGAACGTTAAATGTTGATTTTTGTATCGTTTCTCTTGCCTCGGTTCTAATTCCGGCACTTTTTTTGGAATGTTGATGTCTACATTTAACGTTTGTCTATAGTCCGTAAAGATCTCTACTCAAACATAAATAAAATATATTTTAAATTTAGAACTCATTTGGCACATGTGACATAGCCTTCCCATTGGCTAATGGCGACAGCTATTCTTGTCTTTTTCTGTCTTTCTATGTCTTGACAGGTCTAAAACATAATTTATACATTATTTTTAATTTCTACAAATATTGGTTCTCTCAGAGATCTTTACGAACATTGTTTTTTATGTGTCATGTCATTTCATGTTGTCTGTCGGTCACTCGTACAGCCACGTCACACGTTTCCGCTCTCACTCGCACGCACCATCTCACTCTCTCGCCTCATTCAGAGTAGACGTCATCTTGGCAAGCGTCGCATCGCTCCTTTCAGTACTGTCAAGTCCTCAGCAATCATGTTACTGTTACAATTTCTAGTAATGCTAGAAACATGATTTCAGAGGCATTAATGATTTTTGTAATAATTATTAAAAGAGGCAAAAAGTAAAACTTCTATTGATCATACACATTATTTGTGTATAGGTAATATGCACCCGTATATCCTTATAAATCACGTATATCTGCCTCTGTAAGTCTCACGCTACCTCCACTTACAGATTCCCTTACTCTCTGATATTCTTATTTTCCTATTCTGCTGTTCACTCTAGCACTCTCACCTATACGTCTCTCGTAAATTCTCTTTATACCACTTTCCTACACGCCTTTCTGTCCTCTCAAACTATCTCCCTATCCTACTCAAAGAAGTTTCACTTCAAAATTAGTAAGAGAAATATATCGATATTGATGAGACGATAATTTAAATGAATCATATAAGCGATGCGGCGCCTGCTGCGCTTGGTCGCGGGCGCGTGGGCGCGGGGCGCGTGTGAGCTCACGGAGCGCGTGGGCTGCGAGGTTCACGCGTGTTGTTCGCCCAGAGGGCGCTCGCTTGTAGCTCGTAGGCGTAAGGTGGCGTAACTCGCGTGTGCGTGTTGCCGCAGCGGCCGCACTGCGCGTGCGCGGGCTGGGCGCGCTGCGCTGCGGGCGCGCGCGGCGCCCCTCCATCCTCGGGCGCGACGGGTTCTTCGTGCGCTACGGCGAGCGCGAGCGCGCCGCCGTCGCCACCTTCGACTTCCTCGACGACCTCTCCGGCGGATCCTCCCCGGAGGCCCCCAAAGACTGTACCTAAATTAGCAATAAACGCGTCCCAGATCGTTATATTTTTCTATGTCGCTCGTTTGTGATAGTCCGCGGTGGGTGACGGTTGGGCCGGCTCCGGCGCGTCTCGCCCCCGGCCCCGTCCCCGACGGTGGCCGGCGAGCCGCCGGGCTGCAGCTTCTTAGACGTTCTTCTGCTTCGAAATCTAGATCTCGTAGGTGTCGTAGTACTCACTTTGGATAAGTAGTTCTATGACGAGGCACCTAGTCTTTTAAAAGAAATTCTTCCTAGATATACATACGTTAGTAAGTGTGGGAAGACGAGCGCGTTAAATGCACGGATGCGATGGTGTGTTATTGGTATAATTGTTTAGTTGAAACGCGACGGACTATCGTCCAGCAATAATGTTAAAGTAACAGATGTGTCTCGCGCGGATCGTCCGGCTGCTGAGTGATTTGCGCTTGAACTAAGGCTTCTGGCGAGGCGACGGCTTCAGAGAACGATACTTTGTTTTGGATCGATTACTTCCTGCGATAACTTGCTTACGCTTCATACCGACGACCGACAACTTAGGTAAGAAGACGAAATAATTAATTGACTAAGTGATTGAAAGCTGCGGCCTCGAAGTAATGTGATATTTTTGTATATACTGTAAGTCCCACTTATTTTCATATACATTTAAATGGATTCCTTTCTAACCGAACGAAGCGTTAACGTTGGAACTAGGGTGGAGTTCTGTTTATCAGAGTCTGTGCACCTGTCAAATGTAATCGATCGCGCGACTCGACCTCTGTTGCCACCTCTCTTTCGCACAAACGCGTTAAGTAATAAGCAAGAGAGAGACAGAGGGCCAATCGCGCGATCGCAGCGTAATAATCATAATAATAGGTACTTATGTAAATATCGATTACAATTTACTTATCGATTTAGTAATTACTTATCGTTTAAAGAATAGTCATCTATAACAATCGAATAACCATTTATAGAGATCCATTAAAATCGAAGGGTACTAAAGTATGTTAAGTGTATGTATATAATTATTATGACGTCATTGATATGCTATTTATTTTGTATCATTTGCGTATTGTCGATCTTTCTTGTGTATACTTAGGTACATATCATCAATTTGTATTATTTCTTAAGGCAACGATACAATATGTTTTAATGTTTGGGCAAAAATAACAAATGACAGTAATGTTGACGAATCTATCGATAAAGATAACTAACTTTATTTTACAATCTTACAAGACAAATATAATCAAAATTATTTTATTTTTAAATACGGAATATGATTTCTTGAATCACTATGATCTAGAGTGTTTAAAAATAACCAATTTTTATCTTGAAGACAACAATTACTGCTCGCTCGTTATTTTTATCATAACAGTAATTAATTATAGCATCTCGCTATTATGCGCTATCTGTAAAATTATCCACATTGGACGGTTATAAACCTTGGCAGAAATGTACACTGTAATTATATTGTTATTTTAAATGGCTGAACCAAAGCGATTTTCAACGAAACGTTTTTGCCGCCACTTGTTACGCTACAACACTATTCCTTGTTTTTTTCATTGGCAATAATTTCATACCCAGCTTTTTTTTAACGGTGAAGAATGAAGACAATAAAGGAAGATTTATACCTATTATTAATTAAATGTAAACGAAGCGACGACTCGATCGATATTATCTAAAATATTAACTTATTTAGTGTAAGCTACTAATGGCTACGATGTAATGCCTAATTTGAAATTTAAAAGACGTCCCTTAGTTGGTTTTGAAACACTCACTGGTGCGTAAGTTATGATAATGGCGGATAAGCAATGAATAATATACAATGAATCTATTTAGTTAATATTTTACATGAAAGTGATAGTTGTAGCGTGTCGTCTCTGTTCTTTATTACAATAATAATCGAGTACTTATCGAATTTATACAGTTAATTATGTAATACAGTGAGTGTATCAAAATAATAAATTGTAAAATCCTTATTATAGTAAGTTACTTCAAGTAAAATTTTTGGAACTTATCAAAATAATAATATACTGAATAACTTCCTGTAGTTATTTATATAGTTATTCAAAAATAAACTATATATTTTTTTCAAACGACCAATCTGTTAACCCTGTCATACATTAGTGTCATTGTCATAATATTTAAATGAATAAATTCGACATATATAATACATTTGTCATGGAAAATTAATAATCCATGTAATTATAGATGTAGGATCCAAAGGTACTGTGATTTGTAACTACCACTGAATTTTGGAGCACAATTGGAAAATTTTAAATATAAATAAAATATAAAATGTGGTAATTCCTCGGTATTGGGTGCATTTGTCGGTACATTATAACCTAAGAGATAGGAATACTTGAGATAGGTAGGTACTTTGAACAGTACAAAATGTGTAGAGTAACAGTATAATTTAATTATCTACTATTACAGATGGGTTCAATAAACGATTCCGTTCCCAAATTGATTTGTTGTTTTAATTGTTAGCATTGATACCCCTTACCTTTACTTCCTTGGTGCGATAACTGGATGGGTAAGTGGTTGTCTTGAAACATTAGGGTAAGCTCAAAAGGCCAATAATAAATAATAATTTTAGTAATTATTAATATTAGGTATTATTTATTATTTTTGTGTGTTTGGAATCCATACCAAATGCAGTTATGTTGTAAAAGTACAGAAAGCTTTTCTAAGATTTATTTATAAAAAATTGTATCTATCCCCTATCTGTATCCTACAAAATTTTTGTTGGTTGTTTGTGTTTTAACTCATTAGAGACGAGGTGGTTATATGATCAGATAGTTAGAACATACAAAATTTTAAAGGGGACGTTCCAGACACCAGGTCTTCACGACAAATGCTGCAGATACTTTGTGCCTAACAACTATTGACGTGGTAGAAAGCACCGATTCCAGCGTGCCGCATACCCCGGTCACTAAAGCAGCTTAGCGCTCTCTTGGACCCAGAAGTAATATTTTTGCGGATGAATGGAAGGTGTGAGCAGTGTTGTGAGCAGAACGCGTAAATGCAAAATTTTAAATTTGTCTCACATTATTGTGATTGAATAGTGCAATTAGCGCATTTAATGTAAAATATATACAGCACACTTTTAGAGTGCTTCGGCGAGCTTATTCGTCGTAAAAATAAAAATGAAAACACATAGTTTTTACATTGGTTACTAACACTTAACAACTGCCTTGTAAATGCGAATCTAAAAGGTCTTTATCGTTACGTTTACGTAAAACCGCACATCACTAGTCGACGACACGCGAAGCGGAGGACACATCGAAAACACGGGCCACCAATCGCCGCCTGCGCCGACGCGAGTCACTCCAACACAGCCCAGCGCGTTCTACGTGTGGCTCACATCACAACCGAAATCTACCACTTTAGGTGCGTGCATAAAGTATCTTTATATTCTAATACTGGAAGATATACGATTGTCAGCCGAGGTAGTTTTCAATTAATCTCCAACAAGTGGCGACCGTGATCAACAAAATCTGCGAGTTCTTTCGAGACGATTAAATGCAAGACACAGGTACAGCAGTTGATTTAATAAAAGTAACGCAAAAATCACACTAGTTGTGCAAACTGCACAGCCCTAAAAGCCTACTTATTGCAGAAATACAATAAAAGTTAATTTGACTGCAAAACTCTGAGAGGAACTGAACTTTTATCAATTTTTTTAGCGGAATCCCAGAATTAAGGGGGCCGATATATCACGTAGAACCAAACAATAGACCTATATAATAATAATAATATCATCGAGACCGAATTTCGGTCACGGCGGTCACTTTATGAGGCTGGCCATCTATCTGAGCAGGAGATAGATGGCCAGTCTCATAAAGTACACAAGTGTGTTCGCAAATACAAGTGCACTCTCTGCTCCCTAACGCTCATGATCCGATGGGACGGCAATCCAACACGATCGGAGAGACATCAGGCGCAGGACAAACGGCTTTACGTGCTTGCCGAGGCACGGGGTGTCTAACACCTCCAACCTCCTAAGTCCAGGCTTGTATTGAGATTTCTAAACAGAAAAACTCAATAACTTTTGCTTGCCCGACCCGGGATTTAAACCCGAGACCCCATGCACAGCAGTCGTATTCACCACCACTGCGCCACGGAAACAATTAGATTTTCTATCGTGTTTATCACGCCATAGGGAAAGGTTAAATCTATCGAGCTCCACTTTACTGTACGTGTCTAAAACGCTCTTAGCTGACCAAAATAACAAAAATGGATAGAGATCGTAAGTATTTATGTCAGGGACTGCGATAATTTAACGATAATAAGACACTCAATTGATTTCATTGTACGAGAGCGGGGAACGCCGTGACGTCGACGAGTCACGTGAGCGGAATCGTTTGGTTCGATGGTTATATTTTGAAATCAGACGAACGTCAAGAGGCATTCGTTCGCAAACTACGAGGAAGATCTAGCCATGGTTCTTTTTGGACTCTAATTGTCATAAGTGCTAATATTTCGACTCCGAAACTATGCAGTGTGCCTGAATCTGTAATTATTGTAAAATAAAGTGATTATAAGAAGTGTACAGTTGCGGTGTGAAATTTACGCCATCAACCCTCTACCAGAGAATCCTACTGCAGTCGGCTATGCCACTAACTTATCGCATACGTAACGATAAAACTTTATACCCTTTTAAAAATATTTCGCATACGGAGGAGTGTGTATGCTACACACTTAGTTAAGGGATTTATGGAAAAGGAGTTTTAAAAGCTACAATTTTAGTATTGAAAAGACAACTTTTGCTCTAGGAATAATTCTTGTATCGCGAAGGCATTTACAAACATTCAAACAACTGATACAAAGAACACCCAGACTCGTAACAATCATTGGTGAATCACACAATTTTTTTGTAATTTTTTTTTAAGTCCTTAGCCCTCGGCCTATTGACAGTGGCGAGGCAGCCACTTAAACCATAACGTTATCATAGCAAAACTTTATGCGTATGCGCATTTACTTATTATAGTCGTAACTAAAACTCGGTCATGCGCAAACGCGTTAATATTCTATCACATACACACACCACCATCTAGCCCAAACAAAGCAGAGCTTGTACTATGGGTACTAAACAATGAATAAACGTACATAAATACTTATTTTTTGTAAATACATACTGTGTATGTTTTGATTCGACATCAATAACAAATAATATTACGTAAAGTGCGACCTATATAACTTAACATTTACTTTGACAACTATAATAAACTCATACTTATCTAGTGGTACCGTTAACGACGAGATAACCCCAACACTATCCATGTGCATTTATAAAAACCTAACTAATAATATAAATGCGAATGTGAGTTTGTTTTATTACTCGACCGATTAACATGATACACGATGTCACGTGAACAGAAAATGACATACCTACCTTTCATCCAGAAAAGATGATGATGATGATGATGAGGGTGGAAGTGTCAGTTTTAGGGGATAAGGGAGCATATAGTAAGTTGGCGAGTTACTGACTGCCGACAAAATCTCTCAAAGGGCCTCTTCACGTTGGACCCATGTCTCCGTGTCAAGCCTCTGTTGAAATGGGTACTTACATGAACAGTCTCTCTATCTGCCACTTATTACGTCTTGTTATGTACCTACTAACATTAGGTACATACCAATAATTATTAACACATATTATTATATATTGATATACTCGTATATGATATTGATTATTGTTTGCCCTTAACACTTGAATGCCATCAATCAATCAATCAATCAGCCCACCGCAGTCCACTGCTGGACATAGTCCTCTTCCATTTTTTATGCCATGGCAATGCCGGTCATAAATGACCGCAAGCACTACATTTTACATTGTCCAACACTCCGGCTCAATGGCTCAGACACGCAGGCTTCCTCGTGATGTTTTTCTTCGCCGTTACAGCAAGCTATAATAAATTGTACAGGTTGTAGCGTAAATAATGGATAACCCTGAAACTGTCGACTGACCAGATTATCATCTATCATTTAACCCACTAATATCACCATATGCTCATGGATGACCAAATTATTGATATTTTTGATATTTTAAATAAAAATAGTACTTACTCATACAATATCAGCTGCCATTTCTACAATTGGCGACATTTTCTCGTTCTGTTTTTTTTATGTCACTCCTTAATACTTGTATCATCAGACCAGTATCAAGTTTTTTTGTTACAATCTAAGACAACTTCTCAAAAAATACGTATTCTCAAATTTTAAAATTTGAGAATACGTATTTTGAGAATACGAATTTGAGAATTATGAATTTTTGGGCTCGTGTATCGGAAAAAAATTATGGTGGCATATGGTGATATAAGTGGGGTAAATGATAGATGATAATCTGGTCAGTCGACAGTTTCAGGGTTATCCATTATTTACGCCGCAACCTGTATAATAAGCACATAACTTCAAAAAGTCAGATGGATCAAACTCAGTCTCCCACTAGGCAAGGCTTTGTGAATATACATACACTTATATAAATGAATGAATTTGAACTAGCTTCCCTATTATACGCATCACTAATCATAAATGAAGATGGATACTATAAAAAAAGTCAAGGTAACAGCCCACATGGTCTTGCTACACGTCAGATACAACCAGCGACCGTGGCTGTGTGGTCGCTGGATACAACACAGCCTAACTACTTACCGATAAGTGTTGATAACGGTCCATTACGTATGTATTACCTGAACCGAAATAGATTGCAATAACTGCGGTTGTTAGTTTTATAATTGCCGATGGTTTTGATAAAACGTAAAGGAATATTTACGGTTGGTTTATATGCGAGCCGTTTTTGGAAGTTTGTGAAATTTTACAACCGCGTAGAAGCGATAGCCTTGTGGGACTCCGTTGAACTGCCATGCAGAGGTCTACAGATCGATCCCAAGGCGCGCATCTCTGACTTTTCAAATACACATACATCTACGACATTAGCCGAACAATGCCGAAATACTACGAACGCGATTCGACTGCTTATTATATATTATCGCTAGCTCTGCATACTGCCTCCGTGGCGCAGCGGTAGTGAATGCCACAGCTGTGCATGGAGCTCGGGTTCGAATCCCTAAATTTTCTGTTAAGAAATCTCAATAGCAACCAGCAGTTAAGAAGTTGGCGGTGTTAGACACCCCCGTGCCTCGAAAAGCACGTAAAGTCGTTGGTCCTGCGCCTGATCTCTCTCCGGCCGTTTCGGATTACCGTCCCATCGGATTATGAAAGTTAGGATACGGAGAGTGCACTTGTGTTTGCGCCCACACTTGTGCACTATAATATCTCTTATACAGAAGGCCAGTCTACATTAAGACTGGCCGCTGTGACCGAAATTCGGTCTGGAGGACATTATTATTATTATAGAAAAATATAACTAGTTATATAGAAAAAATAAAAGTCCACCTGGTTACATTTTAATCGCAGAAATGTAAGGCAACAACTTTTTGTTTAGTAGTCATTGGTCAATTTATTTTCGATACGTAGATTACAATATTTATTGATATACAATAGAAAGCAATGTATGAGGAATGTTATGAAAGTGAATGAAGCCAGAGAAGTGTGTCAGGATCGTAGCAAATGGAAATCCGTAGTCTCTGCCTACCCCTCTGGGAAACAGGCGTGAATTTATGTATGTATGTATGTACAATAGAAAGCATAACGGTGAAATAACATTTATATGATATAATATTAATACAGAAAGAGATACGCAATAGCCAATAGCTGATAATCACATAAATACTCTTTATCAGTTAATGATGGCATAATACAACTGTTTGTGTCTGATAGTCGCTAAACGCTTATTTTATGAGCTCAGAACAATTTATTAAGCTACTACAAGGTGTAATAGCTTACTAAATTGTTTTGAGTAAAAGAAAATCAAGATACCAGTAAGATTTTTAGTGGAATTGACACCGATGCTATTTAATTAGAACGACGTTATTAAGATTTTCTGTTATAAATTCATCAATCTTGCACGATGTCTGGAAATATATAGCGGATGGCAGTAAGTATCCTTGATCCTGCATGGGGGCTAATACATCGGTGGCGAAACATACACGTGATACTACAAGATAAACAGACACAATAAATTTATATTAAATTTAAATAATATTTAGTAGACATATATAGGTATATAATTATAATAAAATTGTAACAGATATTAAAACAATATTTAATAGATCTTTATAAGAGCTATAGAAGCCAAACTATTTTAGATTTAATGTATCTGTCTATCTGTATGTATCATCTAAAAGTAATAAGGTTTGTCTATACCAGAGGTTCACAGACGTTTTTTCCTCATAGACCACTTTCAAAATTTAGCTGGTTCCGGTGGACCCCTGCAGCTGGAAATTTTATCCGCCAAGTAAAATCGGAAAGCCGATTATTTTTAAGTTATCTCGGATTTTCCTCTAAATATTCGTCGATCAACATTTAAACAAGTAACAGTCACTGAGCTTCTTAAAATATTATCTGCCGACATTGATAGGTGAAGTCAAGCCAACATTTTAGTGGACCCCCCGCTTACGAATTGTGAACCCCATTTTTTTGTCACGGACAAACTTAGACTTCCGTCGAGTCTTCTGAGGACCCCTGGGGGATCCACCTGGAACACTTTGTGAACTAAGTGTCTATAAATGTACCAGCCTGGAGCATCTTCAATTTTAAAAAGTACAACTCCTACTCTTGTTATTATTCCTCTGTCGCGGGGGATTCACAAACATTTAAACAAAGGACACAAAATCACTCAGTCCAGGAACAAGTATTTGACGGACCTCACCACCCACAAAACCACAACACTTGAGAGAGCGACATTGCCGAGGCGACCGCTTAAACGGTAAACCACTACACCATCCGCGATTGTGTCACATAATGTCACCTCAACAAGCAGTAAAACGTTCGTTTCGGGTTATTTAAGTGAGGGTATAAATAGTGCGCTTATGTTTGCACACACACTTGTGCACTATAATATCACCTGCACAGATGGCCAGTCTACCAGCATACAGAATAGAACTTTCATGTTTAGACGGTTATCAATCAGACTGGCAATCGCAGTCAGATGTTTTGATGATTTTGCAGTATCTACATACAAGGTCGCGACCCTAACAGACTCTGTAACTTGATAAGGGGCGGATGAATAATTAATCTGATAAATGTCACTGACATTTAGACTCGGGAATCTCATGGCATACATTTTGCACGTAATCGTGAGATCGTGCATTCATTGCCAGTTTGGACTGTTTTTCTGAATTACCAGTAGCACAGAGTCTTGAAATGTTACTTATGGTACAAGTTTACATTTACATATGTTTTCATACGATCTTGAGTTGCTGGTTTCGGTAGCCGGGTATGGTAGGACAGCATCCTTGGAATTTTCTGTTAAGAAATTCTACGTACTACCATATACAACTTCATGAAGAACAGAGAGATCAATCAGATATCAACGAGGTCTGATTCTACACTGATGGCTCAAAAACCATGCAGGGAACGGGCGCGGGAGTTCACTCACTGGATCTCAATATTAATATATTATCTATGACACTAGGCTCACACAGTTCTATCTTCCAATGCGAATGTGTGGCCATCACGGAGGCCGCCACCGCGATCGACTGGAGGCTGAATTCGAATCCTCTCCGACAGCACAGCAATACTTAGAGCCCCAGAGAGCAATAGCTGCAACTCCAGGCTTGTTTACGAATGCCACCTTGCTCTTGAAAGAATATCCAAAAAAAGCACATTGACCTTACAATGGATAAAGGGGCACAGTGAATCACTGGGCAATGATGCTGCAGATGAGTTGGCTAGAAGAGGATCGGAAACCACCACAGAACGTCCACCTCCATTCCTCCCTCTACCATTCTCACAACTAAGAACATGGATGCGGCTTCGCACTCAGAGCCAACATAATAAACGCTGGGCACGGACAACGGACTGCAGACAGTCGAGAGCATACCCTACCGGCCATCTCACCACGTCTGATACACCACCTGCTCAACCTACAAAAATTGGAAAATCGAACCATCGTGGGGACCCTAACAGGTCACTGTCCCCTGAACAAACATCTGTACAACATCGGAGCAACAGACAGCCCACTCTGTAGGGGATGTCTGACCGAAGAAGAATCTGCTGCCCATGTAGTCCTGGAATGTGTGGGAGTAACAGCACAACGTAAGGAAATCCTCAACAACCCAAGGTCACTTCGTGAAGCCTGCGAAGACTCCAGGAAACTTCTGTGCTTCTGGTTGGAGTTGGGCTGGCTATACCCATAACCGACCGACTCTCACGCATAATGGACCAACTTGGAGTTCAAATGTGGAAAAGGGAATCCAATTACAATTACAAATTCTACGTAGCAGCATTGATTCTAAAGTGAATGTTATATTCAATACAGAGTAATAAAGTCACTCCCCATTACGAGTAATTGTAAATATGGCTAGGAATACGAGTGCAATAGACCTTTTTAGACTATCGCGATTTGTAAATAATAATGACTAATTGAGGGTAATTGCTTAAACCGTACTTAATGAAGTCACCGCCGCCTAACTCCCACCAGTCAACCCGTGACCAGGATCATTGCAAGTCAAAATAAACAGATAATTATTACCTTTAAATAATTACTAACGCGATTAAGACTCGTTATCTAAGATAATATCAAGTATGAGTGCAATAGTGACTTCCCTGGATACCGTTCGGAGATATTTATATGTTCGTATATATATAATAGCGATCATTTCAGTTGTGAACGCTTGAAGGGATGAGTCAATGCCGTTTCTATTCAATTCTAAGTACTCGTAATGCAAATTGCCAATCGCTTGTTTGCGGCTAACGGATGAGAGCAGTTTGCCAATAATGGACTATAAACATTGCAGTTGTAGGCGATAGCATAAAGCATTACGTGTATCTGGACGGCCAAGTAACTAAATACTTGATGGTACGTATACTAATGATAGGCAAATACAAACGAAATGAAACAATAAATATTCTCTTTGATTATCACCGATTTGATCGGTAACGCAGCGAGTTTGTCACACAGAATTCGTTTGCGTACGCGTCTCCGGCGCTTATATAACGTCAATATGACACTGACTGTCATAACTGTCACACACATCGGCTCTGTGGCGACCTCACTCAAGCTAACGCTTGACGTTCCGAAACAAACCAATAGCGCTTTGTTCAATAACAGAAATAAATTGCATTCCAATAATTATTTTCTTAAGGTTTATAATGTCCTCCAGACCGAATTTCGGTCACGGCGGCCAATCTTAACAGAGACTGGCCATCTGCGCTGCAGATATTATAGTGTACATATGTATTATAGTGTATAGTGTACTCTGTTCCTTAACTCTCATGACCTGATGGGACGGATAATCTGACACGACCGGAGAGAGATCAGGCGCAGGACCAACGGCTTTACGTGCTTTCCGAGTCACGGGAGTGTATAACACCGCCAACTTCCTAACTCCAGGCTCATATTGAGATTATTTTACAGAAAAACCCAATAACTTTTTGTTGGTCCGACCTGGGATTCGAACCCGAGACCTCATGCACAGCAGTCACATTCACTTCCGCTGCGCCACGGAGGCAATTATCTTTTATATGTATATATATATTTTTAACTATATTGACTGTATGGCGTACTGGTTTAACTTGTTGCCTCGCCACTGCCACTGCGCCGAGTGTTGTGGGCTCGAATCCCACACGGGACAAAACTTTGTGTGATCCACAAATGGTTGTTCCGAGTCTGGATGTTCTTTGTGTCCGTTGTTTGAATGTGTCTCTTACGACACAGGAATTATCCCTAGAGCCGGAGTTGTCTTTTAAACAAAAATAAAAGTATATTTAATTATATTGCCATTTATATCCTACATCTAATTTCGTGATTTGTGTACAAAATGCAATTATTTATTTTTAAAAATCATATATTTTTCGTGAATTGACTATATATGTAGGTATATCTATATATTAATACGTGAAGCAAAAACTTTGTAACCCTTTTTACGAAAATTGCGTGGACGGAGGAGTATAAAATTTGGCACAGTTAAAGTTTATATGGAGAAGAAGTGGTGAATCCTAATATTTATATAAAATATACATTAGAAATACATTAAATTAATGAAAAACACTACACGCACACAGGGTTTCAGTCATATCAAAGAGTTTCAGTGCGAGCGCTCGGTGTCTATCCACACGTCTGACGACGCATCAGTGTTCATCGGGAAGCGAATGAAAGTGTACGCGTGCTTCTTGCAGCTTTTTTTCTTTCTTTAGGTACCTACTTACTCGTTAAAATGACTAACATGAGCACTGACGAAACATTTAAATTCCTGGAGCTATATCAAGCAGAAAACTGCCTATGGAATCCAAAAAATAAGTACCACAAGAATAAAAATGTTGTAAGTATACAATTAATTCATTTTATTTAACTAGCTACCAATATCAATCAATAAATTCAGCTGTGGCTACTATCAATTGGATAATATTTAATAAAACAATTTGGACATTGCATTTTTATTTCAGTTGGAATTAAAACCGCATTGACACACGATCAAAGTAATATACAGGTAAAGGTAGGTAGGTACTTTGATCGTCTCAACGCGCACACTCAAATAATACTTAAAAGTACTAAATAAATAAATAGTTGCGGCAGCTACGGTGTCAATATCCATTTTCCGTGCGTATGTGTTGCGTCTGTCGAGAACCAACACAGACTGATAAACCTACAAACGTGTGGACGGCTCGTGGTGATCCATCTGCGGATGCATCTGCCGACGTCTGCGGACGCATCTGCCGACGTGTAGAGGAGGCTTTACAGGCAATCTTTGGGTGGACTGGAATGATACTATTTATATTATAATATATTTACGTAAAAAGAAAAAAAGCAAAGTAGCAAGCTTAGGAATATCGTCAATGAAAGAGTATAATCATTTGTTTGAAAAAGATAAGTAAACTAACCTGTCAATTATGGTCGAATTTTGACCACTTGGCGTCTGCTAGTTAATAATAACTTGTGTCAATAATCTTTTATACGATTTGTATTTAAAGTTGTATTGATTAATGTCTGCCGTATGCGTTGTTTCAATACGCCATAATTACCTACATGATAGTTGATGATTTTGTTAATTTAAGACAAACTATAGTGGCCTAAATACAATCAACTATAGGTACATGAAAAAATTAAATAAAACAATTATAAAATAAAATAAATACAATAAAACCAAAACGTAACCGCATTTTGATACAAAGTGGCAACTTCGTATTTAAACCCCTATTATCAATGTAAGGAGCAACTGCACACCGGCGGTCAAACAATACATAGATTTTCAATCATAACTGGCATTCCAACAATCGACAGATTATCGCGTCGATAATCTGTCGATTGTTGGAATGCCAGTCCATATAAACTGTAACGAGATATCAAAATTATTGTGGAAAACTGAATAAAATCTACCTAACCTATTGTAGCGCAGCGGCACACCACCGCTGGTCAGTCACGATACATTTATAACTAGCTTACCCGCGCAACTTCGTCTGCTTCACATAAAAGAATTTTCTCCATTTTTGTAACATTTTCCATTGCTGCGCCGCTCCTATTGGTCGTAGCGTGATATTATATAGCTTATAGGCTTCCTCGATAAATGGGCTACCCAACACAACAAGAATGTTTCAATTCGAACCAGTAGTTGCTGAGATTAGCTCGATCAACCAAACAAACAAAAAAACTCTTCAGCTTTATAATATTAGTATAGATTATGTTTTGTATTGTAAGACTCGAGAGACTACCAGACTATTTGACTGCTTACTGCCATTACGCAGAGTATTGTGGGCTTAAAACAGACACGTGACAAATATTTACGTACACGCAAGAGGTTGTTCTGTATCTGAGTCTTTGTGTCCAGTGTTTAAATGTTTGTTAAAGGAGTCTGCCTACTACATCGTCTCATATCATCATCATATCATCGTCATATCATCGTCTCACGGTCATGACTGTGCTAGGAACGTATCAGACACGAAAAGCAACACGATTCGTCCTGCTATAGGAACTGCTGGTCGGTGACGGAACGGTCTAGTGGGCATAGTCTTATACATTTCCTTACAAAGAATATTTTTTTGCCTGACACGTTCCTAGCACGGTCATGGTATGAGACGGGGTAGTGGCCTTTAGACTCTCGCGATACAGATGTCTAGTGCAGTAGTTGTCGTTTTTAAATAAAAAAAGGAAAAAGTCTGAACGAAATACGATCTTTATGTGTTATTTTTGACAATTTCATCGTCTGTTTATTCCAGCATCTTATTATAACACACGAAACATTATAACTACGACTTTGATCTTTTATTTTAAGTTCTTAGCAGATTAGCGTCTACTAAACCCGCTCTATGAACAAATAAATAAACATATTACCATTCATATAATTGCAAATTTAATAATACATACATTGACTCGCGCCTATATAGATATATAGGCGCGAGAAAATGTATGTATTATACCCTTCAGGTAGGTACCAAAAGTCAAAGTCAAAGTCAAAAATAATTTATTCACTAAGGTCACAAAGTAACACTTATGAACGTCAAAGAGGTTAGTGAGTTTATAATATTTACTGAATTTACATTTATGTTAGTTGCAAGGTTCGGGCAAAAGGTTGAGCCTATGAGAAGATACCTGCAAGAAACTCAAGGCCACTCTTTTAAATCGCCATCAACTTATAATTTCAGTATTTTACAACTCATTTATGTACCAGGTATTGCTGTCATTATGCCATATGTCACTGTCCATATAAAACTAAATTCTAAAATATAGAAAAGTTGGTAATATTATGTAAAAAGCATTTGAGATTTGAAATGATATTTACTAATGATATGAATGAATGATATTTATTTAGTAGGTAGCCATTTGTAATAGACAGTAGTATGGCATGAGGACGCATACACTTACACTTTGTGACATGAAAAGGTAGTTCGTGACTAAATGTAGTTAAAACAAAATTTACGTTAATACTTATAAAGTTTGTTTAAAAGAAAAGAAAGATACTTTAACACCACCAAATAAACACGAAGTACCTTCAAATTAAGGGTATAATACATACATTGTACAAGTCATTTTCAGCTCACGCTCCGTTAGCTCTAGTTTTTGCCCTACGTAATCGTCGAGTCTATTGCCGTAGACACTTCATGCTAGAACGAATTTCTTGACAGAAAAATCCAATCACGCTTTGCCCGACTTAGCAATCGAGCCCGAGACCTCATACACAACAATCTTTTACAGCCACTACATCACCGAAACAGTGCAAAAGTAATTAGAAACAAAATCTGGTAATCCCACCGAACAGGGACAAAGTTAGCCTACTCGCGGAGTAACACGTAAGCTAATGACGCACAATCAAAACATGTTCACCGATAACCGTCCACTACATACGTATACTCACTCTGTCAATAAATACAAGAGCATTAGTCAGTGCAATACGCGACGGATGGCACGCAGACACCTGGGCTCCAAAATCTTTGATACTATGACTGTGTGACGAAGATGATGTAATTTAATATTAAAGTCGCAATTGCCGCTGATCTTTAATTGCACTGACGTACGTAACAATGCTTTTGTGTGAAATAAAAGGGGTTTACGTTGACATTTGTAATCATTACAGTTCAGTCGTAAGACCGCTCAGCTACCCAGAGATAGTTGGTTCCAGCTGCATAGGTAATAGATTCAAACAAATTGTTTTATCAATTGAAGCGATATTTCAATTCAAATTGATTATTTACTTACCAAAATAAAACAACGAGATTGCATATAATTCTGTACATTATAAGCTTAGAATTATGGTGACTCCACCAAAATCGTTTCTATATTTTGCTGCCGGTTATTTTAGCAATATCGTTCTGCACCTTCTGAACTAGTTGAGACTGTATCCGGAGGTAACTGTTCAATGGTGAAGGTAAAAACATTTTTACTGCACCGATGGCGTATTGGTTTAAGTGGATGCCTCGCCAGTGACACTCCGGCGAGGGTTGTGGGTTGGATCCACAATTACCCAATACACAAAATCTTGTCTAATCCACAAATAGTTGTTCAGAATATAATATATTTATGTTGTTAGAAAAGTTTGTAAAATCCCTCGTGATAAGAAAATATTCGCAATGCGAGCTGTCTTTCTAAAAAGAGAAAATATATTTTGTTTCACTACTTCTGGGCCTACTACTTCTGCGGTCAGACAGTCAAACGACCGCTACGACGACAAGCTAGAAGAAGTGGGTTCGAGCCGTTAGGAGGATTTTTGTATATTAACAAGTTATTACAATTGCAGCGACGCACAGTGTGTTTGTCTAAGTAGCGGACATCCTTATTTTATTATTTATTTTGATAGAAAAAAAGTTATATTAAAAAGCACCTGGATCGCTATTTCACTTAATGTTAAAGATATAATCATTACTTTGGTAAGGTCATTGAACTCCAAGAAACATGATTTTATCTTTATTTCTCGGCATAGGTGAAAATCGCTTTCGCAAATAAATTGATTTTGATTATTGATTAAAAATATACAAGGATTATGAATTTCGAGGTCCTAACTGAACGAGAAAGAGAAAAATAATTGAAAAGTAAATTTAAAAATAATATTTGTAAAATATTTACTATATATTATGTTATTAGCATATCTCTTTAGCAAATATGCTTAATATATTAATGTACCTACAAATTAAAAAAAGAACTAAAGGTATATTTAGCAGGAACTGAGAGATACGTCGTTTCTAAGTTTTTGTTTATTTCTATGGAAATAGGGTTGTCATTTGTCACTGAAAGATCAGAGTGAATAAATTAATGTTCTGTAATGATAAATAAAGAAAACCCTTATAAAATCACTTCTTTTTCTGGAGTCTGTTTTGCTGGGGAGGGTTCATGGGCCATTAACACGAAACCTTAATAGAATCAGACAATGTAATTATAACTAACATTATAAATGCGAATATGAATTTGTTTATTTGTTACGCATTCACGCCTGTACTACTCATCCGATCATCATGAAATCTAGCATACACGTTGTCAGGAGTACAAAGAAAAACTTAGGGTACCTTCTTAACGCAAGCAATGTCGCGGGCAAAAGCACTAGCTTTTGCGATACTTATAATAAGATTTTGCATAATACTACTAAATAGTATGCAAAATCTTCGTCTGATTCTATTAATTTTCATTTTTTCATTTCATTTCATTTTTTTCATTTCATTCCGTGCCATGGGTCTTTGCCGGCTTCATGACACCGCACTCCCGCTTCTCCAGATAGTATGTATAGGAATTGGGTTTTGGCATTTGCCTGACGAGGGTGGACCTCTTCCCAATTCCACATAACAATGTAAATCCTTCACCGAATTTACTTCCTACACACATAATTAGACATCGTGAAAACTTGAGAAAGTTTTCACTAAACATCGTGTATAAAGTCTGCCTGCGATAATAGAAGTTAAGTTAGTGACAACCCTAAGTTAAAACTTTAGAACTATATATTTCTGTATTCCTATGCTTGTTGCGTTTGATTTTTTTTATGGTAGTAGTTGTTACCGTATTTAACAAATACGTCTTGGAAAAAAATGCTAATCTGTGAAGATTCTCGGAGAAAAATATTTTCGAAATAATGGAAAATATTTTATTGTCATCTAGAAGTGCTTGATTATTTGAATTTCTATGGATATATCGATGCATTTAGCAGGTTTCGATCATACCATATTTTTTTTAACAAAATAACAATTACTGGGAATAATAAAATACGTTTCTATGATTTCTATGGACATTTCTTGATTTTCTAAATAACTTTATAAGTATAATAGATAACCTCGGGAAAGTTTTAATAGAAGCTTTAGTGGGATTATATCTATCCAATACACATATAAACAGAAGATGTCAGCAACTATGATCAAATAACACACTGACCGTATTTCAATAATTAAGGCAAAGTATTTACGATCAGACACTAACGATTCGATCGCTAGCTATCGCATTGATGACATGAACCCACTTGCACAAGCACTTGGCTTAGTCAGAGTGGTTACAAAAAATAATAATAGTATTTTACAACCCTAATCGCTAGTACCTAATCGTAAAACACAACTAGGTATACATAATATATCGTTAGCTTTAAAAGTGATGGAAATCTTCGCCAAGAAATCTATACCTCTGAAAGTTCTTCATAACTTTCTCCACGGTGTCTGAACTACGTGTCGACGCATTGTGGCAATGTGTTATGTGATGTAGTTGAGTGACGAACTCAGCTTACTCAAAGTCTAAGCAGAAATAATAGAGTCTACATAACTGGACTGATACTTTAAGTACATACCTTTAACTTTAAATCAGTATGCTCTACGAGGTGAGGAGTGAAGACGCGACAGCATTTTCATCCCTATCATTTAGATGGTTGGCGAATTACGATCTTTATGTGTTATTTTTGACAATTTTATCGTCTGTTTATGTGTTTTTCCAGCATCATATTGCAACACACAAAACAAGGGAACTACGATTGTGATCTTTTATTATAAGTTCTTAGCAGCTTAGAGTCCACTAAACCTGCTCTGAAAATCGATAAATGACAAGGTTTTATATAATTGCCATAGATGGATGAACCATCTATGGCAATTATATAAAACCTTGTTCTAACAGTCACATTAAGCCATGTTAAACGCATGAAATGAAATGAACATATTTATTTGCATTAACCATGTGTGATACATTGCAGCATTAATGTTATACAATTTGAAATTCCAGCATGTTCTACCTGAATAGGTGTACAAATGAGTGTAGTAGTTTAAATAGAAAATACAATAATAATTAAATTTAGAGTACTATTCAAATGATAGTAATTAATTAAATATAAATTGTAAAATCGTATAAAGATAGTAAAGTTCAAATTAACATAAAAATCAAATTAAAATATAATCAAAATTAAAATAAATATCATTAAGCACAAATAATTAATGTCAAGCATTGTTAAAAGAAACGTACGCTTATAGTAAAATTATATTTCACAAAATGTTTAGAATGAGTCAGTTAGAAAATCTTTTAAATTTTATTAACACTTAGAAGCTAATAAATCCATAAGCTTTTTCTTAAAACAAGTTATGTCTAAACTTTTTAAATAATTTGGTATTTTATTATAAATAGTAGTTCCCATGCAGAGAATACTTTTTCTCATAAGTGTTGTTTTAGCCGGGTGCTTCCTTAACTTAATGTTATCTTAGCGATTTCTAACTACAGTATCTGCTAGTCTTGGAAATAGCTGAGGGTTGTTTCTCACAAATATTGCGAGTTCTAAAATATATATTGATAATAACTTCTAACAAATAAGTTAATATATTAGGTACCATTCATATAACTTAATTGCAAATTTTAAAATACATACATAGACTCACGCCTATGTTTGCCTGGTTTTTGGCTCTACGTAATAGGGGTTTGTCTATTGCCGTTACCTTTATACTTTATTTTCAGACCTTGTACTTTATTTTTTTGACCTAGTTTAGTAAATATATTTTATTCGATCAAAATAAAGGTGGCAACCCTACTTATGCCTAGCATTCGCTTTCACAACCGATTCATCACCAAAGCAGTGCAAATATATAAAATCTGGTAATTCCAAAATGGGGACAAAGTTAGCCTACTTGTGGAGTAACACGTAAGCTAATGACGCACAATCAAAACATTCACCGATAACCGTCCACTACATACGTATACTCACTCTGTCAATAAATACAAGAACATTAGTCACTATAATACGCGACAGATGGCACGCAGACACCTGGGCTCCAAAATCTTTGATACTATGACTGTGTGACGAAGATGATGTAATTTATTGTTAAAGTAGCAATTGCCGCTGAACTTTAATTGCACTGACATAACAAACAATGCTTTTATAAACAGGATTTAGTTGATATTTGACATAAAAGTTTTGTGGTTAAACCGCTCAGCTGTCCAGAGGTAGCTGGTTCCAGCTGCGTAAGTAATAGATCTGTGTGTATCAACAAGTTATGTTAAAGGAAGTAAATTTTGACAGCAAAGATGGCGTAATGGCCACTGCATGGAGTGCTGATGCTTAGAATTCCACAAAATTGTGCGAGTCCCGAATAGTTGTTTTGATTATGAGTATTCTTTGTGTCCGCTGTTTGAATTTTTGTTACCCCAGTGACACCAGAATTATAAATATAAGATGTAGTAGATTCGAGCTGCTTAGGTAGATCTTTGTGTCGGCATGTTATTCATCAATCAGAGCAACAGTATTTTAATGGTTGAGGCAATATATTTTACATACGTAAACTCACTTTGTCAATAAAGTCAGTCAGTGCAATACGCGACGTACGGCACGCAGACACCTGAGCTCCAAAATCTTTGATATTATGACTGTGTGACGAAGATGATGTAATTTATTGTTAAAGTCGCAATTGCCGCTGATCTTTAATTGTACTAACGTACGTAATAATGCGTGAATGTGTGAAATTAAAAGGAGTTTCGTTGCTTTTTGACATAACAGCTTAGTAGTAAGATTGTTGAACCGACTAATCGGAGGAAGTAGGTTCCTAATACCTACCACAACTTTATGAATTTTTGGACAACATTTTGACCGCCGCGCCGCCGCGCCGTTTCGCTTGCTTAAATGCATGTTAGTAACAGTACTCTTTGCGAATGAAAGGCTAACTCTATGTACTATTCTATTCCCGCTAACAACGTTTATGCGAAAATTCATGATGATCAGAATGAGGTTATGTAGAATAATTAAGAATTTACTAACGTAAACATATTTAGAAAAATACTTACATATGGTAATCACTGCAACTCTCTGATTCACTTTATTTATGACACTAAAATACTTTCTATAAATAATGTTATCCAAAATATTTAATATAAAACGTAAGACACATTGATCAACTCACCAATAATGCACTGTTAGCAAACTTAAATATAAAACATTAATAAAAAAGTTAAGGGTAGATATGAAGGTGTCTTCGTTTGGGCACGGCAGGCGTAAACGGGTAGCTACGGTATTTCAATGGTTAAAGCAATTAATTTGCGATCAGACACTAACGATTCGATCACTGGCTTTCGCGTTTGACGTCAACCCACGTCTTTTTCGAGCATTTGGCTTAATTATTGGTGTTAGTTATTGGTGTAATTAGTGGTTGGAAACCATAATACTAGTATTTTACTACCTTTATCGCTAGTACATACAGCGACACATCAACCTGAGGGACTGTTAGGACTTTGAACTATTAGAAGTTGAACGCTGCGAAACGTGCGAGAGTGCGTTAGATTTTTGTTACGCTCTATCCTTACCATTACATTGACACCACTCTGCACTGTCCCTTTTCGACAATTCCCTATTTTGTATGCAGCGTAGTTATGCGTATATAGGGTGTCTAACTTGATGTGTAGCCGTGTGTACCTAATCGTACATATATGGTTAGCTTTAAAGGTGAAGGAAATCTTCACGAAGAAATCTATGTACATGTCTGAAAGTTCTTCATAATGTTCTCAGCGGTATCTGAACTACGCATCGGCACATTGCGGCAATGTGTTATGCGACAGACTATGGTCTTGAATCTTTTTACTCAAAGCCTAAGCAGAAATGGAAGTCTACATAACAGGACTGATACTTTAAGTATACCTTTAGCTTTTAATCAGTATGCTCTACGAGGTGAGGAGTGAGGACGCGACAGCATTTTCATCCCCATCATTTAGATCCTTAGTTCCAAAAGTGGTCCAGGTGAATCCCCAGGGGTCCGCGGGAGACTCGACGGGGATCTATGTTGGCGTGACAAATAAAAGGGGGAAAATTCTAAATTCGTAAGCGGGGAATCGAAAATTGAAAAATTTATTTGCTTTCTATAGTGAAATACTAAAACGTTGGCTTGACTTCACCTATCAATGAAGGCATCCCCTTCCTCTACGGCTATCCCAGTTTATGATATACCGTTCCCCTACACCAACCGTTAGGTTATATTAGAGGAGCGGCTGTACCTTCCAGTGCCCGAGAGCACCTTCCGGGACCAGTTATAGACAGGTCTTTTCCCCAAATCCCGACTCTCCACCCTAACCTCAGAGATCCGGTTCTCATATCAATGAAGGCAGATAATATTTTAAGAAGCTCAGCGACTGTTACTTGTAAAAACATATTCCATATTCAGTACAACGTGTCGAGACTTGAAATGCGCCGCCGCTGCCGCCGCTTCCGTCCGCAACGCTTGTTCGGCCGTACAAAGGGACGAAATACGACTTGTGGTGTGTGTGCTTGCAGTCTATTAGATACTTCCATTAAAGAACAGAAAGCCGAGAAAGGTTGAACTTTTTATCCTTACTTTATTAGTAATTTTGTTTTTACACGACTATATGGTGGTTCACTAAAAGAGAGATGTATTATGATTGACCTGCATGATTGTAAATATTTCAGGTTCCTAATGCTAAATGACTTAATTAAATATATTTTCATAAATTATACGCGTCTTTACGTACCCGTAACGTGCATCAAAGTAATAAATAAATAATTAAAATTGCCGAGTTTTGATATCAAAATATTATTTTAAAGTATTTTCTATCGAATTTACAGAAATATATCAAAATATATTTATGAAAAATGTTTTACATTACGTCGGTTTATGTTTTAAAATCGGTTCAGCCGTATTCATAAAACTCTATTATGGATTAAGATCCATAAATTTTTATGAAGCGATTTATTGCTTTTAATAATTAGAATCAGTTTGACGTCGGTAATTTGTTTATTTCATTGCAATAATTAATTAGGTAATCCTATTCTGTTAAAATAGCCATATCTTGTTGAGTGAGACCGCCTTATGATTACTAAAACAATTTTTTTTTATTTACGGGTTTAACTGATACGAAACATGGCTGAATATAAGAAGAAATGTCGACAGTAAATAGTGTTGATTATTTAAAATTTGTTTTTCTTCTATCAAAGGCAGACAAGCGATAGCCCATATGCCTTTTATAATAATAATAATAACGACGAAACAACTTTACCTAGTAATGAAGCATTATTACTGCCATATGTTCGATTTGTTATGGACGAATAAATTTATGAAGAGCTACTATTCGCGAAAAATTTGGAAACGGACATTAAAGGTTAATCAATATTTGATTAAGTGATTTTTTTAAGAAAAATCGATTCCATTCACAAACGTATTTTCGGTGGCAACAAATGGAGCTCCTGCCATGGTCGGGCGATATCGTTGGTTTATAAGCCATCATAAAAGAATTATACCAGAAGTAACTGCAATTCACAGTGTCATCCACCGACAACACCTAGTAGGGAAAATTTGAGTGATAGATTGCACCAATCCCTTCAATTTGTGATTAATGCAGTTAACAAAATAAGAAGCAACGCGTTGAATATGCGTGTATTTGCACAATTGTGCAATGAAAATGATGGAGACTTCCAACGATTGCTCTTATATACTAAAGTATACTTTTGGTTTGGTTGTCGAAAGGTGCATGTTTAACAAGATTTTACTCACATTTTGAATCAGTTTTAGAGTTTCTGGAAAGTAAAGATCCAGATTTAAAAGAAAACCTGATCAATTTGAAAACATACATCGCGTATTTGAAGATTTGTTTAAAAATTTAATGACTTTCACTTACAATTACAAGGGGACAGCCTCAATTCAATAAAAACAATGGGTGTAATTTCAGCTTTTCTTGGAATAATGAAATTTATAAAGCAAAATATTAGTCGGCACGAATTTGCCCAGTTTTCAAACTTGTCACAGGTAGAATGCCTTGATGAGGGTATTCAGACATACGTTCAACATTTAATTGCCCTGCATGATGACATCAAAATCAGATTTGAAGATATTCCGACGATGGAAATACCACCATGGATCATAAATCCATTTAATGAAACGGAAGTGGAGAATATGCTATTACAAGAGGAGCTACTCGAGCTTAGCACTAATGAGGAGCTGAAGGTGAAATTTAAAAGAGGGTATCAAACATTTTGGCTGCAGGCAGAAATACCCGGCAAATATCCTGGACTGTGGAGAAGTGCGAGAAAGCTTTTGATAGCGTTTCCTCGTCATAACCTGTCGAAAAAAATTTGTGTGGTTACAAACCTTTTAACAAAAAATAGAAGCAGATTGAATATCACGGAACGGAGAGATTTGCGGTTATTCCTAACAAAACTGAAGTCAAATATTAATAATTTGCTGTCAATCCATCAAGTACATCCCTCCCATTAAAATTATGACTATTTTGTGATTTTCATTGTAGAAGTTACGTTACGTTACGTTACGTTAGTTTTTAATTATAAATATTACGAATGTTATCATATTACAATGTAATATGATAACAATAATAATTAACAGTGTATTATAACATTGAAATTAAACTACTATATACGGATTTTATCACGTTGTTTATTTATCACTGTGTGCAGCTGATGTAAAACACCAACGCTCGTTGAAGTCTGCTGTGTGTGAACATGTGCAAAAGGGGACCAACCACTACCTGAGATTTGACAAACCACAGATTCTCGCTAAAGAACACCGATTCCTATTCCCTACCAAGAATGCTTCGCGAGGCTATTGAAATCAGAAAACATCCTAAATTTAATAGATAAGATGGTTGGAATGTACCACCAGCTTGGGATCCAGTAATTCAAATACCTAGTCAAACCCAAGAAGAAACAAACCACAGCTAGACTTCATGATACTTTGAGCTCATTCTGCGTAAATAGAAACACCAATGACTAAATTATGTTCGAATATTGAAATTAAACACTTTATACGGATTTTATCGCGTTGTTTATTTTACTTTAAACACTGTTATTACATAATTTTGAAAACTCTAACACTACTATTATTGAATTTTACTACTATTTAAGCTAAGTACTATTTAAGCTAGCTACACTTCGGAACGTTGGGACAACTACCATCTTAGTCTCCCCGTGAACATGGCTGCTGTAAAGCAACCGAAACGTCGGGGCAAAGTGTAAACTTAAATACAAATAGTTTTAATTAGAAAAAATATATACTTAGCTTAAATAGTAGTAAAATTCAATAATAGTAGTGTTAGAGTTTTCAAAATTATGTAATAACAGTGTTTAAAGTAAAATAAACAACGCGATAAAATCCGTATAAAGTGTTTAATTTCAATGTATAACATTCGCGTAAACATAAGACAATATTATGTTCGAATACTTTGAAGTAACTACACTGGAACATTGAGACAACTACTATCTTAGTCTCCCCGTGACCATGGCTGCTGAAAAGCAACCGAAACGTCGGGGAAAGTGTAAACCCAAATATAAATAGTTTTAATAGTTTAAATAATTTTATTAGCTTATAAATTAGTAAAATTCAATAGTAGTAGGTAAGTAAGTAAACAGAAGACAATATAATAATTATATATTTGAATAAATACAACACAAAAAATAAACTATTTTCTTTTTATT
Organism: Catocala nupta; assembly: GCA_963675205.1. Classification (NCBI taxonomy): domain Eukaryota; kingdom Metazoa; phylum Arthropoda; class Insecta; order Lepidoptera; family Erebidae; genus Catocala; species Catocala nupta. The sequence continues at coordinate 25,114,712 of OY776090.1, read as the reverse complement.
TTTACCACTCCGAATGGGGAGTTTTCTAAATGAAATAAGTGAGAATTGATTACATGATACAAGGAACCTTATGTTGTGAGTAGATGTCAAAAAAGTAAAGTTGGAGGAATCACTTTTTTGATTGGCCATCTTTAGTTTTTTGACATTCATTCACAGCACAATCAATTAATTAATTAACCAATCAATTCTCACTTTATTTTTCGAAATCTATTAATTCGTAGTTGGAACTCAGGCGCAACGCAAATTTCCATAGTTCGATCGAATCTTCACATTTTTTGTAGAGTTTTAGGAATATGGTAGAAATGTAGCTGCAGTCCACCGGAACCAGCAACATTTTGAAAGTGGTCTATGAGAAAAATAGTCTGGGTATCTCTGATTTAGATGGTTGGCAGTCCACAACTGTCCGTTTCTCCAGGAATTTTCTGCCTCACACAACAAATGTGGAATGAAAAGAGCGTACTCCTTTTTAACTATTGTCGTGGTAGAAAGCACCGATTGCTGTCGATTCCAGCGTGTCGTACTGTGGCACGTTATAACTCATCCGTACCTCGGTCACTAAAGCAGCTTAATGCTTTCTTGGATTTAAACCCAGAAGATGATATATTCGCAGATGAATGGAAAATATTATTATTAGAATGTATGAAGTACTGTGAGCAGAACGCGTGAATGCTAAATTTTAAAATTTATATTATCTTTTAAATAAATAATGATTAAATACTTTAATTGGCGCAAGGCGTTCTATTTGATGTAAAATAAATAATAAATTAATTAATTAATTAAAAGGCCGGCAACGCACTTGTGATTCCTCTGGTGTTGTGGGTGTCCATGGGTGGCGGTAATCGCTTACCATCAGGCGACCCATCTGCTCGTTTGCCCCTAACCCATAAAAAAGTGTGTTACAGCCACGTCTCGCCAGCTATGTTTTAAGTCCTACGGAATAGAGCACGATTCTATTTCGATCACAATAGCGTAACGACTAAGAATTTCATTACAGCATAACACTTTGTCCGAGCCATGAATGGAGCCTTAGACCGCTCGATGGGTCGCAAGCTTAAACGCAAACATACGCCAATAGACTAGAGATGCCTCTAGTCTCTTGGCATGTCTTAAACTCATGTACAAACAACAATAAAATTGCATTCAAATATATTCCAATTTCCACGTATAAACAGGTAAAATAAATTCCACGTAGGATGAGTAGAACATGTACTCAGAAAATATTTACCTCATGTGATCTAGAAATAAACAATTCATATTCAAATACCTATTATTATAACAGCACGATCTTTATTGAAGCTAGGGCTTTCGTTCAAATTATGACAATATCTCCACCATACAGAATTGTAGAACATTGCAAAATAACCTTGTATTGTGTTCCTTTGGTGAGTAGAATGTCCAGACTTTTTAAAACAGTTATGTTAAGTTGTGATTTATATTTTATTTATACTAAAATGTCTCCTGCATTGTAGTATAAATAAAATATAAATCACTTTCCTACGCTGATAGCAAAGCGATTCCTTTATAAACATACGACAAACGCCGATATAAGTGAATGCACCGCCATATTATAAAAGTTATCATAATTATATCATGTAAGTTATCATATCAAGGTATATTGATTGCATGCGCGAAAACGTTATTTGTCACTCTGTAATGGCTGTCTTGTTCTAATGCATATAACAGGCAATATGATTGTTTGCCACCTTATAAATAAAATTATATGAAGGTATATATTTAATGTTTTTACTAAACGTATATTATTTATTGAAATTAAACTACTTTATACGGATTTTATCGCATTGTTTATTTATCACTGTATTAAATAAACAACGCGATAAAATCCATATATATAGTTTAATTTCAATGAATAACATTCGCGTAAACAGAAGACAATTATATAAAATTGTAACAAATCGACTGGTGGTGTACATACGAGATACAAAAAATATATATTGCAAGTGGTCTATATAACAGCTATAGAAGCTAAAACAATAATAATATTTTGTCTATCTGTATGTTATCGATAAACATTTATATATATTGGTATGTTTTATGTGTGTACATCAGCGTCTTCTTACATGCAAAGAAAGAAAAATGTAGAGAGATACCTACTTCCAAAATTCCACGCGTAAAAATTCGCAGGCAGAAGCTAGTATCAATATCGATAAAATTATGAAATGCTATTCAGTTAAATTACTATAAAGTATAAAGAAATTTTATTGTCAATTTAATCAGTTAAACTTGTTGGCGTATCCTGTATAAAACAAATTAAACAACAAAGGATACGTACGTAATGGATAAGTTAATTGCATTTCCTCAATAAAAAAACTGATATGCAAATTATCGCCTGGTTTGTTTATCACTTATCTTTAAATAGTTGGCTTTTCATACTTACATGTAGGTACACACGGCTACACATCAAGTTAGACACTAATACGCATAACTACGCTACATACAAAATAGAGAATTGTCGGAAAGGGACAGTGCATAGTGGTGTCGATGTAATAGTAAGGATAGAGCGTAACAAAAATATAACGCACTCTCTCGACGATTCGCAGCGTTCAACTTCTAATAGTTCAAAGTCCAAACAGTCTAGGTTTATGTGTCACTGTGTGTACCTACAATAATATAAGCTATGTATAATAAAAAAATTGATGCCCTCCCCTAAAATAATTGATAAAAATTAATTTTATCAATTATTTTAGGGGCACATTTACATGCAGCGTATTATAATCGTATTGAATTTATTCGTTCATACATCTTGTCCACATAGAGAAATCAATATAGCTAGCTAGGGCTTAGTTAAGTTAGCTTAGATATATGTATGTAGTTTTTTATTGTCAAAATACATTAAAGAACCATATCTGTTAACCAGCTTAAATCAAATAGTTACAGAGAATTTGTCTTCAAATTTGATAATCGTAAAACGAACTATGACTATAATAATATCAGCCCTAATAGTTTTTAGACTATCGCTATTTGTACACATACTTAATATAATGTTAGACAACGGGTCTTACTCGGTCACGGGTTGACTGATGTGAGCTCAGCGGCGCCTTCGTGAAGTGCGGGTTTCGGCAACTACGCTCACTTGGTCACTATTATTTATATTCGAACTGTCGGTATTTCGACACACAACACTAACGACGTCTACACACTGGCTACCTAAGTCACTACGGCGACGTTTACATTTGCTAATGACTGGATTCCAAGATGTAGACAAACGGTATCCATCCTCCCGGTTGAAGTTGCGATATTTCTTAATTTCAACCGCTTCACGTACTATCCTGGACGTGACGATCGGTGGATAAAACCTGTCGTTTATATAACTCAATCTAGTGGTTTGGTCCAGACTCCAGCAAATGCTCGGCTATAGCAGACTTGTTTACTAACCGGTTCTTGACAGCTGTGATATGTTCCTTGACCCTTTCAGCGATTGTACGTTTGGCCGATATAAGAACTACCACAACTGCAATCCACCTTGTAGACGCCAGGTGTTTGAAAAGGGATAACATCCTTTGGAGTGCGTAGATAGTTTACTACTTTGGAGAACGGATTATACACAGTCTTTATGGAGTATTTCTTCAGTGCTGTTCCAACTTTGTCCGTTACTCCTTTTATATTCGGCATGTATGCCGGCACTCTGCTGACCCCAGGTTGGCTATCCCTTTTCCTCGGACGGTGTATCCTACCCTTATATCCGTTGCGCCTACATGAATATCAGCCCTGTATTAAATTATTGCATTGCTGGGCATGGGCCTCTTCTCAGTGTGAGAGGGGTTAGGCCATAGTCCACCACGCTGGCCCAGTGCGGGTTGGCAGACTTCACATATCATCGAAACCATTATGGAGAACTCTTACCGATAATTAACTATTTAAGAGAGACAGAGAGAGAGATGCGCGCCTAGGGATCGAACTCGAATCCTCTGCATGGTAGTCCAACGGTCAGCCACTAGGCCATCGGTGCTTAAATACGCTCAAAGGGGGTAAACTTGTATTACTCCCAATTTTTGCCAAACACGTGTGTTACTTCCACTTTTACAGGGAATGTTTTACGTAGGTACCCTGTAATTGTGGACAAGCTTACATGGGCCTTACCCACCTAACATAATTTAAAACAATGTAAATGCATATGCGAGAGGGATATAGAACTATTCATTCTTAAAACACGCTATCCCATTTTAGCACACGCAATGACAAAGTTTGTTTTATGAGCAGGCAACAAGGCATAATTCCAGATTTTGTTCTGCTACTGAAAAGCTGTTGACAGAAAATCCCAATTGCCTGAACCAGGAATGAAACACAAAACCTTATGATCAACAGTCGCATTTACTACCGCTGTTAATTTATCACTTGCTTTTATAAGGTTCCTGTTTACATAAATAAACGCACGCCTATTTAATGACCGAAAGGACAGGCAGATGTGTTTAAGCCCATTTTTTATCAGGAATGTTTTAAACATTGACTTATGAATGTTCTCATTAACAAAGTTTTGACGTAGGTACAAGTATGGCGGTGTAATTAAATAAAACATTATAGTTATTATAAATTACGTATATTCGTGATAAGAAACAATCAATGATTGACATTACTACGTAAAAATGCCTCATTTTTATTTTTACGTATTTTAAATGAAAATGATACAAAATGAGTTTTGGTAAGAAATCCTGAATTCTCCTAAGGTTTTCGGTATCACTTTCCTTACGGACACTTTTTTATTACACCTAACATATGACATAACCATATTGGTTTATTTATTTATAAGGATCGCCAACAAATGATACAAAATTCTTACACAATAAAAGATGTTACACTAATATATGCCTTGTGCTCATTCTGTTATAGGCAACCACAACCAACACAGGAAGTACCAGTACAATAAACTTAAAAATAAGCTATAATATTAAAATAATAAAAATATGAAAATGAGAAAACGATAGTACATAAGTATTTAAAAATGGTTAACAGTGTAAAAATACAAGTTAATTAACTTGTATTTTTGAGATACTCTAATATTGCTTTTTTAAATTTAGGTTAGGTAGTATCACAAAAAATGTCTAACTTATGCAGACGAGCGAGTTCGTTATATAACTTCGTCAATCTAGTTATTGGCGAGTTAAGCCCTAGGTAGGTCTTATATCTAGGTATATTGAACAGTTTGAAGACATTTGAGCGTGGCAACCTACTAGGAGCTGAGATATGGATCTTAGACAATAATTCAGGACAGTCAACGTTATTATTTAATATATTATATAAGAACGATAAGTCAAGGAGCTTACGTCTATGGTTTAGTTGGACTAAGTTGAAATGTTTAAGTCGGGTATTGTACGAATGTAGAGATCTGTGTAGTTTTGTTTTATACGTGAGATGGCTAAGAAACCGTCTTTGAACACGTTCGAGTCGGTTTTTGTGAACTTGGTAATGCGGAGACCAGGCTTGAGAGTAATACACTAATATACTACGTACTAATGAGTTGTTAACTGTTACTACGTACTAATGAAATGTTAAGTTATTGTCTATTAAAATGCCTAAATCACGAACACATTCAACTTGTTCAAGAGGTTGGCTGTGTATATTGTATAATGTTTGAAATTTAGTTTTTTGCTAAAGGATATGTAATTACATTTATCTACATTTAAAATCATTTTATTTTGATCATACCATTGAACCAAACGGTTTATGTCATCTTGAACAAGAAGAACGTCATCTGCGCTTTTGATAGGCTTTAAAATTTTGAGGTCATCATCAAACAGGTAAGCAGTTGTATGGTGAAAACTTTTTGAAATAGAATTGATAAGAATCAGGAACAGAAGAGGCCCCAGATGTGATCCCTGTGGGACGCCAGACGTAACAGCAAATTCATGAGATTGAGCGCCATTCACTACCACGTAAAATTTACGATTGGAAAGATACGATTCAAACCAGCTCAAAATAGGGCCGCTCACTCCAGCTTCAGCAAGCTTCGACAATAGCGTTACGTGGTCCACTTTGTCAAAAGCTTTGCTAAAGTCCGTGTATATAACATCCACCCGAGTGCCCTGGTCTAGATAACAAGATATGGTGTCTATAAAATCTACGAGATTGGTGGTTGTAGATCTTTTTTGAATAAAGCCATGTTGTTGTTCAATAAGCTGACTTTTCGTCAAACTGCTTAGGTGGGGATTGGTTAACGATGTATAAACGAAATTAAGTGTAAAATCATTTGTTTCATTACAACAAGAGTTTTATTAGATTTATGTTTGTATAGCACATGTTCCTCGTACCATGAGTAAGTAGGTACAACACATTAATGTGTGTTAAGTTTATATTACCGAGCACATGAATTGCATTCATAGTGTATGTACATTGAGAGTAGGTCAGACAATGTGTAAATTTGTTATACCTACTTACTTATAATTCAAAGTGCGTCTCGTAAGCAAACCATATACTTATAACAGTAATAACATAATTAGCTACAGCTATAATTTAAAACTATATTAACAATAATACTTACTTAATAATATTTTCCCACAAGACCACAGTGTGGGGTCCTTCAAAAAGGGTGTTAAAAGCTTTTTACTAGGTCGGCAACGCGCAAGTGATGCCTCTGGTGTTGCAGGCGTCGATAGACTACGGTAACCACTTACCATCAGGTGGGCCGTAAGCTTGTTTGCCAAATTAGATGTATAAAAAAAATGAATACTACAACGCCCTGAGGAAGAGACGACCCGCGCTTAAATAAAAAATCAAGGACCAAATTATATCAAATTACATACATAGCTTTACGCCTATATCCATTAGAAGGTAGGCAAAAATATACGATAGATACTACACTACTTACATTACACCTATTTTTTTGACTGTCGGTGTTGGCCTCTGATGGCCTTTACAACTTTACGCGGACTATGGGTGAGCGCAGTCTCCCAACCCGTACATTGCACCTATGTTTTTACGTTCCACTTTACAGGAAGCAAGCCAAGTGCAGTCTACCGGATACATTGGCAAACTCAATGCTGCTACTGCGAATTTCTCGACAGGAAAACCCAATAATATTGCCCGACCCGGTCGCACCCGAGACCAAATGCAATTTTAGATATTTATGATATGACTCGCTAAAGGGCCACGCTGAACCATCGATGGAATAAATGTCTTGCTGGGTACGCCACAGGTAGAGATTACAACTAATTGTGCCTATCCAGCAAGACCAAGTATCCTGAACACACCAAACATCCAGACAGCAGTGCAAAGTCGCATTCCAGCTGCCAATCCGTGTATTATCATGACTTCATCATCTCCATCAACTTGTGAGATGCACAAATTCTTGTATCAAATATATATGAGTAGGTATTGTCATGTTTTGGGTCCCTCACCATCCTATAGACCTAGTTACCTAAATTTCAAAGAAGTGAATACGATGCCTCGGTGAACTCGAGATCTCGGTTTCCATTCACGGGTCGGTAAAGTATCATTGGGATTTTCTGTCTAGAAATTTCTAGAAACAAATAGCAGCATGGATTCTGTAACCATGCCTATTACGCAAGAGGCTTGCCCCCTATCACGTAGCTAAATTATTACACGTTTGACTACCCTTACCTACGGGAACATAGGCGTGACACTATGTAAGTACTTACTTATCTGAATTATCAAGCCTCACAGCTATACCAGAAGTTTTATTCGCAATCATTTATTTCGAAAATACGTGGCTAGATAACTCAATCAAAAATTTCCACACGACAAGGCACCTTCAGATTTCAATAGTCAATCTGTAACTCGATTCCTGAGATACAAGACACGAAAGTACAAAGGTCTAGCTAGAACATAGTAATACAACCAAGTTGAATAAAAAACGTTGTGCGCCCATGTTATCTTATATTACGGTGAGCTGGTCATCTATAATTGTGTAATCTGAGGACATAGTCTAGCCGTCATGAATACCGCTGGAATACGGAAGGACAAAGGTTATCCATGGATCTTTCATACCACGGCACGCATGTAGCTTAAGTGAGTAATAGTCACGAGTCACATTGACCTTTGAACCGGTCTACAATGACGATGCCTCACCGATAATGCTGGCCACGGCACCTATAGATTAGCCCGCACAAGTCTAAAACCGAGTGGTTATCACCGAAGCTAACAACAGTAAAAAATAGCACATTACGGTTCTCCAAATCCTAATGATCTCTTGAATATTTCTTCTTCGAAAATAGCATTTCTTTTATATAGCTGATACTACCTCACATCCTTACCTTATCTGTTTTCTCCTTTATGATACTCTTAGTATTATATTATTTACTTCCATTTGTTTTCCATAAAGGTAAGCGAAGTACAGATATCCATTTCTTACTTTTATTATTTCAGTGCTTTGAACAAATAAATGTATTGACACATAAACGATCTTATTTAGGTGTCTCTGTAAGGAAATTTCCAGCACAATCTTTAGAACCATGTAAACGATACACTGTAATAGGCTTGTCCACAACCTATATATACACACTTAACTGCCTCCGTGGCACAGCGGTAGTGAATGCGACTGCTGTGCATGAGGTCTCGGGTTCGAATTCCGGATCGGGCCAACAAAAAGTTGTTGGGTTTTTCTGTTGAGAAATCTTGATAGCAGCCCGGAGTTAGGAAGTTGCGGTGTTAGACACCCTCGTGTCTCGGAAAGCACGTAAAGCCGTTGGTCCTACGCCTGATCTCTCTCCGGTCGTGTCGGATTACCGTCCCATCGGATCATGAGAGTTAGGGAACAGAGAGTGCATTTGTGTTTGCGCATACGCTTGTGCACTATAATATCTCCTGCGCAGATGGCCAGTCTCCGTTTAGATCGGCCGGCGTGACCAAAATTCGGTCTGGAGGACATTATATATGAACATAAGTAGTGGATGTGAAATGTCACCTGCTTGACTACACAGGAAGATACTGGTATAATGTTTACACAACAAATACTTATCCGTTTATAATCCGGTCACCGACGAATTAAAAAAGTAACACCGACAATAATGTATTAAGTACAAAAAACAATTAAGCTGAAAGTATATTAAAACAACTAACTGACTGGGTTTAATTTTCAATAAAAACGATGTAGTCTACTAGTCGTAATCTATTAGTCGAAATGTACTAGTCGTAATATACTAGTCGTAGCGGTCTGTACTTCGTCAATCCGCTCGCTGAGCGCACATTAAAAATGATGGTGGTTCGTGGTCGTCTTGTTGAGATCTGAAAAACCAAATAAATATAATTTCAGAGTGTCAAACATATTATACCTTTATTTGTTAGTAAGAACAAACACACACGTTATTTGTTAATATTTTATTGACAGCACGCAAATATATATCTATATTTTAACCTTTTCTTCTAGGGATATATTTTACATATCTTAAAAGGACAAAAGGTACAGTGGGTTAAAAAAACAACCACAATACAGTTAAAACACAATTTATTATAAGATAAAATAAAAATAATCTTGTCATGACATTTGACTTTAAAATCACAAACAAATGTTTACATTACATATATTTTCCTGTTTGAAGCCATTTGCAATTTTTATTGCCAACCGTTCAATATAACTAGCCAGTTTCGATCGATAAGAATAATTAAACACACAAAAAAAATACTGCCTGATATAAAAAAACAAGTATTATCTTCGTTGTTATAAATTTAAATGAGAATTTAAAAATATAATTCATATAAAATAAATAGAATTAATACATAGTTTGTACATCAACACTGTTTTACTGATTCATAAAAAGTAATTGGTACGCGGTAATGTAAAAAAACATCAAAAAATAATTATTTATTGATTGAGGAGAGTATAACAGTTTCGTACAACATTAAAATAAGAACCATAGTAAATAATAAATCTAAAACCCTAAAAACCTTAATAGAACTAGACTATAAATAAATTAAAACAAATCAAAAAATAAAACATGCATTGAAGTCAGAAATATTGCGAACAGGAACTGAATGAATGAAAGTTATATTATTCTAGAATGTATACAATATAGATAGGTACCCAACGAAACTTGGAAATCTCTTAATATTAGATTTTGAGTACTCTAGTAAATCTTGTCTTTTTCTGTCAGGTAACATTGTCCGTAATACCAACTAATATTGATTTAAGTACCTTATTTCTAACACAATGCTACAAGGTGTCAATTATCAGATAGTTATATATATTACGGACTACCTAAAATATAGAAGTACACATCACGTATATTGACACAAGTTTCGTAAAATAACAGATTAAATCAGTATATTTATAACTAATAATACTTTATGTTGTTAGAATCCATTTGTGACAAAAAATATATATTAAAATGTTCACGGCTGCTATAAAATACAAAGAAATATTTTAACTGCTATAGAAACTTTTTGCCACTGGCAACTATTTGCCATGTGCTGTAATACAGAAATACTAAATTGTTGTCAAGTTAAAGTAAAAGTCGTCTAATAACAATATACCTAATATGTAGTTCATGAAATAATGACAATAATTATTAACGTTCTGAAGTCTTGCTCAATCCAAATTTAGAATGGCTACAATATTTTACTGATAACCCACTTTTATATACTTATATATGTGCTTTTAGTTAATTTTGGATGGCCGCCAAATAAATTTATGGGCGAATCAAATAAACTGCAATCAAATTGCCTTGAATAAAATATACCAAAAATACCAGGCATTGATGAATAACTACCGATAGCAACAAGATCAATCCATTCAGCATATTATTGTATTTTTCCTTTGCGACAAGTAGCAATCATTTATTTGAATTATTAATATAATTTATACACGACGCTTTGAGAGGAAGGTTTTGATATTTTAAGAAGATTTGGAGATGACAAAATACTGGAGAGTAGATGTTATCATGACTTAGGTAGCTTTTCATTTCCAAATAAAATTACAAGGATTTTAACAAGTATTCAATATTACAAGGCTATAGGAATTATAGTTATATATTTTTTAATTATATTAATAAGCAAAATATACAAAGAACTAAAATTTAAAAGAAAATTAAGCACCTTTAGCCAAATATATGTACATAAACCGTGACGTTACTTTATACCCATAAACTATTTTCATATTTGTTAACGATTTGAAATATTACACAGCAAGAAACTGTTTTATTAGAATTTTGATAAGAAAATTGTATTATACAATACTTTGTACTAAAGTAATACATGTTGCATGTGTATAACCTTAATTTTAAAAATAAATATTGTTATTATTGAACTGAGCAGTCGTGATAAAAATTCATCGTTTGCCAAACCGGCAGACAGCGAATAGGAATTTCAGAACTATCGCGAAACATCTATTATATATTTATTATGTAATTATATACTTATCATTTAATCTTAATCTATGTATACACAGAGAAAACGAGGGGCAAAGCTGAACATCAAAAGTGACAAAAGAAATAGTAGCAGGATGTAAAAATTACCGATAAATTTTGCAGGCCTTTGTTAAATATGCCAAGTTGACATTAATGACGTAACTACATATATTTGTGTCTTCTAACTAGTAGACACAAATATACTTTTAAATAACCTCTGTATCGGTTTTCAAATACTACGATTGGCTGCCATTATACCCGCTATCACAGCGTACATTACAATGGCCCGACTCCACTAATATACTGCAATTATCATGATAAGAATCGACACATATCAATGTTTAGCTTTACCCTGTATAAAAATTAAGCTCAACACTTCACTGAGTTTTCAATAAATATTTTCAAGTCTTGTGATGATTTTTAATTGGCGTTAAAAGGAAGCCATATTATTTCATAAAACAATTCGTTTTTAGATAAGTTTATACAAGATATTTGCATAATTAAAAGAAAATACATAACGGAAAACGTGGGTAAACTAAACCAATAGAATCTCAATAATGAGTATTTAAGCATAGGTAAATGAACAGTAAAAAAATAGAAAGACTGTAAGCACAAACCGCCATTGTAAAACACCAATTTAAATAAAACTAAAAGCAGTCTTAGTCCATTTAAAGTCAGGAGTGACTCCAAGGAACATATTCCTAATAACGCCAATATATAATTTCTAATAGTACTTCAGAGTCCCATCTTCTCACTTCGTGTTCTGGTAACTTCCGAATAAGCTTGGCTTCTGACTCCCTTCCTTTTGTGTGCTGTGTGTAAAACATTTATTTTGCATTACTATATGCCAGAAGATCTTCTTAAAATTAAACGTGCAATACCCAAATAAAGAAACATGCTTAAAATTAGACATATACTATATTATCATATATATAGGTATATTTAGGACATTTTAAACGACTAAATTTTTGATGATTTAGATTAATTTTAATCACATAGTTATTTATATGGCTACTTTTATGACTACATAAGCTGATTTACATGTTAGGCTACTACGACTTTGTCACCAATATTGCAATCATGCAAAAATGTCCGTTAGAAAACCACCCAATACTCAATTGACTTCATTGACATGCAAATTGGCGGGAAAAAGGCCAGCGCAAACATGTGCAAAATCATCCGCATAATCTATGGCTACATTTTTAGTTGCTTTTACTTAGTATGTTACTTTATCGTTAATGGCGTCGAAACATACTGCGTTTTAATAGCTTCGATATTGATTAAAACCAGTATTTTCTACATGAAATCAAGCGTAATTAAAAACCTGAAATGTGTGTAGCGTTAAAATCAATTACTCATTATTAATAATGTTAGTTTTACTTTTAACGAGAGAAAACTATTTTTATGATTACAGTTTATTTCCATATTTAATTAAGTAATTTTAAAATCTACAATAGTCTACCTCGTTGGTTATAGGATCGATAGCCGCGTTGGGTGACATGCAGATATCACAGAAATGCACAAGCTACATAATATTTGTATTGCCTACCGATACCAGAGTTGTCAGGTTTTTCTATTAGGAAATTATCAATAGCCGTACGGAATCTAAAATTTATCCACTAAGCGAGAATACATTGCTCGTCTAAAATTTAGCTGACGAAATATGAATGTATTACAATTCTGCCTAACCCGTCGAGAATATATAGAAGCGAATCTATGGATGTATATAATAATAGAAACCACGTCACCCATGAAAACATAAAATTGCTGTATCACGCGTTAGTTTTAACAAGTTATAGCCCAACTGAATACAAAATTGACTCGTCTGTGCCAAAAATGTCCGCCCTACCGTGACCGTAATTACTGAATTTTACGGTCATGCAAAAGGCCGCGCAACAGATTACAAACAAACTCATTGAACAAAAGAGTCTGCTATTAACCACATATATGTTGATATTAACAACAGTTTGTTTAATTCGCAATCGAGCCCATTCAATAATCAATTCCACAACAACCATCATATATCAAAAGAGCGGACAAAAAAGGAACTAGAACAAACGCGAACAAAAGTCAATCAACGGCGTAGACAGTGGCGCCAATACTAAAGCAAACATAAGTTGGTAATATTATCTTTAGCAGATGAGGATATGTGGCGGTCACGGTCGACATACATACTTCACACAATCGATTCCCACGGACAATCACTTTTGCAGACAAAGCAAATATGTGTCAATACAACACGAACATCTGAACATTACGCACGAGAGATGGAGCAATTAACATGTACATATATACCAACATATTGCTTTGTATCAGATTACAATGTATATATGCTGGTTGGAATTATCAGAAAAATTTATGAAGACACATTTTAGGTGTGTATCGAAACTGACATAATGTGTCTATGTCGATCCTTCCGTGTACGAGTCCCGGGTCAGCTGGGTATTCTAAGGCCAGCCTACAAGGAGTCTGGGGATGTGTCCGCTAGACAGTAACTAGTTCAGGCTAGTTCAGGGGGCGACCCAATTTCCATCTACCAGGCATAACGTTGGACCGAAAGATAACTAGTTGGCGTGCGTGTGTAATATTCTTCTACCTACTTCGAGTTTAACTTTTGAAGGACCAATTTATGTCAAAACAGAATCTATATAATTCTACCCATAATCACTCATGATAATAATATACTTATTATCTACTTGCGGACTCGACAGATATTGTCCTGCCCATACAGTGGCTTGCAATTTGTTCGGTATCTAGCGGGTTTAACTGGGAATGTAAACCATCCAGCCACACAAAATTTCATCAAAATTGATCATGCCGTTCAGGAGTGCAATGACATACATTTATAGTGCATGTCAAAGTAACTCCTGTCTGATTATAACTTTTTACGACCAAACCACAAAGCAGATTATGGTGAGATTTGGTATGGCAATAGTTTGGACCTTGGGCTGGGGCATATATTACTTTCAAAAACCTAGTGGATCGTGGATTGTATTTAACGCAATATAAATAGATGGAGTGGCGCTAGTGTCTATGTAACTGCATAGATTTTGTACTGAAGAAAGTAATTCTCCGATTCGCCGTTCGACATCTACGGTGCAACGTGTGCTATGACACAAGACGTCATTTTATGTCATAATAAATACCAACAGTCAATATTTCTAATAAAAGGTAATCAAAGATTGACGATAACAATCAATGGAAATTATATCGAGCAGTAATGAATCCATGCCGTCTTATCAATTATACTTGGAATCATAATATTTATTTATAGATAGCTATCGGAGATTTACTATCTTTACTGCATTCTGACGTCATTAATTATGATTCCATTATGATTCCATAATGATTCACGATTCCTACCTTCCTAGTCTATACTAATATTATAAAGAGAAAAGGTTTTTTTTTGTTTGTTTGTTAGTAAGGAATTACCTCAAAAACGAAATAACCAATTTTAAAAAAATTCTTTCACCATTAGAAAGCTATCATCGAGTAATATATGCTATATTTTATTTCAAAAAGTACTGATACTTACATAACCTAACCTACTTTTACGGGAGCGAAGTAGCGGGCAAAAGCTAGTTTTTACTTATACCATTTTTTTATATATTTTTGTTTGATTATATACTTCTGCCTGCACCTTCAGGGCTAAAGAGGCGTGAATCCATGTACGTTGATATGTAATAGTTACGACATTAAAGAACGTGCAGAATATGCTTATATCGTATATAAGTCACAATACTAGTTTCAAATATGTCGGCTACAAAATATATATAACATTTCACTCATACATTTATTTTGGTCATAGTAATGAACGATTTAATTTAAAATTTAAAATATAAACAGTATTCTAAGACACTCAAAAGCAAGAAAAAGTAGAAATCTTAACAAAGCGTAGTTTTTTAATAATTCGGTGCCAAGTAATTGAATTATTACGTTTGTTCTGACACTTATTCTAAATTGGTTCGATTAGATTGGAACGAAGGCTCGGATTCGCACACGAATATTTACGTTGAAGATATAACACTATGTACTTTTTAAATTTGATGGTATAGTGGCAAAACAAATACACACTGTGAAAATTTCAACTCTCTAACTATTACGGTTCACCCCACTGACAGACGAACGGACGAACGGACATTGGAGGCTCGGTAATAAGGTCCCGTTGCCACCTTTTAGGTAGGTACGGAACTCTAAAAATGTATGACACATGTCAGATATATGAAGTAAGATAAAAATAAAAATTTTAGAAAGCAAAATCGTATACGTCCCTTTGACAACCTATTGAGTCGCAGCGGCTCACCGGCGGCCAGACAATAGACATAAACAATTTTAACCTGTCAAGTCTTGGAATGCCAGACATTAAAAACCTGGTGAGCAACCAGTTCAGCTTTACTAGTTAAAGAGACACGTTAATAAATAATAGTTTAAAACTATAAAACATGTTTTATTTAAAAAACCAAGCTAAAAAGTAGAGACAATTTTTTTAAATAATTCAATATCTTGTGCCTAGCCTTTATTATTCCCAAGTCACTTGGGGTCGGCTTTTCTGGTCTAACCGGATTTGAATGGATATCAGTTTTTACACAAAGCGGCTGCCACCTGACCTTCGCAACCCGAAGGCTAACGATACCGTAAGGCTAGACACTGACTTTCCAATAACGACTGCCATAGATGTTCATGGCAGCCGGGACCGACGGCTTAACGTGCTCTCCGAGACACGGAGCAGTCGATTATTGTCATTTCAGGTGATAATTGTAATATTGTCTTCTGTTTACGCGAATGTTATTCATTGAAATCAAAATTTTGTAATACAGTGATAAATAAACAACGCGATAAAATCCGTATATAGTAGTTTAATTTCAATGATAATTGTAATTTCGAAAAGTCATATAACTTCCGAAAGTCAGAGGTGCGCGACGTGGGTTCGAACCCGAGACCCTCTGCATTGCAGTCTATTGGTCTCCCCACTGAGCTATTGCTGCTAAAAATGAGAATAGTTATTTATAAAATAAATCATTTTAATGTAAAAAGGCGTGGGGTGTGGGTTATCAAAATATCTTAGAAAGCACCCACGCTTTTTTATCCTTTTTATTTTCTACTTTTTAGTTTGGTTTTTAAATAAAGCGTGTTTTTAGTTCTTAAACTATTATTATTTATATTTTTCTAAATTATTGTATTGTCATCGGTCCTCGATAAGTATACAACGTTTAAATGAAATCTGACCGTTTGAAGTGGGTCAAAATTAAGTCCAAGGGAGTCGGTTACAAACAAACTAACATACAGGTGACGCTGATAAAAGCGTGTTAAAAAGAGGAGATACTTTGGCTAAATGTGTGTGTAATGCCTTTGCGTATCTCTGCAGGGATAAGAGTCCTTTTTGCCGGCAACGCCCCATACAATTAACACTGTGGTTCGAACTTCGAACCCACAACACATGCCGCATCGGCATGGGCGAGCCCGACCGCCTTTACGCCATCCGTGCAGTATTAAATAAATTACGTAAAATTCGCGTTAGCGTTAGCGTTATTTTTGCGAGGAGTTGCGCCATATTTAGGATGTTAAGTAATGAGTGATGAGTCACAGACCACCTACTCTTGAGATACGTGGCCGTATCAGCGCGAGCCACGACTGTTTGGCCAAAATCTATACTTATACAAATCTAAATTGGTATGTCATTATGATTTCTTTAAATAGTCAGATGTCATGTTTTAAGATCGTATAGTGTACTCTATGTCTATGGCAATTTCTTAAAATGTTACGAAAGACATAGTTTTTAGTACAGAATAAAAATTTGGTGAAGAAATTATGCATTTGAAGGAATGACGACTCAATGACTTTTCTATAACATATATAATAAATAAAGAGGAAAGATTAGATATTTTGTTTGTAAGAATTGAAACCAAAAACTATTCAACCGATTTTAAAAATTCTTTCTCTATTAGAAAGCTATAATATTACTGTGAAACATAGGCTATAATTTATTTAAAAAAGCACTGTTACTAACATAACCTAGCCTAGCCTAGCCTACTTTTACACGAGCGATAAGCAAAAACTAGTAGTCTAATAAACTGATGAATATGAACTGTAATGATGCTCGAGGATGCTGATAGAGTGTTTGATTAAAAAACATTGACTAAATAATTTATATTTTGAAACTGCGTCCAATTTTGGGAAATTCAAAATTCACTGTGATGTAACGCTATCAGATAAGATAAAGTATCGCCAAATAATTAATAATAATATTCTACACATACACACAACACCATCTAGCCCAAACTAAGCAAAGCTTGTACTATGGGTACTAGACAATGGATAACATACATAATATACTTTATTTTTGTAAATACATACATATTATACATAGAAACACCCAGACCAAGACAAACATCCATGTTCATGCACACAAATGTTTGACTTGTGCGGGAATCGAACCGGCGACCTCAGGCGTGGCAGTCGGTTACACTAACCACTACGCTATCGAGGGTGACAATTGTTTATATTGTTGTGAAGATCATAATAATTTAAGTACATAATATTTGTTATATTATATAAAAGATATAAATAATATCAGCCCTCTTATATAAACAATCCCACTGCTTAACTCCGGTCTTTTCTCCACGATAAAAATACATAACAATTCTTTTTCTATTTGATTTCTAATCATACCTTAGTTGCCTAAAGTTGCTTAGCTATATTTTTTAAATCCTTAATCTATGGTAATATTATAAAGCTGAAGAGTTTGTTTGTTTGTTTGCTTGAACGAGCTAATCTCAGGAACTACTGGTTCGAATTGAAAAATTCTTTTAGCGTTGGATAGCACATTTATCGAGGAAGGCTATAGGCTGTATATCATTACGCTACGACCAATAGGAGTAGTGCAGCAATAAAATATGTTGCAAGAACGGGAAAATTCTCTTTTGTGTAGCAGACGAAGTTGCGCGAGTCAGCTAGTAATATAATAAATGCGGATGTTAGATTGTTTGTTACGTTTTCACGCCTTAACTACTCGATCGATCATCATGAAATGTTGCATAGGTACATGTTGTCTGGGGTACAGAAAAGGACATAATATGTATCTTTCATTCAGAAAAAAGTCCTGTTTCCAAACAAGCGGACAAAAGCTAGTTCACTTATAACGTTAACAATTTATTTAATCGCATCATAATTGTGGATTTTAATTAATATAATGAGATAAACATACTCGGGAAATTTTCAACAATTGTCGTCATATTTCAACCATTTTACAAATTATACACCATATTACAAAACCTAACAAATTATACACCTAAACCTTCCTCATGAATCACTCTGTCTATCGGTGAAAACCGCATGCAAATCCGTTCAGTAGTTTTTGAGTTTATCGACAACAGACAGACAGACGCGGCGGGGTACATTGTTTAAAATAAAGCGAATTAAACATTCACATGCATATTCCCTATTATCATCAAGACCACCTTTTCCAGTTACAAACTGTTTATCATGTTTTTAGGTGAGGTTACATGTAATTATAAAAGAAACATTAAAACATGCTGAAATTCATTACTTTACCAATCAATGAATATCGTTAAAGAAATAAATATTTGCCTAGAACTAATAGCAGAGTAATTTGTTTACCGTCAGAACAATGCAATCATTAAACTTGATTAAAAATTGCGTAATATCTACAGTTAGGTATATAAAGACCAAAGAATAGGAGACAATTAATGCAGTTATATTTAGTAATATTGCAGTAACTTCTACACATAATTATACTAGCCCGAGCCGACACACGTGCTGCCCGATCCTAGACTTGCAACCCGATTGCAGCGGGGTCTAATTGTAAATCTGAACCATCCAGGTACCCACTCAAATACACACAAAAAATTGACATAAATATCGAGCCAGCCGTTTAGGAGTTCATGTGGTGACGTAGACACATATAAGTACTGGGTGTAAGGGACGGTGTACCGAAAACTGAAATAGTAGATTCAGACCATTGTTCTGAGTTACAATCGTTGGAGTTTTCATCAGGAAAAGCCCAGATTTTATCAGCAATTTTAAATTTTTCTGACTGTTTATCATAACATTTTATTAAATAAAATCAATTAATACCACATTTTACTAAAATACAGCAATGTAATTAAATTGGCGTGATTTAAAGCGCGAGCGTTGCGTTGTATCAGTAGCAATCCATTGCGTACCGCGTAATATATTAATCAATATAAAATCTTTCATCTTGCCTTTTTTATTAATAGAAGTTTTCGTCGAGATAAGTACCTATAGAATGACGTGTTAGTAAAGTTTTCGGTACGCCGTCCCTTACAGTATAGAAGAATTATATAAAGATAGTCTCACGCCTGTTTCCCCGAAAGGGTGCAGGCAGACGTGTATGACACCAAAATTTTGCTAGCAATGGTAGTCTTATTGCAGTCTAAGAGATTTTTAGACTCTATGCTGATTGTAAGAATTATTTAACAGAAATCAGTCCATCGAGAAAGTGTTTTAAAATGGAAGAAATGCATAATTACAGTTTAAGTTATTTTAGAAGTTATTGATCTAAAACTATATTGACTCAAGGTTAAATTCATAGGCGATTTATCGTTTTGAAATATGAATAATAATGTGCAACCGCACTGGACCAGCTTGGTCTATGGCCTAACCCTTCTCACCCTGAGAGGCCCGTGCTCACTGTGGTACAGTTTAATACAGGGCTGATATTATTATTATAATATCTATAAGGCTCTGCCACTTATATACATATTGACCAGTAATTATTCTACATACGCGATGATAAGTATGTATAATAAATGCGTCCATATTAGAGTGTTGTGTTTAGATGAAAATTTGTTTTATTGATCTGTGATACCGGCATGCGGAAAAATCTAGATAAGACTACGGATATGTATGGGACCTAATTTTAGTACTTTTATAACTATTGGATAAATGCCATATTACTACATCTTTATATATATAATTCTTCTGTACGTGTGTTGACAGTGAACTCCTCCTAAACGGCTGGACCGATTTGAATGAATTTTTTTGTGTGTGTTCAAGTGGATTGAATGAATGAATGATGATGAATATTTCTTTGACTGTTTTAAAAAGAAAAAAACAAAAATTTACTCTAAACATGAGACCAGTTTGAAGTGGGTTTCGAAAGGTATTAAAATTTCTAGTGCAATGAAACGTTTTCTTTGTGTTAAAAGCAATATTGACAGTTCGTTGGTTGCCTACCGAAATAAATACATAAATGTTTATAGAAGAGTACTTAGAAACGCGAAGAAATTGGCAGTACAGACGGCTTTAGCTAAATCCAACTATAATTCTAAAGACATTTGGCGAATAGTTAACAAACACAGAAATAAAAAACCAAAAGAAAAACAAAGTTACTCTTTAGCCAAAACTAGCATGATTACCACAGATCCTTCTGAAATTGTTAACATATTTGCTACTACATTTGACCACGACTTTAGCTTAAGTAACACAAACTGTAATGAAATGATAGAAAACCTTCAAGAAAATGTAAATAGAATAGAAAAGGAAATGAAAATTGACAAGGTTACCCCAAAAGAAGCTTTTGATGTAGTTAAGAAAATGAAAAACAAACTCTCATGTGGCTATGATGACATTCCTATTACAATTATCAAAGAAAACATAGACATATTAGCTGAACCATTAAGTCACTTGTATAACAAATGCATCTTTGATGGTATTTTTCCGGATCAGTTTAAAATAGCCAAAATAGTACCCATACACAAAAAGGGCTCCAAGCAGGATCCGAAGATGTATAGACCAATCTCATTGCTACCCACAAAATCAAAAATCTTTGAGATATTGCTGAAAAGTAGACTACTTAGGCACCTTAATTTAAACAATATTATAAACTTGAGACAGTTTGGATATTTGAGAAATGTAGGAACACTAGATGCTATTAGTGCATTAATTAATGATATTATAATGAAATTAAATTCTAAGCAGAAAGTTGCAGGGATTTTCCTTGATTTAAGCTGTGCTTTTGACGCTGTCAATCATGAATTACTAATTGCAAAGTTAGATCATTATGGGATAAGAGGCCTGGCTAAACAATTATTTGTATCTTATCTTCATAATAGGCAAATGTTTGTGGAGATAAATACTGAAAGCTACGAACATACTGGCTCCATCAGAACCAAATGTGAAAAAACTTTTAGATCTAAGCTAATCAATATTAAAACAGGCGTTCCTCAGGGTTCTACCCTTGGTCCGATATTCTTCATTATTTTTGTCAATGATCTAATAAGTACTATAATTAATAAGTCACCCGGTAACATAAACTTAACTGTTTTCGCCGATGATACGAATGCCATAGTATCAGCTGACAACTTAAGTAATCTAAGCCAAACAGTTAATGACGCTTTAGAACATTTCAACAAATGGTTCACACTAAACTGTCTTAAAATTAATGCAATGAAATCGAACATTATTCTATTTAAATCAACAAATAAAAATTCTGACAAATTGACATGCAGTCTAAATGGTCACAGTTTAGACACAGTAAATGTAGTGAAATTTTTAGGGGTACATGTAGACTGCTTACTGAATTGGAAATCTGAGCTGTCGAAAGTAGTAGCGAGTATCCACTCTGCTTGTTATGTACTGAGAAGTTTAAGACAAGTTGTACACTTGGAACAACTTAAAACCGTTTATTATGCTCTAGTAGAGTCTAAACTGAGATACAGCATTCTTCTATGGGGTGGCAGCTATGACTACAATATACAGAAGGCTTTCATTGCACAAAAAAGGGCTATAAGAACTATGGTACGTATAGATCAGCAAACGTCTTGCAAGCAATATTTTAAAGAATTAAAAATCGTGACAGTACCAAGTTTGTATATATTAGTATTACTCACTAATTTTTCAAAAAATATATATAATTACGAAACTAGCGAGGAAAAGTCGCTACGTGAAAGCACAAGACGAAAAGATATGCCGTCTGTGATAGCGCCTACTCTGAATGTGGTCAAACAAAGCTCATATTATAATTCAGTTAAACTTTTCAATAAGCTTCCATTAGAAATTAAAACCACTGTCTACAAAAGCGAATTCAAATCAAGACTCAGAGAGTTTCTTATTGATGGGTGCTTCTATTCTATTGAAAAGTTCACTAAATGAAATGTTTTCTTTTTTGTTTCACATTGGATATTTAATTTTGATTTTATATTTGCTATGAATTTTATTATGTTTTATGAATTTTAATATATTATGAATTATTAATGTTAAGAATAATATGTTATCAAGTATTATGTTATTATTTTATAGATTTTTATTATGAATTTGATATGATTTAATGTTATTATCATTGTGAAATTATGCTATGTTTTGTTTTTCAAATTAAATTAATCTATAACACTATGTAAAAAATTCAACACAATGTAATATTGTTTATGAATAAATAAATGAAATATGAAATGAAATATGATTCGAGGATGGTTTAGATATTTTTTTTTTTACGCCTGTACAGGACAACGTCTGTCAGGACAGCTAGTGTTTGAACTTTATAAACGGCTAATACATTAGAATCACCTTGCTGATAATTACAGCCGCAGTTCAACAATGGATAATAGGTATCTCGGCATTTTTACGTAAGAGTTCATTTCCTTCAGGTGTAAAAAGTTATTCGTTATTTGATGACATTATTGTTGACAATGAAAACGGATCCGAAGTCCAAAACCAAAAGCAAAAATGTAAATCTTTTGTTTTAAAAATCAGCTTAACCAAATCCGAACAAATCTTTGTTTTAGTCCTAAACTAGCGGGGAACTATATCCCTTTTATTTATCCCTTGGGATTGTCACAGCGACTAATATTTTTATGGGTCGATAGCGTGCGACTGATGCCAATGTTTCGCAAACATATAAAGCTAAGATATTACCACCAGTTTTTGCCACCTTGATTACACATATATATATATATATGTAGAATTTACTATATGCTACTGAATCCACATAGCGACCGACAAAGGTGGACATAACAATAGGGGCTGATAATAACGTGAACCTTGGAAATAAATGTCGATACAACGATCAATAGATATGAATGGAAGATAATACATATTGAAAATGACAATAGAAACTGCACTGACCTGATAAATACGAAAGATACAATGTAACATCAAGCCTGAATAGCTCTGATGGGTTAAGCAGAGGTGCATAACAGTCTCATTTTGCTATTAACCTATTGAGCCGCAACGGCACACGGGCGACAAACACAGTAGGTTTTCAATTATGCCTGGCATTCTAACAATTGACAGGTTAACGTCAACGTATCAAAAAGAAGGGCGACGTGACTGTCGTCTACCAGACGTAAGAACCGCCACTTTGCTATTGAATATTGATTCTCACCTTCGTATCCTCTAGGGAGTAGATAAAAGTGGATTTTATCCGCACTTCGACATCTTTGTCGTAAGCCAGGTTATAGGGCGCAAGCCTATTAAGTCAACGAAGCACATTTGTGGACTCCGAGTATTTACTAATGGAATTCTTTGCTAACAAACTGAGAATTGTTTGACTGCTAACTCTACCCTACCTTAAAATCATACCAGGTAAGGGTGTAAAATAGGGACAATTACAGAAAGCTTCATGAATGCACTTCTAGGTGATGCGCATAATTGTATTCGAGTCATATATAAATCACAGTACACATCACACATTTCCGAATATAATTCCGAGGACAACGGAAAACTCTCACTCCGCTGACAGTGACCAACGAGGTACTCTATAAAACATTTGTTCTAATAAGTATTATAATATGATACTTTTGTTTTCCTTACGAAAATCAACCTTTCTACTTATTAACAGCTGTTATTAGCAAAGAGGGAAAAGTCAAAGCCATTGACTGGCATTTTAATACTGACGTATGTACTCAAAACTATAATATCTCAAGTTAATAAAAACACCATAAAACTCTAGCTAAAATGTGACGTAACATAAACATTTAAACTGCAATTAAATTGGTTATTGTGACTGAGTGTTAAAACAAATTTCGATATTTTAAAATCGCGTCTAATTTTATGGGCCATATCTAGTCTCCGACCGTTAATACCGCACCGAACTTAGCATTAAATATATAATATAATTATGTAATTATTTAAAACGTGTGTAGTGCTACTTTCTTAACTGACATTCTAGTATTTGATATTATAAGGCGGACAAAATTACGGTTTGGTCAACACCAATATTTTCTATATTCAAATTAACACGGAATTACTCGTACTTTATGCTCGGATGCTTAACGTTTTAAAAATATTTGGTACATTATATTTTGAATTTGAAATTAGAAAGCCGTCTTTATGATAAAACAAAGAAAGCTACCTACATGTTTAGCGCGTATTATGTAACACCGGCTATAGACCTGGCAATAAGACAGGCGATATTTTGCGTGGCGAGTTAGAACGTTCACTCACAATGCTTAGATGACGAGAATTGTTGCGAAACATAATGTTCAAATATATAGTCCAAAGACTTTATTTGTATTTCATTGGACCTCATTGTTACAAATGTATTTTTTTATTAATATTACATAAACAGGCTGTTCTTATTAGACTTATTACACTTTTATTTTTTTATTAAATATGCAAACGACAATCTGCGTTTTTATTAATACCTACCTACCTACCTAGTTTTGATTAAGTAAAACAATCGATCGATTTACAAGAAATGAATAGCGATAGCCCATTTAGTAACGGGATTCAACGTGTGATTATGATTGTATGTTCGATCCCATACTTATGTACACCCGTAGGTATTAGCTACTTAATGGTATAATATTGTGCAACCCACGAAACACAAAAAAACAACATCACGAAATATTCACGAAAATTATTATAAATAATAACACAATAAAACGAAAAACGTAATGTGCGATAAAAAAAGAAAACAAAATATTAAAAAAGTGAATAAAATATCAAACAAACTAGTAATGGACAAAACTATGCAATTGTGTCAAAGATGACGCTAATAAACTCATATCAAGTTTTCATAACAAAATCCCAATAATTACATCACTAAAAGCGATAATGTCGATGTTTAGTCCACTCTATTCAAAAAAGTATAACATACTCAACACTTTGAAGTTTCAACTCTAAGATGTAGAGGTTACAGTTTACAATTGCGTGTAACCTTTTTTCTTAAAACGAAAGTCGTGTCGATGTTTAGTTGCTGACGTATTAGCTACCAGCTATACATTGCCATAATGTCATTTTAGATTATACAGAGTAACGCCTTCCGGCCCACACAGAACATCGGCGACATGCAAAGTTAAGTGCACCAACACTATATGTATGAATCTAAACCATTTAGCAACCAGCCACAATAAGGATAAAGCAATAAAATCCATAAACCCAACACAGAAAAACACCTACTTACAACAGTATTTAGGAGAACTAGAAGCATTTAAACATATTAATAAAATCACCATTTTAAACATGCACAATTATTATGTTCTTAATGTGAATTTCCTTTTACCATAGTAAATATATTTTGCTTTATCATTTCACAATCACATTACATATAAATGAAAATAACTACTGCAAATTCATTGACTTATTTCACAGCTGATTTTAGATTTAGCTGTAACTAATTCAATATTTGATACAGTATATTGTATGTTTATTTATGGTAATATGTTTATAATAAATTCTTGTATTTTGGACTTGAAGCAAAATACATTTAAACCAAAACCAATAAGTAATTTTTTAAGAACTGGTTTCTATTTGACACATTTTGTTTTTCTATACTCTAATGATAGAGATTATTAATCATTCTTCAATCATTGATTTAATTTAAGTGATTCATAACAAATAGAAATCAGTCTCAATTTATATATTTATGAAGTTATTTAAAAATTTAATCTTACCTTAACATAACTCTGAAGTTTTCCAAGTGCCGTATACTCTCAGATAACCTGGCAAATGCATTGAAAAGGGCTACAATCTCTGTTCTCTGCAGCCTCTCATGGGATTTGTGCCTCACAGGCAACTTAGTCAGATGCAGATCACTTTCAGGACTATTCCATTTGTCAGAGAACAGTATCTTCAGAGCAGTACCCAATCCCTGAGTCTGCAACTTACCCCATAGCTTGCACTTGTCACATCCAACACAATCCATAATCCGAGAAATGTTTCGGAAGTGTTCCCTGAACTCAACCTTCAGGTCTGCAGCTTGGCTACCTCCAATGAACATTGAGGACTCATTGAAATGGTCCGGGAAGGAGTATATCACGCCAAGCATATTGCGTATTGCGAGTCTCGTCTCCTCATCTTCAACAGTGTTACCCGTATAGTACTCCTCTGCCTCCAGATATGGTCCAGCTTTCGCAAGAGCTCTCATTTCAAGGAGGTATACAAAATATAAGTTTTTCAACCAGTTGGGACCTTCACCAAATGACTGAGATGGGTCAAAACGGCGTTGGAACTCTTCCAAGTTAGGTCCCCATTCTCCGTCAGGAGAGCTAGCAAAGCCAGCACCTTTCTCAAACAATAAATATTTGGAGCATAGATGTATATTTATACTGGTGTGCATACCAGAAACGGCTCTGTAAAAGACTCGCTTTTCTAAACACATGTTACTAAGGTCAGATGTCAGCACAAATGGAAAAGATTCATATGGATTCAATTTGGGGCGGAAACAGTTTTCTTGATATATACTTCTCCAGATTCTGTTGGCTGAGGGTCCTTTGTATCCAGTGAATCGTTCAGGATTTAGCGATAAATCTACATATTCAGCTTCAGCATCCTTGTCATCATACTCACAGAAATTCTCAAGAGCATCATCATATGCTTTCCACTTGGCTATTTCATGCTGACTGGCAGCACTGATGGTCATGTTCAGGTAGCCCAGGTCTGGATCATGGTCAGTATCTGAGTCACAGTGAGACTGGACTTCCTTAGAGTATTTTGTCGCAGGTGATTCGTCAATGTGTTCTTCATTTTGGTAGCCGTTTTCATAACCAGGCACACTCTCTTTAGAACATGTCTTGATATGACAGTATCTCATTGCGCACCTACTGTCGTCCGCCCAAAATGGACATTCTTTCTTCAAATTGACTTTGTAGAACCGGAAGTAGTCTTTCCTTACGAGACTCTGGAGGCGCGGGTATATTTTTACATTGTTGAAGTAATCGATGGTATCAACATTGCACGAACAGTCCCCCAAAGACCCTTGGAGCTTGTCAAAGCATTCGTTGCTGTCGCAAGGCTTTGTTTCATACAACTCTGTGTCGTAACCGACCGCTTGGACTATCACAAGAGCGAAAATTATAAACACCACACAATAATTTTTGTATGCCATTACGGTAGCGGCAGTCGCCATGGCATGTGTATATTATACTATGTTGAAATTAGACGACCGTATTCAGACACAGCACATTTACTAGTAAAACTAATGAGTATTCACAAAGCGGTGAAAGTGGAGATAAATACCGAAGACGAAAAGGTAAGACGTGCTAACACAAACGTTCGCACTTCGCATGATTTCGGACTGATTTGACAATTGACAGTGACAGATCAATGAGCCCGTCCGTCCGTGCATGTGTTGACTTGATATCTAAATGTCAATGTAATGCGTTCAAAAACGAAAATATATCAAGTGAAATGACTATGATGAATGATCAATTTGAGAAATATATTATATTTATGTATCATAAATATTATAAATTCAATGCGATGCCGATAATACAATTTTTTATAATTACAATAAGCAATATTGGCATCGACCATTGACTCGGTCAAGTCTTAAATTATTAGCACATTAGTTTTTGGTTTCGCTGTCACTTTCTATAGTGTTGCACTTACATCATTAGTAAATATGAGTACGATGAGTCTGTATGTCTGTACTAATATAAGAACTAAGGGTACAATATCAGGCGCATAAAATTTAAATTTTTATGATATATAATTTATTTATAACTATTATAATACAATATTTATAACTATTGATTTTGGTAATAAAAAATATTATTATTATTATTTATTATTTGTTTCTCTTTTACGGGTATTTCCCTAATACGTTTAGGAGGCCCTTTGGGAGGCTTACACGGGGACATGGGTCCAACATGCAGAGGCCCTTCGAGAGTTTTAATTTAAAGTGAGATGAGACACTTACCGAGACACTAACCACAGCAGGCGTAAGAGCCTATTGCTAATTATGGAATCTAATTATTCTGGTCTATGGGGATGGATGTTTAATGGTTTGGTAAAATGCAAACTATAGTTAAAAAACGGCGTCTGCCTAATATACTGTCCCAGTACAAAGTCGGAATGGCAGACGGTGACTCGCCGGCTCACTAGATTGGCCCCTTGAATAGTCGCCATGGGCATACTGGCCTTAAAAGCAGCAGAAGGCAACACCGGTGTGAGCGGCTAGGGGTGTCAAACGGTGCGGCGCCAGTTTCACCATCACGGGTCTCGTAACAACGGAGACCCGGAGCGCATTTCCCCGTAGTCATAACCTTGAAAATGACACTTCCAACCCCAAGCATATAGCGCTAGCGGCCTTCCTTTGACCGGCCGACCAAGGCAAGCCAGAGCTGAGAGTCCTACAGGCGCTCTTGAAGTTCCACCCCAGCCAACCAGTGAAGGCAAGCCGGGGACGAGGCCCTAACCGACTCTCTGAGGCATTCAGGACCGCAGTGTCGCCACTCACATTCAGCTCGCCACAAGCTGCCCTGCGGTTTGTGCGCTTTAAGTTAACCTGATGATACATTTTTTGTTTATATCACAAGGTGAACGCGATATTTTAAAAGCTGTAGTACTATGCTCTCCAAGATTGCGGTAGTCTCATGATGAGATAACGACTGCCCCATTATTATTATTATTATTCAACTAAAGCTTCTTTGTTTTTATAATTTGTTTCATCAAAAATTTTCCCTAAATAATTTTGCGTTAATTAATCTTATTATTGCAATGGAACAAGTTTGGAAATTATTACAATACCTTTATAGAGGATAGCATGGTAATCTTCGAACGTCCTCCAGCTTGATGTTTTCTGATTCGGACACAAAAATGCGTCGTCAAATGTTTTTCCTGTTTGTGAGGGATTCTTAGGACCAAATTACTAAATATAAGTTTAACTTTCTTTCTTTCGCAACAACTAAATATAGGTATTTTATCCTATTCAATTAAATATATAGTTAAATATTACAATCACGAGTTAAGATATTAATATTATAAATAGCAACTACAACGACTAATTAAATACTTTAGTAGTAGTAGGTAGTACATTATTATTCAAGTAGATTTACTGAATCAATTTTAATCGATTTTGTTTGTTTTAATTGATGCATCACTACGATGAATGTTGACAATTTTACCATTGACGTTTGACGATTGACAATTTGACATGTTATTCTCAAGTTTCAATGTCTTGAGACGAACGAATATACACAACAGCGAGGGCTTATTTAAATTTAATTAAAAGTCTTAAAATAAATAAATATTATTTAAGAGACTTTATTGTTTTTTCTAATGAGAGCTGTATCAACCACATTTAAATTGTTATGAAGTGCGTGTTCGATTTTTAAATTATTTACAAGTTCCGCCTCCCACAAAAGTGAAAGAGTCATAATTTTTTAAATTGCTGGCGAGTGTAAAACAAAATGGATAGTGAATTTGTGCATATATCAACTAGCTTACGTTTACAACTAGGCTACGGTATAGGACATGTGTTAAACGATGTTTGTGCCAGTTTATGGTTTACGTATTTCTTAGTGTTTTTTCACTTAGTACTAGAATTTACTGCTTCGCAGTCGGGCAACTTGATGTTAATAGGACAAATAGTAGACGCTCTTGCGACGCCTTTTGTTGGGTATAACTCGGATCATACAGACAATCCTATAAGTGCAAAGTATGGACGACGAAAGTTATGGCATTTATTTGGTGAGTTAAACTGATATTTTATCCACTCTAATTATATCTGTATGACTGCATTTTTAACACTTTGAATCATAAAGCCAACAACCGATTTATAAGCAGTTACATGTACTTGCCAACATAATTCTGAGATTGGTAGATCTAAGTCTGTATATGCTTTGTATGCATGCTTTCACAAACTGTAGTGCTTTGGCAATATAGGTTTTATTTCTTAGTCGGTCAAGTCTTAGAATATGAGATAATAATATAATTAAAAATATATTGTGTTTGGCTACTGGTGTGCTGCTGCGATTCAATAGGTTAAACTAAGTTGACAGTCAGATCTCAAATTAAAAGCATTGTGTCTATATATAGTTAAAAATGCTTGTTTCATTGTGTCTATATTTGCTGATGTTAAGTCATTGTTTTGATAGATTAATTATTTATTTCCTAAGTCGAAGTTTGGATATTGGTGCTTCGACAAAATGCTTTTTCATTATGCCTAGATATTATAATAATAATAATATTCTAACACATACACACAACACCATCTAGCCCAAACTAAGCAGAGCTTGTACTATGGGTACTAGACAATGCATAAACATACATATATAATTTTTTTTTTGTAAATACATACATATTATACATAGAAACACCCAGACCAAGACAAACATCCATGTTCATGCACACAAATGTTTGACTTGTGCGGGAATCGAACCCGCGACCTCAGGCGTAGCAGTCGGTTACACTAACCACTACGCCATCGAGGCCGACATTGTCTCATTAATAGGATTGCAAGCTTTCAAGAAAATACAAATTCAAATCTAGTAAATAATAATATACCTAATATTAATTATATTATATTTTTAGGTACCGTCTGTGTGCTGGCATCATTTCCATTTATATTCTCGGAATGTATTGAGTGCACTTTTGCCCATAAGTGGGCACAAATGTATTATTTTGCTGCATTTATTGTCATATTCCAAATTGGATGGGCTGCTGTTCAGATATCTCACCTAAGTTTAATACCGGAGCTATCAGAAGATGACCACACAAGAACACATCTCACTGCTATAAGGTATTACATATTAAATTAAATTACTATTTTATCCTGTTCCCTGTTCTGTGATAGACACAACAGAAAATCCATTGTTATGTTTATATAAGATAAATCAGATGTAAAAATATATAACAGTGTAAGTATATATGCAAATTTAAAATAGTTGCTGTTTGCTATTTTTATGCTTTTTAGTTTGTTATGCTTAATAACAAACTACTTTCAAATTAAAGGCAGCATAAGTTACTAAATTAGAAACATACATGTATAGTTACTCACACATGTAATTTAAAGGAGTATGCAGAAATGTTTAACATTTTTGATATTAGGTTTGATCTAATAGGTTGTCAGCCTATTGCTGTCATAGTCTAAGGCATCTTCTATCATTATAAATTGTAATAAGAGCTAAATGCCAAATGAAAAAATATATAAAATAGATATTTCAGAGTTGCTAGCTAAGCTTTACCTTGACCTGGAGTAGTGTTCATCATGTCCCCATGTTTTCTCAATCCATACTACTAAAACAAAATAAATTTATAAAAAAATGGTACATTTAATGTTATAGCTTCCACAAGCTAAAATTTTACTGCCAGATGGTTTTATGTTGGTTTTACGTCGTAAATACGTCATGCACGACTCGACAAGTTAAGGCACTTGCACGGGTTGTACGCATAGCAGTCAGGAGGGCATTCCAACTCCATATTGTCTGGTGTGTCCAGAATTGTTTGGTCCCTCCCCAGAATTGTCAGTTGCCGACCCCAGAATTGTCTATTGCCCACCCCAGAGTTATCAGGTCCCACTCCAGAGTTATTAGGTCTCTCCCCATAATTGTCTGGAGCCCATCCCAGAATTGCTTGAAGCCCGCGCAAGCCACATACGTTTACGCTCTATAGTCGTCTATAAGCTTGACCTATCCGAGAATCGCACACAAAACCGCGTTATCACACATAAATATACAAATTTCATACCACACGATTAATGAGTGAATGATATCTATATCTATGTATATATAATATATATTGTTATATACAAAGAAGCCTTATGGGAGATCATTGGAATACAACGCAGAAGCCTTGAGTTCGATCCCAAGCCTTGTACTTCTGATTTTTCTTAGTTGTGTGCGTATCAAATAGTTAATTATCGTTTGCTTTAATAATAATAATATTCTACCACATACACACAACACTATCTAGCCCAAACTAAGCAGAGCTTGTACTATGGGTACTAGACAATGGATAAAGATACATATATACTTTTTTTTTGTAAATACATACATATTATATATAGAAACACCCAGACCAAGACAAACATCCATGTTCATGCACATAAATATTTGTCTTGTGCGGGAATCGAACCCGCGACCTCAGGCGTGGCAGTCGGTTACACTAACCACTACGCCATCGAATATTATGAGAAATATGCGTATCTGAGAGTTCTATATCGTTTTTAAAAATGGGTAAACAGTGGTGGGCGACGGCCTAACCTTCTTCACAATAAAAAGAGAACCGTGTTCAGCAATGGGCCTGTTTATATACGGAACTGATATTATTATTATTAATTATGTATAGACAGAATATAATTAAAAATATATCCTAACTTAATATTGTGATGCGAATGTGAGTTTATTTGTCTGTAACGCTTTCCCGCCTTAACCACACGACCGATTATCATGCAATTTCGCTTACACGTTGTCAGGATATAAGGTACCTTTCTTCCAGAACAAAGTACTGTTATTATAACTTACATTGGGGCAAGCAAAGCCGCGGGCAATATCTAGTAGAGTGTTCATACATATCGGTAGGTACAATTGTTTAGAAACATTTGGCGGCGCGATAACCCTGCGTACGAATGTGTAACAGTTATAACTACTCTTTTACATAAGATGACTGATTACCAAGAATTTATATTATGATAAAAATACTTTGATACAAATGTACCGTCACAGAATCTGCGATATGTGTAAATAATAGGTACATCTCTACCTACCTTCTCGGCGATACACGTGATCTATCATGTCAAAGCCGACCGACCACGTGAACGCTTTGAATTTTTATTCGGTACTTTATTTTGCCCACGGCTTCTATTATGCGTAGGTCAGATTAGTAACCGTACTATTTTTGTATGAAAGGTCCTTTTCTGTTCCCTTGACCACGTGTATGTGTTTCATGAGGATCTGTCTAGTAGTTAACGTGTGTAAGCGTTTCAAACGCTCACATTTGCATTTACTTATAATATTAGTTAGAAATATCTCTATAATCACTCGTAAGATCCTTTATTTGTGTTTACGAAGTTGAATTACGATCAGTTCTGTCATTCCGAAGGCGAAGATAAGTGCATACAAACATAGTGACAGACCGACTTACAAAAATACAAATAGGTATTGTTTGTTAGAAGCATTCAAATAACCGTCTACTGTTTGAACTTAACAAGGTTTTCTTAACAATAGCCTTTGCCCTTTCGCGTTAATCTAGATTTTGTTAATAAATTGCTATACCTCGGAGACAGTACTTATTTCCTGGATTAAAGGTAGATACACTATGACCTTTTCTGTTCCTCTGACAACGTGCAAAATTTCATCATGATCAGTCGAATAGTTAAAGCGTGAAAAGCGTAACGAATAAACAAACTCACGTTCACATTTATAATATTAAATAGATAGTTAGGATTACAGACCGACACTACGAATTTAGTTTAATAATCTTGCTTGATCTTGTGCTATTTTCTTTTTAACATAGACTTACCTACATGGCCCACTCTCACTGGGCTAACGTGGTAGACTATGGCCTAACCCTTCTTACACTGAGAAGAGGCCCGTGCCCAGTAGTGGGACAATTTAATACAGGGCTGATATTGATATCACTACATGAAAGAGCCAACGATGTAATCAAAATCTAACCAATATTTTTTGTTGCAGATATGGTTTCACGGTATTTTCTAACCTATTCGTATACATTATCACATGGATTATATTACATATGTCTGGCGAATGTGATAAACATGTAAGTTCTCATCATTTTAATTTGAGTTTTTTATTTAGTAGGTATACGAATGTATTTTAAAACATACTATTATCGCGCAAATACGCGATATGGCAACAGCCTCTTTTGGGCGTTGCACTGTGTTTTAGAAACTCCAAAAAAAATGACATCGTCTTTTTATTACAGTTTCGTAAAGATTAGATCAAAAGAAACGCGAGAGTAGAATTCCAATTTTCTAGTGTGTCTAAACGGGGTAAACAAAATTTGCGAAGTATAAAAAAAGACGTCTTTGAATTATATCTATATAATAACATTGTAGAGAGGTCAATTCTGTACATTGACTATATTTACAAAATAACTATTGGGGGATGATTGATAATCGATACTGATGCCAAAAATGCAATTAGTAAATTTTTGTCCGTCTGTATGTGCACGCAAGGATCAAAAACTACTAAAAGGGTTTAATCATACTTGGTACAGTTATAATTCTTAATCTTGGGGAGGTTATAGGATACCTTTTATACCAAAAATAATTAGGAATCGAGGTATTCGTTCCAAATGTACTAAAATATAAAAACATCGTATTATACATGGCTGCATCTTCACAAATTTCTCACGATCAAAAAGTAGACTTTAATATCTAACTAATAAAAAAATAATTATAGAAGCTCTCAAGATTTTCATGAAATTAAATTTCAAGTAAGTAATTACGGTGTGGTAGGTGATTTGCGACTTGCGAATGTATCAACGTGCAATGTACATATTGTGCTATACGGTTGATTTTTGTATAACGTACGGCACGACCCAGAGCGAAAGCTATGTATAATATATAATTTGGCTGTTGATGCGAACAGACGTTCTGAGCGTTGGTTCTTATTGACATTTAGCAATCGTTAACAGACCGTGCTTATCAGCGCGACTTTTATTCTTTAGATATAGTAGGTAGTTTTAAATATTCGTAGATAGTTTTGAAGTTTTAGCTATAATATCGGTGTAGTTACTTATTTTCTTTAGTTGTTGTTTTACAAGATATAATTATTTTAATAGCTAGGTCATTATTTTCTATACTAATATTATAAAGCTGAAAAGTTTGTTTGTTTGGTTGAACGCGCTAATCTCAGGCACTACTGGTTTGAGTTGAAAAATTATTTTAGTGCTGGTTAGCACATTTATCGAGGAAGGCTATTAGCTATATAACAGCACGCTACGACTAATAGGAGCGGAGCATCAATGTTGCAAAAATGGGGAAAATTGTGACGCAGGCGAAGTTGCGCGAGTCAGTTAGTTACTAATAATAAAGCTAAAGAGTTTTTTGTTTAAACGCGCTAATCTCTAAAACTAACAGGAACATTTTAAAAAACCTTTTTCATTTGACAGCCCAAATTTTGAGAAAAGTTTTAGGTTATTTAACCTAGTTCATTTTTTTACCGACTTCATAAAAGGAGGTTATCAATTTGATACGTATGAATGTAATATAATTGGAATGCCGTCATTTTCACATATGATGATCTATTAGGGCTTTCGAACAAAGATATATATAAATTTTATAGGTAAATGTATGTACGCCCGGCTGTCCTTAGTGCTGTTTAGTTCAAAAACTAACACTACTATTATTGAACTTTACTTTGTTCTGAAGTGTACCTGGTACGTTTCAAAACATTGAGACAACTACCATCCTAGTCTCCTCGTAGACATGGCTGCTGTAAAGCAACCGAAACGTCGGCACAAAGTGTACACTTAAATATAAAACTTTATTAAATCAGTTAGTTTAAATAGTAGTAAAGTTCAATAATAATAGTGTTAGTTTTTCAAATTTAAGTAATTGTGTTTTAAAGTAAAATAAACAACGCGACAAATTCCGTATAAAGTGTTTAATTTCAATGTATAACATTTGCGTAAACATAAGACAATATGTATGACAATGTATATTTTGATGCGATATCTCAACTTTTCCAAGTGAACGCGGACTTTTTTTATGTGTGTATGTTTGTCCACGCATTTCTGCGAAACTATTGATTGAATCGTATCTGTTCTGTTTTGTTACCTTATATTTACTCCAACTTAGGGAACAGTGCAAGTTTTATCAAAATCGGTTCAATAGTACTAAATCGTATGACTACCTAGCTTATTAATACGAGCTACGGGTGCGATGTTAAAGAAAAAGAATTGAAAACTTCGTCACATTAAAAAAACTAAAAAATCTTACTTATACTAAAATTTATTATATAATTATGTCATAAATAAATCATTATTAGTTAATTATATATATTAGTATGAGGTTTTAGCAAATGCCTATCGAGGGTGGATCCATCCAGACCACACATATACTTTAATTGGAAAATATTGCAACTTATTTATAATTGAGAGCAGAGGCTTCGGCCTGAATACTAACTATAACTGCAATAAATAGATAATTTTAGCAAAATAACATAAAACTTAAAATTAACCAAAATTTGACAGGCCTAACCTCAATCCGATCCGGATATACAGTTTAGTCATCATAACTCTGTTGTTCCATGACTTCTGGCTGTGATTTTTGTATTTACCCAAATAAAAAAGTCAAGTTTAAACTAATTTTTATAAATAAAAAATAATTGCCGATATTGTGGATTCTTCGAGTTATTAAATAAAATCGGAAATCTTTAATATAATTCTAAAATCGTTTCTAATAGACCTACAAAAGATATTGTAACTGAGTTACGTGCGCCTTTAATGTCTCCATCGATGAAATAAATCTACTGGCTATTAATATTCACTGGTAATTTTTAATTAATATTTTTCAGAATATCCGTTTGAAAAATACTAATTTTCAAAAGCACCTATCTCCTGATTTAGACACACTAGAAAATTGGGAATTCTTCTTTCGTGTTTCTTTTAATTTAATCTTTACGAAACTGTAGTAAAAAGACGAGGTCACTTTTTTGGATTTCTAAAACACAGTGCGTTGACTAAAAAGGATAGTTGCGTCGTATTGTTGACTGCACGGATGGTATATATGTATGTTAAGTTTAAGTGATCGCCTCGCTATTGCTATTGCGACGAGTGTTCTCGATTTGTGATACCCGGACAAAAATTTGTGTGAACCCCAAATAGTTGGTCCGAGTCTGGGTGTCCGTAGTTTTAATGTTTTTAGAACCCTCGTGGAACAGGATCTATACAGCGTGTAACAGAAAGATGTGGTCATATTTTATGGCCGTGATGTATATCTGATAAATAACCTATGTGCCCTATTACCAGATCAATAAACCAATTTTAAATTTTATTAGTATTTTCAAGATTTTATTTATTTTTATTTAAATATCGAAACTAACGCATTATATCACTGTCCAAATAGAGCCTGGTCATTTTCGGATTCACAGTGATCAGCCGAGTCAGCTGTCTGTGTTGTTTAAGTATCGACTAGAATATGTGATGGTGATAAATCGATAAAAAGAAAATGCTGTATGTTAGTAAAAATAACGTATAAGAATTTGTTTGTCGCGGTTTTTTCATTGTATATAAATGGCTATATTATGTGATACTTAAATATGGCTACACCTTTTTGTTACACGCTGTATATGGTGCGGGCGTTGCCCCTTATTTAAAAAAGAAAACCACCTATCCTCTCGCGGGACTATGAGCGCAAGAAAATAGGATTTATGGTATAATAAGTTACATTGTACACCATATAATGTATAAGCATAGACAGCTAAAGCCAAGTTAAAATCAAGCAAAAGAATATCACTTACTCTGTACATATTATATGTTCTCTTGGAATAGCACGCAAATATCGGTTGAACACCTGTATGTATTACCGCGGATTCGTGCAAACTTGTAATTGTCACGTAATCACGTTCTATTAGAATGATGTCTATAGCTACTGCTAATTAGTTTTTCATCAATTAGTCTAATGTGTTATATCTCGTTTCGCCAATTGAGAGATTGAGAGGATTTGTCACCTTGACGTCGAGTTCCGCCATGTCGCGTCGAGTCGTTGTCACGTCTACTTCGAAAACGCCCACTTTTATTTCCCGCGTCGTCGAATCATTGGCGAGACGGCGGGCTTAAGCTAGTATATTTTTTTAAATTTAATAATTGTTTGTTTTAGCAAGTGGGACCTTCAGATGCTTGGAAATTCAGACACATAGTGTACATAGTGTTAGGGGTGGGTACCCTAACGTCGATAATATTCCACGCCACTGTGACGGAGAAGCACAACCATGCTCGCCAGGACTTACTCTTGGCTGAAGGAGGAAGTGGCACCCACTATGATTACTTAAGGAAACCACTCATGTATCAGGTGAGTTGAAAAAGAAACAGTGACCTTGCCCATTCTTCTCACTGGTTCTACGCCCTTGTTTTACTGAACGTGGTAACAGGTAAATGTAAATTCATATTTTAGTGTAACCTTGACGTTCACAAGTGTTACTTTGTGACCTATATGATTAAAGACATTTTATTTTTGACAAGTTACACTTGTGAATATATTGTTGTCAAGGCTGAGTTGTTCGATATACAGGGTGTCCGGTAATTAATGGACAACCTTGAAATGTCTTATAGTAGAACTGAAGGCCGTTCATACATAGTCTTACGTCTTTATTCCGAAAGGGGTAAGCAGAGGTGTGTTTTACCCACATTTCGCCAGCTATGTTGTTAGGTAATGTAATATAATATTCTATCACATACATACAACACCATCTAGCCCAAACTAAGTAGAGCTTGTACTATGGGTACTAGACAATGGATAAACATACATATATTATATACTTTTTTTGTAAATACATACATATATATTATAGGTACATAGAAACACCCAGACCAAGACAAACAGCTATGTCCATGCACACAAATGTTTGACTTGTGCGGGAATCGAACCCGCGACCTCAGGCGTGGCAGTCGGTCACACTAACCGCAACGCCGTCGAGGCCGCCAACATAATAGGGAGCGGTCCTACTGCCATATTTATTTTTGTGCATTATATATTTATATTATTGTTATGTATCGGATGTTATATAATTTTCTTTATTTTTTATCTACTAAATATTAGTACCGTGCTGTCACCAGAGGCTATCTAGTTGAATACCAGCGCCAGGCTTCCTTAGCCTCGTATATGCTAAACCATTTGGCAAAATGTATCTATTTTATGTTAGTTTTTTGGTTTTGTTTAAATAAATTATTTTTATTTTGACTTTCTTTCTATCGAACGCGTTCCCAAACTCCGTGCTGCTTATGATAATTCCTGCGAATATGATAACTGCTCGGACTCCCATTACAATGATATCATTAATCTGAATGGAGACAAAAATTATCTATATCCTACAAATAGTTATTCTGAGGAGTTTTGTGACACTTAATTCAATATTTATACATATACTAGCTGTCCCGACAGACGGTTGTCCAGTAAAGACAAAAAAAAACCAAATCTAAATCATCCTCGAATCCACTTGAACACACACAAAAAAAATCATTCAAATCGGTCCAGCCGTTTAGAAGGAGTTCACTGTCAGTACACGTACAGAAGAATTATATATATAAAGATATATATGTATATTAAATAGAATTAGGCGTTACTTGGCGTCAATCTATTGTACTGCATAATATTCTGTTTTCAAAGCGAAATATTGCAAGTTGAAGTACGCCCTGTTCCCACGACGCAACTGTCCCTAACCAGAAGAATTTCGGTATTGTCAACTTGTAATTGTAATTGTTTCTCTCTTCCCAATTATTTAGTTACATATATGTATTTTAAATACACATTAGCGATAGTGGTACGCGTGTTCCCACTTGTTGATAATAGTAACATTTAATTACATTGTCATAGTAATTAATTAATTACTAGTACTAAACGAGATTAGGATTGGGTGTTATCGCGATAACTGAGCGCGCGTAACATAATATAATACTATCGTAATACACCCAAACGAGCACCCATGTTCATCGATGTTGCGTGCGGCTATATGGGGTTCAACCCTTAGTTCTATTTTAACGTACAGTTGGATATATTATGGACATAGCCTCATTTTCCTTTAAGGGTAAGCAGAGACGACAAATTTCTGGTGTTAAATAAAAGCAGTACTGATTTAAGCTTTTGTTATGGGTAATACCGTATTCAGGAGATTCAAGTAATCCGAAATTGATTAATGTGAGCGACTCAGTATGCGTTAAACCTCTCATTCCAAGACGAGATCTGTGACCAACAATATGGATAAATTGATAACTAGCCTGACATAAGTCAATCTAAATAGTATGGATCGATTGTCTATTACATGATATAAAAACATGTAGCTGGTAAAATGTAGATCTTCTTTTACACCTATGACTATTCCTTTGAAATATACGGACGTGGTACAATGTCTGTATAAGATCCAAAGACGGGTACCACCAGTAGGATTAAAATACGCCAAGACAGTGATAACTACCCTCATTTTCAGGTAGCCGGTGTGTACATGTGCACGAGACTCGTAGTGAACATATCCCAGGTCCTAATACCTCTGTATCTCCATCGCACGCTAGGCCTAGCAGCCCGAGCTCTCGCGGTAGTGCCCCTAGCGTTATACCTAGGTAGCCTAGCCGCTGCAGGAGTACAGAGGTTGGCTCCTAGATCCTGTTCTAGGAAAACTAACTACCTAACCGGTACCGCATGCGCCGTAGCAGGTTTTGTGTGGATTCATTTCGGATGTGACAGTGATTATAAAGTGTATTTCATTTATGTGGTTGCCGTGTTAATAGGTTAGTACAATCCATATATATTGTTTAACAAGGAAAATAAAGAAACCTGTTTTGCTGGTAATTTATTGGCGTTAAGTTTTTGCACGGTCATTACTCAAAATGTTAACTCAGCCATCAAAACAGGTTTTTTTACTTTACGTAGGTCTCTAAGTTTGTTGTATATTTCTTTCATAAATCATAAGACATCTAAATCTAATCTTTATAAAATGCGAACTGCGAAATACGTGCCAATATTCCTCCTAATTGGTATGGTATTAACGGTATGCAATAATTTGTATGTATGGCACGTCGTTTGTGTGTATGTGATCCATTATCTCACTGATATCCTTGTGTATATAACGAAAGTAAAGGTTTTACAGTTTTCGGATTTTAATACTCAATTCGTTATTGCTATGTTCTGTCATATATGGTCATAGCATAGTAGTATATTCAGAGAAAGGAAGAGGGGTTTTCTATGTTATTTTAAATATATTTACAATGTATATTATTCACAGAAATAATAATAATATGGACTACTAAAAAACCTAAAACCAATAAAATATTTTCAGATACAAAATAAATATTACAATTTATAAGAAATTAGGTTTACCCCGCGGTTTCACCCGCGTAAGTCCCGTTCCCGTGGGAATGTCGGGATAAAAAAGCTTACGTGTGAATTCAGGTCTCCAGCTATCTACATACCAAGTTTCATCGCAATCGGTCCAGTAGTTTTTGCGCGAAAGAGTATCAAACATCCATACATCCATACACACTTTCGTGTTTATAATGTTAGTAAGGTAACTAAACAAAATTAATATACCTGGTGACTAGGAAACCTTTTTGATACGTAGAACTCTTAAAATATTTACGCCGCTTCTCATTTAAAGAATTACTTTAGATAATTAAGTATCTCCATGATCTAAAATGGTCGAAATAGTGTTAATTATACCTGATGTGATGATGGAGTACATTGGCCACTTCTCATAGTCCAAAAATAAGCTACAAATATTTACGAAAACCTTTTAGTTCGGCAATCTGAATTCCAACCTTTACCTTCTACTTTGTAACTGAGCGAAGAAACGGAGAAATATAACCAATAGGATTCCATACTGGAGTGGAGCGGAGATTTTATGCAATCCTATTGGTTAATATTTCTCCGTTTCTTCCCTCCGCAGCCTCGCTCCGCTTCAATGGACAGGCAGCCTAATATGTACCCATGAACAACGCACTCAACATTCAGTCAAGTGAATCATTTAATATAATGGCCTGTCTTTTTGTTTCCCTACAACTATCGTTCCTTTGTTCATGGCCTACGAGTAAAGTTAATTTACATAATAATATTTCTTCGTAACACTAACAAAGTTATTGAATGATCTCATTTATTTGTAATTATCATTAAACATGTGTGTTGATGCCATTACTCATGACCCTAACAATGTAGTAGCGTTTGTGATATGTGTATCTATGTATCATGTCAGAGATCCCCAAGCCGCTAGAACGTTTCCAACTGTTGCTAGTTTTGGCACTAATTCCTAGGATAGTTCTCGTGCAAGTAAGTGCGTATGATCTAAAAATCATTGTTACTGAGTGAAAACTTGCGTACAGATTATGGATAACGGCAATATTTTTCTTCGTCTTTAAATTAGGGATGTTATGGAAGTGGTTATATCGGAACCGAATTCGGTTCATCGGAATCGGAGGCGGAGACAAAAGGGAGATATGTTAAGGGTAGATTTATTATTAGGTCAAAAAATAATCCAGGTAGGTTATACCTGGGTGTTGAAAATAAAAACAATCGAATTTAAAATCTTTAACATTACTAGTGCCTAGTGAAATTAAGTAATAACAGAATAATTCGTGCGAATAATTGGCACAGATTAAAATAAAATGACTAGAGGAATCTGTTGCACCTTGGACAGTTTTTTACATTTCTAATTTTAATTGCTATTTGACGTACCTACTGTTCACAAACTATATTATAGGCGCGGGAGGAGGGAGGTTCCCTGCGTGACAAGTATAAACCTGTCTGTACGCGCTGATCGCTGGGCACCGCCACCGCGCTGCTATGCATCGACCTCCGATATAACTTCCGATTTAAATTTAGCGGAACTGAAATCGGAATCGAAGGTGGAAAATCAATCAAAAGTTCTGAACTTTCGGAATGGGAAACGAACCTCCGTAACATCTCTACTTTAAATGTTCACTTCGCCGCTGCCCATGTGCTGAGTATTATTCGCTCAATTCCCACAAGATAAACATCAGTGTGAGTCTTCATAATATTAATTAGATACATATTAAAATAAAGGAAGCCATGATTAATTTTAGTTATTATCAGTTTTCAGTTCAGTTGTATATTTACAAAAAAAAAAAAAAAGTATATATGTATGTTTATCCA
Source organism: Catocala nupta (assembly GCA_963675205.1). Classification (NCBI taxonomy): domain Eukaryota; kingdom Metazoa; phylum Arthropoda; class Insecta; order Lepidoptera; family Erebidae; genus Catocala; species Catocala nupta. The sequence continues at coordinate 25,071,419 of OY776090.1, read as the reverse complement.
TTGTCTAGTACCCATAGTACAAGCTCTGCTTAGTTTGGGCTGGATAGTGTTGTGTGTATGTGGTAGAATATTATACTTTATAAACACGCCTAATTATTCTTAATCATTATCGAGCTTGTTTTGTCGTGATAGATCATTTAGTTTAAAAGTTACACCATTTTGTTAACACAGTGAGTCACAGTAGCGGACGATAAATTTGTGTTTTTAATCCTTGGGTATGGTTTTTGTCGAAAAAAATTAAGCATGGTTTCCCTTATTTTAATATGTGCACATTCTGAAGACATTCTTTATTTGTGCTTAAATTAAATAAAAATACACAGCAGTAAATGATAACAGTAATAATATTGAAAAGTCAATTACAGCAAGTGACATAAAGCAATTAGCATTTGCGATATTTTTTTATTGTATCATGCTACTGATATTGTAGTGTGGAAGTTTCTGAAGATCTCGAGGTGTAAATATCGTGTTTCAATGAAATTAGGAAGGTAGGCTAGGAATATATGTATATATAACCATGTCCAAAATTAACGCCCAATTTTTTTTATCGCTGTATTTGTTTCCTTGGGATTTATTAAGGCAAAGCTGCGGACATAAACTAGTGCAAAACAATGATTATACTTATTAACATACAGCGGTTAAAGCAAAAAAGTAGTTTAACCTTCTGAGTCGCAGCGGTACACCGGTGGTCAGAGACAATAGATTTTTAACTATGTCTAGTATTCTAAGACTTGATAGTCTAAAGACATATTACTTACTAGCTGACCCGTTCAACTTCGTCTGCTTCACATAAGAGAATTTTCTCCGTTTTTGCAAAATTTTTCATTAATGCTCCGCTTCCTATTGGTCGTAGCGTGATGTTATATAGCCTATAGCCTTCCTCTATAAATATGCTATCCAACACTAAAATAAATTTTCAATTCAAACCAGTAGTTCCTGAGATTAGCGCGTTCAACTAAACAAACAAATTCTTCAGCTTTATATTATTAGTATAGATAAAAGAAATATTGTATTATTTCCAATGTTACTTAGAAATATTTTAGGATGGACTTATGATAAATGTGTTAATAGACTTATTAGTGTCCGTTACTAAAATGTTTATAAAGACGTTTAAGGCGAAGAAGACTTATTCTTAGCGTGATCATAGAACTTTTAGAAGAAATATTGCATTATTCAATTATCATTTATATGTATTCGAATCTAAAATATTCTATAACATATATATATATTCTATAATATCTTTCATACTCACGTTCTTGAACATCAGTTTAAAATTTTCAGGGTTTGGCGGTGCAGTAATGTTGGTGACAAGTCTGGCGTTGACTGCGGACCTGGTTGGTGCTAGGACAGAGGCGTCCGCCTTCGTATACGGACTCATGAGCTTCGCTGATAAACTGGCGTGCGGCATCGCTATCGTTGTCATACAAACATTGTGAGTAAATGTCTGATTCATACTATCTGAACTATCATTTTGTTATATAGGTACAAGCAACCCGCCCGCGGCTCGCTCGCTTAAAAATAGTTTAGTAGTAATAGGACGAATACGCGAGTGATCCCTGTGACCCGGCCACAGATTGAGGGAAGGAATACCGTGGTAGATTTAGTCGGTAGGAGGTCACCATCTTTCCCCAGGTGAGTTCCCCTACATAATACCCCGCCGCGCTTGCGCAGGGGTACGCGTCAAAGTATTTCTCCACGTTAAAAAGTAAGAATAAAGGTCAAGGTCAGTGGCGTAGCGTAGTGGGGGCGGCACTTTTAGGGGGCGGCAAAATTTCACAATAAATAATAATAATATCTAATAAATATTAGAACTGCAATACACAATATTGATGACTGTCCTTACCGAAAAGTTCTTTAGAATAATTGAAAATTATAGTCTTATAAATTGGAATTCCCAAATAAGAGTCCGGTAAAAATAATTCCAACCCGAGCGGCTGACACCCACGCTACGACACTGGTCAAGATATGTTAGCAAGAGTATTTTTTTTAAATAATTTAGTCTATGTTAGTTGCTGATAATATAGCTTTCTAATGGTAAAGGAAATTCTAAAATCGTTTGTGTAGTTTTTGTGTTAAATCTTTACATAGAAACGAACAAAAAATGAAATCTTTCCTCTTTATAATATTACCTACTATAGGCTAGCGACCCGCCCGCGGCTCCGCTCTCGTAAAACTAGGTTAGGTTAAGTTATGTTTGCTGGGGGTGCAGGATGAATGTGCGAGTGATCCCTGCCATAGATTGTGAGAAGGAACACCGTGGTAAGTAGGTATAGTCGGTAGGACCGGGATGTCGCTAGTAAGAGAACTTTATTAAAATAATATCTAACCTATGTGACATATTATTATGATATATTAGCTTATAAATGAGTAAAATTCAATAGTAGTAGTAGTTTAATAGTTTCAAAATTATGTAATACAGTGATTAATAAACAACGCGATAAAATCCGTATATAGTAGTTTAATTTCAATGAATAACATTCGCGTAAACAGAAGACAATATTATGCTTGTTACTATTGAATACATGTTTACTCACTCATGATAATTGAACTTCTATGTGTGCTAGCCTTTGTCCGAATAGTAGATAGATTTTAATATAGCTTTCATCGCTGGGTAGCTAAGATTCAAGTTTAGGTCTGAGATGCCATTTTTTTAAATGTTTTATATGGCAAACTAGCGTACGGATCGTGAAAAGCGATTACCGCCGCCCATGGATACCCGCAACACCAGAGGAGATACAAATGCGTTTCCGGCCTTTTAAAAAGGAGTACGCTCTTTTCTTGAAGGTTTGTAGGTCGTATTGGTCCGGAAATACCGCAGGTGACAGTTCATTCCACAAATTAGTTGTGCGAGGCAGAAAATTTCTGAAAAAACGCACAGTTGTGGATTGCTAACCATCTAAATGATGGGGATAGAAATTCTGCCGCGTAGGACGATGGCGAAAAGAGGCGTCAGGGATCAGTCCGAACAATTTCTCGGAACACTCCCCATAGTAAAAACGATTGAAGATCCATAGCAAGGCCACATCTCTACGCAGCGCCAAGAGGTCTAGCCGATTTGAAACAACCCGGTCTTCATAAAGACAGTTTTTATGTCACTTAAATTCTGACGATCTATAGTTTAATAATGGAAGTTTCGAATGCAACTTTTATCATCGCTAATGGCTTCCCTAATGATTATGAAAAAGCACCTGAATTGTTCCAATCTATTGATTTATTCTACCTTGAACTCTGATTCTCTGACTATCTCTAGTTTGAAAATGGAACTTTCATATATTATGCAATTTTGGACATCGGTAATGGTTCCAACCCATTAATATTAACTAGGTATTGATTGTTCCTTTAAATTGCACGGTAGATAATATATTATGGTAGGTATAGTAGTTGCAACACCTGGCAGATGTTTCTGTAAATACCGCGATTATATATAATAGATGTAAAAAATTACCGTGAGTTTCGTGCAGGTGTTTTCTCATAGACCCCCTTTGTCTGAAGCTAGCAGCTAGCTGTGCATGAGGTCTCGGGTTTGAATCCCGGGTCGGGCCACCAAAAAGTTATTGGGTTTTTCTGTTAAGAAATCTCAATACGAGCCCGGAGGTAGGAAGTTGGCGGTGTAAAACACCCCCGTGCCTCGGAAAACACGTAAAGCCGTTGGTCCTGCGCCTGATCTCTCTCTCCGGTCGTGTCGGATTACCGTCCCATCGGATTATGAGAGCTAGGGAACAGAGAGTGCACTTGTGTTTGCGCACACACTTGTGCACTATAATAACTCCTGCATAGTTGGCCAGTCTCCGTTAAGAGTGGCCGCCGTGGTCGAAATTCGATCTGGAGGATATAATTAGTTAGGATTTAAGGATTTAAAGTATCGAATTCTACACGAGAAAGTTATAATTAAAAAATATAAGTTGATTGCACGAATGGCGTAAAGGCGTAAGTGGTCGCCTCGCCATTATCACACGTCGAGTGTTGTGGGTTCGAAACCCACACGGAACAAACGCATACGTGTGTGTGATCCACAAATGGTTGTACCGAGTCTGGGTGTTCTTCGTGTCTGTTGTTTAAATGTTTGTAAAGCCCCTGCGACACAGGAATTACAAATAGACACGGAGATCTTTTAAAAAAAATACCGATTCTTAATTATCCTGTCTATATTTTTTTCTATAGCAATGTTTATTTGCGACTGTTACTTTAGAACGATACTGAATAGATAATTAATAATAACATGACTCACGACAGTTAGTATTTACATAGATGCTTAGTTAATAGTTACATATTCCATGACCTCAATTTTACACTCGACTGTTGATAAAATCCCTCGTGACTAGGTGAATATCTATGTATAATAAGTTCATAGTAACTAATGTTATAAATGTAATTATTTTTTAAAGATTACTAGCATTTTTGTTTTCAAATTACTAGAATTCTTGTTAAGCTAAAATGCTCGTATTAGGAGTGGGTTCACGTCAGTAGTGCAATGAGTGGGATTCGAACCCGCGACCTCTCGATCCCAAGTTGTTATGTTACGCTTTCACGCCTAAACTGCTCGACCGCTCATCATAAAATTCATTGTCAGTTGTACGGTAAAGGACATTGGGTACCTTTCATCCAGGAAAAAGTGCAACTGCTGTGCACGAGGTCTCGGATTCGAATCCCGCGTTAGGTCAAGAAAGAGTAAATGGGTGTTTCCAATAAGAAATGATGATTAATGATTAGTACTAGCTGAATCAGACGGTTTCTCCCACGTTTATAATTCCTGTTCCGTTCTCGTGGCTCGCAACGTAACGTTATACAACTTATAACCTTACTCAAGAATTTGGCTTATCAAATGTAAAAATATTTTAACCTTCCGAATGGTAGTTTCAGAAATTATCTTTATTATATTCGAACTAGCTTTTGCACGCGGCTTCGTTCGAGAACAATACTTTTTATTGATTATCGGATCAAAGGTACCGTAGGTCCGTTTTTGTACTCACAATCGCATTTATAATATTGGTTCGGATAGATTTTATTTATTTATTTATTTATTTATTTATTTACTGACATAAAAATATCTTTACAGGTTTCACCCAAAGCGATATTGTAGCACTATTAAAAAAATTATAAATAAAACTTATATAACATATTCCTATATAGTTTTATCTAATTATCATAACAAATTTTATAAGAAAAAAATTTTTTAAGAAAATATGCTTAATCATACGGCTTATCAAATATTCATATCATTACCTGAAATCGATCACGTATCCTCAGATAGTTTTGAGTTCGACAAACTTATGATAACCGTCCAATACCTTGATTAATAAAAAATATTATTACCTCTAATATGGGTTATCAGTTATCACTTATCAAACTCTAATCGCCAATTTTGTAATATTGTTTATTTTTCTATTAAATTTCTTTATATGGTGTTTTTAAAACCGTGTTGTTTATTTAAAAAACTATCCTTACTAATATTATAAACGCGAAAGTTTGTATAGATGTTTGTTACTCTTTTACGCAAAAACTACTGGACCGATTGCGATGAAACTTGGTATGTAGATAGCTGGAGACCTGGATTCACACATAGGCTACGTTTTATCCCGATATTTATTTCATATTGTTAGTATCGTCCTCTACGAGGGACATTGCTTTCATGTCCTTTTGGACAGTCGTAAGCCATGTTGCTGGCGGTCTTCCTCTTCCTCTTTTTCCTGTTGCGACGGATAGGCACTTTTTCACTACGAAGTCTTCGGGTCGGTGCATCACATGCCCGTACCATCTCAGCCTCGATTCTACCATTTTGTCAGCGATGGGTGCCACTTTTAGACTGCCTCGAATGTACTCGTTTCGGACTTTGTCTTTCATTGTAACATCTCCAGACCAACGGAGCATTCGCATTTCGACGGTATGAAGTTTTTGTGTGTGAATTCTTTTGGCAGCCCATGTTTCGCTGCCATATAACATTGCTGGTCTTATTGCGGTTTTGTATACTTTACACTTAGTTCTTACAGGTATTTTGGTATCACACAAATCTCCCGTGAGTGTGGTCAATCAATGCGTGACGTCCGCATCTATAGTGCCATCGTCAGAAATTACTGATCCCAAGTATCGAAACTTACTAACTAATGGTAACTTGGTGTTTTCTAGCGTGACGTACGTATTGAGCGGGTGCGTTTGTTGAAAGTGGCAAACCATGGATTCGGTCTTGCTTTTATTTATTCGTAGGCCATTATTCTCCAAGGCTTTCCTCCATTGCTCCAGGTTTAGCTGTAGATCCTGTTTACTGTCCGATATTAAAACAACATCATCTGCATAAAGCATGTTCCATGGTACTGTTGTCTGAATGTTCGCGGTCAAGTAGTTGAAAATGTTGAAAAGCAGCGGACTCAGAGCACTGCCCTGGTGAACTCCTACTTTTACGTCAAAGCTGTCCGAGAGACCTGCTGGACTTTTGACTACTGTCCGGACATGGCTGTATGTGTCCCGTACAAGGTTAACGTATTGTTCGGGTATGTTATCTGCTCTGAGGGCTTGCCATATTACCGGTCTGGGGCCGCGATCAAACGCCTTCTCCAGGTCTATAATGACCATCCACAATGTTTGTTTATTGTTTCTTGATTTTTCCATTACAGTTTGAACAGCATGGACCGCGTCCATAGTACCCTTTCCTGGCGTAAAGCGTGCCATTTTATCTTCTCTATTCTCGGTGGCTTAGTCCTAATTGGGTGACGGATATTTAGTGCGAGAAGCAGGAGCCTATGTTGTGAGGTCAGAGGTTCACCTGGGATTACCTTGCAGTCTTTGGCTTGTGTGATGTTTTGTTTCTCCATTAGAAAATAGGCAATTTGTGACTTGGAGTTTCCAATTTTGTATGTGATCAGGTGTTTATCTTTCTTTTGGAAGTAGGTGTTAACTATAGACAAACTATGGGTTGCTGCAAAGTCCAGGATCCTGTCTTCTTCTTGGTTTCTTATCCCCAAGCCATACCCTCCATGGAAGCCATCATATCCGTCCCTCTCTTGGCCAACATGTCCATTCAGATCACCGTAGATAAGATTTTGTTCTCTACTTGGTGTGGCACCAACTAAGGTATGTAGTTCTTCCCAAAACTCATTCTTTTTAGCTTCCGGGTAATTAATTTGTGGTGCATAGACGGATATAATGTTTAAGCATGGCTGACGGTCCAGAGCTAGCTTAACTGAGATGATACGGTCACTGGCTCCACTACTTTATCGCTGAGGCGGTGGCTTAGAATGATACCGACCCCGTTCCTAGTATTCGTGGTTCCGTTGTAAAAGAGACTATATCCCTTTCCGATTTGTCGTGATTTGGCGCCTTTCCATTTGGTTTCCTGTACGCAACATACGTCTATATTTCGTCGTTCTAGTACGGCACTAAGTTCCGCGCTGCGTCCTGTCGTGGATCCAATATTCCAGGTGGCTATACGTATCTTGAATATTGGCGCCATGATCCGATGTTTCTTCTTGCCGTCGTTAGGGGGGACGCCCTAGTATCGTTCGTGCCTTCACTCGTGCCGTCGCTTGAGGGGGACGCCATTATTGATATAACTTTCATAATAGTCCTAATTTAAAGCTGAAATTAACTGGATTGTTTATTGATGGCACATTTTAATTAGTTCATAGTATTCCATGTATCCTTGTTTTATGTGAACTGCGTATTCGATCATTTAAATCAGACAATATGAAATATAATTAAATTTGTTTGTATCTTCATATTGCGTAGAGTCACATAATCTAAATTTACTGTATTTATAAAGGTGTACCAAGGGTACATGATACAGCTTTTTATTTGATTTTAAGTGTACGGGTTTACTTGCAACTCCTTTTCTTTCTGAATTTCGGCACCATTTAATTACATTGGTGTTCATTAAACAAATTAAAAACTAATGTTTGAACAAATTTGAACTAATTAAGGTCTAATATTGGGTGTTTTTTAAACTTCTACGTTGAGCCGTTTTTGAGATCTGGGCAAACCCAAAACGTTACCGCAGCAAAATTTTAAATAACTTTAGATCCACAACACACACAAATTTTGCTGTTCAAAAACATTTAATACGCAACAAAAGTTATATATTCATGCATTTTTTCCTAGATGAAAAGAGTTATGAAAATAGTTTTGCCAGGGTAATGTTTTAAACATTACTGCAGCAAAATCTGTTTTCTCGAATAACTTTACAACTACAACTTGAAAACAAATTTTGCTATTAGTGAACAAATTACTCTTCACGATGAACTCATTATTTGTTATACTCTTAACTCTCTAAAGCACATTTTGCTGCGGTAACGCACACTCAATAGACACAAAGTTCCACACATTGTATAGATATTTTGTTTTTCAAATATTCATATACATGTGTTAAATAAAAATATAAGTAGAGTCTGCCATATTTTACCAGTAGACATGCAAATATGGAAAATCGTTTTTGGTTTATGCAAATATAGTCCCGTGTGAGATTCGAATCTACTTACCGCGGCAGCGTTGCTGCTGCCAGACAACCTTCTGCTATACTTAATACTGAAAAGTAAAAACTAAAAGGTAATAAATACCTATTGATAGATTTACCTTTTAAATACTTTATCGCAGGTAAGACCCGTTACCTAGCATTATATTAAGTGCTAGTTGAGCCGCGCATCTTCGTCTGCTTCACATAAAAGAATTTTCTCCGTCTTTGCAACATTTTCCATTGATGCACTACTCCTTTTGGTCGTAGCGTGATGTTATATAGGCTATAGCCTACATCGATATATAGGCTGTCCAACATTAAAATATTTTTTCAAATCGAACCTGTAGTTCCTGAGATTAGCGCGTTCAAACAAACAAACTGTTAAGCTTTATAATAATAATATGTGTTGGTATGTACAAATGGCGATAGCCAAAAAACGTTTATTGCAAACCTCTTGCTAGCTGCATCATCAGCACCTTTTCTTTTGGATGTTATTGAATGTTATACTTGTGTATATTTCTAGTGCGGATGGCGCGTCGCCGGGGTACTACCGAAACATGTTGTCCTGGGTCTGTGGTTCAGCTGCCGTCATAGGACTCGCTCTGACGTTGCTACTGCCGAGGTTCTCCACTCATGAACTTATAAATGGTTGGTGCTTATTTCAATATTGTTTACCATAAGCCTTTGACAGAAAGAGATGATTCTTCGGCTGGTTACCAGGCTGGGTAATACTGCCTAGCCGGCCGTTACCGAAGGATTCATTATCAAGTCCTCACATCATGTATATGAAAACTAATTTCGCTACACCTGGATATGATGGCTGAAAATCGCTGCCTAGTGAGTGAGCGTTTAGCTAGTCTATGAGGAGCCAATTCTGTCTTTACGCTCAGAGTGAAGCCCTCAGTGGTACGGAAAAACGTTCAGCTTCGAACAACCAGTGACTTCCGAGTTACGCCTTATAGTGTTACTCCGGCGATTGCTTCCGAGAGCTTGTGTTTGTATAGTGTAGCATACTGCAAAACTTTGCTTGCGTGATTTAGACTCTAGTAAAATAGTAATGTATAATTGCGTACAGCGGCATCTGTTGTCATTGGTTATAAACTCCTTCGTGTCAGCAATTTGAATTAGACTGAGGCAAATATCTAATTCCTTAAAATATTGTTTTTATCAACACGCCTTGATTGTATATTTGTATATATATAATAAGATGTATTATGATATGACGGCTCTAAAGAAACATTGAATTCTCTGTTTTACTAACTATGATTAATATAATTACAGATGACACAAACTCAATTAGCAACGCAGATGACCAGGCGACGGCGACTATAGAAAATATATGATTTTAATTATAATTTTAGCTAATTGTGATACCGAACCCAGGAGGCTATGCCGTCATACCTGATGACCTGTAAGACAAGGATTAACTGAAGAGCTTATCAAAGACTTAAATCATAGATTTGCCCACACCATACTTATAATATCGGCCCTGTATATAAACTGTCCCACTGCTGGGCACGGGCTTCTTCTCAGTCTGCGAAGGGCGATAATTAATTATTTAATACACACATAAGTACGAAAAGTCAGAGGTCGTGCCTTAGGATCGAACTTGAGATCTCAGTGTCCAACAGTCTCCCACAAGGCCATGGCTGCTTTCTTCACCATACTTATAGTTCGTAATATATAAAGGCCGGTCGCGGAGCAGGAAGAATTCGTACAATGACCTATTTGCCTACTGACAGTAGTCAAACATTTTTGTATTAAGTGCGGTTTATATGAAACTAGCTTTTGCCCGCGGTTTCGCTTGCGTTAATTTAGAATTTGACAATCAATTCGGGTTGCTCAACTCTGCTTGTAATAAAATAATTCAATCATGATTCGAAAGACACGTGGCGCTATCTATTATCATAAGAACGTTATTGTTGTTTTCCTCGGGAACAGTAAACTTAACAAATTAACAAAACCACTTAACAATTAAAACAAGATAACAAAAACTAACAAACAAAAAACTAAGATAACTGCGATAACTGTGTCCGAAAACTGAACGATCACTAACGCATCCCAAGATGAAATGGCGTTCGTTCGTTATTTAAAAATTATTAATTATGTCAAACAAGCAGTGGGTTTTTGTCGTGACTAGGCCAATCAAAAATCACAAACAAGAACAAAATGTTTACAATCCCTGAAGACGGCATGAGTCATTGCATCTGTGCGAGTGAGACGCATTATATTTACGCGGGATTGACAGAGATAGGTAATAACAGGTTAACGTACGAATTTCTTTTTGCTCCGCGACGGGACTTTAGCTTGGATCCTATGACAAATATCAGAGTAACATGCCGAGGATGCTGGGACGATGTTGATCATATACGATTATAAAATAATCTATCAAAGTTATTTATCTCATTGATTTTTGTACAGTAAATGTACTTGCACTTAACTATTTGCATTTTAAATTATTTTCACGTTTTACACATCCTAACTAATATTATAAATGTAAATGTGAGTTAGTTTGTTTATCACGCTGTTACGCCTTAACTACTCGACAGATCACCATGTAATTTTGCATAAACGTCGTTAATGGTACAGAATAGGACATAGGATACCTTTCATCCAGCAAGATATGCTATTACTAACCTACATTTATGCAAGCATAAGCACAAAGCCGCGTACAAAATCTAGTTATATGAAAAACGGTTTAAGAGCCGTTTGTTCTGTAATGTTATTCCAATAACAATAATAAAATGTAAAGCTTAATTTTTGATGACATAATGACTTCCATTTCCATCAATAAAGTATTATATTGTTTTGCTAACATTTAAGGCGCCGAACACATCGCCCCGGCGGTCTGCGTTCTGCGGTCGAGTTCCTCTTTGATAATATACAGTTTCTCTTTGACCGTCGCGACCTGACTGCTTTTATGTGTGTACGATTCAAAGACACCGCACCGCATACATCACAGTGAACGCAGAACTCGGCACTCTGACCGCTGACCGCCCGCAGTGTGGCCGGCGTCTTAAGTATTGTCATGAAATTAATATGGAACTTGATAGACGCGATTTGGATGATACTTGTCACAGGACCTAAGCTATATTTTACGGAGTATAGATCGCACAAGAAAGTGTCCACACCATGAAGAGTGAGCTCACAAATTACATTTACATGATAGGGAACAAAAGTGTATAGAGAACGATAGTGTATAATTTTCAATATGAGTGAGGGTGATATCACTATATTTATAACTAGCTGTTAGCGTGGAAAAAGAAAGAAGCCTAATTTACTCGTTATATCAGCCAGTGAAAGTCCCGTCAAAATCGGTCCAGCCGTTTCAGAGATTAGCTGGAACAAACAAACAAACACATACAAATATATATTTTTATATAAGTACCGTATATACTTTCATATGCATTTAGTAAAAAGCTGTTATTTTGACATTACAAACAGACACTTCAATTGTATTTATTTGTATAGATTTAGATGTCATGTTGACAGTGTTTGTGGTATAACAACTTACCATCCAAAGATATGAAAGGCGATCTGTGATTTAAATCTTTGATAATTACTAATTATATCAGGACTAAACCATATCAAAGTATTGGGATGCTATATAAGGATATTTTAAATTTAAACCAAGTGATTTAAGATGAAATATATTAGCAATAGATTCAATAATTCTGTATTTATATTTCCATATAATAATTGCTGCTGAGCCCTGTTATAGTATATAATAACTTATTAATTATTAATAATGATAATGCGTAATTAAAGCTTATACTATTTTTAACTTGTTTGACTTGTGACATTAATAAAAACTGAGATATATTTAACAATAGCTATCCTGCGCGTTTTAACCCACTTATGATAACTGCTCTGCTCCAGTGTATCTCCACTGTATTAGTGCCAAAAGACTATTTTATTGGTCTAGTAGTTTTCGAGTTAATTCTTTAAAAACAAAAATACAAATCTTTTCTCTAACAAATTAGTATGTATAGACAAATCATATTTCAATCTGCATAGGCGTCTGCAAAATTTAGAGATTTAAAATCGTTAACATTTAATTACCTAACAAATGTACTGACCCTTTTACGATTTAGGACTAATATACCTACTTTGATAAAAAATGTATATTTTTCTGACAGCCCCGAAAGTTTGTATCTAAACTTCATGCCAATTGGCTCAGAGAGATCAGCAGTAGAGCAAGGCTGACATTTTAGTAAATGTTACCATAAGTTACCTACGCGGAACATTGGCATAAATTTAAACGAAAATTGTCAAAATAAACAACAGTGAAATCTGTAAATGCAGTTTAATTTAAATGTACTTATAATTTATTATAAAAATAAATGTGACCGGCCTTTATAATATAGCTAAGAAAGATCAAATATTTGGTTATGAACTCATTTTGTAAGCCTTTCTCGCGTACGTAAATAACTTAGGACAAAATCTAACCTATTTTCTGACTATTACAGACAATTTTATGACTGTCTCTGTCTATTAATAAAGAGCACGGATGGTGCTACGGTTTACATAGTCACCGATGCTGCGCTAGTATTGTAGATTCGATGTCCACCTCGGGCAAAAATTTGTGTAATCAACAAACAGTTAATCTAACAATGATTATTCTTTATATGTCATTGTCAAGTTTACGATAGAAATACAACAAATTAATGACTTATGATAATACCAAATATTCTATTTTAATTGATATTTGTATACGGGTAAATAAAAGTAACAAAAGCTATGGGCAGTGCGACTGTAATACTGTTATGTTAAAAACAATCATATGTATAGATATACATAGAATCTCTACAACAAATAAGCTCTAATAATTTTAAATATAGACAAATATTTTATATATTTTTGTTTTATTCTTATTGTTGGTTTATTGTCTTCAGAGATAAAGGGTAACTTTATCCAATATAGTTGCCCTATTTTTAATAACTAAAAGCACACAATGACACTTAACATTTCAAATGTTGTGAATTTATTTATCTTTATTAAACTTAATATAATATGCTATGTCGTGTTATTTTTAAGACATGCAATGTTACTATTAAATGAGGTGCTATATGATATATTTTGCAATAAAAACCGTATTATTTTTTATATGAAGCGTCTATTTATTACCTACCTATATGGTGTCGTTTGTCAAATTAGATTATATGCCCCTGGAATATCCTGAGTTGTAGGCCAGCTCCTTCACTTTTTCAATAATTAGCTGTAGTAATTACTATATTTTACGTGTTTCTGTTTCTAAGAATTGCCTCGAAGAAAATTATAGGCCCATGAATTTGAAGTAAGTTGGTTCAATTACTGTTTTAACGCATTACAGCCGGCGGGCATAAGCCAGATCCGAAGCTAGGAACCGTTAGGATTGTAGATAAGCCGGCAGGCATAAGCCAGGTCCGTAGCTGGTAACCGTTAGGGTTATATTGAAACACGTAGACTGATTCAACTGAGAATGTATTTACAATTTGTAAGCTATCTTATATCCCATTTATTGTTCATGCAAGTAACGCTAGCACTAATGTGTACAATAATCATTTACACCAATGGGTGACAAGTTGTCCAATGTGCCCCTCCAGCTGCGCTGTGGAGGATCTATGGAGAGCAACGGAAGATGCCGTAGCTGTGGCAGGATTTTGGACAGAAAAATTTAAGGTGTTCTTAGATTGACACGAAGAAGAAGAAGTGACGAGTAAACAAAAAATCTCACATTTACGAGGGAGTTCTTGGAAATACTATGCGTGTCTGAGTGCGGCGCGGCGGTCCTTACGCGTGTGTGCGTGCGTATAAAAATAGTGCCCCTATAATAGCAGATGGCTGGCCTGTTCGAGCGTCGCTAGTTTGTCAGTTGGTTTCGTCCACAGAGTACTTTTTATATACGGAAAGTTTCGTCGCGGCTAGACGTATTATGCTCCGTTCGATTCCAGGTTCCTCGTAAACTTATATGTTGCCTGTGCGTATATACATACGCCACACTGTATTTATTATTCACCTTTTTTAATAGATATAGTTTTACAAATATTAAAACAACGAACGAGGAGAATCCAGTCATGGAGTTCAATCCTTTTTTGTCTTTCGAACATTCCGTGAATTACTAGTAAAGAAATTACCATTAAGCCCCTGTGTCATGTTTGCAGTTGAGTTTTTCGATTTATATACACAATATACTCCAATGTATATCGTATCTAGACCCAATTTTTCAAATACTTGCGAAACAAAATAAGACTTATAGGTAAATTAGTAAAAACTTAAAGCAAGGTGCCATGAATTTCTTAAACGTGAATTGAAACTGTTATAATTAAATAACTTGGGCCCTCAATGCATACGGGTGCATAAAGTGGAATAGCCTAAATCTCAGAAAGTACTATCTCTGGGTTTATATATTTTTTTAAAGTACTTAGATAAGATGTTCTTTAAGAAATTCACAAATCTGTAGAATATGACATTACAGATTTATGGCGGTATATTTAGATCCCTCAATTCATTAATGTCTTTAATGAGGAATCTTCAAAACATGAATTAACGGAAGAAATACAAAAATATATTTTACTTAGATAACTCTGTGAATTAGTAAAGAGAAATAATGACACAAAAGTTAATTATTAAAAAGTAAATGAAAGTTGAATTTTACTAAAGCATCTGAACTGAGAGCCCAATATGTTCGGCTGTATTGTCTAGGCTCAACCTCATAGATAAACTTCAATTAGAATAGATAAGATTTTTTACTATTATTTATTAAAATGTTATATATCGTCCGTTCTTTTAAATGCCATACTATAAGAGAAAATTGATATAATTTTTTTAATAGAATAAAATTTTGTAGAATGACATAATGTTCATTGTAAGTATACCTACGCGAAGACGGAATGTCATATATTTGCAGCTAAAAGTCGAAGTTACTGAGCTGCGACTTTATGTGAATCCTTTTGCTTTTCATTTACAATAAGTAGTCCTTATACTATGTGAAAATGATAATAAAAGCTCTTATTCTGAATATTTACTGAAATTTTAGAAATATATTGGCCCTGTGTAACAAAATCTTTTCCATTCCGCAAATAATATTTTTGGGTTATAGAAATAAAATAAAACACGTCTGAATTAAATCAAATAGTATAATTATTTCAAAATGTTTTGTACTTCAATACAAAATAGAAAAATAAAATCAACAATAGCAAATATACATAATTATCATTTTAATTTTAATTCCGTTACTCTTTGGACCAAATCTGGTAAATACTTTTTGGTATTATTCTCAAGTAGAATACAACACGGGATAATTTTTTTTATAATATTAATAAACTTATTACACACTCAATGATGAAAATATAATTAAAATCGTTAACATTTAAATCTAAAAATATAATAAGTATTTAAAACAAAATATAAAATGGGACAGTTAAAATCTAAAAATATAATATTTAAAACAAAATATAAAATGGGACAGTCAGTCCCATTTTATATTTTGTTTTAAATATTATATTTTTAGATTTAAATGTTAACGATTTTAATTAATAGTAAGAGACTGTACCTATAACGGAATAGAATTCTTAAGACTATTGCACATTGACAAGACATGAGATGTATTTGTGGTTTATCTTTTTTCGAGATTTCGAAAAATCTAATAATGGTCTAGTCTAATCCCATAATTACAATATTAATTAAGTAAGTAGGTGTATAATTTACCAAAATAAATTCAACGTATGAATCTAAATAATAATATAAAATAAATCAGCCTTTAACAGGGATATATTTGCATCTTGATAAGAAAATGAGATTAAATTATTACAATATATATTCTTCTCCAAAACATTGCCGACATATTATAAAATCAATATTATTATTACCTTCACTGCACCTGATACAAAACCATTTTTTTACATGACATACATTTTGTGACATCTGCCGATGAAAATTTAACATATGTTTTACATGCGTAGCACTGTAAACTTCGAGATATTACTGTCTTAATAGAAGGGTTTTTATTTTAAGGGCTGTTTTCTTGATTAGATAAACGATTCTTTTCACTATATTTTTTGTAAATACTATAGGAGCCGATCTCTTAAGAGAATCTGACGAATTAATTTTATAGTTTACGTTACTATTAGTTGCATTTCTCGTATTATTTTGACAATCATGCACATTAAAATTAAATTTATTGTTGATTTGTGTTTCATTTAAGGGTATTATTATTACAGGATCATGTATCTCTTCAGATTTTGTCATGTGTATCTTGCTATCTATCAGTGGTAAAATGAACTTTTTACAAGATTTATCTTCTGTAACATCAGACACGTTAGATTCAGTCAAAGTTTTCGTTAAAGTTATCTCTCGACTGTCATTTTCGGGAATAGTCAGACCCTTGCAATAATTTTCACTAAAAATTAAATCAAGTTCGTGATCATAGTTCAAAAACGTTCGGGACTGGAGTCACTTAAAAGTAAAATTGGTAAGTTTGGCCTCATCTGTTAAATTATTGTCGAGATCTAAGGCTTCAAGTTAATTATTCAAGCCTTCTAAATTTTGTGTCACATTAAGATCCAGTAATTTAGGATAAGTCATTTGTGTGCTAGCAATCCTGCTAGTTGATGGTATTGGAGTCGGATCGGAAGGTTGTTTCACTGGGAAATTTACGAAAAAATGTATTCAATTCATACATTCACAAGTATTTTCAGTTTAGCAAAAACAGCTTAACACTCTGTGATGTAAGATGTGCCACGTATTAAAAATAGTACTTGATGTATTTGCATTGTTCTAACAACGGGTTTAAGAACAGTGGGAACGTTGTTTTGAACCATTTGTATTTCAGAGTCTTCAACGAAAAAGAACTGTATTGATTTGGATACCGATTTAAGTATTTCAAGGGCTTTTTGACCATTTATGACATCCCAGCCATAAGCAACCTGTTTGTCCAAGGTTCTTTTCACGGATTCACCTATTCCGTCTGCCACTCCCTTTCCATGTCCATCTTCAGAAAAGTTCCAGGTACAAATGTCTAGGCCAAGTATTTTGCCTGTATTGTGAGCTTGGTCCATCAGAGAAAAAGTGAATACATTTGACTTCAGGGCATTTCGTATTTAGTAATTTTATAACGGGTAAGAGGTAAGCCCAAATAGCATGCGGTTCGTAACACTTATTGTCCGAAACAGAGCAAAAAGATTGCGAACCAGAAGCCCAGTAAATCATAAATGTAATAATAAAGTGATCTGATTTTTAGACGCTCCAAAATGGGTGGCTTGTACCTCTTCATGCTTGCGTTCATAATTTTCGTTAAAATCACAAAGAATTAATGCTTCGTGTGGACCTAATTTTTCTATTTACTCGTAATATTTGCATTGCTGATGTTTCCAATTATGTATATGAATCTTAAACAACGGTAAATTTCTTTCAAAAATCTGCACTAAGTCTGTGATTATGCCATTTTTCCGATTCCTGACGGTCTTTTTTATTATATACTTTTTTATTACCCCTTTTTCCATCTTCTCATAACAATGATCTATACGCTCCCACTGTTCCCAATACACTTTTTTTAAATAGAGCCTCTCCTTCCAAAGCATAAACCAATTTAGAATTTTTACATATTCTACATTTACCATGCATGCAATTGTAGGAACTTTGATCGCAACACAATTTAGAAATTATATCAGATAAGGACTTAATTTTTAGAAAACGCATTGAATCGTCCTCCCTCATTATTATAAATTCTGTACAAATTGAATAGTTTGTCAGTAAGATATCAAATTTGATGCTTCTTTTCACTAACTGTTTACACTCTTTCTTACTACTGATGCTACGACTTATATCGTCACGTAAAAAAAATTATTTCATCTCTTCTGTAATCTTACCTATTTGCCGTTTGCGAACCGGATGAAGTACTCTAATACGCCCACGTAATCCTAATAGTTTTGCAACGTATGATTTACATTTATTGTTCTTCACTAACGGTATTACCGACACTTTTTAGAACACGAGTGTA
The DNA here is from genome assembly GCA_963675205.1 of Catocala nupta. Lineage (NCBI taxonomy): Eukaryota > Metazoa > Arthropoda > Insecta > Lepidoptera > Erebidae > Catocala > Catocala nupta. Next base: position 25,053,003 of record OY776090.1, on the reverse strand, counting down.
GAGCACATTCTATAACTTCTTTTCTTGCTTTTATTTTTGTTATTTTATCATTTAAACGGTCGATCTTTTTTCGTTTGTTACCTTCAAACGATATATTTTCTGCCTTGCTTTACAATACTTTTATTTAACACGTTATTATTTTTGGTTGCAGTTTCGTACATATGCCGTAATTTTTTAATAATAATTAAATGTTTTTTGTTCATACATTTTTGGTAGGTACTTCGGACGATTTTGGTTCTACATTCTTAGATTCGTTCTTATCACTATCAGTCTTTTTCAATTTCTGTCTTTTTTTCTGTTCTCTCCATTTTTTCCTCTGGTCTACCTTTTCTGTCCCTGAATTAAATTTTGTTAATTTTATTTTATTTAAATCCCTTTTTTATATTCATCATACCTTTCGGGGTCTTTCTTTAGCTTTTCCCGATATCTTTTCATCTTCTCAGCTGGTGTAAGTAGCATCTTTGAAGGTAAAAAAGTATATAATTATTGTGTAATTTAGTATACAAAAATACGACGGGAACAATGGAAAAACCGACTACTAAGTCTACAACTTACAAAATGGCAGATACATAATAATAATAATATACAATTATAGTTAAGGTAAAAAGGGACATTGACGTGAAAACGAATACTATAGATTTATTTCACGATAATAAGTTTTAAACTTTCGCGTTGCATGATATATATAATATGTAACGGGTATTAACGCGATCATGCATAATGTTTACAGCACCAGTCAGCTTGTGACCACGGCCGGTGTAACCTGGTCGAAACGTCACGCATATAAAAGGTAAACATTATGCATGATCGCGTTAATACCCGTTATATATTTTATTTCACGATTTAGACCGCCTAGAGTAGAAATTTTATGTCAAAACTTTTTATGTAAAATTATCAACGTCCGCAGGAACAACCATTTTTATTAGTTAAGTACCTGAAAACAAATATTACTCATGTAGGTAACATCAAACAATTTATAGTAGTAATACTATTATTAGATTGCGCACAGTTTACAAGAAGTCGTGTTATTCAGAGCACTGTATTGATAATTATGACGGTAGTCAATTTTTTTATAAAACCAAGTAATTACAGGCAATTACTTTACACACTCAAACTACTTTTTTTTTTTTTTTTTTTTTACGTGGGGAAATGCAATGGCGCATATCCCTCCGCGGGGGCGGGCGGAGGGATTATGTCGGACTCGCCGGGGTAAAATAAAGATGTTAAAAAAAAAAAGATAATGTACCTCCCGGAATACCGACTAAACCTACCACGGTGTTCCTCGACACAACCACTACCGACGGGGCCGCGCGAATCGCTTTCGCATGCGGTCCCGACCCCGCCGAGGTTACGGCCCGCCGTATGAAACGGCAGGCCACTACACGAAAGACCTACCCAAAATAGGCACTACACACTCAAACTACCTAGCACAACATACAAAGTGACACACACAACATTCCTTTAGAAGCTGTCGCTAAAGTTTAAATAATCTTTTTAGACCGACAAATGTATAATCTGCCTAAGAATTCAATTCCGAAACATTTTCATTCCAATTCTACGTTACCAGCCTTTTGGTCACGGAAGGAAAGTATCGAAATACCTATCTTTATACTAATTTGTTTTTATTACTTTAAACTAATACATCAAATCAACAAGCTTGGATCCACTGAAAGATAATAAAGATATCAAAATAATTTACAAGAAATAAATATATAACGAAATTGGTTGCGGTCGCGGAATATTCAAAATGTAGCGGTACGTAGATGCGTGTTGTTCGTTTGCCGATCGCCGTCAGAAAGGACGAATAAACGACGACGCATTAAAAATATTGCCGATTAAATACAAATATTTGGAAGTAGTAGTTTTATTGCAACCATCTAGTAAAAATCATGGTTTCGGAATGGAATTTTCCACTTTTACTAATATACGCCTCCACAAAGAAAATATATTCAAATATTTTATTCAACATTACAGAGTTTAAGTAATTGTGAAACAAATTGTACATAACTATTCTTTCTGAAAAACCATACACATTAATATATATAAATCAACAAGATACGTAAATATCATGTTATTTTATTGTAAGTGGTAGTGGGTCAGCGATAAATCGATACCTTTTCTACCAATATTATTTTAAATTAAGGTACTATAACTATCTTTTAAGTAACAATATTAAAGAATATTGTTAGAAATAGACCATAGATCTTAATTATTGATATTTATTTCCTTATACGTAGTAATTACTCTTTTAAAATCTGATCAAAGTTACACACACCCAAAACACGAATGTACACTTTTTGTGAAAATGACCCAAGTATGTCAGGCGGAGTGTAAGGTAAACAAAGAGGAATGCTCATTTTTGGCTAACGTGTAATTTTAGCCGCCCAAGATTACACGTATGATTCAAAAATATAATTATTATTAGAATTTCTAATAATTTTTCGTACTATTCATTTACCGAAAGAAGATAGCAAAATCTATATAATAAAAAACGTTTCGTAACGGAAATAAGTCTTGTTATAATCACCAGTATTGCCACGATATAATTTCAACGTTAAAGAGACTCTAATATTATTGAATAAAAATATTATATGTGATAAAGAAATAGCATAGTGGTATTATTATATGTTAATAAACCACAAATAATAAAGCAAATATATTATTTTATTTTATTACGTTAGTAATAAGCAAAATAATAATATCGATTAGATATTAAAAAAATAAAATAATATTTTATCACATACACACAACACCATCTAGCCTAAACTAAGCAGAACTTGTATTATGGGTACTAAAGAATGGATAAACATACATATACTTTTTTTTTTGTTAATACGTCCTTATTAAACATAGCAACACCCAGACCAAGACAAACATCCATGTTCATGCACACAAATGTTTGACTTGTGCGGGAATCGAACCCGCGACCTCAGGCATGGCAGTCGGTTATACTAACCACTACGCCATTGAGGCCGCCAATTTTGAGATATTGATATATGATTTTTTGTTTTTAACTTGCAACACCAAAACCAACTGTCATAAGCCATAACACAAATTTGCTTTCTTGCTTACTCGGTTTGCGTGATCGTGTTTCTGTCGTTGTGATTTTATTATTTTGTTTACAAACAAGCTTGATAAGTAATGCTCATTTCGTAGGGTAAATAATCCGCGCCCCCAACCGGAGCCCTATAATATCCGAGAAAAATTGACTATTATTTTTAAAATTTTATTAAGTCATATATTGATAAATAACTCAAAAATCTATGAAAATGGATTCAAATAAGAGGGCAAATCACTGTCCTTATCTAACAGTTTACAGAAAATATAATTTACTACGTAAAATATCAACTAACTGCCTATAAAATCAACAAAACAAAGGTCAGTGAATAATAAAAAGCCAAGTTATTTTTACATTGTATTAATTAATTAACTTTGTATACATGTTCAATGGCGTTAATAGCACTCATAAATTTGTCATTCTTCATTTTGTAGTTATTTCGTCTCCAAACGTACTCCACAATAAGGTCGATAAAATTTGCTGGATTGTTATAATTTTCTTTTCTGAAAAATCTTTTCACAGCTCTCCACTGGGACTCAATTCTTTATGTATGAGTCCCAGCTGAGGCCACAAAAGGGTTGTCTGGATCTGAGTGATTTATTTTCTTGTGGGTGTACCCATGTTCTGATAAACAATCATAAGCCCTCCAAAAGTCTGTATGTATTGTGGTGCCCACTTCCACATGTTTTTGGATTAAGGGCACAAAAACTTCAGTTGTGCGTTTATTATCAGGGCATACCTCTAATCCTAAATCCTCAGACCCATCTTCAATCATTCCAATCACCCAGTGGCCCTCAATATGCCGACCTGAAACAATAGAAAAAATGTTAATGATAATAAGTCTATATTATACAATATCTTGAGAATGCATTTTCTCCGGCACTGCAGGACGTGCAGCCTCTTCGCCCTAGCGTAACAAAGCACTGGCCCATGCGCCTACCTAAGCAGCCTCGGCTTGCGGCTTGCGTCCAAAGCTGCCTCCGAGCTCTAAAATCACTCTAGGGGTAGGGCAAAAAGTACCACGTGAAGTCGGGGTAAACTAATTCTGGTCTGTCACAGATTTTAATATTTATTATCTATATATATATATATATATTATTTTACCTTTATTGAATTTCCCTTTTCCGAATTTCGATTCGTCGATCTGTACTACTTTGCCAGGACCTCTTATCTTGCCTGAAGTATTTTGTTTTTCTATTGTGTGATTTACGATAGCTTCTCTACAGTAATTAAACCAATACCGGCAATAGTGGCTCGAGACAGGCAAGTACTTTTTCACTTCTTAAGGGATCCTCGTGTACTGTTTGCTCATAACTCCAGTTATGAGCATACGCATATATTAAATAAAACACATGTCTTATATATATTTTGATATTTTCTAAAAATGTATCCGTGTTTCTTTAGTCCCTTTTCTTGCAAGATTTTTTGTAACATACGCAGGATCCCACACTCATTAGTACCTGCTACTTTCATGCTAACTCTATGAGTTCTGCAAGTTTTTCCTTAGCCACTAAATTATGCTGTTCAGCAAAAGCCACACACTGGTCAATACTGCCTAATTCTTTATTTAAGCGAGTGAGCCCACTGGCAAAGTATTTCTTCTGACAGAAGCACCCGTTTGGCTACTGGACCTGGTGGATTTTCGTCAGCAGTGCGACGATAACCCGAAGAGGTTGAAGGCTCTTCATATCCAGCAACAGAGCCGCTTGCTAAAGCACTCGCCAGCTGCGTAGAGTCACCTGATCCACAAGGCTGCGTAGCGCCACGTGATCTCCTAAAATCCTCGCGCGACTCCTCGTCCATTTCAATCAATAGTCCGATATGGGTGGTAAAGTAAATTCGTTCGTGCAAGAATCGATGTCCAGTGTTAGCGCCAAAGTCGTACGTGCAAGCAGTCGTCGGAGTCCAATAAACAAAGCCAAGGTATTACGTTCGAGGAAGATGTCGTCGGAGTCAGAGTAAGAGAAGCCGGAGTCGTAAGGGAGCCACGAAGATATAAATATCACGCACGAACACATTCACAGACCACAGAGCGGAACGGAATCACGGAATGAATGTAAAGAAAACAACTTGACAAAATGGAGGCAATGCGTTTCGTATCCCATAAAAAAAAATAGAGGCTCATTTTTATCTTACAAAAATGTCAATTAAGCTCTGGAATTTTTTTTTGACGTTCATAAGTGTTACTTTGTAACTTAAATGAATATATGACTTTGACTTTGAATAAATATCTATAATAATAACTTTAATTTATAAATATTTTGACACTGAATGCATTCCTCCCTACTTCCCTAAGTAGAAAGGAACGTAATTCTGTGTCAATGACTTATTCGTAATCTCAAAAAACGCAATATGAATTTCTTATTTTTTTTAAATGAGTGTTCTCTGGCAAGAAAAAATTACTGCTTGTGGCTCAGAAAACTCTCTAGTATCACGTACTTCCCTTAGATTCTGCCCAACGAATAGGCACGTTTCTAAACCCAACCCTTTGATTTTTGTAACTCTTTAGCATATTATTTAAATAATTCAATTTGGGATTTCCTATGTACTTTCCTATGTTCGGTTTTCTACCCCTCTTTTTTATCGCTTCGCGTTTTGTAAAGTGGTGAAAATATGAAAATTAAATACAATGTCAAAAGTATAGTTTACCTACATTTTCCCAGTCGAACTTATAAATAATCACTATTGGTCTATGTTTAAAATAAAGACCAATATACTTTCTATGGAATAATTAACCCAGTCATTATCATTTTTACATCATTAAAGAGCTATTAATTTAAATCCCCATATCCATCGAAATAAACAACTTCACTAATGGGTCCTTGAAATCGCCAGTTTCATACTCCATTATTCAAATTGAATATAGTTACCTACCTACATTAAATAATTCTGCCGGTCTAGAACGGCTATTTGCTGTTTATCACTTTGATAAGGTTATATTACGCCAACATTGTCTTTGTTAGACATTTTTAAGTTTTACTGACGATAATTAATTAAGTATAAAGATATAATAAAATATGCTTAAATTAAAACCCAGTAATCAGCAATTTCCAATGACGATGAATCAGCAACATTAACATAGAAAAATACACGACATTTTATTCTTCAAATGAAATAGGCAATATTAAAATGATCTAAATACTTACTCCGATATCACAAAACGGAAACACAAATAATAATAATATTTACTTACTGCACTGTTAAATTATTGCACCACACAAAACACTATTGCTTCCGACAGTTCAAGCAACAAATATTAACTTAGTCGCTTAAAAATAGCTTGTATGAGGTACATACTAATCAGTCCAAAAAGTAACAAAATCATATCTAACCTACCCGCGTAAGTCCCGTTCCTGTGGGAATATCGGGATAAAAAGCAGCTTGAGTAGCCTATGTGTGAATCCAGGTCTCCAGCTATCTAAATACCAAGTTTCATCGCAATTGGTCCAGTAGTTTTTGCGTAAAAGAGTAACAAACATCTACCGTACAAAAACTTCTATAAAAAATAAAAACCATTTTTCTCTTAAACTATGGCATTTAGAATAACGGACGATATGTTATATTTTAATAAAAAAATATCTTATTCTAATTTGAGTTAATCTATGAGGTTGGGCTTAGTCAATAAGCCGAAAATATTGGGCTCTCAGGTGAGATGTTTCAGTAAAATTTGACTTTCATTTACTTTTTAATAATGGTTTTTTGTGTCATTATTTCCTTTTAAAACTAATTCACAGTGTTATCTAAGTACAATGTATTACAGGCGTATTTTTGTATTCCTTCCGTTATATACATGTTTTGCAGATTCCTCAGTAAAGACATTAATGATTTGAGGGACCTAAATATACCGCCATAAATCTGTAGTCATATTCTACACATATGGGAAGGATTTCTCATTACGTTTACCAGCAGTCAGTTATGTTATGAAATTCTTTATAGCAGCCCGGCAGTTAGCGTGGTTCTTGCAGCGAAGCCAGTAAAGGCGATAGTTTTGCGCACGAATTCTCTCCGATCGAGACGTATTGTCATTTATGCGCCCGGTAATTTCTCTTGTGCACATGTGGTTTCCGGTAAGATTACCCGATTGACCCAGTTTGGATGATGAAATATACGAGACTCCATCGTCGCCAAAAAGATAGAGAAAGAGATAAGGTAAAGACAAGATAGTTCATTTTCCAGGTGTATTATTCACCCACTTTTCGTCGACTTTGTTTACAGGTCCTAAGTAATAGAGGGCTTATAGCTTAGATTACCAGACCCCACGTTGCTAAAAATTCATCATCACTTCCCAACCCAGGTATAGAACCCAAAACATTATAAGCAGGCCTTAAGTGTAAGCGCAAAGTTATGCCACCAACCTGGGACCGACGAGACAGGTCACCCTATTTTTGGCTGAACTTCTGATTATTCTTTACAAAATTCCAAAAATAGTGATTGAATAACGAAGCGATACTTTCCAGTGAGAAGTGGGATTTTCGGTGAATGCAGTAAAAAGCCAACAATGTTGAAGTAGAAAATTTATTTATTTAATCCATACAATACAATATATTTCATCCACAAAAGCAGTTTCATCAGAAATGCACAAAAGAGATTCAAAATACAATAAACAGACATTTGCTCCCGATATTTACTATTTACAGACAAAGTGATACATTTACAGAATCACGTATTTTCATATAGAAATGCATAAATATAAAATTTTATAACACTTTAATAATTATAATTTGTAAAATGGACGTAATTAAAGTTTATTATATAACGCCGATTTATGAAAATACTTTTATATAATTTCTATTGTTTATCAACATTACAAACAGTCGCTTATCTAACTTAACAATACCTAAAATTTATATTTTAAAATGGTGCAACAGAAGAGACAGAACTTTAACTAAATATAATGGTAAGGTACCGCGCGTCGCATTTACGAGCTATCAACGTCGTTGACACCTGTAGATGTACTATAAAACAAAAGTACCGTCTTAAACATGATCAATTTAACTGGAAAAGTTCATTTTAAACAATGTAAAATACTAACTAGACAAAGACTAATGCCTAAAGTCAAAGATTAAATATATGTCAGACGCTGTCTTCTCGTTTTAAACAAATATAACGTGTCCTAGGCTGTATTTTTGAAGGTGGGCTTGCGCTAGACCGAGCTATCCTTAACCTAACTTGTACATAAGTAACTTATGTTTTTGTATCTGTCGTTGATTTTTATTGTTCTTATTCGAATGGTTTCGTGTGATGTCTTCGTTTTAGGCATAGCTGAAATTGATTAATACCTGAAATTAGTACATGAAAAATTTTAACAAGTTATTCAAAATACAACATATCTAATGGAAATAAAAGAACACTGGTACCATGGAATGTTTTAAACACAAAATTATAATACAAACATAAAATACCTTTTTAAACATAAAATTACTTTGTATTAAGTTAAGCCCGTGCTAATCACAAATAATTAGTAAAATCATCATAAAATTTACAAAAACTAAATATGTTTCTATAATCTTTTTAAATTAACCAAATCGATGCGCAACATTTAAGTGCTTTTCAATGGCAATATTGTTTTGAAGTGCAAAGTGATTACCATAAACAAAATTAAGATGACAAATGTTTTAATTAATATTATTAGTTATTGCATAGATTAATTTTACCTTTACTGTACATAAACTGTATAAAAAGGTAATGAATGTTTTGGCCCAAAACTATAACTGATATAGCACTCAAGTTAAACACATTTTACATAATTATAAACTAGGTATATGTCAAATATTTTTTTTATTGACAAGTTCTTTTAATTTGCAGCAGGAAATAACAAAACAAGAAAACTTAAACAAAATCATAAAATAGCACAAAAAGTAAATACAATAAGCAACTACAAACATGCATATTAGTAATATTATTTACAAAAACTGTGACTCACCTATATCGCACATGCTTTGCCAAACATTTCCAATAATATATATTCATTTGTGCAATATTTGAAGCGTTGCTTTAAAATTTATCTTTGCGAAAATAACTGTGGTACTTAGTCACTGGTATACAAATTAAATATATCATTATATTGATAATGAGATACCCTTTGTTCACGCATATGAAAACGTTAAAACATCCAATACCTAGGATAGGTACAACACAGTATACCGACATCGAATATTGTAACTTGTTCAAGAGACTAAACCACAGTTATTCAAGCAAAGTAATATAACTTAAAAGTAAAGGTGTTAGAAAGTAAAAACACAAAAATTATTACACACATTCTTTATTAATTACAAAATTCTATCAAATCAATCAGTGCAAGGCACCCCGTTTACTTTAAAATTCCTTCGCCTCTATGTATGAACAGAATCGACCAAGTGCTGCAATGAGCAGGTTATTATTTTTATCATTTGGCACAAACAATATGTCGAATGTTCTTTGTAACATTTATAATGTGGCCAACTCGCTCGTATATATCTTATAAAAATCTATTTAAGACATCAATTTTATCATTATATAATCAAAATTAAATGAATACGAAAATAAATTACAGTCGTATATTTTCGAAATTCTTTTTACTTAGGTACCTAAAATTTCTAAACACGTTATTTTCGTACAATATCACAATAGCAAGGTTCTAAATGTCCATAAATATAAAAATAAGTAGAGATTCTTAAATCGAAGCTATAAATAATATTACTTTTTATTAATATCTAGAAGAGACTCTAAAATCGACTGATTAAAGACCTAGTAATATAAACGCCATTACTTGTGATACTGACTCTCTTTTTGTTAATGTAAAAAGCTTATGATCTGCCTGATAGTAATGGGTTACCGTAGTTTATGCAAGTTTTCAATACTATATTGTGATTTAACTGTTGACCACTGACTTTTAGCAAAATTTATAGATTGCAAATATTCAAGATTGGATATTTAGGTCCTGATTAAAAAAAAATACATAAGTACTTATGCAAATTTATTTTAGATTTTCAATCGTCAGATAACTTTTATCTTAAGAATAAATATGGCGGTAGACATATTTTCTATACAAAAGCTGTCAAAACGTCAAACATATTCTCCAGATAAAAGTTATCTGACGATTGAAAAATCGACCCTAAAGCAAATATAGTAGGTTTGTTAAAAATCTTAATAAGCTTTAATCAAGTCCAAAATTTAATTGAGAAGCTTATTATATACATATAAACCTCTTTAATTACTAACACTGAAAAATTATAATAATATATTAGATTGTAATTAATCTTTTAAATTACACTAGAATAAATTAATGCATTAGTAGTGACAGTGTTGTAACTATACTTTTAAAATCAGACTTGTTTCTCTGATTGAACATTTAAATGTATGTAGGCTGTACCACAAAATATATGGCGTATATCACTATGCCTTTTACCCGTCAAATATTACTGTAATGAATTATGAGAATAATATTAATTCGTGAATATATAATGCCCATAAAATATTAAAACATTGCGCTCCAAAAACCTTACTAATTTACGAACCATGTACGTTCGTTTAAGGACAATAATTATATAAAAGATTAATGACAGTTTAACGAATATTTGTACGCATTAGATGTGTACATATTTCAACATTTAGATTTTATTATATTACCGCCCATATTTTAAGTAGAAGCCAGTTATTAACCATAGGAATGCACATCGAAACGCTTAATGTTAATAGGCATGACAATGTTAGTGAAGCGTTATTCGCAATAAGCATTTTAATTTTAAATACACATACATTTGTAAAGCCGAAAGCTTGTTTATATTTTTTATATATTTTGTCAAAATTACACATTTGAATATAAATTCTAAGAGGTCATTTTTAAAAAGTTTGCCTCTGCCAAGGTAAGGCTCGTCCTTTATTCAGTTCCGGAAGAACTGGGGCATAGTCAACCGCGTTAGACCAGTGCAGGTTTAACGCGTATTCAAAAAGAATGATAGCAAATGATTCATTATGAGAGATTATTTTGTCGCTGATGATTTTTATGTGTGTTAATAATGTTACTTTTATGTATATGTATTATGTATACGTATGATATTAATGGCACAAACATTTTATCGAAATTATATACATATTTTAATTAAATAACACAACATTTGTTATTCTAAAAGAAGACAGAATTGTTTCACGTTACGTAAATATTCCAGATCGAAATGACTTGTTTTTCATTGAGGACATAAGATTTAAAAAGAGTTTTATTTTGTTAATTTGTCTATACTAAATAAAGCTTTGTATATTTTCAAGTATAGATCACGATGGGAATAAAATAACTATATTTTATTTAAGTTTTAAATTTCTGCCGTAGTTATAACAAAAATATACTTATGCCATTCTTTTAAGAAAACATTAGTGGTCGTGCAAAGTCCTAGAGAAATATTTTACCTAAAACTATTATTTTTAAAATCCAATACCGTTCTGCCACCAGTCATAATGAACCGTTTGATCATGATGCTTCAATGTGAGCATAGCATTGCGTGATCCCCGAAATTATTCTAACATTATGAGCGAATGAGTAATTTTGACAAAATTATCGTACCTAATTCAGTACGTTTTCGATCTTATCGTGAACGTCACTTGATACAATCAAGCAATAAATATTATATTAATAAAATGTTTATAAAAAACACCAAAGTTAGTCAAAGTGTTGTATGCTACCTTACTGCGTTGCATATCGTTAATATTTTTACACATTTAAGATTAATTTTAATGTGAAAATAAAATGATGTAAATATTTTGTCAACTATATTTTGATGATATATAGACAACAAAATGTTAGACGCTAAAAGTAGCATTTGTGCTCGTTATTTCTTAGGCGAATGCTACACGCTCAAAAGCATTACGTATAAATTATCATGATATTTATCACGATCTATAGTGATTAATTGAGACTAAATAAAGGTAAATCTTTAGTTTTGTATGTGATATTTGCTCAATAAAAATCGCCGTCCAGGATCATGATCTAAATCCATACTAACAATCACTCACAATATAAATTTGAAAGTAATTGTATATAAAACAATCACAATTAAACCGCTAAACGGGTTTTGACGAAATTTGACAAGTTAATAGATCATGACCTGGATTATAATATAAAATACCTTGATACCCGGTAAATTATTTAGTTATTTTGAATATTCATTGAATATATATACTGTTACCTGTAGAGCTTCACAAAGGAACGACTTCAATTCACGCTGGCGTCGAGCAGTATTCTGAGTACTGTGATGCCACTAGATGGCGTTACAATATATTTATGCGATAGTCTACATGCGTCCGGGCAGTGCGCACTGCGCAGCCTTTAAGCTAGCATAAGATAAACATTGAGCGCCAGCATTCGCCATAGAAAAAAAAATCAAGTCAGTCAGCCATGCAGTGTACAATCCGCTCACAAATTAGTCAACAAAGAGAACCAAAAAATAATTGTGTTCATAGGTACCAGTTTTAATGTACAAAATATTAGTAGCGAGACCTTCTGTCCATATTTCTTATGGAATTTGCGAGACACAGCGCGAACAGAGCGCCGACCACCTGAAACAGTGAACAACAAAATATTTTATACTTTTTCGTTAGTTACCAAGGATAATCTAGAATAAGGAAACGGACTCAGGATAATGTCTGTGTCGCGGGGGAAATTCTCAACATTCATACAATGGAAACAAACAATTACAGATTGTAGATGTCACATGTAATTAATATAAGATTGTATTGGCCACAAATATTGTTGACTCCATGCTTTTTAAGAGAATTTCCTTGTCCTACCCAAAAATTAAACGGACATCATGCCGGGTTCAAACCTCCTAGTATTCACCACTAGACTAACTACGAGTATGATTACCTTTGATATTTACATACAAGTTTAATTACCATTAACACATTGAAAGCCATGACGGTCATAAATGACCACGAACAATACATTTTCTATTGTGTCTGCTACATGAAATTCAAGGTGTTACTCATCACGCAATAACTACAATATAAAAAAAAACTACGAGAAGTGGTCTAGTGATCGTGGTGGCATTTGAATTATAATAAAAGCCCTGTATATGAGGGTTAAGCAATAGACCATGACGCTGAAAATTATGGAGAACTCGGAACAGAGTGCCTCAGAATGCTTTTTATAAATTTCTATTTAATACACACATCATTTTGAAAAGTCTGTGTTGTATGCCGTGGTTTCTAACTTAATACTTGCAGTCCAACTGTCTGCCAATAGCCAATCGCTGTAAGATTTTTACAGCGATTGGCTAGTGGCAGATAGTTAATAATATTTGTTCCGTACCTCAATACAAGCGATACCAATAGCTGCGCCTGCAATAGGCTTGTTCCATTTCTCGTACATGCTCGAGATCGTAGCTGCGCAGCCAGGGTTAGCGTTAACGATGGTGCACCTGCCTCCGATGATGTTGCTGATGGTGCTGCCAGACTTGCAGCAAGAGTCGGGAAGCGGTTGGGTGATGCTGTAGTCCTGAGGACCGTTCTTACCGCAGCAGGTGAACTGGAAATAATGGTGGAATATTAGAATTTTTATAGAAGCGGAGGTAGAACGGTGGATAAATCATTGGACTTGTAATTGAGAGTTCGTGCGTCCTAACCTTATAGGTGGCAATGATTTGCTTTAAAGTAAGAAGTTAACGTTGCTTATATGAAATGGACGGATTGATGAGGGTTGGAAAAGAAAAGGATCGGATGATTGGGACCTCGACTGTCTAGGATTACTTGTTTTATATTTTAATATAATATCAGTCCAGTTTATAAACTGATCTACCCCTGGGCACGGGCCTCTTGTCAGTGTAAGAAAGACTAGGCCATAGTCCACCACGCTAGCCCAGTACAGATTGGCAGACATCGCATATGTTCGAGAACGTTATGTACAACTTCCAGACTTGCAGTTTTCCTCACGACCTTTTCCTTTGCTGTTAAAGCGAACGATGATTATTTTCCGGCACATAATTCAAAATAACAGAGGAGTACCTTGGGTTAATTTAAATAAACTAGTCTATATAGTTTTGATTTTGTACATAATACCTATAAATAGTTCCTATAAAGTTTACACAAATTAATACAAAATTCCTTATGTTAAAGGCTAAACAATAGAAGTAGCATTAAATATTAATAAGGCATAAACCACAAAATATGTCATATTATCACCGGTTGACTCAAATGTTATACATTGAAATGGAGCTACTTTAAATACGGATTTTATCACGGAAAAACACTGAGATAATAATGAAACTATTAAACACAAAATGTGATTTATTTAAATATGACATAAATGGTCGCAGTACTAATGTTAGATTGGTATTTGCCCACATATTATTTCCTTATTTATCCACGAGTATAATTAATTAGCTTGAACGTAATTTGTTAAATTAATTTATATAATATTAATTTATATTGTTGTTTTCAAACGCCTATTTAATATAATAAATAAAGACTATAGCCAAAATCGTTCTTATAGTGTTTATTAAAGATATATTGAAAGCGGTTAGTTACGGAGGAAGACACAGGGGAACACGAGATAATAATTTCAGAGTTACTTTCAGGACGAGCTGTAGTTATCTCTTTTGTAGATATTACGTTCAGGCCTAGTGGGACAGCAATAGATCTTTTAAAATATTTTTGTGAAATGTTTTGATGCTTGCATTTTCTCTTAAGATGCTCGCCCTTCGAAGGAGAAGGCAGATCTCTAGATATGTTTAGGTATAGTCCCCACGCATTACGTAAACCTATTTATAACCGGACTTTTTATCTAACACCTTTTCGACTCGATAATTAACCCAGAACTTTACACCACTGGATCAGTCTGTTCTTTTTTCTTTTCTTAAGACAGCTCCCGTACTAGAATTAACCCCTGTGTCACGTGGGTCTTTACATATATTATCTACAAACAACGGATACAAAGAATGTCCAGACTCGGAACTAGTATTTGTAGATAAGATTTTTTTTTATCCCGTGTGGAGATGGAATCCACAACACTCAGCACAATGCCAGTTGCGCGACGGCTCCTTAAACCATTACGATATAAAGACATCGATGGTGGTGAGATAACTTACCTGTTGCTGAAGGCTGTTGATGACAGATTCAGTGGCTTTGTCTACGTCCGAGCTGGACCTCTTGTCGAACAGCGAGTTGACAGACTTCACCATACCCTCCTTGATAGTGTCGCCGTATGCGAAGAGTAGGACGCCAATAACCACTTGCACGATGATGATCACCAACAAGAAGATTGCGTACTGAAATATCATAAAAAGATTGGGTTTATTTACATACAAAAAGGTAAAAATAACAACTAAGTTTTGACGTTCATATGTGTTACTTTGCGATCTTAGTCAATAAATGACTTTTGACTTGTTTGTTTACGAGTACACAAGTGTCTGCCAGCGGTTTTGCCCGTATAGATTGCATGACAAGGCATATCAGGATATAAAGTAGCTGTGTTTATCCTGGATTTGGGTATTAGTGCGCTACGTTCCATCATACGACTTAAGCATAATGTAGTAAAAAATAGCAAAATCTCAGACTTTTATCTCTCAGATCACCGAACAATTCCTAAGAAAAAATTAGTAACATAGGCCTATGAATTGAATTCAGACTATTGATGACATCCATACTGCAATTATTTTGGTTAAGTAAGTTCAGAGGGCATCTACAACTAGCAATCGTGAGGTGCCAGTTTTGACTCTCAAGATGGGATTATTCTACTGAGATAATCTGTATGTTGCACCCTGCTTTATTAATAGCAATAGGTTCAACCTTTATGACATAGGGCAAATATAGATATCAAAATATAGGTGTACTACACCGCTAAAGTAGATAATGTCTTCATAGACATTATCTACTTTAGCGGTGTAGTACACTATGTATGCTACAGAAAATTACCTCACAGAAACTACCAGTAATTGAACCTGGGACGTCATAATTACCAATATGCAAGAGCAACCGAAGAACAAGGCATCTATCGAACGTTTTATTATTGCGTAAGTGAGCCGGATGTTGGGTTTACATACACTGCGTGTTTCGAAGAATCGTGTTCTTTCAATACTGTTATGATGAAGCGATGTATATGGTATTTATCAATCGATTGGAAATATTTTGTGTGAGTGGGTTTTTGATACAGACAACCATAATGTTATTAAAAATTTCAAGTTTTGCAACTGGCTGTTAGGCATATACTTCTGCAGAGAGATAAGATCTGGTATGTTTAAAAGGGATGGAGTAATTAGGGTTTTTGATCTATTTTCAGTTAAAAAGTAACAAGATTATGCGATTAAGTGGCAGATCGCGTCGTGACTAAGTTGCCAGTTTCAAATTTGAAGATCGAGTGAGCCCGCTCGATCGGGAAAGGACAAACTTAGTATAGCAACCAGGCTATAGTGGAAAAACATGATATCTAACTTTTGCTGTTACAGCCACATTTCGCTAGCTAGGGTTATAGGCCGCTCTATATCGGGATGAATCTATTGCTGTTTATGAGGACAATTCCAGAGTCGGTATTGCTACTGAGAATTTTTAATGGAAAATCCAAAAACATATCGCCTGACGCGGGAATCAAACCAGAGACCCTATTCACAGCAGTCGCATACACTGCGCCTCCGAAACAGTTGACGTAGCAACGATAATCATCCTACAAACTTTTTGATTAATTGGAGGTTGAAGTTGATGAAAGTACTACGCTGCGTTCTTTGACAATGTCAAGCTGACCATTCTATTGAAATAATGACAATTGTTACTTACTGTGACAACCATGCAGTGGCTTTCCCGTATCGCTCCGCAGCAACCGAAGAACGCTATCACAAACATGACAGCGCCGATAATGATGAATATCCATGGTGCGACAGTTATGTGTGTCTTCAGCTCGTCCTTAATGGGGCTCCAGTTCAACTGGAAGGCTACGCCAATGCCTATCATGGCTAGGCCCAATAGCTGTGGACAAATAAACAATTATAAATATAAAAGTTATCATTAATTACAAAGTTATTATACAAAAGAGAATTTAGGTATATGTTTTAAACGTTTTGGTAGAACAGGCTGTATGGCATTGAACTTTAGCATGAGTAAAACTTTTGTGCAAATCCTAACTAACATTATAAATACAAAAGTGAGTTTCTTTTTTTGTACCCTTTTACGCTTTAACTTCCCGACCGATCATCATGAAATTTCGCATAGGTACACGTTATCAGGGTTACAGAATAAGACATAGCGTACCTCTTATCTAGAAAAAAGTATTGTTCGCGAAGGTTATAAATTTATTGACAAAACCTAGATTAATGCAAACGAAACTGCATGCAAAATCTAGTTAAAAATACTTTGACTCATAGATTGCGATCGCACAAAAACGATTCCGTTCAACCTTTTTTTCAAAATTGACACTGTGTCTTAAATGGAATGTGGTTTCCTTTTAAGTGAACATATAGGTGACCTTCACGCGTATGTTATATAAAGTTTATAAACTTATATATAGCATCAATTAACAACACTTAATTAGATTAATATCGATGAGTTACGTTAGTTATAGGTATGTTGACTCTTTTTTGTATCGTCCCACAGTTTGTATCATGTCATGTTTAACTTTGAAATATTATGTAAATTTCACAAAAACTAGGCAAACTACTCACGAGAGACATTTTGTTTACAAGATGTCAGAATTAACCAACGCTATTGCGATTTACGCAATTGTTTTTAATGGATTGCGTCAATAGAATACGCAAGTTAAATTAATCAAAAAATAAATTAAAAAGCAGTCAATTAAAAGCGGAAAACCATTTACGAACGAACAATCGATGGTGGTTAAGTCATATTTGTTGCGTAGTTGGTGACTCAATAATCGGAATTGGTAGGCTATCTAAAAATCTAATCAATGAGGTCATGGTCAGAATTAATAAGGCTGACACCTAAATATCTGTGCCTAAAAAGAAGCAGGGCAAAAATGGGTTGTTAAAATGGCGGCAAATTGACAACTGTTTCTGATATGGAAAATTAATGATGCATTTAAATATTGGTAATATGAATTTAATAGCATCATGATAAATTATATACATAATATAAATATTGGTTGTCTAGTATTTATAGTAAGTCGCATAAGCTTGACGGCAACTTTTATCACCACACGTTATTGAGATGCAGTATGTCGCTACTATGTCACACACAGTCTAACTTAATCTAATATATATCGTTTTTCTAGACATTTTAGTCTTTATAAATAAAATTTGGAAGTAGTAGTAGCTAACAATAAAATTCGGTAAACATTATTATTCTTCAGTTTTTTTTTAAATTGCATCATATAAGCAGTTAGTATCACGCTCTGTTTATTTTTGTTGTTGTTAATGTTTTGGTTCTATTTTTAAACTACATAGACAAGTTAATAATATTAAAGTAATATAATGGTAATTCGTAGACTGACTGGTCTAGGACCAAAATAATCATTTTGATAGACATTCTCATTATACTGCCACTTTATTAACCTGAATACTTTGATCAATAAACCTTGAAAAAGAAACAGCTATCGGTAATTTCGACAAACATCCATTTGTAAATTATTTTATTGTAAGTTTAATAATAATCCTGTAATAGAATAATATATATTGTTATCATTCGAAATGTGTATAGTAATAATCAGTGTGTCTATTGTAAATATAATAAAACAGAAATAAAAATGAAAAATAAGACTAAAACCAAAATCCTCTAATAGGGGTGATAGTATTCCTTCGCATCACAGTCGACTGGTAGGCGGTAGTGTGCCTAGAAGACTGGCAGCAATGCCACATTGAATGGCAATATTTATAATATAATAATAGAATATTTATATTAGAAATGATTGTAACGTTTGTTTTTCTAACGTATAACGTGTGTTCGTCGGTGAAATTTAATAGAAATAAGTAATTGACACGTGCGTGGGCCAAAATTAGCCGCGAGCTCACTGACCACGTATACCACCGGTCGCCATTGCGTTCGCTACTTTATTTTTGTATTGAAAACAACAACGCGATTTAACCATGAGATCATTTTATTTATCACCGCTTTTGTGTTAGTTCTAAGTAATTTATCGAATTAAAAACGTTAGTAATGAGTTTAATTACTAGTAGAAGTAGTTACTGGCACATTAGTCAAATTTTCTAAAGAAAAATAATTGTAACTTTTTTTCGGTTGCAAACCTAGTTTCAATTTCTTGTGCAATTGGAACATGAGATTACGCCTATGCTTACGCTTGGCTCAGCTATGGCATTATCCTATGGGGAAACAGCACAGAGGCGCCATCACTTTTTACCCTTCAAAAGAAACTTATACGAATACTTGTACACATAGAAGATACTGATAGCTGTAAGCCACACTTTATAGAACACAAAATATTAACGCTACCTAGCCTATACATTTTAGAAATATGTAAGTTTGTTAGAAGTCACCAAAGTTTCTATACAACACGAGAAGACAAAAACCAGAGACTACGACATAAAAATAGATTAAACCTCCCAAGCTCCCGTCTTAAAATGCACTCATCTAGTCCACATGTCATGTCAATAAAAATATATAATAACGTACCGCCGCAAATAAAAAATGAAATTAAAGACAGTATATTTATAAAAAAATTAAAACACTTTCTATTAACTAAATGTTACTACCATATAAATGAATACCTAAATGATAAATGTATATGAAACATAATAAATGGAATTTTAAATAATTACTTATAATAATATTCCTAATAATAACATAAATACAAATAAATACATAATATATAAACAAACATGACATACATTTATAATAATAATATCTGGGACATTTAATTCCTTTTCTTTTTTTTTACAAACTTTGATAATAATGATAATCTACAATAATATATAATTAATAAAAATATTAAAACATATAAATAAAATAATATAATATTAATTATATAATAGAATACCATATAATAAAAATAATTATAGTAATATATCTATCTAACTATAGTAAGCGCACCTTAATAAAATTACCTATATATTATAATAGTCAATAAATATCAATCATAAGTAAAATAGTTAAATAATAAAATATGTAAAACTTCCTCCTCTCTCCTACACCTTGCCGTGCCGACAAGGCCCACACATGTTTCTTATATTATACCATTGTAACATCTATTTAACTTGTGGAGTGCAATAAATGTATTGAGTATTGAGTATTGAGATAACGCCAGTGTAAACCGTCATGACATAAAAAGGCATGTAGTGTGTAGTGAAGAGTAAATACAGATTATACCTAACGATAGTCTCACATTTCATCACGTTGGCTTTTGGGTGTATTCTAATACAATTAGTACACAAATCAAATCGAACAATTATTATCATCGGTTTGGGCTTACGACAGCTGCGAGTTATTTCCTACGCAGTGACGTCACTGTGTTGACCCCTTTTGCTCCGTATCTCCCTACAACGCTTATACAAAACAGGCTGAAGACGCAACAAGAATCTGTTTCCGAACGCGCTTATAACACACACACACACATTGAGAGACATATTTGAATATAGAACGCATTAATAATAATAAAGTATCAGAATATACACAGAAATTGACTCAATTCGTATAATCTCTACATAGTTACCTACATCCGTATTGTTTTTTTAGGAATGTGTATCACATTTTAAAATAAGAATGCCATTGTTGTTCTGAATTAAAATAGCTGTCTGGTAACCGACTGGTAATTGCAATGTCTTAAACCTTAGACTTAAAACGTTTTTTTGCATTGAGGCGTGATATTACAAATCAACGAGAATGAACTAAAATCCTGCCTTTTGGATAGAACATTTATCTTTTTTAACACAATGCCCATATATTCCTTAGTATCACAACTGTCTATCCGACGAACTGCTTTTAAATAGGAAAAACTCAATACTGTAGACCGAGGTAACACCCACGTTTCGTCATATATGATGTTTAGGTCCTTCATAATAGAAAACGAATACATTGCCGCCCACTAGACAAAAGCGAAAGCTTTGATTGTAACACCATTAGATCGACAATTTATGATATAGCTTTTTTATACCGCCTATCAATATTTACCTATCCGACTACCGTAAATATTGACTGTTTAAACGTGTTCTATTAATAAATCTTGGGAGTAACTTTTTAATTTATAAACGGGCAGATTACAAATATCTGTGAATGTAATACTAACGTTTCTATCCGATTCTAGTGAAAGTGTTTGTGAGTTTCTATTAGAAAAGTAGTTGTTATTATAGCCTCGGTTGGAGTTGGAACTGTGCCCAATTATATGTGAGGGGCTCGCCCCGGGATCACATTCACATTCACACTACATCATATTCCAAATTTCTTCATGAATGACGTGTATATGAAATATAGTAGGACTTCTTATAACAAACTATGAAATATCTCCAGATTTATTGGAACAGTGACGACAGTTTAATATTCCTGAAGACTGTATTACTATATTGTTATCTATTGCAGCTGGTCGTGGAGAAGGCTATCCTGTACAAACATTCATGCACCAGAAGAGGCAAAAGAAATAAGGTTAATATGCAACCTACACGGATATTAAAAAGAATAATATCTTCTATTTGGCCTGTGTCACTGTTAATCAATTTAGTATTAACCAGATTAACAAATAGATTTGATATATAGACACAAGAAAAAAACATTTTCTGGTAAGCTTGTGTTTAAATCATTACTATTGTTAACTATAATTATGAATATTCGTTGTATCTGTTTAGCTCTTATGAAAATAAACGTGACTGATGTGTAAAGTTCGTAGTAAGTTTCACACTAGTATAAGTCTCTTCCACGGTAGAGACGAGTTATGTATCATGAAGGACTTCAGAGAAGGCACTATGCACGATCGTTTGTCCAGATTCGGATCTCTATGAATAACATATTACTTCACTATCCCATATGGGCATCGGTTCAACGAATTTGAAGTGATGAGATGATGACTAATTAACACTATACTTGCAATCAAAGATAATCTTTAAGGTTATGCGGCATGAAAGTGGATATAGTGACAAGTATAGAAAAGGGTATGTTAAGCTGGTTTGTGTATGTAGAACGAATGGACGAGAAAAGACTGACTAAGAAAGTTTATAAGGCTAGTGTGAATGGAAAAGTTGCAAGCGAAAGACCTAGGCTAACGTTGCTCGATCAGATCGGAGGCGTTCTCGCCAAAGGACAGGTTAAGAGCACCTTAAACCGACAAGCGTGTAAGAGGAATATGATGGAAGTGAATGAAGCCAGAGAAGTGTGTCAGGATCGTAGCAAATGGAAATCCGTAGTCTCTGCCTACCCCTCTGGGAAACAGGCGTAAATCTATGTATGTATGTTTCTCCAAGATCATTTCAAGGACTTAAAATGTCGGAGACAAAAAGGCGGTAAAAAAGAGAAAATAATAATTATGTAGCACAGCGTACTCGCAAGTTCGCCAATCTATTTGGAAAACAATGCACATATTTGTTGAAACATTTCGGCCAAGTACGAGTGAACATGATCAGAATTTTACCATACGCAGTGAAACTATAACAAGGTGTCTGCTTGCTACGTGTTCTTAATACCACTTTTTGCATATTGAAATGTATACTTTGTGGGTCTCCAAAATTCTTCAAAATAACATTATGTTATTAAAAAACAGATTAGAGGCTTATCAACAACGAATGTAAATAAATTATATAATAAGTACTTAATATTAACCATTCATATGGCAACTGATCGACTAGATTTACGAGAGATCGTTACTTGTTAGTTGAGTTGTTGATAATCCATTGTTGTGCACACAAATTTGCCGCAATCCGTCTATCTGTCCGACCATTATAGGACTTAATCTTCTAGCTTAACATAGCCTAAAATCATAGCGAAATGTAGTTTTCATATATCTTCGCCTACTCTTTAGGAGATAATTGATATATTTGATGTGATACTACTATGTTTGTACAATGATATATATATATATATATATATATAAGTATCTACAGGTGTTTTACAATAATAATGGCAACCCACCAAACCATACATACGCATAGACACACAATTCGAATTTTGAATTTCAATACTAACGTTATGCAATTCAGTGACGTAACATGTACCTTAACATAATTCACTGCGCGCTGGAGTGTGTATCGTGATTATTCACATTTTGACCTCTAGTTATCAATTGTTTAATATTCACATAACGTGAGTCTTCGTACCTACTCATTTTATGTAGCCTTATTTACACTTACGCTTTTGCATTTACTAAGACCAACGTTTGAATAAGCATCCTTGGACGGTTTAAAACATAGAACATTATACGTTACTGTCTATAAAAATCTATTGTGTCTAGCCACCGGTGTGCCACTGCGACTCAATAGGTTAAAGTTCCGTACTACTATTAATGTTTTGTGATTTAAGCAATGACTCAAGGTTACGTAGTAGAACAGACAAGTTTAATGGATTCAATACAAGTTTTAAAATAATGTATATGCAGAGAACATTTATTAACAGACGAGAGTTAGATTCACGCAACAATTATAATAGATGTAACTTATAATGAACTTATAGCATCGTATATTATTTTCTGCAAAGACGTTACAAAATATCTCTAATTTTAATACATAACATTCATTATTTGTTATTAGTGTTATTACAGATAACAAAAACATATAATACTAAGGGCTTGCCCTACCACCTCCAAATAGCATTTTATCAATCTCTATAAGATACAAGTCTCGCCATCTATCTTCTTTGACCTAACAAGAATGAGACAGCATGCGATTTATCTTTTGGATAACTTTTACTTGTTAGTTGTAGGGATGGCCATAAATATTTAAATATTTGCGAACAAATGTCAGGAGGTCACAGTGTTTGCATAGAAATCTTATCATTATAATTATTGTGATACTTTGTTAAGATGTTTGTGTAAACCTTTCTGGATATGAATGAAACATTGATAGACCATGAATTGACATATTGATAGACCATGTCCTGTTTAACACATACATACATACATAGATTCACGCCAGTTTCCCAGAGGGGTAGGCAGAGACTACGGATTTCCATTTGCTACGATCATGACACACTTCTCTGGCTTCATTCACTTTCATCACATTCCTCATACACGCTGGCCAGTTTAAGGTGCTCTTAACCTGGCCTTTGTCCATGATACTTTTATCCCGGTATGCATAAATGTCCTTGGGACTCACGTTTGCGAAGCACGGACAGAAACTAGTTAGGTACGAGTAAAGTAACGAATAGGACAAATTGTTGCAATTACTTAATAATAGATAATCTATTAGTTTGATTCGAATGATCGTCGGCAAAATAATAAGGATAATCATTCGATACAAATTAATCGCCTCCGTCCAGTAGGATCCCCTGCTTCGATCCCCTGGGGGATATGTGTGGATTTTTTGTCCACATAGATCACTTTATCGAGTGTGATCCCCTGGTGGATCTATATGGATCCCACTATCCATTAGAACCCCTGGGGTATTAATATAAGATTTTCTTTTTAATTGTTATCTTGCGTCCAATTAATTTACCTATTTCAATGTATACAGTAAAAAAGCTGTTTCAATTTGTTTACTGACCTAAAGGACAAGCATATTAACCAAAAAATAAGAACATTAATATCCTACAATATACAAAAGGACGATTTCGTGTGCTCATTTAATTTTCTTTCGATCTTTCTTTTCTTTAATAAGTAGGTACTATTAAAATGAGAATCACTGAATCTTACAATAGATGGCGTAAGTACCAATTTTCTCCAAGGACGGCAAACGAAAGCTCTAGCCAGATGCGTGTATGAAGAATTTGGTGAGAGAAAATGAGAGAACAAAAGATAACATGTCATTATAATGATAATAAGTAAATAGAATATATATAATATGCCTTCTTCTGCGATAATCAGGCATGATTCAATATGTAGAAAGCTAAAAACAGTTAAGTATATTATAAACTTACTAAATGTTTTGAGTCATTTCATCATAACAAGGAGATCACGAAGTCGAACTGTTAAATGAAAACTTCACACAAGGCGGTATATGGAACAGGACATAGATAATTTGCAACGAAAATATGATAATTTAAAAAATAAATAATTCAAAAAGCGCGCTTTCGCTCCCTCACTCTCTCTCTTTGGTATCTTTTTTTTAAAAAAACACACACACACAACACACAAAAACACAAACACGGTTATCATAGCGACTTTATCTCGCTCTAGTAAATAATAATTTATAACTTGTATAAATGACGTAACTGTAAAATATAAATTTATTCTAATATTGGATAATAATAATATTTTATAAAAGATATTTTCAATGTTATGATTGATTAAGATTATTGTCTAAATATTCAACTTAAATATATAAAATTTATAACAAGTTAAACCAATAAAAGATATAGATAAAACGTCAAGTTTGGTCATCGAGTTAATGGACTACGTACACACAGCGACACATCAACCTAAGACTGTTTGGACTTTGAACTATTAGAAGTTGAACGCTGCGAATCGTGCGAGACAGTGCGTTATATTTTTGTTATTTTGTCTCATTCATGCTGAAAGGGACGTGACGCTCTATCCTTACCATTACATCGACACTACTATGTACCGTCCCTTTCCAACAATTCTTCATTTTGTATGGAGCGTAGTTCTGCGTATATAGAGTGTCTAACTTGATGTGTAGCCGTATGTACGTAGTAATAATAATAGTAGATAATAACTCAATGAGTTTGGTATATTTATTTGTAGATTTTTGAGTGTTATTATATATTTTTTTATTATATTTATTATATATGTAGTTACTATTATAGTGATGTTTGAGAATTGGAGGGCGTGTCGCTCAAACTATAGGCATTTATATATATAATCTTGTTAGTACTAGTGTTGAGTTGCATTAAATCTTCTCTCCATTTTTCATCGATGTGACCATATTACCTAACTTTTATAAATAGCATACATCACACAAAAATATAGTTAAAATTGCTTACTGTAGGTATATTTATAGAAACCACGGTCGAATTTGCATATCCATTTATAGTATGTACCTACCTAGAGATTACCTTAGCTCTGCTAAAACGCAGTTATTTTCCTACAAACAAGTTAATACCTACGATTATTATTTTTCCATCTCGAAGTAATTAATGTCCGAAGGTAGATAATATAGTTATATTATCTATCTTCGGACATTAATTATATATTATCTATCTCCAGACATTAATTACTGCATGAAACATGTTTTAGTTATTTTAATTGAATATACTCGTACTATCTGTTTCTTCCTATCACATCATGATCATTGATGGCATTTGAGTGCATAAATAAAAACTTTTCAACTTTTGCAAATTATTTTTCCAATCCATCTTATAATTTTGATCGTAGTAGTTTCCAAGGTCAAATATTTCTGCTAGTTTCTTATTCGTTGTAGCACTTTACGAGTCCATTTCGTTGTTTATTAGTAGATTTTATTTATACAATCACTGTTTCATTGGATTATAATCAATATAGGCTGAAGGTTAGCAGTTTATCATCTCAGAATTTATGTCACGTACGGTTTATCTGTAATGTTGTGTACGTACATTTTTATATTAATTATAATGCTGTATGTAATTGGTCGTAATTGGTTAGACCCGCCTATCTATCCAATGAGATTGTATGTCCGCTGTTGCCTTTTCTACTTTGCACTATTTGCAATCTTGCGTTACTCTTGTCAATGCTGTTTTGCAAGTTAAGCGATATCGCCTGGGTGAAGGTCTCCCCTTAGATCTTGTTATTACTTATTGGTTAGAACGCTTTAGTACTTTTAATTATAGGTACATTAATTGTTGTTATTACACCTTGGTAGGTAAGTTAGTTTGATAAAATCCGTGTCGTCTAATCAAATTTTATTTGATGAGAGTAACCCTGTACATAGCCTTGAGATTTTCTATTAAAATTGTTAACTGTACTCGTTCGATTTCATCTGTTTGATGACATTTAGCGTGGCGCTTTAACACTAAGGAATGACATAATTAACCATAATGATTATGTTAAAAATGGCGAACAAAGTAGGTAGTAGGTACACTAGTGATTTATAAAATAAAAAATATTGATATCACGACAGTCGTAATGTACATAAAATTTAAAATGCATACATAATATTTATATGTACCGTATAAATTAAATTTTATCTACAAACTGCGGTCTGCGGTCAGTATCACACTGGACGCCATTTTGAGTTTTAATGTCACGAACAACTCGCAGTCACGCTAAATGGCTGACTAATCAAAAATATGCAGTTAGATTGTTCTGTAATTCTGTATCACCTATATTGTTTACATACATTTCAGACATTTTCATTGTAACCAAATTTCTATCTCAGTATTTAGGTACATTATTTGTTTTTAACAAACAAAGATGATAGACAAAGATTTTTTTAACAGAGGTTAGTAGGAGTTAAATCTTTACACACTCAAATGAAGAAGTATCTCCACTGTATAGATCACAGCTAGAGTCAAATCTGTATGTCTCTTAAAGGGGCTAGATAGTGAATTGCCTGAAAAGAACCCACGTAGTCTTCCTGCCTTGGGTTGCAAACATTTTTAGAATGAAGTCGGTCAGTGACCGCAAGCATAGATGCAATAGATCGTATACAACATGCGAGACCCCTTCAAAGATACATAGAAGTTAATGACAATCAGTCATTCGCAGTCATCGTATTGTAAGCATTTAACTCATTAGCAGTCGCTCGGAACCAAAACAACAACGCATATCCGTCTGGAACGTAAACCTGTGAACTATTCACGACTATTTATATTTTTAAAACACCTTCGCACCGTACGCCCCAGTTGCCGACCCCTTTCATTATCGTGAAGTTATAACGAACCTCATTTTAAAAGTCATATTTATGGTTTTGTAGTGTGGCCGAGATATTTCACAGTCGGCTGCGTTTGCATAACTACAGTACGCTGTATAGATTTTATACGGCGTACGGCAGCTGAGTAATCCTGCACATGTTACGTCAGAAAATGGCCGACGCGTTCACTTGAAAAATATATTAATTAATGTTTATGTAACGCGCTTTATTTGTATAATGGTTTATATTATTGTGTTTTTATTTATGTGTGTATCGCTTTTACTATCTGCCTGGTGCTATGGGTAGTTGATTTAGTAATTATTTGTGTTACTGCGTAATAAATTGACATTTTGAATAATTTTATGGATGTGAGTAACATTAGTCTACTTCACTTACAATCTCCATTCACTCTATAATACGAGATATGCCAGGTCCGTAGCAAGTTTCTGCATATCTCTGTGCGAAAGAGGCGTGAGGATATGCACGCATGTATTCTTCAGAATGTCTAAGTTCTTATCGTGAAGTCTTTGCTTACTGACTGTCCTTTATGTTTATTTGTCTATAATAATCTCGCAACAAACAAACTCAATTCTTGTTACTAAACGTTCTTTCACTCTGCATAGCTTCAATATCCAACAACTATATATACTTCAAATACTTTAAATATACAAGTAGTCTTAAAAGTTACTCGGATGCCTTTTAAATCGCAATTGACACATGCAGTCCCCAGTGCGCTTCAAATAACAGTATTTACTGATAACGGTGTCGTGCCAATGTATTTAACATTTCAACCGGTTTTCAGACTAGTTGGAGGTCCTAAGCCATTTACCCCTCGAACAGAGAATAGACTACAAAGCTGTGTGACTCAAACGTGCATCAAATTCGGAAAATCCGATCGGCAGCTTGCCAACGCTGTTAGTATTGTTGGTACAATTTAACCTATATCTATTGTCCCACTGCAGAACAAAGGTGCCCTCAATGTTTTCCATTCCTCTCTACTCTACCCATCACGCCATCACTTTCTAGGACTATCTCTCTATCTACGCTTCTACTACGTCATACAAAAGACGACAGTCCTATGTTGTACAAAAACATAAAAGTTCCTGTATTAGGGTGATTACAAATATTGCAACAATGGACACAGAGAACAGTCAGAGTCGCATAAAGCACGGAATGCGCTAGTTTTCTACTAGAGATACATACAGTCATACAGTCTAACCTTAGTGTAAATTATACGTAGGTACACATACACGCGATGCAAATATGACAAGTTGTCAAACTGACGGTTACTTGCGCTTGGCGCCCTCCATCACCCAGCACGATACGCGCGCGCCGTAATTTGCGCAGAAACATAAGTTCATATTCCGTTTTATAAATTTTCTACCTGTATGAAGATTAAACTTATAAATATATAATGATATGAACCCTGTATTAAATTGTCCCACTGCTGGACACGGCCCTGTTCTCAGTGTAAGAAGGGTTAGGCCACGACGAAGATTGAACTTCCAACAGTTAACTACTAGTGAGATGACCATATAAACCATCAACGCAATCCTATCTGAGTATGTGGAACAAAACCACCCTTCTCGTATTGGTAGCGGGGCAATGGCTGCACAAACACATTGACACAATAGCGTGAATATATTTTTATTACATATGTAATATTATACCAGTGTTGGTTAGTATTGTTGGTATCGATTCGTTGACCCACATGGCTGTAGCACGCCAACCAGGCCACTTATCACTTGATTTAAAACATATTTATAGTTAGATCATTTAAAAGCTATTAATGGACGAAACAAGCGTTTAGCCTTTGTCATTTAACAGTCATTAGTGTTATTTTAACATGAAAGGAAACTGACACAGCTGTTCTTCTGCTATAACTGGTTTTTGGGAAATTCACATGGTTAAAGTAACTGTTATTTATAAATATTACTTGATTGAAATATTGATGTACCGGTAGAACGGTGACTCTGATAATCAAAAGGTAGAATCGGGATTAAAACTATATTTTTTCTTAAAATATGCGAGCGGAAAAATATATAAAATTATATAAATATGGGTTTTGTATGTACTATCGACTTTTTTAAAAAAATATTTATTTTTTGTTTATTTGCCGAGAAAAATAATAAAATGTCAGTGATCAACTTTAAACTATGGTACTTTAATACCCCCTTTTTTTATTACGGCGTATCCCCAAACAGGAACAAAAAATTACACAAAACTAGTACTTACATATTTTATGTATTTTTTCGCAAATCGGCACGGATTCATCCACAGCGAATGAACAAAGGAAAGACTGATAGGATGCGTTGAGAATTCGCATAATTTAAGTTTAAAACTAAAGCGAAGTTTTTATCAAAATCACCCCACGATTCAAAGTAACCCCAAAGTAAATTCTACGGTACTGGATGTTATTGGTAACAGCCCCATACTCGTCCAAACTAATTGATATTATAAAATATAGCAAATTAACTCTGTCTATCTGTTTGAGAGTAAACCGATCTGTAACTCAGAGCGGTTTAACTAAAGCACTTAACAAATACACAGTTTCAACAATATAAGACCAAAGAAAGAACAAAGACTAAAATAAAAAATACGAGCGAAATCTCGGTTTAAAACATAGCTACTAAAAAGTATTGCAGACGGGACCACACACATTGCTCATTTCATCATTACTCCACAGCCAAGCAATGGAGTTCGATCAAGTTAAAAAAATATTTTATGGATTTTCAGGAAAACCGACTAGGCAAACTAGCTAGAGACCTTAAGATAGGTCAAAGGCGTAAGTGGAAACATACACTGGACTTCAAAACCTGTCAAATAACCAAAGTTGATATTGAAAAGGCTTATAGTGTAATAGCTGTGATATTATTTTGGTAGTAACTTCGAAGGTCATACAATGTACACCTTTCACACTTAACACTACGCACCCTCCAGCCGTCATGGAAGGCTGAGCATGATCATAATCACAGGTTGCTTTCAATAATGGCGCGTCACAAAACTTTTATGGCCGTACTCAGAGTGTACTTTTTTTTACAGCAACGACCTACATTTGCTAATAAACAGTGACTGAGAGAGCATTTTAAAATAGATGACACGACTTGGGAAAAGTAGTTTGTTTACGTATCAAAGCATTACGACGTGTTTTGTAGAATCCATACTTATATTTTGAACTAGTCGTGCCCGCGATTTAATGCGAGCATGTATATGTGATCTAAGTATTACAGTCGATTTAAATTAAACAATCTGATGGTGGTGGCGTGGACTGATTCTGAATTTGGAATATTCGTAGTTTCAATCTTTTTAAATCTTTCTGCTTTAGCACATGGTAAGAAGCAGAAATGCTTTTCAAGATCTCTAGAGTAAGAATATTTTGTTTTGTTAGATATTACCTTTGAAAACAAACGTTTCAAATCATAGAAGTTAGTTTATAGTTTTAAGAATTGCTAGATGAATTAAACGTGTTGTTAGCACTTTTCATTCCCCAGAATCACTCAAAAATATACAAAAAATTTATGCAAATAATACGATGATTTATAAAAGTCGATGAGTAAACTCAATAGGCTTAAAATACTCGCACTTCTGCCGCTCAGAAGATCCGATTTAATCGACCAACGTCCAAAAACACAGTTTATTTATTGCATCTCATAAACCACGATAGCAGATTTACAAGCGTCGATCAATTCCGAATCAATTTAACGGTCAGAGGTGCAGGACTGACGTTGTGATGATGATTGATGACACCAAATTGGTCCGGTAATGAGATTTTGTTGACCACTGGGATAGGCTAAGGTTGTTTAAACAGCTTCTGGAAGGCAGCTCCAATTTTGGACTTGAAATTACTGTTTAACATCATAGTTTCACTACGAAGTGAGCAGTGGGCTAGTACTTATACTTAAATTTGAATTATTGCATAAGTACTAGGAAGCAGCTTCATTTGCATTTGCAGAGGCGTTTTCAATTAGTAAAATGTTTTTTAGACTGCACAGTCGTAACAACAACACAAAGCAAGCGAATTAGACCTCATTATTTTATTTAAAACGTTTATAGATTGAAATCACGCCAATTTTGATACATTGTATAGATTTCAATGGCGATGCTATGCACCATCTATCGCATAAATGTTTAAACTATGCGGTCAACACGATACATTTACATAAAATGTTAAAATACTATTTATAACTAAGGTATATATAGCTTTGCAAACGTTTTGTTTTGTCAATAATTATCAGTCATTTGAAATTTTCTAGAATGTATTATCCAGCGAACATACTACGTACTTGTGTTATTATGATATACTAAAATCGCAACAATTAGAGAAACTAGTGTTATGTACCGAGTTGTTTATCAGTGCATTTTGAAATTCCACAGAATGCCTGTGAAAGGGTATACATATACTCATGGATGAGTTATTCCGGTCGGATCCCCTGATCTGATCCCGTGCTGGTTATTATTATGTTTT
Source organism: Catocala nupta (assembly GCA_963675205.1). Taxonomy (NCBI): domain Eukaryota; kingdom Metazoa; phylum Arthropoda; class Insecta; order Lepidoptera; family Erebidae; genus Catocala; species Catocala nupta. Next base: position 25,020,698 of record OY776090.1, on the reverse strand, counting down.
AATTCCCTTCTGATCCAATATAAACTTTGTCATTCCGATCCGATCCACCTACTCTTTTTAACAGGTAAGCACAGTCAAAAGAAAACAGTTGTTCATGTAAAAATATTTATTTTTATTTGTTTAAGTGTTTAAAATCATCACGGGTAATCAGACATTTGGTCTTTTAATTTGGACAAACCTTAACTATAATAAGATTTTGACCATCTTAATTAAATAACAAAAACAGAACTAAAAATTACTAATAAAATCATCACAGGCAATCAGGTAAAAATGATTAAAAAGTATTCTAACCGAATGCAGTGCCTTGGCCAAGACGAAAATAATGAGTCGTTGTTCATCATTACTAAGTTCTTACTTAAATTAATTTAATAATAAATTTTTAATTAATAAAATAAGTATTAAGAACATACCCTACCGGCCAAAAGTTTGAGACCACAAGTTAAAATATTGTTTCACAATAAAATTTGTTAAAAATACATATGATAAACAATTAATTTGAACACCTGCATATACAATGGATATTTAACTATTTTTCGAAGTCATTATTTCTATTTATTTTTATGTAATCATCGTACAAAGGTCTTTTGTCTAGAAACATCAATGGGCGCCGCGTGCGGACCGCGCGCTAAAGTCATTTTATATTATTGTTACCTGACTATTATTCATTATTTGGGCTTTGTTTTGTGTTAACAGAATTTTAGGAAATTTTAACTTCCTAAAACACTGTGAACACCTGAGTTTCCATGGAGTAAATATTTCTTAATCTTGGTTAGTCCGAGCTCGTCGTTCTTACAGTGAAGACATCTCATTATGGGAAAAGTACGCCAAATTAGCGGTGAAACTCGTGCTGTCATCATTGCTTTACACAACGAAAGCAAATCTGAACGTGCGATTGCTACTCAGCTCAAGTTGTCGAAGACTTGTGTTCATAACACAATAACCCGATACAAGGAGACTGGCAATAATCAAGATCGTTCGCGGTCGGGAAGGCCGAGAGCTACCACTTCTAGCGAGGATAAGTTCATCGTGGTAACAAGCAAGCGGAATAGACACCTGACAGCACCAGAAATCCGCGCTGAAGTGAACAAATCCCGGTCTACACCTGTGTCATTGACCACAGTGAAAAGAAGACTAAGAGACGCTAAGTTATTTGGTCGCGAAGCAGTGCGAAAACCTCTCTTAAGGCCACAAAACAAAAAGAAGAGAATGCAGTGGGCCCTTACCCATCGAGACTGGAGTGAAGAAGACTTCAAAAGAGTTCTTTGGACAGATGAGTCCAAATTTGAAGTGTTTGGGAGCAAAAGACGTGTTTTTGTTCGGCGGAGTGCCGAGGAAAACATGATGCCAGACTGTGTCCTGCCCACAGTGAAGCATGGCGGTGGTTCCGTTATGGTTTGGGGTTGTTTCTCGAGCCGTGGAACTGGAGATTTGGTACAAGTCGACGGAATTATGAAAAAGGAGCAGTACAAAGCAATATTGGAGTGTAATGCTGTACCATCGGGACTTCGGCTAGTTGGAGATGGCTTTATTTTCCAACAAGACAACGACCCTAAACACAGCTCCAAATTATGCCGGGGTTATTTAGATACAAAAGAAGCAGAAGGGGTGTTAAAAAACATGGTGTGGCCCGCTCAGAGCCCCGACCTTAACCCTATAGAACTTTTGTGGGAAGAGCTGGACAGAAACGTGCGCAGTTGTTGTCCCAGCTCACAAGAAGATTTGTGGAGAGCATTGCAAGAAAGCTGGAACAATATTTCACAAGAAACAATCGACAAATTGATTGCCCGCATGCCAAGACTTGTCAACAAAGTGATTCAATGCAAGGGAGGGTTTTTTGATGAAAAAGCTGTTTAGCTTGTCAACATATATTTTAAGTTAAATTGTCGAAATATTTAATATTTTTTATTTATATTTAATTGCATTTGCCATACTTAATAAATATCACAATAAATCCTTTCATGTTTAGCTTTTTATTTTGAGTTTTACATCCATTTGCAACTTTGATGTAGGTGGTCTCAAACTTTTGACCGGCAGTGTACGTATATCAATAAACCCTGTACGTAAATTGCTGACTGTCCCGAAAAATCTGTTAATAGATAACTAGGGTATCCGACCGGCATAAAATATTTAAATTTATTTATGATACCCTGCATGGTGGATCGGACCGGAATAAAAAATATAATAAAATAATACTGATCCCCCAGGGTATCAAATACGGGGGATCCGGCCGCAATAACTCGCATGGATGGCTGTATCTTTGACCTTTGCCCAACAGGGCCTTGACCATCGTTACAGGTCCACATTTTTGGATAGTTGTATCGTTGTTGCTATAGTACATAGTAACAAGCAGCGTTATAAAACAATCATTATTACTTCGCACAGCTGGTCCCGAACGTAATGTCGAAAGTTTTCGATCAAGTCAAGCTCGGCAGTTCGTGACGTGACCCGCCCAGTAGAGGTGTCCCACTATGACGAGCGTTGCATAAGTGAGGTCGGTGACCGAGGCACAATGAGCCAGGGGGGCTTAGACGGGGAACTTGGCGATCTCTACCCATTAAATGCCATACTTATCATCTAAATAACTTGGAATTTTATTAAGCCGGTGTTTGCGTGTTAATATATCCTGTTTTTGTGTTAGACAACATGTATTCATTCCTTGTTCTACACGGTATGGTGCACAACATAAAATTTTATTTATATAAGTAAGTGATTCAAAAATACCATTGTATTTTTACGTACTTATATTTTTTTATGCTGTGCATCATACCGCATCGGGTAAGGATTAATTGCCAAGTTTGCATTTTCGCATTATTTATCGCAAAGAACATAATATAACATTAAAATATAGACACCCAGAACATGAAACTACTTTCTGTAGATCACGCAGAATTTACTTACAAACTGGATAAGGGTAAATCACAAACATTAGACGCATGTTTATTTAAAAGCAAAGCATATTTAAACCAAAAGACCATGGTGAAAATATTTAAGCCTACTGTTTGTGTGGGTAAGCAGAAAGAGTGCTCCAACTTATCCTAAACTGTCCTAAAGCCACAATAGAGTGCTAAAATATTGGCGTCAACCCAGTCTTAGACACCATGCTGCAATTATAAGTGTATGTACATATATCTCAAGGTGCAAAACGAGTTTCTTTGAAAGTAACAAATCGGATATCGCAAATTAGGCTTTAATAGTGCAACATAACACTATCCAACTTCAGCATCAAACCAGGAAGTGTACGAGCAACGTCAAAAACTAACCCACATTGATTTCAACGCATTTATATTTAACTATACCTTAGAAATAATCAATCTGTACAAACAGTCAAGCATATTATGTAACGTATCAAAGCAGATATACGACAGGAAACTAATCTAATTAAAAGCAGGTCACGTGTCGATACACAGCCACTGAATACACACACGATGTATTACTATTCCATACGGAACCTCCACTTCTAATGTCATCGCAATAGATACGGACAAAGGATTATATTATTATACTATCCGTATTATTTCCTTTCTCCAACTCTTTGTAAAAGGCTAACTGTCATTCCCAGTTTCACCCATGTTTATGATTACTGCTCCTCTCCTGTGGGTCGTAGCGTGATGTTATATAGCATATGTTATTTGAGGATAGTGTAGCTTTCTATTTGTAAAAGAATGATTAAAATCGGTTCAGTAGTTTCAGAGTTTATCGATTACAAACCTGCTATACTAAAAATTACTTCTTCTACCTATTGCTACAGATTTGAGCAAAGAAGCATTTTTTAAATGGAAAAATACTTGGTATAATTTCACGCCACAGACTATCACAGCCAAACAACTCCGTATTACGGCAAGGAGTTTCTAGGCTACTTAGGCACCAAGGACTGCACGGATTGCGTAGATATGGTCACTGTCTTTTGCCCAGAGATGGATTCGATCCCCACACGAATGTGTAACCGACAAATAGTAATCCCACGTCTGGGTGTTCCTTGTGCCCGCTGTTTGAAACTTTGTAAAGTTCCGCGACACAAAAATTAAAACAATAGCAGGCGTTGACTTTAATAAATATCATTGCCCCTTGTTTAGTTTTTCACGCTCAGCGGAACACGCAATTTTTACCCCTGGTCTCATAAGCGTGCATAGGCATCAACCATGGCGTACGGCTTTTCACCTCAATACTAAAAAAATCGAATGATTTATTCTCCTATTTATGGTAATATTCATATTTCGATTTATTGGTAATGAAATCCATAAACAAGTGAGATTAAGCTATCAAGTGTTACGTTATTCTGTAAACATTTGCCGTTTTTACTACATATTTATTCTAAGTGTACTTCAAATATGTTTAGCAAACTTGAGCTATACTTATATACGCTATAAAGAATTGGTCCTTGGTTATCCTTAAGTGACTAAGAAATAAGGCGTCGGTCGTTTGGTTGTAAAAGGTCGCCAGTGGGTAGTAATGACGACATAAACCGCTATATTTATATATTGCTTTATATCTTTACTAATATTATAAAGCTGAGGAGCTTGTTTGTTTGTTTGCTTGAACGCGATAATCTCATATTTTAGTGTTAGATAGCCCATTTATCGACGAAGGCTATAGGCTATATAACATCACGCTAAGACCAATAGGAGCAGCAATGAAAAATGTTGCAAGAACGGGAAAGTTCTCTTATGTGAAGCAGACGAAGTTGCGTGAGTCAGCTAGTGTATTTATAAAAATGTAAGTTCGAGATACCATAATTTACCTACTACCTACCAGTGACGATCGATCTTTATTTAATTTTAATTCGATTCCCAACGACAAAATATTGTTCGAATTTTCTGTCAGGAATTGTCAATAGCAGCACAAAATCTGGGTCCTGGCCCGATAGATCAGTTAAACATGGGACACCTCCACATGTATAGAAGTCTTCTGTCTACCCCTTCGAAAGTCTATGTTATAACATGTAACTATACGATGTAAGATATGTATGGTTTAATACCGAGAATTCTCTCGACAGTAACTAAACCAGCGTAGCATTTTATTGCCTAAACACGTGACAATTAAACAACTATTTTATTTACAAAACGTGAACAAAAATACATATAGATATTTTTCGTCAGCAACTGTCATACTATGGATTAATATCTGTATGATGAACGATACAAAGGACACCCAAACTCGGAAGATTCGTGTCATATCGAATCAGAATACCCGGCGCATAAGTGGCTATATAACCACTGCGCCATCTGTGTAATATATTAATATACGGTAAATTGGCAAAGAGAAACGCAAATACTGGTGGCAAGGCTGTGGTGTGCAACATCCGCAACCGTATAAGTTTGGTACAAAGAAGTATTGCATCAACATTGGAAGTTACCAATGCTGGCATATAAAACCAGTTTGAAACAAGTTTTTTCTGGACTCAGACCGAAAATATTGAGAATTTGCCAGACACGCTTCGCGCTCAAAGCAAAAAATTTTAGCAGAAATATTGAAGGCGAGCTTAATGCTTAGACGAGATCTTAGCACAACTATTGGTAGATAATGGTTGATTATCATCAATCTCCTCTCTACATACAGGGAAGAGATTGGAGAGAGTAAGCAAAGATGTTTCACGATGCCCACATTTCGCCAACAACAGTTTAGGTCCCATAATGTCACAAGGAGCCTTAAATAAAGCTATTTAAGTCTACGGGACACATAGTCAGTCTTCAGTGCTGCTACTGAAGAAACTAAAGACACTGCCTGATTCGGAAATCGAATCTAGGACATCTCACAGTCATATAGAAAATTAAGCCGTTTATGCCACAGCATCAAAGAGGCAACCCCTTTCTCTACATTAATAATAATATGTCAAATTCGTTTGCATAATATCTAAAGCTGGAGGAAAAACATGTCTTGACCGATCAGTTATGATAAGTGCTGTATATTACAACATGACCGCGGTTCAAGAATTTTTCTCAAGCTTGTATTTAGATTGATCTGCCTAGTCAGACCAAAAAATAAAATACATTAAACCTAGCTATCTGTGTTGTGCTTACAATTTTTTCCTGTTTTAACGGTCAACCTCTACCCACTTGTCCCAATAGCAGGTAGTAAGGCAACTACTTCTCATAAAGTTTTATTCAAAGTTCATAGTTATCTAAAGCCGTCACATACGAAGTCACGGGTATTTAAACATTAAAACACTATTAAACAGGTCGTTGTAAGGTACTTGTCCCAAATACTAGCACCGATATTACGTTAACAAAAGTAAGTAATAGGCCAAGCATGTTAAGTGTGCACGGCGCCAATATGGCGGCTAAGACCAGGCGGTGATGTCATCAGGTCACGTGTGTGAATATCATGGATTATGGCTGTGTCGCCAACGATGGTTTTATTGCTACGACAATGGGACGTAATGGTACAATTAATCACATGCACTAAACTTTGTTTGCATAGAGTAACTACTTACTTCGATGATGCCAGAGTAAGAGGGCACTAATGTAAACAAATATGCTTAGTCATTGTATGGCATCATGCCCAAAATCTCCGAAGTGTTAGACCGATGTACATATCGTCAGCTATTTTAAATAAGGCGCGAAACTGCTTTTTTACTGGAAGGTACAGGATAGTTCCTCAATCTTAAACATCTTTTGGACAGCGTGCTAACATTGAGAGTTACCTTACTGAAAAACCCAGTAACACTTAAGTAACTAATTCTGAATTGAACTCCAGTCTTCAAGCAATTGGTCGCCACGTGAGCGTTCAGAGGTGAGGAAGAGAGGACTCCATGCCGTAACTTAGATAGTTTTAAATAGAAAAAACGTTAGCTTGACTTGGAAATCAAATCAGAGACATGCCGATCAGTTACTGCGGCTCAGAATTACACTACTCGCAGTCAAATAAAGACATTTCTACGAATATTTTACGTTATTTAACATAGTCATACTGCGGGTGTTAAATCGTTTTACGAGCGTTTTCAAACATATGATTTATTTCAACATACAGTAAGCATCTAAGATGGCGAGAACACGTAACACGTTTGAACGACTCGACTCATGCAAATGGCGTCATATATAAGGATAACGTTCGGGAAATTCTAACCTTGAGTCACAAGTACGTTATGAATGTTTTCTTCAGATCCAAGGAATTCTCCTTGACACACTTCGAGGAATGTATAGAGATCGCCGATAGCGACAATAAAAGCTGAACGAAACGATTTAATTCGGGCGAAGGACGTTAAGATCTAGTGACCTTATTCGTCCTAGTTATGGTACTATAATATAATATATTTAAAGGTATAGTTACATAGGCTATTTCGTATATATTCTTTTTGTAAGTATATGTATACAATACACAGATTAATGTACATATAATAAGTATATGCACTATGCAGTCGATCGCGTGAGGCTCCCGCGTGGGAGAACTAATAAACCAGAGTTCGACAAGTACTTTTATATTATTACGCTTCCCTACACTCAATGAGTATCTCTCACGCTTATTATATTCCCGAAGGCATAACAAGAGGTGTATTACGTCCACATTTCAACAGCTACGTTATAATTCCACATAGTTTATATACCTAACTGTTGTCTTTTGCTTAGACAGATTATTTCAAAAGCCATTTAAATTTTACACGTGACTGAGTAGCAAAGATCTTCAATTTCTTTCATATTTTTGTAATATTGGTAGGACGCAGGCGTTGAAAGTACTGCCTATAAGGGACTTTTATTAAATGATGTCATTACGATACATTGTAACGCACAAGAAAATGACATACAATAATATCGGAAAGCACAACACTAACATATTAATTATTCAATAGAAGCACCTGTTGAGTTTCGGAGGGTGAAGGAGGTACGCAAATTGACTTTTATCACGCAAGCTTCATTGTCGACCCAGTTTGCCACAAATTAATAGAGTCCACACCTTTAATTATAATGCAAAGTTATGGCAACACCGAATGCTGCAACTGTAATTGAGTACAACTAGGGCTGGCAACCCTGACGACTGATAGCGTTTTTAGCGGCCTGGTGGTTCACACAAGAAAGTTTAAAACCAGGGCAGTAGGCATATGGCAGGATTTTAAATGGTTAAAAGTTCTATATTTTAATCAAATGGATTTCTATATTTGAGCAGTATTGACTGCACGGATGCGACGTCTAAGCGGTCGTCTGACTGTTGTGGATTCGAACACTTAAAGGGTGTATTTCAATTACTTGCGCGATCCAAAACTATTGTTTTGACTTTTTATGTACTTCGTGTTAGTATGTCTTTGTAAAGTACCTCGCGAGCGTGACAAGGCCAGAACTCACAGGCAAATATTGTCTTTTTAAAAACAGAATAATATGTAATTGCATAAAATGATATTTGATTAACAAAATCGTCTAACATCCAACCTGTCATATATTTTATCTGTACACTGTGATTAACGTGGGCAGAAAAGGGATTTTGTGGGCAAAGTACAAGCACGTGACACAGAATGGTAGATTAGCGCAGTGATTACTAACACCTCTTTATAACAAGTTAGTAACTTTTGTGAGGTTTTAAGTAATTTGATTAAGTATATCCAAATAAGAGATGGGTAATAAAATACTGAAACTCGCATACTATTTGCAAAAGGTCTCTTTACCAAACGTTTGTTTACAAATTAATATAATGTTGCGACCTAAATAAATTTGAGTGGTTATTTCTGGCAACCCTAAGTACCCGTAGACCACAAAACTAAGCTTTTAAATGTAATTAAAATAAACAAGTTTTCTCACTTTATAGTTATATAGGGATACCAGTTTATTGCATCATTAGCTGGTTCGTTACACTAAAAAGGTCATCATATTCCTTTGGGTCACTTGATAATTTAAGTTGCCAGACATATGCAGTTTTATCTTTTTAATTAAATCATTTTATGATGACGCCAGCGGATGGCACCAGATGATATCAATAGCCTCATGCTGCAATGACAAACTGTGTAAATGTAAATGGGGGTTTTACTGGAAGGATACTATGATGTTATATTAGCATGAACACATGTTTGTAGGTACGTAATGAACGTTTGACTGCAGGAATGGTGTAGTGGCTTAAGTAGTTGCCTCGCTACTACCCTAAATAATGAGGGTTCGAATCCCAACCGAAGCACAAATAATTGTTTCCACAAATGGTTGTTTCGGGTCATGTTATGCTCTAAGTCCGTTGTTTGAATGTATTTTTTCTCGCGACATAGGATTCAATGCTAATGCGACAGTTGTCTCTTTGAATAGAAAAACAAATCTAAGTTTTGATTCTTAGAGCGGGCTGTATCTAACAAGACTCCGGCGAGATTAGAGATTTTCTGAATAGAACAATGCCCGAATAAAAGGCTCTCATATTATTATCTAGCTATACACCACTGCCTCCTTAGCTGTTTTACAGGTGCGATATGATGACCTAAGCACTTAATAAATATTTGCTTTTAGCATACGGTGAATCTTTTTGCATTTCTTATCAAGCGGTGACAACATATGTTTTTTCTACACAAACAGTTGGCGGAGCTCGGTATCAAATGTAATTATGCCAACAACGAGCAGTCGCTTACCAAGGCCAGGCATGATACGTTCAATGAAAGGCAACTCGTAAGCAAAATGACAGTAATACGTACTAATATTTGTACATCTGTTACTGTCAAGGCACAGGGACATTTTAACATTACCTACTCAAAGTCATTGATAGAATGTCTTTATTTTCTTAACAGGCAACATACAAGTTTAGTATCTGCTTGCGAGTTCCATTTTTGAATAAAACGAACATACCAGTTTTGTTGTAATCATTTGTAGTTTTCAAACAATATGGAGTGTTTTACAGTTTAGACAAAGAGAATTAAGCGCGAAATTCTGGAGTATACGTTAGACAAAGAGATTCCAGCGCGGTCTTGTAGTACTTTTACACAATAGAATGTTTGTGTAGATCCTCGGAGTAATTACAGCATTCGTAGGTAGAAACTTGTACGGTCCTTTGTGTTTGAGAAGATGACGAATCATAAGGAAAATATGATTAATACAATAAATTAAACGCGTATTTCACAGTTCTTAACACACAGTGTTAATGAAACCTTTGAAATTGCCCTTTAATGACCAAATGCTTTGTGTACTTGGGGTGACTGTACATAACAAGACGCTATATACTGTCTTGTTCTCTCGTGAAGTAAGATTACATTATCACTACTACATAAGATGGTGGCACAGCCCATTGGAATTTCGCGCGTTGCCGACCCTACAAAAACCTTTCATGACCTTTTTAACACGCTTCTATATGCTTACGTATGTTAGTATGTATGTAAGGGAAACTTTGAACATGATTTTGACTCTCTTCAAAACGTCGGATTAACTCAAAATTTGGCATACTTATCAAGGACCGATGAAAATACAATAAATTAGAAAGAAAAAAATAGTTTGAAAACTAACAAACACGCTTTATTAAAAGGAAAACTAAAAAGTAGCAAATAATTTATCAAAATATCTTAGAAAGCACCCCACGCTTTAGCCCAAAGCGGGTTTTAATGTTATAATACTATTATTTATTAAACTCTCCATTTAAAAGCCCGGGATTAACAAAAGTGGCACACTACTTATACATAAAGCTTACCACGAGTTTAATTAAACAATATTCAAGAAAACAGCGCCAGTTAGCCGTATATTTGCATTGCTACGTGATTCTCAGTTAAATCGGCGCACAATACATTCAAACAAACACGTAGGTACGAAACACAATCTGTGCTGGCAACAGATAAAACATCTGATCTAAGTTTTTAATGGATGTTAGTGGGCTGTAGCTGCCTTTGCTAATAATTTTTATTATTCACTATAAACATTTATGATGTCATTGTTCATCGTTACGACATTGACTCAGTGCCTGTTTAGGAGTAAAAAATGTAATATCTGATGAGACGGCATTGTTACATGATTCATAAGAATGCTAGTCACTACTATTTAAAACGCATTACGTTATAGCTTCTTTGAATGGACTTTATGTCATTATTTCGCTTCATTTCAAACTGCCTATTTGTAGGAACAACTTTGAGTTTTGTTGCCATTAGACATGGAAAACAGGTTTTACCTTCTTATAATTATTGCTTTTGTAATTTTAACAGACAGCGCAATAATGAGTAACATATGTTAGAAAATAATATTTTTAACATCACTTGTAAAATACAGGTTACAGGTTTTATAGACAGCAGTGTATTTGAGCCCTCACACGATTCTATCTTCGAATCCCGCCAGACGGAGAGGGAAAATGCGCTGTCTCAGCTTTAAGCTTATGATAAACAGAAATAGAAGATCTTGTGTAATGTTGGCTTATTTGAGAATATTGCGAGAAAAAGTTTTACGGAGTACCGTGAAAACTGGCAACATTGCCATTTTTTCCAGGTTTTAGGAGTTTCAGACAATTTTTCTGACAAAAATTGTATGCAAGCTACATTATGTTCTTATGTGTTATAAACACAAATTTAATGTAGATTATACTGACACAAGTGTTTTTCAAGATAACCACTAATATATAAAGCTAATCGTCCAAAATAAAATGTGGCAAAGTTAACCCATACTTGTGGTAAGTTTGCCAAATTAGTTTTAGAAAAGAAAAAAGGACGAAAACACACAGGGGCAAGTTTTTTCTTCTGCAAAACGCGGTTAGCAGTATGGACTTATCTATTGAGTGTAAAAAGGAGCAAACATGCGTGATTTATTTGTTGATTGGTAAAGTTGACCACCTTTTGTCAATTTATCCATACAAATCACAAATCAGGGTTAGGGTTGTCAAAAATAACACATGACTGAAAATAATATTTATTATAACATTTAGCTTATAAACGTAAATAAAATAAAATCAGTCATCTTTCCTCAATGAAATATAAAATATCTTCGAAAAATTGCGTTTAACACTAATCAGTTATGATGTAATGTGATAGTACTAATTTTCTTCTGTCTCGGCGGCCTATTATCTAGAAAAGATATTATCTAGTTAAATTCCATACTACAAATACAGGGTGTTAACGTGTAACAAACTTAAACCTAGGTATATGCAGGACTTATACAAAACAAAAATAAAAAATAGCAGCGCGCAAAGGCTGCAAAATCAGTGGACGCGTCACAGACCTCGAGCTTGTCGCGCAACTTTCGTAGAGTGCCAACGAGAAACTAGATTTTTGAGTTTATTTTCAAAAACCTTTACAATCATTTTATTCTATATCACCAGCACATAACCATGGTTTAAGTTTTTTGACACCCGTATACGACAGACAGGTTGAATATTAACAACCGGCCTTAGTAATTATATGAGTCCAATCAACCGATTTTGATGAAATGTAGGTATAATAGGTACAATAAATAAAAAAACGTACCTACCTATCACCTAACATTCATTCAGTAGGTACGTATGTAAGACCAACAAATAAAACCAGTCGAAAAAAACAATTTTGTTACAATTACTTTCAAGTAAGTACATAGGTAAGTACGTATTTTATTAGAGTCGAGAAAAAGGGACAACCCTAGGCATAACCAAAACATGGCAAAGAAACTGTCACATACCGGCGTCAGTGGAGTGGCAACATTGCCAATTGAGTTTTTAACGTAGATATTGCAATTAAACTGTTTCTAATTAATTATATCGGTTAACGGTCACAAATGACAAGTTCTATGAAAAATATACATACCTGCGATTAGTGTTTATCACCAAAATTTATGAATTTTCCGCAGCACTCAAAAAATACGTTAGTTAAGTGAAAACTTTTGGCGGCCGAATAAAGTGTCAAAACATGTTTTAATGTTGCCAACACAAAAACAGTGTGGTCAACTAACTATTCAATATTTTACTAAAATTTTCAAAATGCTCACATATGTGATTCTTTTTTTGGTAGTCACAATTTTGTAATCGGAAACGGGGAATGGCAAAGATACTTGCCAAAGGTAAAGTTGCCAGTTTTCACGGTACCTATATATATTATATGAACCGATATCCTGGCATTTTATTAATGAAACATTAATCCAATATTTAATAACTCACACCTCTTGAAGAAATAATTGAAGTAAGTGTTCGATAAACTAAAGCTGATTTTTGGAAAACATATTGCGTTTACGCATTGGTAAAATTTTGTCAAAACATAATGTCGGAATAAAATTTAGTAGTTCGTGGTTAGCGGCCAACGTAGGGCGTCGGTTTCACTGTTGGCTGGTCATGCCATCAGCCGTCTACCGGAACATAGTCGAGCAAACCGGTTCCAAGCCCGCCCTTTCCCCAACTTACCGCAACAACCAAGTTGAAGAAAAACAGCACATATTTCACAAAACTCGTTCCACATCCCATCTTGAATGAGTAGTATACACTTTTATATGTTCACACACAATCGCACTATTCCACTCGCGGTGTTAAAATTTTGTTTGTTTGAGAAGAGTGTTACCGCAACCTACACGCTCAGCGCTGTGAATGCTACTAAAGAAAATAATCAAGAGATCGCGATGGCGGCGCGTCCCCCCCGCTCCCTGCTAGGGTTCCATGAATCATGATTAGGGTGACCAATAAGCGCCGTTCGTGGCCCGTGGGGTTTTACACGTTTGCGTTTGTATTTTTGCCCCGAATCACAAGAAGAAATCACGTATTAAACGTGCTCTTTAAATTTTTATGGCGCTTGCACTTTGTAAATTTGATGACAATTAAAAACGTAAATATTTTATTTAAAAACTGTCACCACACGGACTACCTACGTAGGTTAATTAAATATGAGATGAAAACATTCAAGTATAGTTTAGCACAAAAAAAATTGGGTGTCTATTTGAGTTATTGAACATTTAGGATCTGATCTGTTATAAATTTTGAACATGCCTATATCGCCAATACTATAACTTATTTTACATAAACGGTTATATTTCAATACAACATATTTTAAATTACGTTTATTGAGACTCAATGTCTCGACACTAACATGGTGGTCCTATTCATGACCCCTCATTCACCTGTAGTCTATCTCGCTTACACTATTATGTTATCCGTACATAAGATGACATGTCGTCTCTTTCTGACTTTTCATCTCAAAGGATCGTATAACAAGTAGGTATCAACGTAATTTCGTTAAAAGACGGCTAGGATATTGACTTTAAATAGTCCTAATCGTTCCTATTTTAAAATGCAAGCTGACTAGACTGTAAAATTGATCTGGCATTGGCATCGGGTTTCATAGTTCTCATTGTTAAGTCGGAAAACGAGATAAGGATTTAAATATAAAATTCGTTTGGGCGCATAAAATCTTTTCGTCAGTTCTTTAAAAAATGTTATAATATGTACAAGTTTACATTAAAGCTAAGATAAGTAGACAAGTATATTTTACTGTCCTATAATATGACCTCTTAAAATCATATTGATATTCAATTCGAGACCACGCACTAATATTTTTTTATTTATGTATTTCTATTAAACAATCATATTCTATACACCAAATATAAATATAGTTATATGTTAAACATTATGAATATTATATTTAATCTGTACGGGGCAAAACCTGTTTTATTCAATTTAGTATGATGGGCGATTTGAACTAACTGACATTAACAGTATTTACTTCTGCTTTATCATTTTTCAGTTTTAATTAGCTTTTAATAGCCTCTAGTTTTTAAATCAGAGCTGATAAGCAAAAGACTTCGATATAAATGTAACGGTAAACTTTATTTGAAGTATAGCGAAGGCAGTTTGAAAGAATGGGCGTGAGCTTCTTGCAGGTTCTTAGGCCACTCGTAGGCGCTTTGCCTGAACCTAGTACCTAACTAACTTAAATGTAGCTTCAGTATTTCGTAAACTCACTAACCAAAAGATTTTAAACTTTACAAACACTAAGTTCATTTAAGGATGAATATGAGCAAAACGAACAATAACACAGTTTCACACAAGTTGGCAAACGTCTGTTATACTTATATAATTATATAAGTATACAAATTTATTATATTATGTATAGTAATATGTTGTAATCAATAGGCGATTTTAAGAGAGATCTGTTTCTTGCCTGCTTTTTCTCATGTAAGTCTACTCCCTAAAAGTGTATGGGTTACAATTTCAATTATTTTCTATAATTTTGCTATCGTACTATGACGTGTCCGAAAAATGTTTAAACCTAAAGTGTGAAATTTTTTTCTTGTATCTGACCTGTATTTATGCTTGTGCGATTGAAGTGCGTTAGCATAAGTCTTTCAATTAGGAAGAGGGATTCAAACTTTCTGAGACGTACAATGAAGAGATTATAACAACACAGCGTCTGCAGTCGATTATGTCTACGAATATAGACACCGTTACTGTAATTGTGAGAGCACATCACCTACCTTACATACGGAAGCCTAACAGTCTTCTTGTAACCACGGCCAGTACATCCTGCCCGAAATTTCAAGCCGTTTTAAACATATACAAAGGTCCACTTACCTAATCTTAATTGCTGAATTGCGCATACGGGTTGAAAGTCAAGCTCCTAATTATAGCGAATATGCTACTAGAAGTAACGAACATCGTAAAATTAGAACTTGACACAAGCAACATAAAAAAAATAAAACTTGCCTTACGAGCAACTTACGACGCAAACATGTATCACGCATACGTAACCTAACGCACATACAAAATGTCATGTGTTTTCTAATCAAACCGATTTAAATGGAGTAAAAGCTAAATAATATAGCTATATTTATTTATATAATAATATATTATTAATATTATAGCTATTCCCAAGATTATCTGAATATATGACTTTAAACAATATCCAAATTTGTTCGGCCTTTATAGAACATAGCGTGCGCAAAGGCATAGACAAAAAGTCTAAACTTATGATATTATTAGATGTATACAACCTTTGTGGTTGAGTTCCTCGCTCCTGCGTGTAGCCCCCGGAACGGGTTCCGTGAATCAGTCACACTCGCCGAGGTTACCTGATAATTATCTCGAATGGGGAATCTCCGTGGGAATTTAGTGTTTCTTCCGATGTCACATCACATTAAAATTAAAACATTTTATTCGAATTTCTAGTTTCCTTCTACTAATTGACTATTTGAATGGTAATGATGTAGTAGTAAAGAGTAAAGTAAAAAGATATCTATATTTGGGATTTAAAGAAGTACCTACCTATTGCTTTACGTATTTTTTTAAGAACCTCACATTGAATGTTTTTATTTTCCTTTTAGGGGCTGTTTTGTTTGACCAGGGGAATAAATAAAAGTACCTGCACCGCTGCTAGTCCATAGGTTTCAGGTTCTAGGGCTACCAGCTACAATAATAGTTTCTAGAAACTAATTTTAATGTTATAGACTTTAATGACTTTTCGTGAGTTTTATTTCACTGGTATTTAAAGCGTTCATAATCTACGGTTCCGCATCGTACGGTTACGAGTAGTTTGACAAGATAGGAGTATAAAAAAGAAAACCTAGCAATTAACAAGTAATAAATATTAAAACACAAAAATACACCGACTTCAAATATATCTGAAGAAATGGCGCTACTGTTGCAAAAAATGCTTACGGCAGCCATTTTTATTTCTGCATAATACCTTTATTAAACTTACCTACTCTACGCCACACATACTGCTCAAGATACTTCATTTATTAATCCACCAAGTCATTTAGGCTACAGATATACGAGTTCGTATGTAGTACATAACTTAGTCTGACACAGTCGGCTAAAAATTAAAAGCAGGTAATGTTTCTTTAAGTGTTTTTATGCATGCATAATTAACCTAATTTGGTTATACAATCAACTGTTAGTATTATATGTCCATTAACGATATGATTGCGTAGCATACGGTATACAATACACATTAAATATAAGTTTATTTCCTATGTAAGAATTATGTAAGTGCTTTTCATTGGTTCTGAGTTTCAGAATAACTGAGTACCTACCTAGGAATTTTGTTGCGCTGCAGACTCATTGAGGTTATGCAAACTACGAATATAAGAAAGACTCTTTTTGATTGATTGTCACACTTTTACGCGATTGTTACGCATTGCAATGATTTTTATTACGGTTGCTTTTCATTTGCAACCTTTAAGTATATACTCGTATATGTATTTCCACATTCCTCAACGTTTAAGATGGTGTTCATGTTCGTGTCAATGTCAAAAAGTTATTTTAAAGTATTAGTAACTATTATTGGTGCAAAATACATCGATACCTACCAAGGATTTCGCGAGACTTTAAACAACGTCCTTACCTATTATTATCAATAGAGAACATCTTCGCTTCTAAAATTAAGATGTTTTAGTAGTTTAGTACAATTTATTAAAACAAACTTGTAGGAACTCACTGGAATTATTGTACCGATGATTTTTTATATGGAAAGCAGGTTTTAATGATAATAATATGAATTTGCTTAGTATGTTAATTTATTCCCATTGGCATTCGCATAATACCTTTGCCTTATCTGAACACGTAAGACATGTCGAGTATTGAACGGAAAAACGCCATCACTTGCAAACTTATGTTAAACGAGTTCCAATATAAAAAGAAGTCAATTTTATTTTCGCAATTCGTCAGTAAGTAGCAAAGTGAATGGGTCATTTTCAAAAAAAGTGTAAGTTACAGATATGAAACAGATAAGAAAATGATTTGATTATAACAGAAAAATAACAGAAAGGAATTATTAGGGCAATTTTATACAAACATCTTTTAAAATTATAAGTTACATTTAGTTTATTAAAATAATTAGGTATATCCGAATTCATTATCATCATAATATCAGCCCACGGACGTCTACTGCTGGATATAGGCCTCTTCTAATGTCGGGTTTATATCTAGATTACTAAAGGATTTTCTAATAAAACATCGAATTAAGTGATAATCATTTATTGGGTTTGTTGGTATGATTGATTACAAAAATAGACCTCATATTGACGAAATATAAAATAGACCTCATATTTCCATGGCTCTACGTAAAACTGATTGGTTTGGGTGGGAGGGGTCAGGGGTCTTAGAACGAGTCTGTATAAGTTTGTCTTCGATCATCGTCGACGTATTGTTAATTGCACTCGACGCTCTGATTGGTTAAGAGCGACTGAGCGGACCGATCGGGGCACCGAACGCAATAAACGCTACGACGACGATGATCAAAGACAAAGTTGTATTGACTCTTACAGGCGAATAAAAAAACGTATTTCTTAGGCATACTTTTTGCATTGTTTCAAGTACCTAGTATTTTTGTAACATAATTTTAAAAATCAATAAAAGGTAAATAGACTATTGAAAATTATCAATACAATTACCGTTTGGTTTCTCCAAAGATAGCTTTGGAGAAAATTGTTCAAACAAATGATGAGTGACAAGTTTGTAGTTGAACAAAAATTAATGACAGCCTTAACTATAGGCTATTATTTAAAGAAAACTTATAAATAATTTTACTTTTTTGGTCATAATCATTATTAGCATTATTGCAAGATTAAATTTAACAACACGTTATAATAGGTAATTTATGTGGTGGTTCCAAACTACTATGACGAGAAATTTTAATTTTACATTCCTGTCGTGATTTAACCACGCAAATGGGTACGTTACTTCAACACTTTACATGATTGTTTACATTTTTTTTGGAACCACCTTATCAAAATAAAGATAAATAAATCTTAAAAATAATCTTCATTGATTTGGTCAAATTAACATTAGGAACTTTCTACTCCAAGAACTCTCTTCAGTCTCTTAAAATACTATGTTTTATTTTAGTTTTTTGTATAATCACATATATATTTATATTAATATACTTAGGTTTACCTCTTAATTTTATATGAAACCGTCGTATACTCTCTGTATAATCAACTATGGAAAAGTTGATTATACAGAGTGTATACGACGGTTTACGTACATATATTACAAAAGTAAACAGTAAAAAGTAAAATTGTAGCGCAAAGAATACTTCTACCGGTCTATCTAGACCTAGTCAAATCTTAAAAAATATATTCATAGAATCCAAAACTCTAATAAAAGTTCAGATCTACTTAATTTTTTTATTAAGTTACTTTTATTTTTATGCCGGCTAAATGAAATAAGAAACAAAACCAACCAATTAAATACTATCATCATCAGTGTCACTTAGATGTAAAAAGAATTTAGACTTTTTATTTTGTATGTATTTTATGTCTTTGGAAGTAGATGGCTTTTGTATATTGTTTTCTTGATCTGTATTGCTTGTTGCGATTAGGTCTTTGTAATCGTTCTTAATATCACACGAAGAAATGTTATATCTTTTTGAACCGCGCAATAAGCATCTCAATTGTTTCTCATCAAAATTAACCCGGACGTCTGAGAGAATGGTTACAGTTTTATTTTCAGCCTCAGTAGGTTTTATAGTGGCATTACTACGTTTTGAGGGTACAAGGCATTCATCCTCAGATGATGAATATGATAAAATTCTTTTAACCCGTTTCTTAGGTGCAATTTCTTGAAGCATATTATGTTTTTTAAGAAAATAACAACTACAAAATCCTTGTTTGTAAGCGTTTGCACAGAAACAACTTAAGATTCTGGAAAAGATTACGTTTGTATCATTAGTGGTAGTTTGAATTTGGTGAATAGTTAATGTATTTGGAACTGGCTTAAGAGAGGGCAAATATTGCCCAAACTTTTCTTTAATGTCTTCAATATTTTTTTCGTCAACAAGGTAAAGTTTTACGTTCGTTTCATTTTTTAAAAGTATATATGCAGACCTTGCATCCAGCACATCTGCTCCATAAGCTACTTTTCTGTCCAAAAGTCTTTTGATATTGCCACCTACGCCGTCTGCTGCTCCCTTTCCATGAGAAGCTTCAAAAAAATTCCATGTACCAGACAAACCAAATTCTTTACTAATTGCGTTGAACAAAAAGAAATTCTTTTTTTGCCTATATTGCGTTACAGGTCCATCCGAAAATATATGTGTAGAATCAATATTCCCGTATTTACGAGCTATATACGTTAAAATTGGAGTCAAGTGGGCCCAAATTGCTTCGGGTGAATGTTCTATAGAATCAGATAAAGTGCAGAAGCACTGTGGCTTTTTACCTTTCATGTACAAGACACTGGTATGTAGCGAAATCTGATACTGAGACGCTCCAAAATGGACCGCTTGTATTTCTTGATGCATCTTGCAAGTATAATTTTCCGAAAAATCACAATGTATTATTACTTCGTTTGACTGAAGATTATCTTTTTTAAATTTATACATGTTGTACTGATGATGAATGTTAAATAAATGAACTTTGTATTCTTTTAGTTCTGTTTCAAATTTAAGAATTAACGTTTTTAAATTAGCTGTTTTCGTTTGTTTTTTCATCCTTTTACCTACTTTAGTAACTCCATCTTTCTTATACTCTACATTAACAGCAGACCATTCGAGCCATGACACATTTTCACTATTTTGTGTTGTAGAGAAATCATAACAAATATTTATACTTTTACATACTGCACATTTAGAATACATGCACTGCTGTGACTTTACATCACATACTAAAGATTCAACGAAATCATTAAGTTTGTTATATACATGTAAAACTTGAAGCTTTTTAAGAGACATAAATTTAAATTCGATATTGGCATGTTTTTTGCAAATACATGTATCACGGTCAGAAAGATAAGGGCGGAGAACATAAAAAGGTTTATATCTTACAAATGTTGTATATGATATTTTAATTCCAGTTTCTTGTTTGAATTTCTTGAAAATATCCATTAAATTAGCAAGTAAATATCTCTTCTGGACTTTTTCTTTTTTAAACGTTTTGGTTTCTTTTTTTCCGGCTGTTGCTCTTGACACATCATCTTGTAAATAAAAGTTTGTAATTATTGTAGCTAAATCGTTGTTTTTTTTGTTTACTATATTAGATCTTCTTAATGCTCCTTTTAAACCTACGTAAGGACTTAATCGAGTTTGCATTTTATATTTTTGGACTAAAGTATTGTTTACGACTCTTTTTAGTACATTCCTTTCGGCATTAGATGTTGAAGACTTGTATGTGTTTTCAAGTGAATCAACTAATACGTTTTTCTCTAATAAAGCTCTTCTTACTTTATTTTTATCTGGAGTAGTTATACTAAGATTCTGAATGAAGGATTCTGTTCTTGATAGTGGAGATTCTGACATAGTGAAGAATGTCTGGTTATTATTCTCTTTCTCGGACTCATAATTGCAATGCTGACAATTTAATAATAATTTATATCTATATACTTTTTTTTTAAGAGCTATAACTTGTTTTCTTAATGTTTCAATTTTTTTCCTTAGATTATTATTTTCTTTTGTTATTCTATAGTGTTTCTGTTTATATGCTCGACGACTTTCTTTGTTTCTTTGGATTGGTTTCTGGTTTGATTTATTTTGTTTTAATTCTCGCCATAACTTTCGTCTTTTTACTTTTTCGCTTTCTGAGAGTTGTGAAATGTTCAAGTAACTTTGCCTTTTTTTTTCAGCTTCGTTCTTTTTTCTCTCTTCCCAAATTTCAGGCTTATTTGCTTTCAAGCGCTCTCTATAATTTCGCTGTCGTTCAGCTGGTGTTAATGACATATTTCCTAAAACAAACAAGCCCTATTATGACTAAGACCACAATATTCAGATCTGTTTATTTAGAAAAGTTACAAATATATTGCTATAATGTTATAACTGTAATAATTCAATTGTTAGTTCTGGGAACATTAAAAATGCAGAAACGAGAAATTAAAAAACCATGCAGTAAAAATAGATAATATCGTTATTTAATACCAAGCAATATAAAAAAGAAGGATATTCGTAGCGACTGAGGCCCGGTTTCCACCAAAGCGGAGAAGAGTGCAGCTGGGTTTTAAACGCCCAATCAGATATCGGTATTTGCACATCTCCGCTGCGCCTTAGCTTCGGTGGAAACAGCATAAGCGCAGAGACGTGTGCGTTGTGCGGTGCGGCGGCGTACAGCCGGTTTTAGATTAAGTTTTATATCTAGTAAGTCTTGTCAACTATCATAACTTATTATCTATAAGTTATTACATCCTTCAGGAATCGAATAATCCCTGAAGACAAAGAAACAGTAGGTATTTCACTAGTAGTTATGTAGTTATGTGTGTTATCTAAAATAAATATCACGTACGTATTTGAGAAGCGATGAGCTTCATATGCTTTTGTGTACGTTGCCGCGTTGTACTAATATCTATTCTAGCGAAGTCTTTCTTTTCGTGTGGTTAGTGGCCAAGCTGTTGTCAGGAGCTGTTCAAGCCGCTCGTAAGCCTCTGACATGGCTTAACGACTTCTGTCAATTTGGCAGCAACCGGGACCGACTTTTTACGTGCCCACCGAAGCACAGAGATGCTCCAATGAAATACCACTAAGCGGTCACCCATCTATAGACTGACCGCACCCAACGTTGCTTAACTTTGCTAATCGTTTACCGATCAGTGAGTGCAACTGGCTATAAGCGCCTCTAGTGAAGTGGCCGCGTATCGTGAACAGACGCGCCACGCCCGCGACAACGCTCGACACCGCTTTATCCAGCTCACTGCTTATCACTTTGGTGGAAACAGAGGGCCGGCTACGCTGCTCTTCTCCGCTTTGGTGGAAACCGGACCTTATAATTACTTAGTATTATGTTGTCATTGTAAAATATTTAGCTGTTAGTTTACTTGTGATTAATGAATAAAAGAAAGCTTTTAAATACGTGTACTTAGATAAAACTATACTAATCTGGTAACATAATTTTTTTATATTATCTTACCCAGAATTTTAAAACTATTGTTATTCTACTCAATAATTAAAACGGCAATTTATTTTTAAAATAAAATTGGAAATTATGATTATAATATTTATAATATCCAATATAATATCAAATATATTATAATATCCAAAAATGAGCTCAGATTTCTTTGATAATTGAGCTTTGCGTTCTACAATTATAATAATTATAATGTAATTCCTGCAGTTGCACAATAATTCTATGCAAGTAAAATAATATACATATATGGAGCTATGTGAACAGGCCTTTATCGTTCATATCTGTTACGTAACAGAAAAATGTGACAGATTTAATAACATATATGAAAAAATTACGTGTGTCTAACCTAAAAACATATCGAGTGCCATGCTAAATTTCATGCTATACAAATTTTATTTTATTCTAAGCAAATGTCTCACAATTATGATAGTCTAACGTAAATAATACAACACTTAGTACTTACCGATATTTAAAACATTCTCAGACCAATATAAACTTTGAAATGTCCAACTTCGAGAAGGAATGCAACGACTCGTATAACTCCATTGAACAAAATGGCCGAACATTAATTGTTGCATCATTTAGTTTGACAGTTTGATAACTAATGTTGCCAGTATAATAATTTTATTTATTACCATAATAAGAATTGACAAACACAAAACAGAAAAGAATAACAGATATGAGTAAAATAAGGATACGCATTCACTTATTAAATTTGAAGAACAATTTAAAGTATTTATTATTTATTTTATAAATAGATGAACTTACAAACTGGCTCTATTAAAAAAATATATACTTTGTATTGTAACATTACATGTTTTATTAATAATTTATTTTTAGCAGTACCGTCAAGAATGTGGACATTGATTATTTGTATGAAACGAAAATTACACAATGGCAGTTTTGTCTTTTTTTTCTAATATACTGTATATTTTTTATGTTTCTTCTATTTTTATGAAATACAAATAGGCATGATGTAATGGTTTTAGTTAGAAAAAATAATGAATTGTGTCGTAGTATACAAATAATTGTGTTGGACGTTGCGAAATTACAATTTTTTTGAACATGACCCGAATATCAATTGGTTGGCTAGACATGTAGGTATTTCGCTTTCGACTTGACTTCGATGTCGGCAAAAAGTGGCTTCGTGCCCTGACCATAAACAAGCCGCAAAGGGAGAAAGTTTTTAAGAACGTTCACATAAACACTTTCCAATGCGTTTGCGCCCTATAAGTACCTATAGTACATAAAAGTAGGTAATACTTGAGCGATGGAAGATTGTTTATTGAAGTAGCGGAGAAATACTTGTTCGCCGGCCAAACTCGATGTGAAATTTATGTAAACAAACCTCCCATGCATTGATGTTATTATCACTTAAATGAAAGTAGTATGTGAACAATTTTATTTTTGAACGGTTTGTAGCAATATTACTAATACGACAATAAATTCATACTAAGTACAATGTAGTTTTCAAAACAGTATCAAACTGTATTTAATTCTTGCGTCAGAATTATCCAAAATATATTATGTACTTGTTTGAATGATAAAACATACATAGATGAAATAAATAAGCAAATAAGTTGATTGTTGAAGTAAATGTGTCTAGTAGCGTTAAATACGATTCCTTCTAGGAAATTGTGTTCAAGTTATGACCATATCGATATTAAAATTTGATGATGTTTGTAGCTAGGTTAGAGATATGTATTAATATAAAATTGTAGATTGGTTAGTGTTGTTAAAATCAATATTAACAACACTAACCAATTTTTTTTATATTAGTTAGCGGATAAGTCAACGTGCTTTATAATTAAATCAGACGTTCTGCTGTTTAAGAGAATGGCTAATGGCTATTGATTACCTATGGATTGTATCGTGCGGGCGACTAATTGTAGTTAATAGTCTAACAGCTCTACATTTATCATTGTTTTTAATTAATAATATTTTAAATTAAGTGGGACTGGGGCGGACACGTCTCCCGCATGCACCCAGAGAGGTTGGTACCAATCGTCATCAATTGGGTGCCATAAGACAGTCTATGGTGACGGGACAGACCTTAAAGGAGATGACGAGTCGATCAGGATGCTTTTGAAAGGGACTGGCAATGGATATCCACCAACAGAGTAATTTAGAAGTTCAAGAGACGCTTTTGACCAGCGCAGCAGGGGGACAATAAAAAAGCTAATGAAAAATTATGATAGGTACCTACGTAAACGCTACACATTAGGCAGTTCAGAAACAACTTATCATAAACCCGAAACGCAAATAGCACTAGCAGTGATAAGGTCGATGAGGTGATTTTGACTACTGCCTGCGGTCTAGTCGTCTATTTGAAAGTCATTCAAACTTAAGAACAAAATTTGTTACAATCTCGTGAATTAGCTTATATTATTATTTGAATAGTTGGCCTCCAAGCAGTTTTAGGTAGATTTGTTTTATTGCAATAATAATTGTAAACAAGGTTAATTTGCATGTAAATGATTTTTAGTCATGGAAAGTTAATTTCGTTACTAAAATAACTGTTTAATGATGTTGCAATAATCACATATAGAGCGGCTATCCTATCGAATTTTCTAAGTATTTCAAAGATTGAACTTCTATTACGTTGACAGATTTTGTTGCAAAAACCCAAGTAAGTAAAACGTTTACAGTAGGTAGATGGCGGAAAATCTCGAACGTTTCCGATTGGAGTCAAGGTTGACGCGTTTTTAGACGGCCAAGTGGATAATAGGCATAATGACTACTGACCTGAGTGCGTTGCTTTGCTTATACTCGTAAATGTACTTCTTTTCTTTGGTGATGACCTTTTAACTTGGCGTTTACTTGTCAATCTTAGGCGGGCATTTGAGATGTCATTTATAATTTGATTTTCTTGATTTTCGTATTCTAAGACTATTGAGACATATAAAATAGGATGACTTAGACATCTCTTCGAGCGTAGAAGTTTAAAGGTAAAGTTTAAATTTAAAATAAGTTTTTAATTAGTAATTTGCAATACATACATATGTATATTCGATCTTTGTCGGTAACGGCGTGAGGTTTAAATTGTTGGTTGATGATATTTTTTGTCTCAACTCTATTGTGTATGTAGAAACTAGATGTATATACCTATCATATCGTATTATCAAACGCTTATTCATTTATCTGTCCAGTCCAGACCATATCATAATGTGGGCAGCAAGGATTTTCCATTTCATGAAATAGGTACTACCGGTTCATGAAATGGTCGGCCACATCATGAAGTGATAAATTCCAAGATCTGGCCACTACATACATATTGATCAGGAACTGCGCCGAGCGAAATGTGCCAAAACAGGCGGTCACAGTTAAGTTGTTAAAATCAACACTTTTTGTTTAATTAATACAAATATAAAATATACATTTACCATAACAATGAATGTGTTTACAATTACTCCGTGTAAAAACTTAAAATAATTAATATTTTCGCCTACAAAACTACGTAAATTTGCACGAAAAATGCAAAAACGTAAGCTCGTGTTAAGTGATTTTTAGATTATAACAGTAGAAATCTATCCTATTTTATAGCTTAAACGAAGCATATATAGTTATATTACAATTTGTTAGTCTCAAATATTTAAGTTATTGGTTGACAATAAAGATACATATTTATCAAAAAAGCACTTCAAATCCGCCATACAATTTTACTATGGCGGCCGCGCGCCGATTTGAATATCGGGCTCTGTCATTCAGTCCAACCGCGTCTTATGCTCGGCGCAGTCTTAAGGCCTTATACTTCAGTATAGCCAGCAAGCACGTAGCAGGAAAGGCCTCGTTACTAATGCTTTGCTATATGATTCTTATTACCTACATTAATTTGTTGAGCTTTCAGGGTTATAAAAGATGATCCGTCATTGGCAGCACCCGTAGTTATTAGCTTACACAAGATACAACATTGAACTGCCGTTTCAATGCCAAGCTTTTATTTTTACTAGGCATTGAGAAGTCTATGAGTTTTAATGTCAACAAAGTATATTATGTCCTCTATGATGCTTAGAAATGCCGGTTTGGTTAAAGGTAAATTCACAGAAAAATTTACGTGTAACTTTGACATTCATAAGTGTTACCTTGTAACCTAATTTGAATAAATTTATTTTGATTTTGGGTCGATTTTCAATCGTCAGATAACTTTTATCTGGGGAATATGTTTGACGTTTTAACAGCTTTTGTATAGAAAATATGTCATACCGCCATATTTATTCTTCAGATAAAAGTTATCTGACGATTGAAAAACCGGCCCTTAATCACCTATTATTGCTTTTTTATCTAAATCAGAAGTGAACAATTAGGTACAATTTATGTGCTTATAAGGCAATTTTCGCTATCACCACGGAGTCTGAGTATCCATATGGTAAACGGTAATACGCTCGTTCGCTATTACGTGGGACTTAAAATGCATAATTTAATGACTGGAAAAATATTTTTGGGAGGAACTCTATATGTTTGATAGCTTCCATATTATATGTATTGTCCAATCTCTAGCAAGTCTGTCGACGTGCATAATTTTTAATCCTTCTGAGTTACGCAGTCGATGAGGGTCGCACTTTTTTTTTTTTTTTTTTTTTTTTTTCTTTATTTGTTTTAGGAATTTTTACCCAAATGGATATGCCAATTCCATCGTAACCTATTATAGAAATTAACACAAATACATATTTAACAACGATTTTAGGGAGTTATTCATGAGCGGCTGCGACCATTTTATATATGGCCAATGCTAGTTCCGAACCAGGCTTAAACAAAGCACATTGCATGATACCCACATCTAAAACATTTATATTGTACTGTCTCAGGAGTAACTCCCTTTGGAAATGGTTCTTTTTACACTCCGTTAACAAGTGTTGCATATCGTCAAAAACACCACATTCATCACAATTCGGTGAGTCGGTGATTTTCATGAACCGTAGGGTAAGACATTTTATAGTTAAATGGCTTAACTGTCCCACAGGAACTACGCATTCTTTTAGAGTAAAATATTTAAATCGTAGTTTAACTACGAATAGAATAGCCCCGTTTGTCGTCACACTGGTTTAAGTGGTCTCTTCGTCACTGCCAGAGCGCCAATAGTTGTATGGACACACGGGGAAAATTGGGGTCATACAAAATATATCGTGCCGAGTTGGGATGTTCTTTAAAATGCTAGTTTTTCAATGTTTGCAAATCGCCCACAATTAGATTCAAAATTCGGTTCCCATGATGTTGATTATGCCATTAGTCATTTTAACCCTGCGATTCTAATTCAACCGAAAGTTATATTTTTCTAATTGCAATTACAGACCACATCAATATTTACGTACATACTTTAAGTTGTATCTTTTCAAAACAAAAATCAATGGGGTATTCCCTTGCTTTCAAATCCAGTATTGCCAGATTCAGCCGCATCCCAAGAATTATACTTTTTTTTATAAATAAATTCACTCAATAATATACTTTGGTAACTATATATATCTCTATGTGTCTATGTATTTATGAATTTATGTAACGGAATCTTTGAAGGTGATTTTCACCCCTTTCAAATCGACGGATTGATTTGAAACTTTGCGCACTTATCGAGGACCGATGACAATACAATAATTTAGAAAAAATAAAAAGCAAGAAAATAAGTAATAATTTAAATAAACTAAAAAACCCCCACCAGGGTTTATCAAAATATCTTAGAAAGCACCCCAGGCATTTTTACATTAAAATTATTAAATTATTTTCTACATTTTAGTTTGATTTTCTAAATAAAGCGTGGTTTTTAGTTTTTATACTATGTACCTATTATTTTTTATCCTGTATGCATCGAATATGTAATTAGTACCAGTATACATATGTGATAAAAACTGGCACGATATGATTACACTGACTCAGTGGCGCAGCGGATGTGAATGCGACTGTTGAACATAATAATCGTGATGACCCATGACTTACGGGTTCGATTGTTTACCTGTGCTCGGTAAACGTCAATAGGTTTGCCCCTATTATATAGGACCTAAAACTTTAGTAAGCAAAATGTGGGTGAAATACACTCATTTATTTTTAATTACATCTTTTAAGGAAATAGGTGTGAGACAGTGTATGTATATTGTAATATGATTACATAGTAGACTTTGCCCGCGGTATCGCTCGCATAAATGTGGGCTTTGCCAATTTTCTATCCCTCGGAAGCAGTAGGTACCTGGATGAAATACCTTTCACAGAAAAAGTACTTTTCTGAGTATTGTAGGGTATTCAGTATCTGTGGGGAGACAAACAGACTGCAATGCAGAGGATCTCAGACTCGAACCCTCGTCGCGCACCGCTGACTTTCAGAAGTTATATGACTTTTCGAAATTATGTGCGTATTGATTGACAATTATCGCCTGCTCCGTGCCTCGAAGAGCACGTTAAGCCATTGGTCCCGGCTGCTATGAACATCTATGGCAGTCGTTATTGGGAAGTCAGTGCTCTATAATATCCTGACACTGGT
This sequence comes from Catocala nupta, assembly GCA_963675205.1. Taxonomy (NCBI): domain Eukaryota; kingdom Metazoa; phylum Arthropoda; class Insecta; order Lepidoptera; family Erebidae; genus Catocala; species Catocala nupta. The sequence continues at coordinate 24,991,595 of OY776090.1, read as the reverse complement.
CTTGGTACTTTACGAGGATAGGTAAATATTTTCTGCAAAATACGTATTCAGATTATTAATTAATAGCAAGGTATAAAAAATAATAAAATAAAATGTTATTAACTGACTTATACATATGTATTATCCTTCTGATTAAATAGCGTAGGTAGTGAGTGTAATGACAAGTGGTCTTGTGGTCGATTTCCGGGTAAGGTAAATTGTTATTACGGATTTGTCTTTTAAGAAATTCTCAGTAAGTAGGCGCACGGAGTTTAGATCGGTGCCAAGACAGTAATAGGATCAACGATTTAATACTCGCGTTAAGTACACATACTTAATCTATACTAATATTATAAAGCTGAAGAGTTTGTTTGTTTGTTTGGTTGCACGCGTTAATCTTAGGAACTACTGGTTTGAATTGAAAAATTCTGTTAGTGTTGGATAGCTTATTTATCGAGGAAGGCTATACAACATCACGCTACGACCCACGGGGGCGGCACAGTAACCATAAACGCGAGTGAAACCGCGGGCACATCTAGTATGTATATAAAATTATTACCTTTAAATTATTATCAATACTATAAAGACCCGTTATCTAATACCTAGTAGAATTTCCCTCGCGAGTTTCACTTGCGTTAATGTAGAATTCGTTAGTTAAAATTCCCTCAGGAACAGAACTTATTCAGATTGAAAGGTACCCTATGTCCTTTTCTGTACCCTGACAACCTGATTCGAAATGATCGGTCAAGTAGTTAAGACGTGGAAGCGTAACAAGCAAACTCACATTCGCATTTATAATATTAGTTAGGTTTATATTAGATAAGTAACAGGATCACTCTCTATTACGCGAGAACCAAAAACATCGCGGCGAAATGTGAGTGTAATATGCCTTTACCCTTCCTTGAGGGATATCCTAACTCATTTTATAAATCTTAAAATTAGACTGTTTGTTTGTTTATTACTCTTTAATACCTTAACTGCTCGACCGGTCATCAAGAAATTCCGCATACATGATGTCAGAGGAACAAATAAACTAAAATTTAAAACACCCGACACAATATTCATTTGATACCCCTTATTGAAAATTATAATTTGTGAAGAAATATGTAATTTTGTGGTGGCGGCCATTTTTGATTTGAAATTTATCATAGTGTAGGTATAGTATTGTACTAGTCAAGCCCTTTCATTTGATACCCATATTGAGGGAGTTGTTAAAAAATATGTGATACGCCATTTTGTGGCGGCGGCCATCTTGGACTGATTTTCATCAAACATAACTAAGAACACTCCCGACTAATTCACCTTACAAACAAAAAAAAAAAACAATATTAAAATCGGTTCATCCGTTCGGGAGCTACGATTCCACAGACAGACAGACACACACACACACACACACACACACACACACACACACACACACACATGCACACACACACACACAGACACGTCAAACTTATAACCCGTCGTTTTTGCGTCGGGGGTTAAAAAGGACATAGGGTGCCTTTCATCTAGAAAACGTACTGTTAGTAAACCTAACCTAAAATATAGTATATTTATTCATAAATACATCAAGCTACACTTGTAGAACACCGTCTGTATATAACGCAAGTTACTAACCGGTAAACAAGATCATAAAAGTTATTACTCAAACTGTTTTCTAATAAGCGAGTCACAGATAAAGTTAATTAAAATATCATTGAGTAAACTCGAGTCACGCATGAAGTCATTGAAAACATCCTATGCGTCATATTCAGTTCATTAACAGGTAAATATTGTGCAAACATGTCTTACATTTGGCTTGACAGCCTTCATTGTGGTTGGCATTTGGTTACCTGTTTTCCTTACGTAAGTCTGAGCTGGTTACGTCAACCATGGTTCGCTTAATACAGTTTTGAAATACCATGACTGTAATTCGCATCGTTGCTACTAATAGATATGACTTTTTCTTATACAACTTAGGTGGCAAACAAGCATACGGCCCATGTGATGGTAAGTGGTCGCCGTAGCCTATGGACGCCTGCAACACCAGAGGCATCACTTGCGGCTTGCCGACCCCTTAGGAAAGGAAGAAGAGAAAAATGCAGTAGGAAGGAGGAGGAGAGGGCAGGGGGAAAAAGGATGATTGGATCTCCGGCACTGTCACTCACCGAACGAAACACAACAGTAGGAATACTGCTATTTCACATCGATATTCTGAGAGAGGGTAGTCCTTCCCCGGTGGAGCCGAGATATTCATGCTGAAATCAGCGAGGCTCTACTTCATCTAAATAAAGTAGAAACGACTGCTGTGCTTGAAGTCTGCAGGTAAGCAAAGAGTTATTGAGTATTTCTATCAAAGAATTTATTTGTAGAATGAGAGAGAATTAACGATATATTTTTAAATTCTCTGTTGTAGCTCTGAGCTTGGAACTGTAACCTAATAGACTTCTATAGCCACGACTTTTATTACGTGGGACTTTTAACCAAAGCTGGCGAAATATGGGTTGTTTACAAGTTTGTCTGCATGGAATTACAGTTCGCCTCCGATGCCATTTACGTGGATGACACTAAGCATTCAATATTATGTTGCTACTGAGCTGAACGAAATTATAGTTTAACTAGCTGTGCCTGCGGTTTCACTCGCGTCTATGGTTACTGCGCCGCCTATAGCCTTCTCCGATAAATAAGCTATCCAACTCTAAAATAATTTTTCAATTCGAACCAGTAGTCCTGAGATTAGCGCGTTCAACCAAACAAACAAAGAAACAAATTCTTCAGCTTTATAATATTAGTATAGATAAACGTAGCTTAGATTTTAGAGTAAGCTACAAGCGACTAACAGTCAACGCCGCATCTGTTCTGTGAATTTTGCGTGATTCAAACTCCTTTAAAAAATATCGGATTAATCTCAAATTTCTTTTTAACACTAAACAAAATATATCGGGTAATTCTTTAATTTATTTTTTGAACCTATAACAATTCCATAAAACACAAAATTGTTCATCCTATTAGCCAGATATCTTTGTTACACTTTTATAACAGTTTGTATAAATGGAGAGAGAGAGATAGATGGCAAATATTTAGAGAGGATGGTATGTCATAAATTATTCGGACTACCAGACACGTTATGTAATCGTAAAACATATATCGTCCCATATACATACTAATTTAAGTGCCAGTTATCAGACGAAAATTGCATCAGTCTTATAATAGTTGAACAACAAACATAATTATGTGCTAGGTTATGGTTTCGTGCTAGACTAAAGCTATCTAAAATCTACGTCATAATTATTATGATGAGGTTGCATAATTGTGTCTATATTAGAAATCGGATCCATTACATTATGTATGTATTCGATAATGATATGCAATAACGGCATTAAAAGCACAATGATGCAACAATTACATTGCTATATGTCATAAACGTAATAAAAAAGTATAACATGAAGTATAATATTCAACACTAAAACAACTATGCCTATTACCTGTATACTTATAAAGTAATACGAAATACTAAGCATAGTACATAAAACAACACTTCACTTATTAGATTTCTTATAATACTTTAACAGGTTCTCTGTCCAATGAATCACATATGATACATAACAATAGATTTTCTATTGTGTCTATCACGGTACAGCGTAAGGGTTATTTTGGATGGAAAAAAAGAGATATGTCAAGCACAGAGAAACTGACCTTAAAGTCTGAAACTTCTTTCATATAGCAAATGCGATTTCTTGTATATTGAAATTCGAATACATTTGTAAAACTTACCGTAGTCAAGTCAAGTGAAAAATCGTTTATTCATTTAGGTCACAAAGTAACACTAATGAACGTCAAAATACATATATAGGTTAGTGAGTTTACTAAGTTACTGAAGCTACATTTAGGTTAGTTGCTAGGTTCAGGCAACTAACCTAAATGTAGCTTGGTTGTTAGCTTAACTACCGTAGGAACACTTCTTACGGTAGTTTTCAAGGTTTTAGTAACTCGAAGGAGATGCTGTGTTGCCAGCACAAGGATTAAATGTTATTTTTGGTTAAGGTTCAGCGCAGCGCGATGGCTTTATTAGCAGCAATAGCTTAGTGGAAGACCACGGACCTGCCACGCAGAAGTCTCAAATTATTCATATTATATATATATGCATAAGTATATAATAAATACTTACTGTATATTTTCTACCCGACATAACTATAGTAAGCGCGCTATCACTTTAATTGCCTTCAGTCATTATTTTAATCAATTAATTTATTAAAACGAGTTACATTGTGCAGTTTTACTTAATATAAACATATTAATTTTAATGTGCTTATTAATATAAATGTCTATTATCACGAAGGACTTTAGTTTGCCTATACCTACGCAACATATTTATATATAATAATAATATTAAATTTGCATAAAAACATGGTATACAAAGATATTATAATTGTGAAATATGTTATTGATTCGCTTAACATACCATGCAATACATTTGAAACATAGTCTCATAGGCAAATGTTTAAATTTTTTAACACTATAAAAAATATAACTTGGTTTCAAAGGAATTAAATTCAAATACATTAGGAGACATAAAATAATAGGTATGTACTTAGTAGACAAGAATTTATTTTATGTCAATCTTGATAAATATCTATGTTGTAGGAACGAAGATAAAATAACTAAGAGAGAACAAGTGATAGCTATCTATAAAACTGCTTACATTCATATATTTCAATAGGCTACACGTGCAAACTATGTCTTGGTCGCACCTGACCGGTGATACTTCGACCCAGTGGGATCTTTTGTGTCGACTTCCCCAATAATGACTGCCATAGATGTTCATGGCAGCCGGGACCGACGGCTTAACGTGTTCTCCGAGGCACAGAGCAGGCGATAATTGTCAATCAATACGCACATCATTTCGAAAAGTCATATGACTTCCGAATGTCAGAGGTGCGCGACGTGAGTTCGAACCCGAGACCCTCTGCATTGCAGTCTGTTGGTCTCCCCACTGAGCTATCGCTGTTCTTATTATTATTCATTTTATTAACCTTACTCGACGTATTGCTCTTGGCGAACAGATTGGAAAGTACGCATGTAACAAAATATCTAAGTACTGAATATTATTTATACTGAATATCATTGTATATACACCAAATACCTAAAAGATACTATATACTAGCGTATACTTCTAATACTTGGACAAGGTAGGTGGCAGCGCCAGTCGGGGCAGCTAGCAGTCGTCCGAAGACGCTAAGGTCGAGACCCTGGAATATGTGTCATGGCAACTCGGCGTTTCTCCTTGATGTCTTGCGCAAGAGAAAATGTGCAGTAAGTGCATTTAAATGCACTTTAACAAGAGAAAAATAACATTATATTAAATTCTACTAAGATAGAAATATGTCTCGAATCTATACGGTATGCTGCGTTGTGTGTAACCACCAAGCTCTAAACAGTAGACTACTAAGAACCTCTAGAAATAATATTATTTGACCCTGGAACAGCACCTTGTCTATTAGAGGCGCTTTGCGGCCGCTGCTCTTGCTAAATTACCAAATTTTTCAAATGAATCGCTAGTTGCTAAACTACATGTATGTAACCACAATGAAATAAATAAAAATTGTAAAGAACAATAAACAATCAACATTAACGTTATTACCATTCTTATTTTACGACTAATCCAACCCGCACTTTCCGCCACTGTGATATCCGTATAGCCAGGTTAAACAGTGGTGACCATAGAAAACGCCGAGTTTTCTATTGAAGCTTGTGAAATCCCAGGGCAAGTTAAATTGTCTTGAAACCCGCAACGAATTTAAGCAAAAATATACATAATATATAAGGAATTGGAAAATTCCACTTCCCTTCTTAGCAAAGCGGTAATTTATTACTATTGTAAGAAATATACAACGTGTTTATTTATTATGTTGCTATAATGTGCTTGCAAAATAATAAAACTTGTTATTCAAGTTTAACTATCCGATTTAAGATATATTGGAACAAATTGGTCATACTACTAATATCCGCGCGCCAACTTTCCAGTAACATGTTTTTTCATTATGTTTAATTACGTCCGTATTTCGATGTAAATATAGAAATATTACATTTATTTATAGTGAAAACATTAACGTTTATTAGAACTCTGAACCAAACAGAGAAAAGAGGACTTTGTAACTTATTTCGCGACAAAAGACTCGCTTAGATGCGTTTTCGAAATTTAAACATGTCGCCGCGCGCCGTCTGATTCGTTCATTTGCCTTTTGTTACAGCATTAACAAAAAATATTGAAGAATAATAACTAAATTATTTAAAACAGTATGTGTTTGCCAAATAATTATATGAATTTTAGCTGCTTATTAATAAAATTACCCTTCCTTTCCCAATGAGCTGATAATAATGATGTTCCCCAGATGTGTCTGTCGATTACGACACTCTGTTAAGTCTCGATTTTAGATTTTCCGCTTGTGCACTCAACGTGTCTTGCGAATAGCAGATATAGGTATCAGCATATTTAATTCTAAACAAATCCATAAGATTTCCCCTTCTTTGAATCTTTGATTAATTGCTTCGTGTTTAAATATGGTTCTTATAGTAGCAGTGAAAGAGGTATGGCCGTTAAGGCATTCTCAGTCTAAAATAACTACTGAGAGCTAGACTGGTCAATGTACCCTGCACCACAAATTAATAATCATGTTCATTAGCTTAGCATGCATAGCATGCGAATATATATGAGTAGTTCACTAATTGGATTACAATCCAGATAGATACAATTTTAATTTGAAAACATAACTCTCGCATCCCTGTTATTATAAACTGCATTAAACCATCGAGGGGAATGGCGCCATCCAGACGAATCAAATTAATACTTCACATAACTGGCTATATGACACGACATGCTGTATAATCTGTGTTATCTGGTTACATACGGAAGTACTTGCAATGAAGATGTGCGAAAAAGTTTATATAATAATATATTTTCTAACATGTATACTTAGAAAATAATTATGTTTATTAAGAAAATAAACATGTAGCATTAGTCTTACGGATGAAACAATATATCGATTAAATAAAGTATTCTAGATTATTTTCTTAAATCTTCTAACATCAGCTTTAATGGTAGGTAAGACTGTTTCTAAACTACTTTCTTAATATATTGTATTGAATCCTTATTTTCATATATTTATAGTCATCAACATATTGTGTGCATTGAAACATTAAATTACTTTTTATTTCGACATAACAATAAAGAATTTGGCGCCAATTTACTTGTCAGATTTTAGCGCCAACTATGGAAAAATAAATTGAAGTACCTATACAATATGTGGTGGATAGGTACCTATACCATATGTGCTTATGGGTTGAGTTCGCCGCCCACGGCTTAGTTAACACAATAAGTGCTAATGGACGTTGGACAACTTCGTCACAGCGGTAATGGGATAAGTATATCCCATAGGATTGAAGTCGAGTGCAGATTAATGGCTTGCTATAGTTTTACTGCAGTTTGATTATGTTTATTTGCAGAAATAAGAAGGGTGGATAAAGTTCATATTTTTTACAATATGCGAGGCTTTGCGTCAATAATTTCACGATAGTTATTATTTTTTTGTTTAGGCGTACCTAATGAGCGAAAGTCAATGTTATAACACTAATTAGAAAACAATGTCAGAGTGAATTTATTTATTACTTTTTATTAAAACCTGATTGCCTCTGTGGCGCAGTGGAATAACATCTCGGTTTCGATTTAGGTTCGGTGAAGTAAAGGATTTTTGGGTTTTGCTGTAGGTAAATAAATTCTTAATAGCACAGAGTCTAGATCTGAGCAGAATCTAAAACCTAATCAGGCGAAATGTGGATGTAAAACATCTCTGCCTACTCTTTCCACAAGCGTGACAACCAAGATTCGTGCAAATCCTTTTTAAAATTTTTGTGTTTAGTTGTATAGAAACCTTTATGGCGTACAATAACTTACCAAAGTTTAATACTGTATACGTTACAAACATTATAGACTGTGATATCAACATCATTATTATCTTATCCTAATCTTTATTGCACTAGGGTTGGCGCAGTATGTCTTCTTTGTTTAATAGTCCCTTTTAATTGTCATCTCATCACTGACACCATTTACATTCATATCATTACTCACACATTCCTAATTTGTTACCATCTATTCTTTGATATTTCATACTCTTTTTAATGCACGCGTGGCATAGTGGGTAAGTGGCCGTTTCGCAACCGCCGAACCCACCACAGTCAGCCCAGTGGTCGAGTGTTATAGGTTCGATCCCCACATGGGGCAAACATTTGTATGATTCTCAAATAGTTCCAAGTCTGCGTGTTCCTTGTGTCCATTGATTGAATGTTCGTAACCATAGCAAACCTGATATTATTCCAAGAGCGGGATATGTCTTGTTATGATACCTAAATATATTTTCTAGCTCTTACATCCATATGCATAACGTTTTAATTAATATTAATTTTGATATTGTACTTACATATAATTTTAGTGCGACCTATTCAAACATTGTTTTACTTCAACGAGAAAAATACGGCCCCGATGAAGGTATCACAGGCAAATGAGAAATAAGCCGTACCGTGATTTATCCAATCTCGCCCTATAGATAAAAATATTCAATGGGGCCACGAAGGTATCTCATTCGAATTTATTTACAGTCATCCGTAAATCACGACTTTTAGGGAACAAATAGATGCAGTAATAAATTACCCTGTACTGTCTTTCCAGTCATGTCTTTTATGTGCCCTTCACTCCGAAAATATCTGTGTTAGATCATTCTAAATATCATGAAGTAAACCTTATTTTTATATAGCACTATCTGTCCTCCGCTGTTTCACCCACGATTGTGGTTACTGCTCCGCTCTCGAGGCTTCTAGCGTGGTGTTATATAGCCTACGATAATTTTGGTTAAAGTAGTTTTCTAATGGTGAAAAATTACTATAAAAAAAGAATATCTTTCCTCTTTATAGTATTGATTAATTAAGTATAGAACTTGTTAATTTTCGAAGGGAAGAAAAATATGTAATTTCGGATCTATGTTTGGGCTATTGGTCGTCGATGTCGAGGCTAAAGTATGCATGCTTGGGCCGATGATTAAATCACGGCTTTAATACCCGGATCAACGAAAGTGGTATTACTGGTATTATTGGTCTGCTAGGAAAATATCTTCTTCTTCTTCCTTCTTCTTCCTAGCCTTTATTATTCCCAAGTCACTTGGGGTCGGCTTTTCTAGTTTAACCGGATTTGACTGAATTTCAGTTTTTACACGGAGCGGCTGCCACCTGACCACCGCAACTCGAAGGCTAATGATTCCCTAAGGCTAGAACAGTGTCAGGATATTATAGGGCACTGACTTCCCAATAACGACTGCCATAGATGTTCATGGCAGCCGGGACCAACGGCTTAACGTGCACTCCGAGGCACGGAGCAGGCGATAATTGTCAATCAATACGCACATAATTTCGAAAAGTCATATAACTGCCGAAAGTCAGAGGTGCGCTACGTAGGTTCGAACCGGAGACCCTCTGCATTGCAGTCTGTTGGTCTCCCCACTGAGCTATTGCTGCTATTATAGGGAAATATCATAAGAAGCATATAACTTAAAAATGCGTATCGAATTCACAGCACTCGGTACAGTTGCAGTAGCGAGTTGACTCACTAGTAGAAGATTACAGTTGCTATTCAAAAACCGAATATTTAGTCCTTTTACTTATTCCAAACACTAGCTAAAAATGAGTGATGCATTCCTAGTCTAACTGCGTCGAATATTGCTTACCCGTGTATCGATCGGTAAGTGCAAAGGACGACGGTACAGACGCAGGTCAACAACATGAGAGAGACGCTTCAAGAAGGTTAAACTTTAATGGGCTGCAACAGGCACTTTAATATGACAACAATTCAATATGGCTTTGATCGTGAGGCAGGATTAATATCCACCTTTCATTTCACCTCTGGTTACAGAATCCTTACTAATATTATAAATTCGAATGTGCGTTGGTTTGTTACGCGTTCATGCCTTAACTACTGGACCAATCATCATGTTTCGCATACATGTCATGTCATTGTCAGGAGTACAGAAAAGGACATAGGGTAAATTTAATCCTGTAAAAAAATGCTATTTCCGAGGAATAGAATCTTATTGACAAAATCTAGATTAACGCGAGCGACGCTGCGGGCAAAATCTAGTAGCTCTATGTATATTATATCTGCTTGTTTTTGAGCTCATTATGTAAATATATGTAAAATATGTACTTTTAAAAAAAAGAGTAAAATCATTTTTGCTTCAGAAAAACAGTTGTATTCATAAAGTACATACAAATACGACGGTATCATTATTTCTTGTCACAGGTTCACACTGAACATAATATTGCATAATTATTTAAACATAGTGCTGTTTTTAAATATGATAATAAAGGCAATTTTTATATAGGGAATCTAGGGATAAGTCAATTAGAGGGTATTTATAAACATTGAACCAACAAACGCAAAGTACATATATCCAGACTCCGAACAACTATTTGCGAATCACACAAGGGACAAATATTTTCCCAGTGAGCATCGATAGCCCCGCCATGGCTAATAGGTTGAGTATAGTCAACGCACTAGCTGTAGCGACCATTTTTAACTAACATGCTTTTCGTGGAGTGTATCTATCAGTGGCATTAAAATGACACATGTGTCTGACATATACTCTTGAAACAGCCAAAGGGAAAAGATTTAAAGCTAGGATCAAAGGGAATTAATGAAAGAGGTAGACATGTAAGCCTCTTGCACTTCTACTGAGCAAGCAAGCTTTCTTTCTAATGGCGGTCCTACCACTCTTACAGTCGAGTCAGAGTCGCCTCAATGGCGTAGTGGTTAGTGTAACCGACTGCCACGCCTGAGGTCGCGGGTTCGATTCCCGCACAATTCAAACATTTGTGTGCATGAACATGGATGTTTGTGTTGGTCTGGGTGTTTCTATGTATAATATGTATATATTTACAAAAAATATATATATGTATGTTTATCCATTGTCTAGTACCCATAGTACGAGCTCTGCTTAGTTTGGGCTAGATGGCTAGGTGGTGTATGTTGTAGAATATTATTACGTCAGTTTTATATACGAGGTAGACGTAAGGTGCAAGAGTACACTACTCTTGCGGAGCTAACATAGTAGAGACCTTGGTACTACTTCAGTTGTAATGAGGGTGTGGGTTGGAAGGCACTGCTCGTGGATTACACGATTGCTTACGTTACTTAGGAGGCGAGCAGTTATTTTGATCGGCCACAAAGAAAAAGGCACTCATATCTATGTATATAACAGATTTTTGTAGTGTAACCAGTACTGAGATGGTATCACAGCCAGTTTTCAAATCAATTCTCGTACTGAAACAGGCTCAAAGTCATATCAGTTTCAAAGCATATCAATGACAGCTAACGTATCTCTGAGGCCGGACTCCTCGCGACCGGTGTCGCAATTGCATGCCACCCACGGGAATTAGCAGCGACCGACGAACGAGCTAATGAGCTGAATCGGAGCCGAGAGGGGGCACACTGGATGTGCAGTTTATTTAAGAACAGATTTAGCTTCGAGTGGCAGGATTCTGTTTAGTATCTCGATAATTGGAGCGATTTTAAAAGCAGGTTGTGCAGGTCGTGATTCTGTACAGATACTCTATCATCCATTTTCTTGCACTACTGATACAGTGACTCCGTTTATGTATGGGAAACAGCGATCAAGACAGGTTACAAGTAGATTATCAGTGGCGTACCTGATCAATAGCTTTTTTAAATATACGACAATTTAACAACTGCTGTTCGATTTCTGAGTCGGCAGTATTATTTTGGGATTCTATAGGTACAGTAATTATGGAAATAACAGAATATGTTTATTACGGCTATAAAACTGAGGTGACTAAAGAATTCGAGATTAGTCTCTTTACGGAATAGCACGGCTGCTACCAGTTACGATAAAACGAATATTTTAATGTTGCATTGTAATAGTAACCTGTTCATAAAGCCGATAAATTATGGAATTGTGGTGCTTACTTGGGTAAGCCGGGCACTTAAGATCATACAGAGGTACCACTGCAAGTATCCGTTAGATTTAGTATTTGTAGCCATTAGACAGGCTGTACCCTTGATTGCCAGTTTATCGGAGTATAGAAACATTTATAGTATGTTGCCAGTTAATAAATTACAACAGCCCGGTTTATAGATATAGAAAAGTTTCTTACGATATATTCCTTTAAACGTGCGATTATTAAATATTTCATCCGCATACTTCGAAATGCTAGAGTTGCGTGTCGTGGTGTAAAAGTCTTGACCTCTTGTAGTCCAACGGCCTCCCCTTTCACAGCTTTACTGGTAAATACGTAGTTCTTTGACACTATTAACGTATACATAACCGTAATTCTAGTAAGACTAAGGTCTGGTTTCCACTAAAGCGGAGAAGGAAGGAGATGTGCGGCACCAGCCGATAGATTTGGGCCTAAAAGAAGACGACGACATTTTAACGTTCAGCTATAATAATAAAAATAATATTTATTGCTTAAAAAGTACAACAAATAATATGTAAACAAAATATGAGAAAGCATACAATATGATGGTTGTACAATAACATAATAAGCGACACAGCGATTCCTAAACTGACACTTGCTCGTATTTTAGAAATCGATGGCTCTCCATTTTGTGTCATAATTTACCATCGCACTTCATCTCACTTCCATATTGGATAAAAACAACATACAATTTACAATTTCTTTTCTTTTCTTTTTCAAGTAAGTGAAAGTCTTCACAATATATGCTATAGTATATAACTAAAACTAAAACAAAACAAAAACAATGTTTATGTATTTATTAAATGTGTCATTAGTGTTTCTGTTTCTTCATAAGTCAAGGACTGTAACCAGTTTTGCAATGTACGTATATTTCAAATTACGTTTGTTCAATCTGCATAACGTTCAGCTATTGGCTGTTTACGCTAATCACCTCTCCTCTCCGCTTTAGTAGAACTCTACGTCACAACAGTTACGTATTACATCTAAGAATCGATTGAGTCACCGAAGTAACAAAATCTGACGCCTTAATCGCGGACGTAACGTCGCGCGTCGCTGCGATAAAATTAATCTCCGTAAAACCAGCCATGCGTCGAAAGTTCGTAATAAAAACGCTTTAGTGATGTAGTGAAATAAAAAAATGGATTATTCTTTTGTTCGAACGTTTTTATGTTGTTTTTTCGCCATGCGTGTAGACAATGGTGCGAATAGGTTGATTCCATCGTGCCATCACACGGTCGAGTTGCAAGTTACCTATACTACACGATCTACATTTACATAGCCCTTTAGAAGAATCGCGGGCTAAAGCTATTATTTTATAGATATTTTACCTATAAAATAAAAGCTTTTGTGCTTGTTGCTTTTGCGATTACACCACTCGGAAACAATACTTCATCCTGGATGAAAGGTACCATAATATGTCCTTTTCTGTACTCCTGACACCCTGTATGCGCATGATGATCGGTCGAGTAGTTAAGGTGTGAAAACGTAACAAACAAATAAGCAAACTCACATTCACATTTCTAATATTAGGCAATTCTAACCAAGACGATTCGACGACCGTTGTTGTTGCTAAACACGCGTTCACATCTCTGTGATAGGCATATATATACAAGTTGTACCAGAAAGGTGTGGTCATATTTAAGGGTCACATAATATGCCTATGTACAATGGAAAATTGCGAGAGTAAAATTTGTATACATTATTTTCACGAAGATATTGAATTTTCTTTTTTATCGACTTATAAATATCAGCATATTCTAATCGATACGTAAACAACACTATACTGCATGCACGTGTATTTGTTTGTAAGAATTATAAAAAACTTTTTTTTAAGATTTTGTTCACTTTTGCTATCTTAATAGGGCCCAATGACCATTACCCCAGATGTGGATACTGTTAACTATTCATTGTTTACAATACAGCTGGTCGTTCTAATATAGATTGGTGACCCCACAGATGTTGCACAGTTGTTGAAACTCGGTTTGTATCGATATTTATATAACAAATAAATAAAATGATTGAAATAGTCATAGAATTTAAAATTCGATATTTTGATATGGGGTTAGAGCCCATAGGTTATTTATCAGATATGCATAGCGACCCCAAAATATGACCACACCTTTCTGTTACACCCTGTATATATCTAAAATAGATACATAGAGCGTAAAAGTATCGACACTCCGTCTATACTTTTACGCCCTATGGTGATACGTCACGGACTGTGACATACCCGAGTGGCCATTGTACCTATGTTCGGAGCAATACAATCGAGAAAAAAGACAATCCATAAAGCAAGGTTTGACGCCATTGCCTATTACTTGATAGAAATTATCCGGATCGTCCGGGGAAGTTCAGGTACCCGACCGAAAAGGTAGTAACAAAGTTTTCACATTTTGTCTGGTAAGAAAGAGGTCCGGCCGGGCAGCCACTCAAATAAGTACGAGGTATTCTACCATGCCTGTCCTTTTATCCTATTTTTTGTTTCTTTTTACGTGCGTCAGTTACGTGCGTGTAATAATGCCTGGTATTGCAAGTTGCAAGCGAGCATAAGCAAGGCATATGACGATTTGCAAACTTCGCTATAGATATATATATGTATTATAAAAGTTCCTTTCAACATTATTTTCTAATATATAGATATATTATAAAATATCCAGAATTTGCGATCTCGACAAACCATGTCAATGCTATAACTTGAAATGAGCTTGCTATCTCGCTTAAGGGTAGGTCCCTTTTTGGTGCATTTAGAATCTGTTACATCTCATATTCTCTGATACTTGTGATCTTGAGTTATGTCTATTATATGTATCTTGTTATCTTGTGTTCAAATATAACAGACATAACCGTAGACTTCACTTATACAATACAAATTATAACTTGCTACGATATATTGATGCGTGTGATTGCATTCGAATGAAATTCGAATATAGTTGCGCATACGTGATGTTTACTTAAAATTGTCAAGTACGGACGCATGAATTTATAGTACTTACCTAATTATACTTTATACGAGAATATGATGTCCAGGATAGATCAAAGTGGATGATAAAGAGTAGAAAAACGGATCTCGGCGCAAGACGGCGGAACAAACGCTAGAAAGAAGAAGATTCTCTATACGAGGATATTCGAATGGATTTTGCACATCGCTAATGTCACATATCTACTACTTATCTTTGTTCAGCACTTTTACGTCACATCCTGTCAGCTTAATATGGCGACAAACACACATTTAATTCCTAACAATAACATTAGGAGATCTACTCATAAACTACGTAAGCAAATCTAATTCTAAAATAAATAATCCAATCATACAGAAATTTCTCACAGTAAGTTCTCGAGAGTTTATTTATTAAGAGACGTTGGTTTGACTAAACATTAAACATCCTGGTGGTATCGTATGTCAATGGGGAAGTACTTTGTGATCTTTATGATGGAGTGACGTCACAGTGTGGAATGCGAGGTGAGACGACATTGTTCGCGCGGTTGTGTATGACACTGCCCAATGAGCGATCTGTCTGTTGTTTTCCTTACCAGTAATAAGAATTCAACATAATTTCCATGTTTTATGTTAAAAAAATCATCATTAAAGC
Source organism: Catocala nupta (assembly GCA_963675205.1). Lineage (NCBI taxonomy): Eukaryota > Metazoa > Arthropoda > Insecta > Lepidoptera > Erebidae > Catocala > Catocala nupta. The sequence goes on along the minus strand of OY776090.1, from coordinate 24,976,011 downwards.
AGTTACATAATTACGAGGACTTATTAGGATATACATGCCATTATTATGCGATTGCATCGCGACAAACATTTACATATTATTATGCATCTCGGATCTTTTGTGTCTATTGCAGGTACTGATCTGTCCCTGTAGTGCTTGCGAATATAGACGAGTTAACCGGTGGTGGCCAACCATTGATAGATAATAACAAGCAACTTATATTTTTTTAAATCGTGTGCATTCTGCTTTCTTTTGTAACTACCAACATTTAAACAACGAAGCCAAAGAATACTTAGAGTCAAATAGATATATGTAGGTGGAACACACAATTTTTGTGGTGTGGAGTTCTAGCCTTTGACGCATTGACAGTGTTGAGGCGACCGATTGAACCACTGCATTATTATCAGTGCAATTATTTCGATGTAGCATTTCTACAACAACAATAAATAGAAATGTTGTAAATGTGTAATAATAATGTCCTCCGGGCCGAATTTCGGTCATGCCGGCCAGTCTTAACGGAGACCAAATATTATAGTGCACAAGTATGTGCGCAAACACAAGTGCCCTCTCTGTTCCCTAACTCTCATGATCCAATGGGACAGATAATCCGACACGACCGGAGAGAGATCAGGCGCAGCACCAACGGCTTTACGTGCTTTCCGAGGCACGGGGGTGTCTAATACCAACAACTTCCTAACTCCGGGCTCGTATTGAGATTTCTTAACAGGAAAACCCAATAACTTTTTGTTGTCCCGATCCGGGATTCGAACCCGAGACCTCATGCACAGCAATCGCATTCACTACCGCTGCGCCACGGAGGTATACCTACTATGTATATTATGTATATTATGCTACTAAAAGTCACGCGTGTGTGTAACTGTAAAGGGTTACTTCCTACCCTCCGTATAGTTAGTCTTTACTATACATATACACACATTGCAACTGAAGAGCTGAAGAATGAAACTTCTCTAAGATTTGTTTGAGATTTTAAAACACATTAAAAATCTTTAAAAATAAATATAATATTGAACGCCTGTTTCGTACAGCTGTATTCTTCTTCTTATTTGCGTATCGTTGGCAAACACTTTTAAATTATATATTTGCCGCTCAGAAAGCAGCTGCGCTAGCTGCGTCGTCCGAGGCAGCCATCAGATCCTGCTGCGTGCAAGTTGTCGGGCATGCAGGGCACGATGTAAGATGAGACATCGTTTGTCTTGCACCGCACGCGCAAGCCAGATTGGTACAGCTTTATTTAACAACTAGGAATTATAAGAACAACTTTGATATCCATAATAAACCCATTAGAGTCCCACTGTATAAACATAGAGCTCGGGACACCACGCTGGCTGGTAGAGGAGAACCCTCCTCTACCTATTTTTATTGTATAATAGATTTTGCTCACTCATGTAAATGTAGGTTAGGTTAGGTTAAATTACTAACAGTACTTTTTCGTGAATCAAAGGTACCCTATGTCCTTCTCCGTTACTCCGAAGAAGTTTTTTTTTATGAGATATATATAAACGCGCAGACGGATCGCCTGATGGCGGCTGATGGTAAGCGATTACCGCCGCCCATGGTCACCCGCAACGCCAGAGTAGTTCCAAATGCGATGCCGGCCTTTTAAAAAAGAGTACCTACGCTCGTTTCTTGAAGGTTCGTAGGTCGTATTGGTCCGGAAATATCTCAGGCGACAGTTCATTCCAAAGTTTAGTTGTGCAAGGCAGAAAATTTCTGGAAAAGCGCACAATTGTGGACTGCCAACCATCTAAATGATGGTGATGGAAATTCTGTCGCGTAGGACGATGGCTAAAAGAGGCGGCAGGGATCAGTCCGAACAATTCCTCGGAGAATTCCCCATGGTAAAAGCGATAGAAGACGCGATTATGCGAAATGTATGATGATCGGTCGAATAGTTAAGACGTGTAAGCGTAACAAACAAACAACTTCACATTTGCATTTATAATATTAGTGGATAAATTACGATTATCCTAATGCTAGGATAATCGTAATTTATCCACTATACAGGAAAAACCACACGCATTGGTTAGAAAACCATAAATCATGATTAAATAAAAAATTGAGTAATAAGTACATCGAAACATGTGATTTGTTATTTACATAAATTGTAGGTAATACGTTTATTAACACGGATTGTAATAAAATAATTGCGTCAATAATTATGCGCTACTAAAGGTCGTATGAGATTATAAAGACTGAGTCTGGAATAAATTAATCTCGCTATAAACATGACTAATGTGTTTAGTTAGACTTGATAAGAGCTTGTGTGTTGTTTGGCTGTGTTTATGTAGGTATATTATACTGGGAATCTATATGTAGCAATTACTGTTTGTTTACGGTATGAGATAAATTGAGTCAGTTGTTTTTAAGATTACTTGACAGACTCCGATCATATCACAAGGATATGCTCTGTACTTCATTTTCTGAATTGACACTCGTAATACGAATAATTCCTTTTACAAGAAGGAATTTAGAAACATACAAAGACACAAGAATCGCTCTGTTTCGGGACAACCATTTGTAGATCACACACAGTTTTTATACCGTGTGTGTGCAATGAACAGACGACAATCAGTACAGGGATAGTGGCGAGACTACCACTTAACTATCCGCATCCGTCAACCGCGGTTAAAGTAGAAATCTCAAGATTTTAATATCTAACAGCCTTACTTATAAACATATCGCTAAACATTGCTTAGCTATCTCTTATCTACGAAGCTCTCATACTTTTAATCAGTGAATAACTTTTCTTTACTTATAAACAAATTTTAACGGTCTCTCAGGTGATACCTTGCAAAAACACGAAACATAATTTTATTCTTGCAACATTTGACAGTCAGCATAGAGCGTGACCAAAGTAATTTATACTAAATAATGCAATGAGGGCTATCGTTTTTGTGCTCACCACGCGGCGTCGCTAGCGAGTAAGGTCCTGTCAAAGCTGTCACAACCTCTGTCAAAAGCATTTAATAATTGTCCGTTTTGTATGGTTACTGTTGAAGTGACTGTTTGGCGTCTAGACCTTACGATACACTAGCACCTCTAGCGGTAAATACAAGCGCGGTAGCCCTCATTGAAGAGATACATCATCTATATTAAGCCCTTATTTAGGCATTAGTATCTGTAGCGTGGTGACTTTAACTTGTCTTTATCAGATGACGTTTTAATTTTCTTTAGATAATACAAAGAGTTTGATTATTGAAAGAGTATACTATCATTTCGCTCATATAATATAATAATCAGATAACGATAACAAAAAAATCGTCTGGTTTGTATGATACAGACAGTAATAAAAATAACAATTTTCACGTAGTCAGTCTTAAAAATAATATTGTGTGTTAAATATACGAGTATATGTATAATCAAAACGAACTGCTGCATATTCTAATGAATAACAACAACAATACTATGCTTTCTTAAAAAGTGCATTTATTAACTACAATAAGCAAAATTCCACTGTTCTCCAGGTTCTGATTGTTCTTGTTCGATTATATTTTTGGAATGTTTTTGTTATACCTATTTCATGATAATAATATGTGAGTTTTAATATTTTAATGTGGTAAACATCGAGTTTTTGTAATTATTTGCAGCTTTACAAATCACGAATTGATGAATGATGGAAGTTCCATCATGAGTAACCATTCGTGAATTTCGTATCAGATATCATATCATAAAAGAAAATATGTGATTAAAATTGTGATTAACATTTTTAATAGTGATTTGCTAATATACTTCCAATTGGAAGTATATTAGCAAATCACTACTAAACATTTTAATCACATATTTTCTTTTATGATATGATATCTGTTTAATCACATATTTTCTTTTATGATAATGATATCTGATACGAAATTCTGCATCGCAAAAATCGTAAAGTGGATTCAACCACACTATAGATCTTCTTTCGTCTTCTATATGCTGCAAAATTATTATTATTGGGAAAACACGCAGTACGAAGAAAACAGCGCTGAACCATTTTTCGTTGAAAAGTTTTAATATACGATATACCACCTATTTCATTTTTATGAAATTAATATTTCAACTGATCGGAAAATCTGCCATATTGTCTCTTAGCTAGGTTTAAACAAGGGACTGCTGTTTAGATTTCTTTAGCTACTGTTTAACTATTGAAAAACTTACTCTTAGCTAACGTTTATAAGTAAGACAGATGTGTAAAAGAAAACCCTTTAAAAATTTACAATATGGCCTGACATATGTTAATACAGCGAATTGTGTTCGGTTTGGATTCATGTCGTTAGTTGGTGTGTTTTAAGACCAAGGAGCTCTTTATCGCAAATCCAACGCTGCCGTTCTTAGGTCTTTGTGAAGTAAGGTTTTATAATTTAATTAAAAGTCTATTTTAATCATATTTCGTGATGAAATCATTGTATATTAAATATGTCAAAGATTATGCTAAGATCGATCGACTTAAATATGAAGTATGTAGATATGTATATTTAAATAATATTTCATTATAGAATTTTTTGATTAAGGTTCATATTTTGAGCGATATTGTATTTAAAATAAATAATTGCCAATTTTAATAAATGCCTATACTTTATTTGTGTATAAGTTGTAACAAGGTACAAAGGAGTACTTATATTTTTAAAATATTTTGAATGACTGTTAAGAGGCGTAGACCCAAGAAAGTGTATTTCGAAAATTAGGTCTCTTTATCTGTTTTTTGGTGATCACTGCAAAGTACTGATCGTATTTTGATACGATTTTACAATTTATTAGCTCAGTGTTAAATTTTGGATCAGAGCCATGTTTTTTTTCTGATTCCATCCAGTGGAACCGGAGTTATAGTTTGATGTGATTCATATGAATGAAATCGTGGGCTAGCTGTACCTATCTACTTCACACAAACGAAGTTGTTGGAAAATCCTAAACTTCTTGAGAAATATGTAGCGGAAAATCACTAAGTCCCCCGACGTGTCTGTTCGCGATAAACTCAGAAACTATTTAACGGATTTTCATGCGGTTTTAATCAATAACCAGAGTATTCTTAAGGAAGGTTTAGGCGTATAATTTCTTAAGGTTTGTACTACCAGTGCGGGTAGCCAGGGCAGGTTAAAATACTAATTTCAGATGTAGTATCAATGCAATTATGTACAACGCTTATTCTATTGTTAACTTTAAAAACTATTTTTAGCATACACAACTTCTCTAAAGCGTACTAGTTAAGGCCGCTATGGAAAGAAAATTACGTCGATTAGCGTCGGTAAAGCTAAAATATCAATATGGAGGGATTATTTCTGTCGCTACCGTATTTAGATTTGTTTATGCATAACGTGACGCAGTGACGTGTTTGAATAAATAATATTCGTAATTTATATATTACTATTTTATAATACGTACTTTCTTGTATTTTAACGAGTATAATTCCTATGGATTTTTGTGCATTAGCTAGATTGATACTGTATAACTTCTGAAGGCTTAATTATCGGATAACGCCCTAAATTTAATCAAGACACTAAAAGGATGTCTGTATTATTAAAAGTAGGTTCAGTGCTAGATAATCGTCTTATAGCCGTTTATATATTTCCTGCACGGGCTACTCGCACGGGCTTCTCGCACGGGCTACTCGCGTGGGCTACCCGCATGGGCTACTCGCACGGGCTATTCGCACCGGCTTCTAGCACGGGCTACTCACACGGCCTACTCGCACAGACAATTAGCATGGGCTACTCGCACGGGCCTCTCGCACGGGCTAGAGGTGCTGGATTCTGTGGTGACTTTTGTCTGTCAATGGCTTACTATCAGACAAACAAATTTGAAATTTGAAATTCGGATTCGAATCCCGGGTTGGGCCAACAAAAAGTTATCAGGTTTTTCTGTGAAGAATTCACAATAGCAGCCCGGAGTTAGGGACTTGGCGGTGTCAGACAATCAAAGCACATAATGATCTCTCTCCGGTCGTGTCGGAGTACCGTCCCGTCGGACTATAATATTTCCTGCGCAGATGGCCAGTTTTCGTTAAGATTGACCGTCATGACCGAAATTCAGTTTGGAGGACATTATTATTATCAGACAACCCAAATGCTTGTTAGCTGTCTAGGAATCCCTAAGCCATGGATCTCTTAAGGTCCAAGACGACTGCGACATCTTCAGCTTAGTTTTTTTTTTCTAAGCTAAGGTACAAATGTCAAATCCATCACTTTATATTAGCATTTATTTGACAGATGGCATAGGCGTAGCATGTATTTAACTTATCACTGTCATTGTTCCCATTTTAAACCAAGGCCAATAATGTAATAATTTAAGTCAGTCGCGGGTTCGATTCCCGCACAAGACAAATATTTGTGTGCATGAACATGGATGTTTCTCTTGGTCTGGGTGTTTCTATGTATAAATATGAATGTATTTACAAAAAAAAGTATATATGTATGTTTATCCATCGTCTAGTACCAATAGTACAAGCTCTGCTTAGTTTGGGCTAGATAGTGTTGTGTGTATATGGTAGAATATATAATACAAACTTCCTTAATATCAGTCGTCATAAATAAATATGCGATACGATGCCACGCACCTACATGGTAGGTACTCTGGCCTTATATTGTTGAGTCATTAATGACTACCAATGACTCAGTTGCAACGTGCTAAATGTTGCACCATGTTATTAAAATACAAATGGCTGCCGGTCACTGGTTTTGCTTTTATGACGTAATTGAAACTTTTAAAAGACGTGCCGCGCCATCTGGCGGTTTGTATGTCTTCTGCAGATTGAAGGGAAAAACGAAACACGTGATTTATTTTAGTACGACGTTATATACATAACTACTATAAACGAACTATTGACGAATTATTATGTCCGAACGTAAAAAGGATTTTTAAATTGTATAGCCCTGTTATTGAGGTATATTATAGGCTAAGTAACATCACGCTAAGATCCAAAGGAACGAAGCAGTTACCATAAGTATCATTACATCATCATCATCATCCCAGCCGAAAGACTGTGGAAAATCTTGGAAAGGCTTATATCCAGAAGTACTGCTGAATATAAGCCAAGATTTTCCCCACAGACCAGTCTTGAGTCACCCGCATCCAACCGACGACCTGGTAAGGGTTTACCCCGCTGCGTCTTCCGGTGAGTGGCCGCTACTCCGGCACCTTTTCATTAAGCATCATTTAACGCTGCTTACATTCAGTTATGGTGGTAAACAAGGAGCTTGTCTGATTGTAAGCGCTTATATTAGCCTGTGGAAACTTGCAACACTAGAGTATCACTTACGGTATTACTTGCGAGTTGCCACTGAGAAAAAGAATTAGTTGAACGCTTATACAGACCAGTTGCAACAGATCAGAGGAATTAAGTTATCCAGTATCCATCTTAACAACGCAGCAACTCTAAAAACCTTGTTATGGTCAAACATTATTCCAAAGACTCATGTTTTTTCCTGATTTGATGGGTATTTTCAATGTTGGGTAGGTAGTTGGTGGTAGGTGCTTATTCCACACAATACACTTGTTCTTTACCTATAAATCGAGCCTGGAAACTTTTCTGTGTAGCTAATTCTATAAGTAGGTACATAATTTATTAAATTACGGCATCTAGACTTCCATAGACCGATATTGTAACATACCTTTCAAATGTTTAATCTACTAAAGTGCATAGAATTAATTACACAAGTACCTACTAATTCCATGCAACAGATTTTGACAGAAGCTCATAATATAAATATAAAAAATTGGACATAACCAATATGATTATGTCAAATGTCTTTGTTTGATATTTCACACCTTAACTACTCGACCGATCGCATACACGTTGTACAACTTGAACAGAAAAGGACATAGGGACAATAATGTGAAGGATCTTCATAAAAGCTATGCAAACAATTATTTTAGAATGTTTGTCCATGTGTCTGTCTATTTCTACACACATGACGTAAGAACTACTACAGGAAATTGAATGTGATTTTCACAGTTGTATTGTTGAATATCTAACTGTGTATAAGTCAGCTACTAATTACATTCCCACATTCCAAATTCCACGCATACGAATTCACGGGCAAAAGCTAGTCTGTAAATTAAAGGTAAAAAAGATGAGGAGTTTGTTTGGTTGAACGCGCTAATCTCAGGAACTACTGATTCGTATTTATAAATTATTTTAGTGTAGATAGCCCATTTATCGAGGAAGGCTATAGGCTATATAACATCACGCTACGACCAATAGGAGCGGAGCACAAATAAAAATAAAAAATTTAAGCAGACGAATTTGCGTGGGTCAGCTAGTTTATTATAAACTAGATGTGCCCGCTGTTTCACCCGTGTTTATGATTACTGCGCCGCCTCCGTGGGTCGTAGCGTGATATTATATAGCCTATAGCATTCCTCGATAAATGAGCTATCAAACACTAAAATAATTTTTCAATTCGGACCAGTAGTTCCTGAGATTAGCGCGTTCAACCAAACAAATAAACAAACAAACTCTTCAGCTTTATAATATTAGTATAGATTAGATACTAATAATAAAATAAAATTGGTCTTCGCTCGCTTAAATGTAGTAGAGAGTAAAAAATAGTAGAGTAAGAAGTTCATCTTTACTAATACTTGCTTTTGCTCAGTAACTGTACTTTTTTCTAGATGAAATGTACCTACCCTATGTCCTTTTCTTATCCCAGACAACGTGTATGCAAAATTTCATGATGATTCGTTGAGTTATGGCATGAAAGTGTAACGTAACAAATAGACATTCGCATTTATAATATTACTTATGATTTTAATGGACATTACTAAATTACTCGTTGCTTATTTTTGCACCTCCATGTCAGATTAAGTGTATTTATATACTTAACCGAGAAGCTAGTAAGTTTACCCTGTTCTTAGAGTTCGAAAAAACCCTTATATGTACAACAGCTTTGTCCGTCCGTCTGTCTGTTATACAACATTCAACTCAAGAACCGTAAGAGCTAAAGACTCGCGGGCAACGCTATTCGACTCAGCATAGTCGATATACCCCCGAAATTACTATGACCTTTGACCTCTGACCTCAAGATCACGTGGTATCACGTGACCTTTGCATATTACTTAAACCATTTTTCAAACTCTAAGATGTACGGCAATTCATTGCCGTTTCTCACTTGTTACTTGTTTGATAGCTTATTAACACGACACTTAAATGTATTCACTAAGTTTACAAGGTTGTATCTAAGTTGTGTACATGCAGTCGGATCTTGCTAGTTTCTTACATCACAACACTCAAGCCAATGTCACGCTTCGCGGATAATGACGTGTTGTCAAGGCCGACGCTAAACGATAGCAAAAAATATTTGATTGTTCACATAAGCGCTTGTGTTTGAAGTGCTGTAATAGTTCCTCGTTTTTGTGAGTTTCGATTGATCATCGATGTCAATACATACATAGTAAGTATCTCACGGCTTTACCTACGAAATACTGGCTGCACAAATGGCATAGGGGTTTAAGTGGTCGCCCCGCCGTTAGCACTGCGCAGGGTGTTGTGGTTTCGAACACCACACGGGTCACAAATTTGAGATCCTCAAATGGTTGTTCCAAATCTGGGTGCTCTTTGTGTCTGTTGTTTGAATGTTTGCAAAGTCCCCCGGGACACTGGAATTATTCCTAGTGCGGGAGTTGTCTTATCTAAATAAAGAAAGAAAAAGTAGAAAATAATTTAATAATTATAATGTAAAAAGCTTGGGGGGGGGGTAATCAAAATAGAAAGAAAGCACCCCAAACTTTTTAACATTAAAATTTTAAAATTATTTTTTACAATTTATTTTGCTTTTTAATAAAGTGTCTCTTTTAGTTTATTTATATTATATATATTTTTTAAATTATTTTATTGTCATCGGTCCTCGAAAAGTGTGTGAAGTTTCAAATCAATCCGTCGGTTTGAAAGGAGTGAAAATCACGTTCAAAGATTCCGTTACATAGAAACAAACCAAGCTAATAAAAGCATGTTAAAAAAGCCTGTCTGCCCAGGCATTGCACATAAATTTAGCCAGCTATGGGATTTAGTCATTTTGTTATCTATCGTGCACAGTTCTAGACTCTGTACTGGTATTGAAAATCTCTAAGAATAGTACGTATGTACCACGGCTGAATCTGATAATCCAAACTGATCCAGCGAGGTATGAGCACGTATATTGCCTGGCTTTTAATAAGAAAAGGGCTGTGCCTAACGGTGAGACAGTTTGTAAAAAAGGTATAATATTATTACTAATGGGATACATTAAATACTACAACAGCTGATTTTGGTGTTACACTCTAAACTTCATACTACAAAAGCTTTTGATGTTATTTACATTCTAAACTATATTTTGTAAAATTGGATATATTTGCGATGCCCGTAACTACATTCCGAAATTATATCATAGAAATTATTAAGGAAAATTTTTGATAACAATGTATCCTTACTTTTTAATGAATAACTGTTTAATGATACTTTCATTTTGATGATTACCTTTCGTTGAATTAAACTACTATATACGGATTTTATCGCGTTGTTTATTTATCACTGTATTATATAATTTTGAAACTATTACACTACTACTACTACTATTGAATTTTACTAATTTATAAGCTAATAAAATTATTTAAACTATTAATTCTATTTATATTTAGGTTCACACTTTTCCCGACGTTTCACTTGCTTTTGCTTTTTTTACAGTGATAAATAAACAACGCGATGAAAGCCGTATATAATAGTTTAATTTCAATGAATAACATTCGCGTAAACAGAAGACAATGGTGCCAATTCTGTTGTCACAAAATTCTCTTATCTTAGCTAAAAATCTCTAAAATTTGGTTTAGTCCTGTCAAACGACATTTCGTATTCTGAAATCGCTAAAAGTGACAGGACTAAAATATTTTTTAGAGATTTTTAGCTAAGATAAGAGAATTTTGTGACAACAGAATTGGCACCAATATTATGATTACCTTTCGTCTTAAACTTTATTCTCACAGTATTTTAGCTTAGTTAACATTATCATGTATAGTCGTAACATTTATATTTAAATATTACGTGGATAACGGTGTGAGTGCACATTGATTTCTATGTAATTATTTAAACTGCTTAGATTAAGGATAATGTGTAACTGTTTGTTTGTCCCTGTAGCGACTACATTATTACACGTATTCCGATAGAGCACATCTTAAGATAAGTTAAAATGCACACGCATGTAAATGTATACACGCGCCACACTAGTATATAAGCTTTACTTTTACTGAAATTAAACAGACTATAACACCATCTGAGTCTCGTTATACTTATTGCCAAAACATAGGCAAAGTCCCTAATAAATAAAAAATAAAAAATATTTTCGTGGTCTTCAATGTATTTGTTAAATCAAATAGGCAAATAAACATTTTCTGAAGGACTCGTATTGCTAAGGATGCTTACGACATCAGAGCTGTATCAATTTTGAATATTATAGTACTTAAATATGGAGTCGCCGCGCTATCACTGAGGAAGATTACTGGTCCGTTACTGCCTGGAAACCTTACTTATCACAAAAACATGACAAGGTTGATAGGTATTTACTCTTCATTAGTTTACTTACTTTACAACGTAATGGATCCTAACTAATATTATAAACTAGATGTGCCCGCGGTTTCACCCGCGTTTATCGTTGCTGCGCCGCCGTCGTGGGTTGTAGCGTGATGTTATATAGCCTATAGCCTTCCTCGATAAATAAGCTATCCAACACTAAAATAATTTTTCAATTCGAAACAGTAGTTCCTGAGATTAACGCGTTTAACCAAAAAAACAAACAAACTCTTCAAGCTTTATAATATTGATATAGATATGTATATGAGTTTGTTTGTGTGTTACGCGTCACACGTTGTCGGGATAACAGAAAAAGACAGGGTACCATACCACTTTATCCAGAAAAATTATCGTTACTAACCGAAACTATATTTACACGAGCGAAACCGAGGGTAAAATCTAGCAGTAAATAAAATACTAGCTGTCCCTCGTGGTTTCATCCACGTTTATGAACACTGCTCCGCTTTCGTGGCTCGTAGCATAATCTTACATAGCCTATTATTGCTTCTGGGTAAATTAGCATACTTATAATGAAAGACTTTTTAAAATCGGTGCCGTCGTTTTTTGAGTTTATTCATTACAAACAGAAATACAAATCTATCCTCTTTATAATCCTAACTAATATTATAAATGCAAATGTGAGGTTGTTTGTTACGCTTTCACGCCTTAACTACTTGAACGATTATTATGAAATTTCGCAAACACGTTAACAGGGGTATAGAAACGGACATAGGGTACACTTCATCCAGAAAAGAATACTATTCCCGAGCTAGTAAAGTCGCGGTTAAAATCTAGTATTAGTATAGATAAGCTAAATAAACGAAAAATAAAAACCATTGCTTAAACTTTACCAAGATGTTCTGATGACGGACAAAATGCAAAACCCGTTTTAAATACACAGACCCAGTCCGTTTTTAAATGCCAGTCAACTTGTTATAAAATATTGGTTTCCGAACGGTAAAAATAAAATACGCAGGTGCAATTATAGCAGCATTGTTTCCAACGTAAGCCCGATAAAACTTTTTTTGTAATTAATATAATATATCTACTATTAACGGTAGTTAGCGACCTTTTTATATAGATTCTATATTTACATTTGTATACTATACCATGCCATAAGTATTTTAAAAACTGGCTCGTTACATACCATAAATATAATAAAAGACTATTACATTATACATAACACATACCATTGAGTTAGTTTTATAAGTACTTCGTATGAAATGTGACATCTAAACTAAATTGTTTGCTACATGAGTTATAGTATATTGCATGCTTTCTTTCTCACATAGACTGAGCCATGAGATTACAAGAACACATTACAAAAACTATTAATAGGCGATTACTGGAAGATACGATTAAGTACAATATTAATTTAGCAGTAGCATATTAGTTATTACACATAATTATTGTCGTTGCAATAATCACCTAAGTGAGTTAGAGATAATGCATCTGGACGCATGTTACGAAATAATCTAATTGACATGGACTTAGTACATATTAACAACATACATTACACACAGGTGTCAAAAACCATTTCAAATTTCATTGGGCACTAGCTACCCGCGCAACTTCGTCTGCTGCTCCTATTGGTCGTAGCGTGATGTTATATAGCCTATAGCCTTCCTCGATAAATGGGCTATCCGACACTGAAAGAATTTTCAATTCGGACCAGTAGTTTCTGAGATTAGCGCGTTCAAGCAAACAAACAAATAAACTCTTCAGCTTTATAATATTAAAAGTTTTTAAACTTTCGCGATTTGTACACATACTTAATATAATGTTAGACAACGGGTCTTACTCGCGATAAAGTATTTAAAAGGTAATAAATACCTATTGATTACCCGACGTTTCGACCGACTTGCATCGATCGTGGTCACGGGTTGACTGATGTGAGCTCAGCGGCGCCTTCGTGAAGTGCGGGTTTCGGCAACTACCCTCACTTGGTCACTATTATTTATATTCGCACTGTCGGTATTTCGACACACAACACTAACGACGTCTACACACTGGCTACCTAAGTCACTACGGCGACGTTTACATTTGCTGATGACTGGATTCCAAGATGTAGACAAACGGTATCCATCCTCCCGGTTGAAGTTACGATATTTCTTAATTTCAACCGCTTCACGTACTATCCTGGAGTAATAGTGACGATCGGTGGATAAAACCTGTGGTTTATGTAACTCGATCCAGTGGTTTGGTCCAGACTCCAGCAAATGCTCGGCTATAGCGGACTTGTTTACTAACCGGTTCTTGACAGCTGTGATATGTTCCTTGACCCTTTCAGCGATTGTACGTTTGGTCTGTCCGATGTAAGAACTACCACAACTGCAATCCACCTTGTAGACGCCAGGTGTTTGAAAAGGGATAACATCCTTTGGAGTGCGTAGATAGCTTACTACTTTGGAGAACGGACTATATACAGTCTTTATGGAGTATTTCTTCAGTGCTGTTCCAACTTTGTCCGTTACTCCTTTTATATACGGCATGTATGCCGGCACTCTGCTGACCCCAGGTTGGCTATCCCTTCTCCTCGGACGGTGTATCCTACCCTTATATCCGTTGCGCCTAAGTACCTCCTGAACATGTGTGAGCTCACTTTCTAGGTGTTCAGGGTCACAGAGGTCATACGCTCTGTTCGTCAGTGATGCTACAACGGATTGTAATTGTCGCGGATGGTGATGCGAGTAGGCGTTAAGATACCTGTCAGTGTGTGTTGGTTTGCGGTATACAGTGTGTCCCAGGGTGAACAATTCGCAATGCGGTTGAACTCCATACATCCTAACATCCGCTTTACTTACGAAATGGAGGTGGACAGATCGTTACCCTTTCTCGATGTAAAAATAACAGTGAGAGAAGATGGCACCCTGGGACACACTGTATACCGCAAACCAACACACACTGACAGGTATCTTAACGCCTACTCGCATCACCATCCGCGACAATTACAATCCGTTGTAGCATCACTGACGAACAGAGCGTATGACCTCTGTGACCCTGAACACCTAGAAAGTGAGCTCACACATGTTCAGGAGGTACTTAGGCGCAACGGATATAAGGGTAGGATACACCGTCCGAGGAGAAGGGATAGCCAACCTGGGGTCAGCAGAGTGCCGGCATACATGCCGTATATAAAAGGAGTAACGGACAAAGTTGGAACAGCACTGAAGAAATACTCCATAAAGACTGTATATAGTCCGTTCTCCAAAGTAGTAAGCTATCTACGCACTCCAAAGGATGTTATCCCTTTTCAAACACCTGGCGTCTACAAGGTGGATTGCAGTTGTGGTAGTTCTTACATCGGACAGACCAAACGTACAATCGCTGAAAGGGTCAAGGAACATATCACAGCTGTCAAGAACCGGTTAGTAAACAAGTCCGCTATAGCCGAGCATTTGCTGGAGTCTGGACCAAACCACTGGATCGAGTTACATAAACCACAGGTTTTATCCACCGATCGTCACTATTACTCCAGGATAGTACGTGAAGCGGTTGAAATTAAGAAATATCGTAACTTCAACCGGGAGGATGGATACCGTTTGTCTACATCTTGGAATCCAGTCATCAGCAAATGTAAACGTCGCCGTAGTGACTTAGGTAGCCAGTGTGTAGACGTCGTTAGTGTTGTGTGTCGAAATACCGACAGTGCGAATATAAATAATAGTGACCAAGTGAGGGTAGTTGCCGAAACCCGCACTTCACGAAGGCGCCGCTGAGCTCACATCAGTCAACCCGTGACCACGATCGATGCAAGTCGGTCGAAACGTCGGGTAATCAATAGGTATTTATTACCTTTTAAATACTTTATCGCGAGTAAGACCCGTTGTCTAACATTATATTTATAATATTATATTATAGATAGAGCCTTTCGAGGACATTATTTAGTAATTGGCAAATTTTGTGATGAGTCAGAGGTTCTAACAAATTATTGTGATGCGGCAATAGTATTCCATTTAGTAGGTAAGTATAAATAAAAAAAACAACATGTTTATTACGTTTATTGGCACTGTGACTCACTTGTATAACAATCTCGCCGCAAAGATCACATTCAATTCGTGCCGTAACTAAAAACAACAAAAGTACGTACATTCTGAAATTAAGAAACACCTTTGTGTAATCAGCTGTGTTGCGGTCGCCATGTTGTGTCGATTTGTATTTAATGATTATAAAGCGAATATTTGCGCTTTTCCTCTACTAATATGAATTAAAATTTAGGTACTTCTCTATATTGGAATACTTATACCTAATAATATCAGCCTTATATATGAATTGTTTCACTGTATCCCGGCCTTTTAGGCCTTAGTTTATTAAACTGATCCAATGCGGGCTGACAGTCTTCAATATATTGTCGAGAACATTATAAAGAACTCTGAGCCATGTAAGCTTCCTCACGATGTTATGTTTAAAGCAAGTCATCATTAAACTATATACCTAATATGGTTATATTTATTCTGTCATTTGGAACGAAGGCAGCAAACAAGCATTCGACACGGTAAGGAAAGGTAGTCACGTGTGCACACACTCGCTCGGTGCCGGCCAAGTCAAATATGAGTTGCTGTGTCGCTAGCGTAAAGGACAATAGGTAGTCCCTTGCTGACAACTCAGCATCATCTCAAGGAGTTTAAAAAGCCTGCACACCGTAGGCACAATATACAAGGTGATTTTCTGCGTTCTTTGGTAGAGGCATTTCCCTAGGTAGGCGATCACAATTTGAGGGTAGTCTCAGTTATGTTCCCATTGTGATTTACATCTCAAGCTCGACATTCATTTATTATTACTGATGAACGATAAATAAATAGTTATTAAATAAATAAATCAAAGAGCAAATTAGAAATACGTTTTAAAAGATTAATTAAATCAATCATTAGTGTTATCATGAATTTGTTTATGTCAAGAATATTTATTATACCAATGTTAGTTGGCTGTCTATATGCCGAGATATACCTATATATACGTTGGAGGATTTAATGTACTTACCTATTTATATTTGTTGTAGTAAAATTAGACATATCTTATCTTATCTTGTGTGAGGGCCAGTCAGTACAGACCGGCGACACTTCGACGCAGTGGGATCTTTTGTGTTGACTTCCTCAATAACGGCTGCCATAGATGTTCATGGCAGCCGAGACCGACGGCTTAACGTGCTCTCCGAGGCACGGAGCAGGCAATTGTCAATCAATACGCACATAATTTCGAAAAGTCATATAGGTAACTAGACATAAGTAAAATGCCGTGAAATTGCCGTTTTGATTTAAGAAAGTAATCACACACACACAATACACAGAAGCCTCATATTCTTCATAGGTACTATTTATGTCACAAACTAAACTATTTTCGAGGCTGCGTAAATGTTAGGTTAGGTTAATAACAGTACTTTATCTGGATGAAACCCTTTGTCCTTTTCTTAACTCTTGACGACGCGACGTGTAAGCGAAATTTCATGTAAATCGGTAGAGTAGTTAAGGCGTGGAAGCGTAACAAAGAAACTCACTTTCGCATTTACCTATAAATACTTAATACTAGTTAGGTTTAGGATATTTTTGATGTCAGCTAAGAACAAAATACCTTGTCTTCAAAATATCAAAAGGCCTAAATACCTTACGCAAAACGACTCTTATTAAACTTATAAAAGTTAAAGTTTGTGAAGGCCGCGTAAACTGTTTTCCAATTTTGGATGAAACTTATCACAGTGGTATTCCACATGTCCTGAAGTAAAATATGTGTGTATAATGCGCTGTGAACAATGTGCTATTTTAAAAATGATTTTGTAATAATTCTATGCGCATCCAGCACGTTACCAGATAATAAATGGTAAACAATATTTTTGGAAAACCAGTTGACGGAAATTTTACGAACAGTACGAACAGAAGTTTCGCGTCAATTCATTAGCCTTTCTCAGCATTTTTAAATAAATTAGAGTAAAACCATTTGCCGGATTTGCATATTTTTGTGCTATTTTAAGGTTATTTAAATGAGCGAAATAATTACGTCATCCATATTTTCCAAAGACCAAAACTCTTTTCTAATTGTTTTTTTCTTGACGGACAAGCGGTAGTGAATGTCGTGCATGTTGTTCTTGGATTCGAATCCCGGGCAAACTGTTATTGAGTATTATTGTTAAGAAATACTCAGTATCAACGGAGTTAGGAACTGTATTCGGTAGATGGCAATAAACCCTTTATCATAACTAAAATTATAAATGCGAATGTGAGTTTGTTTGTTATGCGTTCACTACTTATCTACTTAAACGATCATCATGAAATAAACACGTTGTCAGGTGAACAGAAAAGGACATAGGCTACCGTTCCTCCAAAAAATAGTACTGTTAACTTAAACTAACCTAGATTTACGCGAGCGGAGCCGCAGGTACAATCTAGTAATACACAACTTAGATTCATATCTGGCAAAATATGTAATAAACTTTTGCCTACCCCTTCGGGAAAATAGGCGTGAGTCTCTGTATATATCTCAATAGCTGGTCTTTGGTACTGTGCCATGCGTTTGCTCTTTGTGGCTGATTATAAATTCTCCGAGATTTCCGTTTAGGTAGTGTTACTAGGTTTTTCTCTTACGACGCATATGCAGGCTACGAGCCCGTACGCCCCTCGACTTTCACTCCTTTCATAGAAAGACGCGAAGCCTAGCTTCGCGGGGGAGCCCCGCGAAGCTAGGCTCCTATTTTTGGGTGGATTTTAAGAAGAAGCCTAACAAATACCTACCAGGGGTCGAACGGGCTCGTAACTCATATGTATGGCGCATTCCGATCGGGTTACAGACAATTCCCGCACTAAGAATAATGACTGAATCGCAGGGAAATTTACAAACTTTTAAAGATCACTCAGACTCGGAATAACTACTATGAATCATACAAATTTCGCCTCGTGTGTGATTTGAACACTTCCAACCCAACAACACGGCGCAGCGGCAGTTTTTGATATAATATTTCGTTTTTAACTCATATTCGGATAAAACGGTAACGCTCTTACAGGCTACGTGCCGCTGATGACCCGTCCGAGCGCCATTACACTCATTGAGGATAATTAGATAATTAATACGTCGTTTAAAATGATTCACTAACTATCCGCCATCTTGGTCTTTGGTACTTTCATATTCCCTTTGTTTATAATGGAATGATATTATACATAAATAGTAAGACAAATATGTTACCTCAAAGACCTTTGTACACGAGCAATTGAAACGTATTTCTATTCGTCTCAAAACAAAATCAGTTCAGCCAAATTCCTCGCAAGACATGAGAAACGCAGTTGTTCGAATGAAAGCCTTCTCTTTCACTACTACTATAAATTTATCTCTTTTACACAAGCTCTGTTGCACGACTTAGGTCTCATTATTATGAACAGGTGCAAGAATTAATAACAAAAAAGTTTGGGCACCAGATTTTCGACATCCAAATCTAGTTTAGTTAATTAGTTGTGGAATAATTATTGTATAATATAATATCATTTATAGATATTACTAAAGGTGTGCCATAATTTATATTTAAAAAGATGTTTCAACGTCAGTTTCTGGACGAAGTTCTGTGCCAGTTTAATAATGAATATATAGAAGACATCTAAAAGCTGTGTATTATTGCATTTATCCATCATCCGCTTACTGTGAATCCCTGTCTATTCCTTTTTACTCAAAACAACTAAATAACGCTGTAGTCTAACTTCTATACTTTATTAAAAGCATGTGTATACCCACGTAACATTGTTTTTTTTTTGAGTTTATATAAGCACTTTTTCAATTAAATTATGAACGTGGCAGACCTCTTATCAATCTCAAATTATTAGTTAAGCACTTATTTATCTAATGCAATAACAACTAGTACGATTTTTGACTGTCTACTTCTAGGCCGGTGGCATTATGAAGGGTGGGCATTGCTTTTCTGTAATCCAAAAATAGGTGTACCGAGTCTGAGCGATTTGTCCCTTTTTGAATGTCTGTGGAGTAGGAACGAACCCATGACCGCGCGACACATAAGCGCAATATTATTCCATAAGACTAATGCAGTCTGATATTCTAGTAATGACATAAACTGGTCAAGCGTCTAAACGGGTGGCATAACGGGAATGTCGATGATGTCGGCTCGGCGACTGCCAACAATTATATTTATGTGATCCACAAAATGTATGTTTGTAAAGTCACATAGAGCTTCAACTTTAGTACAGGAAATGTATAAAAAAATTGGCTCGCGTTAATGTAGGCTAAGTTGCGATAGTAACAGTATTTTTAAATAAAATATAGCCTATGTTACTTGGTGATAATATAGCTTTATAATGGTGAAATAATTATTAAAATCGGTTGGGTAGTTTGTAAGTTAAATCGTTACAAACAAACAAAAATCTAATCTTTCCTCATTATAATATTAGCATAGACAAAAAAAATTGTGTCGCTGTAGTTTTCTAAATATATAAAATATGAAACAATACCTACAATACAACTAAGGGCACAGAATAAACAATACTATGACACGGCCTTGTCTATTCACAAAACAACTATAGACAATAGAAAACATATTTAAAACAATAAAAAATGGGTCTATGTTATTAAGATCTCATACAGATAACGTGTACTAATATAATAACAGGTGGTTGACACATCGCGTGTCAGCTAGCTTAACCATTCAATTAAAAATAACCTTTTTAATAGTACGTACCTATTATTCCTTTGTCGTAATTAAAAACATGAAGTTAGTTCAGTGATATAATTCGCTGAACATTTGTAAGACTTTGAATTATTCTATTACCAGCGACCCACCCGAGCTTCGCACGGGTAGTACAAAACCTTAACAAATTATACACCTAAATCTTCCTCATGAATCATTCTGTCTATTGGTGAAAACCGCTTGATAATCCGTTCAGTAGTTATTGAGTTTACCGCGAACAGACAGGTAGTGATTCAAAGTAACCATCGTTCTAATGTTTTTAGAACACTAATTAATGAAGGATAGTTAATTAAGTAATACGTTATAATATAATAATTAGAATGTATAAATTCATAAACCAATGTTAGAACATAATTCAATGCTTAGCTACTTATGCCGTTGGCTGTACTATCATAACTGTGCCTTTACTTAAAAAACCTTTATAAAAAAACTGACTTACATCTGCTAATTAATAAAAAACGTAATTCTCTGTTTTATCATTGAACAATGACACACAACATACCAACACTGCCATGTAACAGAACACACTCTGATGTTATTTTTTTACAGACAAATTGATTTAGATTGCGTCCTAAAATAAAATAGATTGGGGTGTATAATTCTGTAGAGTAGAATCGTAGTTTTATTCGTTATGTATTCAAAATACCTATACAATAAAAATATTTTGTTGGCAAATTTGAGTCCACACAAACGAATTTGCAGACATGAAATAGCCATTTTATACAATTACTAGATGTGCGCGCGGTTTCACCCGCTTTTATGATTACTGCGCCACCCCCGTGAGTCGTAGCGTGATGTTATATAGCCTATAGCCTTCCTCGATAAATAAGCTATCTAACACTTAAAGAATTTTTCAATTCGGACTAGTAGTTCCTGAGATTAGCGCGTTCAAGCAAACAAACAAACAAATTCTTCAGCTTTATAATATTAGTATAGATAATTTCTCTAATCAAAAGAATAATACGCGGACACCCGTGGTACAACGCTATATCTACTGAAAATTAAGAATTATTCCCAAATTCCATGGTAAAATTTACATGCATACCTACATAGTCGCACGTTTTTAATATCCCTGAACAGGCAGAGGTATAATATCGACATTTTGCTAGCTATGTTTAATGATAATATCAGCCCCGTATTAAACTGTCCCACTACTGGGCACTGGCCTCTTCTCAAAGTGAGAAGCGTTAGGCCATAGTCTTCCACGGCAGACTTTACATATCTTCGAGAACATTATGGAGAACTATCCGACATGCAGGTTTCCTCACGATGTTTTCCTTCACCGTTAAAGCGAGCGATGATTAACTATTTCAATACACACATAACTTCGAAAAGTCATAGATGTGCACCTCTATGTGGCAGTCAAACCTACTAGGCTGTTTATCCCCTCGTTAAAATATGTTCAACAGTTAATAATAAGTTAATTTGCTATTTTTATAACTAAAAGGAAGTTGATTTCCGTATAAAATAAATTATTATTCGGTAGGTACGTATACACCGCTATTTTTCACGCCTATATGGCGTAAGTCTGTGATAAGAAGGTAGGCAGTGGTATGACATAATTATATTTATTCCGATACTACCTCCACAGCTTCGCTTGCCAGGATTTCAATTCAATCTATATATATTAATATAAACATTAATTTTTAATATTTTTTGTTTCGACTGATTCATCATCGTTGATCTAGCTTAACCTTTCCAGTCCAATCAAAGTAAAAATCATGTATGCATTTAGATCACAAAGTAAAATTTAAGAACGTCGAATTTTGAACTAATATTTGTATGTATGTATATGCTTATGTCAGGATCCCTTGGGTTCACGTCGGTAATGCAATAGGTAAGATTCGAAGCCACGATCTCTCGATCGCAAGTCTAATACCTTATACATTAGACAACCGTCGCACGCATAAGAGTTTCATATATAAAATCATTGACATATGGTACTAAACCGCACACCTTAAAGATTGATTTCATCTAATAATTATATAGAAACTAATCTATCCTTTATTGCTTTGCAATAAGTTCTATAATCCTGTGTAGATATCTAGGCATTGATTTTAGGAAGTGTGTAGTGGTGTACGAGGCGGGTACATTGCATTTAATGAAGCATTCGTTAGATGACATCCTCTGTTCTACACCACACCAATTTTCATATTAAGGTGGCCGTTTTTCAATGTCATATCGTTCCCGGTCGACAGTATATTTGTTCAGTGATATAATACCGTGTATTACACAACATAGGCTCACGCCCTTAAATTGACAAAGCGGTAGGCAGATGCTACCTACATTTTACGAGATATTTTTTAAAGTCTTAAGACGAAACTATTGCCGTTAATCTGGCACATTGTGAGACTCCGTGCTGCCATGGAGAATTTTCTTATACCCAATAATAATTAGCTTATCCCAGTTATGGAACCCGTGACCTCACGATTGCACATTAACAAACACAAGGCTCTTATATTAAGCTGGTTTTAAATAAGACATATCAAAGTGCTTATATAAATTAGTTTGCCCTCATTTGATATTATTATTATTATCGAAATAAGCGTCGTATAATTATTGAAATATTTAGCTAAAAGACGTAAGATAGTATACAAAATTACATTGCCATATAAATACAGATGTCGCTCCTCACACGTATGTACACGAAAGAACAAAATCAAATTTATATAGCGAGATTTTTCTTATATCAACTTTACAATTAATGAGTGAAGTATGCTCATTAAAGATCGTATCTTTTTATTTATTTAATTTTCTTACGGTTCATAAAACCTACAAAAGAATGTTCAGTAAGTATTTTAGGTAAATCATTATGTATTTTATAAACAATACTATTTAGAAATTTTCTTGGAATTACATAGATTATAAGCAATTTTATAAATAAGATCGTTAGAACTTAACAAAAGTTACAAATGGTACACTAAAATGATAAACTACAAGTAGCAAGTGAAAATTTGACAAACAATTAAGAATTTTATAAAAATCCTATCGAAATATAGTTTAGCTTCCTATCCTAATTTGATCTAATCCCAAACCAAGCTAAGTAGATACAAATATTTCCCGACTTGGCTGTTGCATTAGCCAATAAAAATAACCAATCGATAAATAAAAATAATAAGGTATTTCAATAAGATTTCAATGCCATTGCATACCTATGCGTAATAAAATATTATTCTAGACATTAAAATATTTGTTATCCAACCAATATTATAAATGTGTATCTTTTGAACAGATTTGAATGAAACTTCGAACTCAGATGAATCATGTTCTAGGTTAGAATTAGCTAATAATAAGTATCCCGGTGATACGTTCTTGAGTGGTTGACATGGGATAGAAGTTAATTATGATAATGTTAGGATTATCTTGCCTTTAAAAGTACATTGTAAAGTAAAAAAGTCGCTACTGTTAAATAAAGCAGTGAATAAAATTGATAAAAAAACAAAAGAAAGGTTTTGTAAAAGAATTTATAATATTTAATTATATTATAAAGAAACAATGTCAAAATATTATTTCGTTTGGAAATAAATTACAAAAAGAAATTGGAGGCGCCGGGTATCGATCCCGGTACCTCTCGCATGCTAAGCGAGCGCTCTACCATCTGAGCTACGCCCCCGATGGAAGCTTCAGTTAAAATGTTAAATTACATTCCACATATTGATTTCTAGCTTCTAACTTATAAATACAACGTATTATTATTAAATATATTTATTGTATCAGCTGTTGACATAATGTTTTCTTATCAATGTGCCATTCGTTAGGTCGTAGGCACTGTCCTGGTAAACTGAATGGTTCGATTATATTTTTCTTAGAACGTCGGATAGCCGCGTATAAAATCTAGTTAAATAAATATTATCTAAATAATATATCTTCCACGAACAGTTTCTCACATTGTTTCCTTCATCATTGTAGGCATATCTTTAGTAGTAAACTGCCTCTTAAATTATTGGAAATACTTTTTATACGCACCTACTATTATTTGTCTATTTCTTATATTTGCTTCTTCATTTCTCAAAAGCCAGCTGCAAGAGAACTCATAGTGGAGTTAAGTTTCTCTTTGAATATTTCAGTAGTTTTTTTTATTATTTATTGAAACTTACTAATCAAATGTACCTACTTCCTATTATATGTATATATAAATAATGACGTGCTTTTCTTGAATTTTGAAGGTTAAACAAATGACATAAATATAAGCCTACTATTGATAATATAAAAGTTGGTGAAGGTCATTCGGAGGATGCGGTGTCCCGAGGCGAGGTCGTCTTTGCGGTGTCTCTGGACATCGCGAATGCCCTCAACACCTTGTCCTGGAGTTGTCTCAGGGAGGCACTCATTTTCCATCGAGTGCCGACCTACCTCCGCCGCATAGTCGGGGCATATCTATCGGAGAGGGTAGTAGTCTACCCGTGTCACGACGGTTGGAGTCGGCGAGAGATGTCGTGCGGTGTTCCACAGGGATCGGTTCTGGGTCCGCTCCTGTGGAACATCGGTTACGACTGGGTGCTGCGAGGTGCGCTCCTCCGTGGCATTGGCGTCATTTGTTACGCCGACGACACCCTTGTCACGGCGAGGGATAAGTCGCACCGGGCGGCGGCCATACTGGCGACCGCTGGGTTCGTACAAGTCGTTAATCGTATCCGGCGGTTGGGCCTCGAGGTGGTCCTGTCCAAGTCCGCGGCCGTTTATTTTCACGGCCCTCGGAACCGGCCACCTCCAGGGGCTCATATCATGGTAGGAGGGGTCCGCATCGCCGTCGAGTCAACCCCGAAGTATTTGGGTCTCTTGCTCGACAGCTGATGGGACTTTACAGCACCCTACTACTTTAGCCCCCATTCTTCGGGGCACTGCAGGTGCGCTCGCGCGCTTGTTGCCCAGCCTTGGGGGGCCAAACACCTCCTGCCAGAGGCTCTACGAGGGGTCGTGTGGTCCATGGCCCTCTACGGGGCCCCAGTTTGGGCGGACAACCTGATGGCCCGAAACATTTCGGCGCTTCGTGCGCCACAGCGCACCATGGCCGTCAAGCTGATTAGAGGTTACCGCACGATCTCGTTCGATGCTGCGAGCCTCCTCGCCGCCGGATCGATGCCATTGGACATGAAAGCGACGCTCCTGGTGTCGCTCTATCGTTGGCACCAGGAGGCGCTAGCTCGGGGCGAAGGACCTTGCCGCTTCGATAGCGGGAAGAGCACTTCCCGCTATCGGCTTCCCGCTAGTTGAGAAGTAGAAGGAGCGACTTGTGCACTCCAGTGCCGGGCACGCCACGATCGTGACGGTAAGTCCCGTGTTTGAGGAGTGGCTGAAAAGGCAACATGGCGCCCTCACCTTCCGGCTGACACAGGTAATGACTGACCACTGTTGTTTTGGTCAGTTTCTGTGTCGTATACGCCGGCAAGAGACGCCCGGTTGTCACCACTACCGCAACGTTGTTGAGGACAAGGCGCTGCACACTTTGGCAGTTTCACCCGCTTGGGCATCGCAGCGCCGTAAGTTGATCGCGGCAGTCGGATTGTTTGCCCTCTCGCTCCCGGCCGTAGTTCAGTCTATGGTCCGGAGTGAGAGGTCGTGGAACGCCGTCGCCTCCTTCTGTGAGGAAGTGATTTCCATCAAGGAGGCGGCGGAGCGAGAGAGGTAGCGCTTAAACCCTCTACCCAACCGCAAAGCCGGGCGCCGGAGGGCGCAGGACGATCTTCAGCCACCCTGAGATTTGACCTGGGGGTGGCGGGCTTTGTGGGCCTGCCCGCCATCCGATCAGCACCAGGTCCGAGGGACGGCGTGCGTGTTCCCACGTGCGCCTCCGTGTCGTGTCCGTCTCCCCTCTAGAGGGGGGACAGTAGTGCTTTGCAGTGAGTTTTGCCCAAAGGGTGGGTCTTGTTGTGTAGTGACCTGCCGTTTCATACGGCGCGCGGCAGGCCGAAATCTCGGCGGGGTCGCGACCGCATGCGCAAGTGATTCGCGCGGCCTCGCCGATTGCGGTTCTGTTGAGGAAGGTCCGTGGTAGGTTTACTTGGTATTCCGGGAAGTCTGTAAAAAGGTCATAGTGCTAACCATTTTTGTTTTTAACTATAACTAAGTCAAATCTTTACGTGAGTACGGAACTTGTTCTACGAACTATAACAGTAATAAACCTACTTATTACTAATACTTGGACGCGCAAAGTGACAAATACACAACGTAATAACTCCCATCTCGGCCACGCCCGCTGACGTTACCGGCGCAGGCGCAAATTCGGAGCAAGGTTGTCCGCACCGATATGTCGTTCGCGCTCCTGGCGTATCCGAACAGCTTGTGCAGCTAATGATTCTGATTTAAACGTTTATTACAGGACATTATAATTTATACTTACGCCAGCTTCTTAGGCAGGTAGGCAGAGACAAAAAATTGCCATTTGCTATGATCCTGACATATCATTTAGGGATATAATTCCTTTGTATTACAAGTATATTTTGTGAAAAATGTTTGTAGGGTCTTATTTTAAGCCTAAATTGTCTCAAAAAAAACAAGTTGGTCTTAGTTTTGGAAGGCTATGTAATGGCAATGGAGACCTAAAACAAGTTGATGAAATGTAAATATTATACACCTCGGCGATTTTTAGAAACTACAATCATAATAATAATAATAATATCTTTATTTCTCACCATTACAAATTAAGGTACAGACATAGGATCTAATTTTATAATATGGCGGGTTGATACCTGAACTAGGAGGTTCCTGTGTCTCAGGTTACCAACCCTCCACCCCTGATAAGAATAATAATGTCTATGTATGTAAGTATGTTGCCATGTTAATAATTAACAGAATGAGCAAGTAGCAACGGCCTTTACCCGCTTATCTAAAGTAAGTTTAATTAGTATAACGCCTTCAACACACATTATACATAGCAATAATATATTCGTTGACGCAGTGATAGTAAACGCGACTGCTGTGCAAACGATTTGAGTACGATCCCATCAAATCAAAAAATTCACATGTAGTCTGGAGTTGTGCCCGTTATATTAAATACCATACTTGATAAAATGTGGCTGTAATAGATATTTGCTTATCTTTTTTGGTAATATAGGAGTGAAAGGATTTTTTATTTTTTTGTATAACTATTGTGGCAATCAAGCGTACGGCCCTCCTGATGGTAAGTGATCACCGTAGCCTATGGACGCCTGCAACACCAGAGGCATCAATTGCGGGTTGCTGACCCTTTAGGAATGGAAGAAGAGAAAAAGGAAGTGGAAGGGAGAAGAAGCGGGAAGGGGGCAAGAGGAGCACTCTCACTCGCCAAACGAAACACAATAGTAGGAATACTGCTATTTCACGTCGATATTCTGTGAGAGTGTAGTCCTTCCCCGGTCGAGCCAACCCATTCATGCTGAAATCAGCGTGGCTATGAACTACCTAACAACATAAGGCAGCCTCGCTGGTCTAGTAGTATAAGAGTGTGTTGTACACAACTGTAGTCTACCCGTGTGCCAAGTTTCATTAAAATCCCTTTAACAGTTTACGTGGGATTAACTAATAAACATCCAAACTACTTCACAAACTTTCATATCATTATATAAAATTATATTGTAACTGGTGTCAGTACAAAAGAGATATTAAAAACAAATCATGTGAGCGTCTTTATAAGACCTATAGAAGCCTTTTTGAAGATTTTTGTCTGTCTGTATGTTTGTAAACATGGCTACACATCAAGTTAGACACCCTATATACACATAACTACGCTACATACAAAATAGAGAATAGTCGGAAAGGGACAGTGCATAGTGGTGTCGATGTAATGGTAAGGATAGAGCGTAACAAAAATATAACGCACTCTCTCGCACGATTCGCAGCGTTCGAATTCTAATAGTTCAAAGTCCAAGCAGTCTAGGTTGATGCGTCGCTGTGTGTACGCGTATCACACGAAAAATACTACACTAAATTGTATGCGGTTTTTAAGGTTGTATTGTTGACGGTCTAACTTAAAATCCGGTGGGTGCATATTTCACCGTGATATGCCACCTAGAAGCCGTTGCAACAAGAATTATTGAAAGGTTAAAGAGAAAGACAAGCTGTTTCAACTGTGTTCCTTATAAGATCAGCTTCTTCTTACATGCAAAGAAAGAAAAGAAAAATATGTATTGATTAATACCTACTTCCAAATTCCACACGTACGAAGTCCTAGGCAAAAGCTACTTTAAGAGTGACATATCAATATATTCTCGTGTAGTAAAAAGGTTTTAATATTGAACATTTTATTGAGTGCGGAGACAAGTCTAGACTGAAGTATCGCAGGTTGTTGACATCAATTACGAAGTGATGTTTTTTTAAATCGACTGCGCTATATGCAATAAAAAGTACATTAAAGTGCTCACATGTGTATCTAACTTACTGCTACTTAGCTTATTATTATATTAATCTTAAGTAGGTAGGTACAGCTGTCGTGACCTGTACCGTAAGTCGATAAATAATTGCGAGATTTTAAATAGCTTTACATCTATCCAAATAAATAAGTGTATGCTTGTAATAACAATATAACAGCTTTTACTATATAACTTATATCAAAAAACCAATTTAAATTCTTTTGTCTGACTATCTGTTTGTTCCGGCCAATCTCTGAAACGGCTGGACCGATTTTGACGGGACTTTCACTGGTACTTATTTTAGAAAATAATAGAGATTCCTGAAAAATGCTAGTATGAAAAATAATGAAAAACTAATCTTTTACAGCAGTAGTATTTAAAGAATTGTTATTTTAATCACAATTTATCACTAATAGTTACACTACTACCACGACCGAAGTGCCTACGCTCTTTTATTCAGACATGTGTTAGAGCTGTCAGCTCAATTAAAACAAATTACTTGTAATTCACCTCCTTTGAAAGAATCTACCAAATATCTAAACGAATTTCGACTGTCTGATAGCTGACTTAGTTTCATTGACCTACAAACGCGAAATGTGTCCTTAAGAAGATACATAAATTACATGTTCTATTTAGATATCGTATTAGTTTGTTTTTAAAGACATCTTCCGAATTAGGCATACTGCCTATGTGGCGAGGAACTTTATAAACATTCAAACAGCGGACACAAGGAACTCGATCTAAAACTCCAAGCAATAATTTGTGCATCATACAATGTTTTGTCCTGTGTGAGATTCGAACACACAACACGCCTTCATTAGTGCAGATAACATACATATATACCCATCATGAGTTATAAGTTAGGTAGGCTAGCTCGACACGTGGTGCAATGTTTCTTAGAATTATTTGGATTCCATTTCACTAGGAATAATTTCTGTACCTATCGCGGAAGTCGTTACAAACATTAAAAAACGGACACAAAGAAATCCGTTTTATACTAGATGCCTTAAGATCCTCCTAACTAGTTAGTTTGACGATACAATATCGTCATCTTAGCAATGGCGGGCTCTTTCACTGAAATTTACTACAAACGATCGGTCTCCAACCAGTCAATAAAATTCATATTTTTGGGGGATTTAAGAACTTCTTTAGAAGTCTGTATAGCAGAATGTCCGATGGAATTTATTCGCCATATTACTGTTTTAGCTTTATTGAAGGCACAACAAATTTAATAGTATTCACCAAAGTTTTTCTGTTCTAAGATTAAATAACCTTGAAAGTCATAGATTGCAGATAATCATCAACTATTAAACAGAATATGCGAAATGTTGCCAGCACACAAGATTGAAAATAAAATAACTTTTTTGTTGCTAATATTAAATTTATTTATAGTTATTTCCGATGCCTCATTTTGCGCCTTTGCTTGTGTGCAATCGAGTAGTTTTATATTCGATTAATGGATCGGGCTAGTGTTTAGTGTTAGGCTTTACTCAGAAGCAGCACGTATTTTAAAAATGTGCTACGAGTAGACAGGTCACCGCCTATTAAGATTAACATAAATTGCGAAATATGGATATAAAACATATCTGCCGATTCTTATAAGGATAACCAGGCATGAGTATGAATAAATGTTATTTAGAGGTATGGTTTCTGCTTCCGTCAATGGATTATTAATGAGCGGAAACCCAAGCTATAGAGTTAAAGCGAGAAATTCTGAACCGTTGAAACGCTTAACCTATTTCTCTTATGATTGGTTACGCTTATGCTCATTATAGGAAAGCAGCACTTTAAAGATCATAACACGAATGTTCGGATGTAATATTATGTACAAGGCTATAAGGAAATTGCATTAGTTTAGGTGTCACGTCATAGGGGAAATCTAGTCTAGTTTACCTTTAACAGTTACAAAAACTGTATTGTACTATACCTACCTATAAAATATTGTAAACAATTGGTGATTGAAAATATTTGTTGTGTTTCCTGTCTAATTTTCCACTCGTAAGTATTTTGAATTGATTTTCTAAAAAATTTAATATTGTGTAAATGACTACTTTTATATTTAATTTGATTTAAAATTGACTAAATGACTATTTTATATTATTTTAGTTAGCAAGGATCCTAGCGCCGCGGCTCCTTAAATTATAACAAACATAAAGGAAAACTAAGATGAACTGACTAAAAACTAACATCAACTAGAGTCCGAACATGTCACTGGTTTCGCGTATAAAGTGGGACCTAAAAAAAATTTGGTAAACTAGGTGTTATACACTCAAAGGCAGAAACATTATACTAGATTTTGCCCTTCGCTTACGTAAATGTAGGTTAGATTAGATTAGTAACAGTATTTTTGTCTGGATGAAATGTACCGTATGTTCTTTTCTGTTGTTCAGGGGAACCCCTGACAACGTGTATGCGAAATTTCATGACAATCGGTAGAGTAGTTGAGGCGTGAAAGCGTGACAAACAAACTCACATTCGCATTTATAATATTAGTAAGGATTGATATAATATGTATATTAATATCATACAAATCTGCATAGTGTGAAAGAAAGAAATAAATAAAAACCTACCACAATTAGAATTTAGATGTGGCAACACTGCGAACGTAGGCTGCGCGTGAGTGAGGTCATTGTATTATGTAATATTTAAATGTACATCACTCGTGCGGCTAATTCTGTAAACCGCGCGTGGCAACCGAACAATGCCAAAATAATATACTAGAATGGTTCATCAAGACAATGTTGTATGAATTTTAGATATAGGATTGCGGTTTTTGACTGCACGGATGGCGTAATGGTTTACGTGGTCGCCTCGCCATTGCCACTGCTCCGAGTGTTGTGGGTTCAAATCCCAAACAGGACAAAACTTGTGTATGATTAACAGATTGTTGTTCTGAGTCTGGGTGTTCTTGGTGTCCGTTGTTTGAATGTTTGTAAAGTCCTCCACGACACAGGAATTATTCATAGAACGCGACTTGTCTTTGAAAACAGCTAAACTGGTTCTGGTATTTGGTATCGAGTAGAGACAGAAAATTAATGATCGAATGATGGAGCCCTTCATATCCAATTATTTCTTGACAGCTAGTCTGAAATACTATGTTATAAGACTAAGGGCTTGTTCCACCGCCTCTAAATAGCATTTATCTATTAAATAAAAAATAGTTGATTCAATATTTGGCGTCTTAACTCGATATTTAAAAGCATATTTAATACATACAAACGAGAGAGCGAGTTACTGAGTGCATAGCTTTGTCACAATCTTGCACATACAACGACAACGCTGAAATTTTATTAAGATCCCCGAGACGTGATCTATGAAAAGTCTTTGAACGCAGTTATGATTCCAAAAGTAAATTATTGTTTACGAGCAAATAATCTATGTATGTTTGATATTTTAAAACTTTATCCAGGTACCTACTTTAACCCTTTGAATATAGTATAATAGAATGAATAAAAATAATAGTGCAGTCAACGCCATAAGTAGTTAATCATTAAATACTAATATAACTTGTTACAGTATTTGTTTAATGAAAATGTCTAAACAAAAGGCTGACAATTAAAAATGGGTAGTATTTAAATGTTCCTCAATATTTTGCCTTTGTTTCACCAAAAATACTAATTGCACAGCAAAATATGCTTACTAAAATATTTTAAAGAGATAAAACCAAGTTAGACGGAGCTCCGCTACGCGAGGCTCCTATTTTTGTGTGGGTTTAAGAAGGAACCTAACATTACCTAACCCTGCCGAGACGGAATGCAGTGATTTGAGGCGTATAGGTGCTCGTTATGATATATTTTAGTTAGCATATTTTGCTGCGCAATAAGTATTTTTGGTGGTCATTATATTTAATCCCATTAAAAATTGCCGTCATGGAGGTCTGAAGTAAGTTACTTTAAGTGCTAATTACTTAAATGGATCTTTATAGTCATGGCTAATTAGTTATTAACCTATCAATTATTGGAATGCCAGACATAACATAATTGAAAACTTATTCTATCTAGCCGCTGGTATGCCGCTACGACTAAATAGGTTAATCATTGATTTTTTATTTGTTACTCTATTGCCCATGTCATAATGTTAAATTTTTCTTATATCTCTGTTTCAGTCCTACGGGTATTATAAATGTGAATATTATGGCGATGTTTGAAAAATTGGATGTTTGAATACGCAATCGCATGGCAACTCTTAAACGAATTTGGATGTACTTACGTACATGGCACTTATATAGACCATGATATATCCTAGATTAATACATAGGATACCGTGCATTCGAATATGAGTATCGGTGTGATTAACGCGGGCTAAGTATTTATTAATTTGGTTTTATGAGTTAGTTTTAATGTTCTTACATATCTTGTGTAACCTTAAATTATAGTTTAATTAAGGCCACAGTCGATTAAGACAAACAAAATAAATTGAACAAAGATTATGTAGTTTTAATTAACACCGTCTTTATCATTATAATTATGATTTTAACATCGATCTTAGAATTAATTTCAGTTGAGGTCGACTTTCGACTCAAACGCAAAAACCTTGTATTAAGGCATTGTCTTTTTAAACACATAAACATTAACACAGTAGACTCAAAGATTGCCTCGTGTCAGATTCGAACCCACAGCACTTGATGTGGCAGTGACAGCGGCGAAACGGCGACTTAACCACCAACCATCAAATGTCAAACTAATCAAATAAGAAAATAACGTTTATCTGATGAAAAACGATTCTTGAAAGACTTGATAAAACTAAAATCCAAATTGGCCAAACAGCAGGCACCTATGTACAAGGATAGTCAAATTACAAGTGTTAGTATATTTAAAGTTTATGAAAAAAAACCTTGTTCTATTTAGGTTACATACATAAAACAACAGTCGCTTTGTAAGTCCACTATAAGTTTTACAAATGAAACAAAGGAACTACAAAATATGTAAGTAAACGACACTTATAAACAACACAAGATGAAATATTCCTTTCATAAATAACAGAGCGCTTGTTGTAAATAAACCAGCGGTTATATTTTTAATTCAGAGCTACAAAAAAATAGTGCTTACTCTTAATACGCTTGTTTTTAGGTCAAGTACCGTAAATTCATAAATTATTTGCCTTTATGACGACTGCTGTAGGGATGTGACTACTCCCTATGTTGTGCATCGATAAGTATCGATGAACTACTTTACGATTTTATTTTTTCATATATATAGAATGTCGCACAATAATGTAAAATGTTATAGACGGTCATCCAGGAGAATGTGATAACTTTTTTGCTAAAATTAGTCCTAGTCTACGGTAGCAACACTGTGATGTCAAGGTAAATTACCAGTATATGGTTAGATACCTTTTTAAAGGATTTAGAGGGCGCTGTCGGCTCCTCCATGTAGTAACATAGTTATACGTATAGTTATATGGTCATATAAAATAACAAATGTTGTAATATACGTAAATAGACGTTGAATCATTTATTCAAAAGCGGTAGTTCAACACGTTTATATGACCATTAAATTTGTTAGCGCACGCAAACGCACAACAATAATTGAACTAATAATTACCCTAGTATAAACTAAGACACATAATATTAATTATCACCGAAGAAAATTTTATTATCTAGTTATCACTATCTGTAAACAGTCTCACTCTTATATTCAAGAAGAGATTAGTGAAGGTGTACTTATTACAACCACATTGCGCCAGATATATTGTAGCACCCCCGTAAAAGGGAGCGAGCCTTTGCTATCTACTGGGCAGAATCCCAAATTCCGTGCTTTTATCAACGAAAATTTCGTGACGTAAAATCTCAATCAACTTTGATCGATTCGGGAACCGAGCTTGAGACCTCATTCACACAACAATTGACTGCCAGCAAGAGCAGTGATAATGTATACACCTTTACCTTTGCCACTTTTGCCCACTAAGGCAATCAACGTTTAAATCCTATGACCGACAATTATATGTGCTTAAATTGTCTTTTATGACCGCATTGCTAATACAATCCTAAAAGTGAAAATAACGGAAGGGTAGTTTATATTCATATGTTATTATATCCCTCCTCTCTTGGTACACTGCCAGTAGTACAGAATTTCATGCAGACAGTAGGGAGTACTGTCTTTATTACGCATACTTCGCGGGTACGTGCGTGACCCATCTAAGCTTGGTAGTAATACCGCTGCCACGTACAACGTCATAACTTGTTTACTAAATGTAATTTCCAATTAAACTACGTATGACAAGTTGTTAATGATCATCACTTTAGTATTTATGGAATATCCAAACCAATTAAATGATGAACATTTAGTGTTTCTGAGTCCTCAAACCAGAAACATTTTAGAAATAAAAAGGTAGACTAGCATTCGAGATGCCTGGTAAGCGGTTGCTGTAGTCTATAATAGCTTGCAAAATATTCGATTTGCAAATAAAATATGAATATTTAATTTATAAAATCCAGTTTCATACCGGTCATTTGTAATCATAACAAGCAAGTATTGAAAAGATCGCAACACAACTTTAAAAATGGAACACTAAGAGTTCAATGAACTTTAACGTTTTAAACGTTCAAGATAGTCTGTGCTTTAGAGTCACGTTTATGAGTCGGTAAAAATATCGATAAATGGTATAAATCAGTAATCGCGTGTCAACACTGGCTTATCGTTCCCGTCATGTTATGCTTGCAGATAAGAGAGTTTTTGTTTCAGTAGTAGCTGTACGCGATAACTAGGTCCTGGTATAACCTGGACATGTTTTATCGTATAGTTCAGTTACACGTGACGTGACCTTATAGCCCAAGCCGTGAATTTTTTACAACTTTCTTACTTTACGTCAATGCTTATTTTTTGGCGTTTGCTACAGGAAATTGTGGAATGCGGCATTTATCACAGAGTACCTACCTTAAAAGCACCACGCTATTGGACCCAAAGGGCAGATAATGATTACCAAAACTACGTGTGACAATATCACACTTGTATGACTGTCTCTGTATGACAAGTGTTAGGCTATAGTCCACCACATTAGCCCAGAACGGATTAGAAGACTTCACACATCTTCGAGACTATTAGGTATGTAAAACCAAAAATCGTATGCAGTAATTCTCTCATTTACTTTGCCCGTGATAGTTAACTTATTTAATACGCACATAACTACGTGAAGTCAGAGGTATATGTCCTTGAATCAAACTCAAGCATTCCATCCCAAGTTGCATACCCCTGCTTCCTTGATTAGAAAAGTCACGTAGGATCATTCCTAAACACTACTGGTTTCGCATAAGCGTAATCCTTGACCTTGCTGCCAAATACTCACGATAAGATATGCTCAGCTTGTGTTTCCCAACATTCCGTCTGAAGTTTGGTTAGGTTAACTAAGCATTGCTTATCGCTTAAACCGGGACGTGTGATAAAAACCGTAATAAATAGTCACAGTGCTAAAAGTAAGATAAGAGAATCATAACCACTAAACTTTAATGTTATATAAGTGTTACTTTGAGCCATAGGTACTTAATAAATCGTTTCTCAAGTTGACATAGTTTTCATGGCGGAAATAAATGTGTTCTTGAGTGAATTGCTGGAGCACGAGAGGTTTTTAAGTTACCCAATTACTTCCTATAGCGACTAAACAGGCGACCGTAACATCAACAAAATCTATACTAATAATAACAATATTTATTTATTTAAAGTTAACAGAGATCTACTTGTTAGTAAGACTTATTACTAATCCTAGTTTTAACTAGGATTAGTAATATAGTTACATCTGGTTGACACACCAATATTCCGACAAAATACCTTAATATTGATGCGTCATATTTTCATGACAATGTTTGCAGAATGTTGTTATTGCTACCTCTAATTCTGCTTAACAAGGATGCGGTCTTGTTCCTTATTATGGCATAAAAGTCATTAGTTCGCGCCCGCGCCTCAGTGAACATGCCAGACGCGTTGCAGCCTCAACAACACTCTGAAACTATAATTATACTGCACCCTTAGTGCAACTAAAGCCCTATGCGAACAGTTGACTCACAGACCAACCGTGTAGACCGCTTGGCAGTATGATTTAAAAAGCATGATGTCAACCTCATTACTACAACGAGCAAATCTATGAGCCAACGTTTTACTTCGGGCAGCAATCGCCCTTCGTTCTCGTTCAATGTCCACATGTTCCCTGAGATCTTCGGTGACATAGTGCCCTAAGTATTTATATTGGTACACCCTTTTAAGGAGCCTTCCATTAAGGGATATAATGGCATCATTATGTGCTTTCCAGGGACCCCAAAGACCATGTATTCACTTTTCTGAACATTGTTACGTTAAACCATGGCTAAACGCATACTTACTACAGATGTTTAGCATCTCTCTGATTGAGCCAGCCGTGAGATGGGTCTCACGGCTGGCTCAATCAGAGAGATGCTGCTGGAGCAGCATCATGTCATCTGCATAGCTTAGATTATTGACACCGATGCTATCGATTGTACATCCAACTAGTAGCTACAGATTAAAGAGCTTCGGTGAAGTTAACCCACACTGTCTCACCCCACACTTCAACCTGTACTCATCAGAGAGTGCGTTATCCCAGCGACAGGTTTCATACACACTAGTCGCAGTCACTACTGTTAAGTACAAATGGCAAAGCCTGTCTTGTACTGGCATTGTTTCATTACATTCAGGATACCAATTAGTTTGCCGAATCCCTATAAGTTGCTACCAATTTGCGTCGAACTACTAACATCTGTTTACATTATAATGGAAATAAACAATCGGCCAAATATAGCTACATATATAGTCAAGCCTGTACATACCTAAAAAGAAAAGAAGAAACCACATTTTGTTAGCTCTGTTTTAACACTGGAGTACAAGCGGCCCTTTTTCTTACACAAATGCACGCGTAGCCTACTATGGTAGACCATTTTTAAATAGCAATAATTTTAATTTTTCGGAGATTTATGATAAAAACAACAGCAGTCGTCTCCCTGCAACCACTCAGTTAGGTCGTAGTTTTTTATATTTATATTAAATGTAACTAGTACCAGAGAGTATTTTATTTGATTAACTACAAGACTTCGGAATACCTCTTATACCCCCTACAAGTTTCTTATTTATTTTATTTCTGTTCAAACCCTAATTATTCTTAATAACTAGTATCAACTATATAATAGACAGGAACTTTATTTTAAAGAAAAAGTAACATTGCATGGCACTTCGGAGTCAACTGTGTTAAGTCTCGCATAATAGAATGTGAGGCTATAGGTTTGTATGTGGCCTTAAGGAAACATACAAACTCCTTGCTGCTTCTGATATTTTCTTTGCGATAAAACTTTAACACTGCGCGAGCTGTAGGCCAATTCACGTATTTAAATGTGTTTACTTGCAGTGCAGTTGCAGCTAAGTTTCGATCAAAACAGCTCTTTTCGTATTCACATAATTTTGACAGCTGATGTTTCAGATACAAAATCCGACGTAAAACTTAACTGCGACTGCATACGGACTGCATCGAAACTCGATCGGTGTCGAGATATTACGTGAATTGGCCTACAGAATTTAGTTAGTAGGTACTTACATATATCACGTGGATTATTGATGATGCTATATTAAATGAAACCTCACAAAGCTAATAACGTTCGACGACCTACATATTAAATTTCAATCAAATATACCAGAAAGCAGAGTTGGATTTCAGCGACATTTTGTCAAACACAGTTGGAGATTTCAAACTGCTACTGCAAACATTGCCAGAAGCCAATAACAATGTCTACACTTTGCTCAACCTAAGCAACGTACTTAGTCTCGATACACACCATTCGCTTAGCTTATCACTGCACCACTGAGGTAAGCCATCACCACCAACACCCATTGATTAAATCATAAGTTAGTCAGAAACCAGACACATTAAAGAAAGCATCGTGTCTGGGCCACGAGGTCCAAACGTTGGCCAATAGAAGCGTTATTAAAGAATGTGCGAAAACGGGACAGCATGTTGAGCATGCAACAAAAATGGTTTAAATATCCTGAGACAAAGAAAAGATGCGAACACAAAGGCTCAATTAATCTGTGAGAAACCCTATACGGCACCCACGTGCCGTTACTGACGACGACGCACCCATAAACACCTACAATTACGTCATAACACCAAACAAATCACTTTCACTTCGTTCACATTTCAGATATCACAAAAATTTTAAGCGTTTCCGAAGACCATTTTACAAGGCCTCTCACTCCTCCCTAATCTCTTACGTTTTAAGGTGAAAGAGGAGGTTTTAAGAGGTCTTACGTTGGTTGTGCGTAGGCGACGCGAATACTGCAGCTTTCTACGATTGCGCAAGATTCTCCTAGTTTTATTTGTTGGGACCGGTAGAACAAGTTTTTTAATGGATGTGATTTGTATGTATATTTCGCGCAATTGCGTTCTTATTGTTTGATTTAA
The DNA here is from genome assembly GCA_963675205.1 of Catocala nupta. NCBI lineage: Eukaryota > Metazoa > Arthropoda > Insecta > Lepidoptera > Erebidae > Catocala > Catocala nupta. Next base: position 24,937,103 of record OY776090.1, on the reverse strand, counting down.
ATGTTTATATAGTAGCCATTTGTGACGATTGACGTGATAATATTTGTTTTGAATGGTTTGAGTTGATAGTAAATATGGTATGGAACGGAAAAAAAGTGTAATAAAAATAGTTTACTAATTTGGGCCTGCGGCTACGCTCGCGTGAATATTACGATTATTATTCTATGTGTAAATCTAGGCCCTGGTCTATCCGTGTGACAAATAATGAAATCTGTTCATCTGTTTACACGTAATTGGATAACATACATATAATTTTTATTACAAAGTATGATAGATACCTATAAACATTTTAATTATCATTATAAATGCGAAGGTGAGTTTGTTTATTCGTTTTAACTACTCCACAGATCATCATGGAATTTCGCAGACACGTTGTCGAGGGGTATAGAAAAGGGCATTAGGTAACTTTTATCTAGAAAAAAAGAGAGCGAAGCCGCAGGAAAATGAAACATAGTTTATAATATTATTATTAGTAGGATTCCAAACTCACCGGCAAGCTTAAGACCGGTAGACAAGATCGTCCACAAAACAAAGAAACGAAGATATCTCCTATTGTTGCATGTTTATAATCGCAATTAGTTCCTTGGTTATTACTATACTTGTTAAACAAGTAAGTACACTGACTAATACCATTTAAAACAAGTATTTTTATTTTACATGTGCGACGTTACTACTAGCGCCCTCTACCTTTTGTTGGCGCGAAACTTGTCTATGGTTTTACTTTTTTCTGTAAAGGGAACACTAAATATGCCTACTCGAGTGTAGAATAGTGATGTGCAAAACTGTATTTGACTTATATAAGAAATATCAACTATATCTTGGAGCACGGTAGTGCCCCCGCCAAGACGAGCCAAGCTAAGTTCTTATTTCTAATATTAGTCAAATAAAATTTGCGATACCTGAAGTAATAGTCGCGTTATGTAAGCTTAAACAAAGAACAAACTTTAAACACACTAGGACTGACTCCATAGAGCTTCGGGGTGCCCGAGCCCTATGTAATGGTATTGGCGGGAGGTCTGAGTCCCCCAATATTTTGTCCTGGTCCTTGGGTATTTGACACTAATTGTATGAGGTGTGTCGATTTCAGAACTAAGAAGGTTTTTCCGATTTCATTCGTTCACTATATTTTAGACCACTTAACCTCTTGGCCATCACTCGGCCCTAATATAATTGAAGCCTTAATACATGAACTTGAACAAACAAACATTTATTTTATCATTTATGTCATGGTTAAAATATATTCATTAATTACTTCATACTCCCCCGAGTAATATTTACAAAGTCGACGCCGTCGTTGACTTTACATGATTAAAAGCGTAACCACGCACATATGTAGGTATGATGTACCTATAATGTTGTCAATTATCCTAAATATAATTATCTACATAATTTCCATTCAGTATCATATAGTAGATTGTGTACAAAGAATAACAAGGATTATACGTACATTTCGCTCTGAATTCACCAACATATATTTATATTGAAAAATGCAAAACGCTTATCGTATGCGACGCCTTTGTCTGGTCTTGCCAGATTATAATTCAAAAATAATAATCATATATCTCAAATGACATTATTTTATCTCAAATGGCAATATTAAATTACTCATTCAGCATCATTATTTATGAATAAATAATCGAATACAGACTTCTCCGTAGACGGTGAGTAATTAAAGGTACTTCGACCTTCGGACGTTGACCTGCCCTTGACATTCGTAGTATAATCGATAACAGCCATATACATTTATTTACATACCTAATCGAATCGCTGTGCCACGCATGCGCGGTTCATCCTAACTAATATTATAAATGTGAATGTGACTTTTTATGTAAGTATGTTTGTAACGCTTTCGCAATTTAACTACACGAACGATCATCATGCAATTTCACATACACATTGTCAGGGTTACGGAAATTACAAAGGGTACCTTTCGTCGAGGTAAAAGGTCTGTTACTAATCTAACCTAACCTACACTTACAAGAGCGAAGCCGCGGGCAAAATGTTAATAAATTAACGGAAAATTTTAAAACAAAGTAACCTACATTCATTATTGTACGGATAAACCACGGCGATAGTGTGACTGTTGGACTGCCATGCAGAGGTCTCGGGTCCGATCCCAAGGCTCGCACACACCTCTGACATTTCGAAGTTTTGCGTAGTACTTGGTATTATATTAATTAGTTAATTAACGCTTGCTTTAACGGTGAGGGAAAACATTGTGAGGAAACCTTCATGTCCGAGTGTTCACCAAAATGTTCTTAAAAATGTGAATTCACCCAACTCACACTTGGCCAGCGTAGTAGAATATGGCCTAAACATTGATAAGAGGCCCGTGCCTAGTAGTAGGATAGTTTATATACAGGGCTAATATCTTAACTAATATTATCAATGCGAATGCGAGTTTGTTTGTTTGGTTCGCTTTTACGCCTAAACTACTCGATCGACTCCACTTGGGATCATTCCTTTTTCTAGATGAAATGTATCCTATGTCTTTTTATGTACTCCTGACAGCGGGTATGTGAAATTTCATGAGTAGTTAAGGCGTGGAAGCTTAACAAACGCACAAAATTACATTCGCTTTTATAATACTAGATTTAGATTACTATATGTTATTCTGATGGTGGATAATACTGTAAAGTTTCATCAAAATCCGTTTAGTATATCTATGTGAAAGATCAACATCTACACATCCTCACAAACTTTCACATTGATGATTTAAGTAGGATTAGTTAGTTAAGATTCGGATAGCTGGCAAAATAAGGATTTATTACGCTGCCTACTCCTTTAGGGATGTACTAGCGTGAGTATACTGAGTGTTTCTTAGTATAGTGCAAACAATAAAAAAAACAGCTGTTCCATACAAAATTGGACCTTGACCTCGAATGTATGGAACAGCAGACTATTTTTCGCGATTTCTGCTCTCCTAGAACGAAAGTTGTTCATAATAACAAGTATAATCACCCCCTGAGAGGTTTTCACTATACTAAGAAACACTGATATGTCAGACATGACCTACCCAATCTCGTGTACCTATACATAAAACTGCGTCATCATTCGTCTAAGAGATGATTTCATCTGACGCTATTATGGTTCACTCGTTGCGTTACGCACAGAGACAGAATTAAGTGTTCACGATATGATCTCAGTTTTATATGATAACACGAACTATTTGTAGATGTCACGTGATGTCTGTGACGTTGGTGAGGGAGCAAATCGGCGGGACTAACATAGTGTCATTGCCGTGGTAAGGAAACGCCGTGATGTGGAGAATTTTCTCGGAATAATAATTACTAAAATAGCAATTACAATATATTATTTGTTTTATTTTCGCTTACGACATCAAAAGAAATATTCACACCAATGTTAATAAAGTTACATAATTATCTATTCTAATACGGAATTTCTTTTTTCTTATTAAATGAACAACACCCGCACTAGCAATTTAAAAAAAACTTATTAGAAACGGACACATAGAACACACAACCTCGGAACAACCATTTGTTTTATCATATAAATTACTAGATTTTGCCCGCAGTTTCACCCGCGTAAGTCCTGTTGTCCTGGCAATATCGGGATAAAAAGGAGCCTGTGTATGAATCCAGGTCTCCAACTATCTACATACCAAGTTTCATCGCAATCGGTTCGGTAGATTTTACGTGAAAGAGTAACAAACATCCTCACAAACATTTATAATATTAGTATAAATTATCCCGTGTGGGATGGAAAATGTAACCCAAAACACTTGACGCAGTGGCGAGATGTTAAGCACCCCACACATTTTTACAATATAATTCATATTTTATTTTATAATAATTCATATATTTAATAATAATTCATTTTTTATTTTGTTAATTACTTTATTTCTATTCTAAACTTAATAAATATTATTTTTACTCTCTAGTTTGGTTGTCTATTAAAGCGTGATTTTTTTAAATATTATTTATTAAATTACATCGCTAGTCGTGCAGTCAGATGACCACAGATTTAAGCTTATAACATGTGGAATGTTTGCACTAAAGCGTTTTCATTTCACAAATACTTCGTATGACATAATTATCTTTAGAACTACATCTGAGGAAAGTAAACTATTTACTCCAATAGCTCAAAGGAAGATTGTCATCAATTAATTATGAGTACAGTTCGAAGAACAGGCATTGGGAACTAAAGACTAGCCATTATAGACTAGAATATATTGTATGCAAGTACCACCGTTAACAAGTATTTCTACGAATACATTTTATTATCTCGCAGTACTAGTTAGATGTAACTGTGACAAATGGGACAATGTACCGATTTCCTTGTTATATACTGAAAATTTGTAAATTGAATAGTACCGAAAATAGGATGTACTTGGATTATCTTTTAAACATTTTTATTTGAAATATTTAGATAGATTCGCAATTCTCTTATCTTCTAAAAAGCCATAAAAAAATTAACAATGATGATATTTAAAATACTTTTACTTAACTGTCAAAATCATCACCTTCTTTGATTTTATGACAGACTAGTTGCCCCGCGCAACTTCGTCTGCTTCACATAAGAATTTGCCCCGTTTTTGCAAATTTTTTCATTGATCCTCCGCTCTCATTAGTTGTAGCGTGATTTTATAAAATCTAATAGCCTTTGTCAATAAATGGGCTATCCAACAATAAAATAATTTTTCAATTCGAACCAGTAGTTCCTGAGATTAGCGCGTTCAACCAAACAAACAAATGAACCCTTCAGCTTTATAATATTAGTATAGATTGATTATTTTTTAGTATATTAAGGAACTAAAAATGCCCGCGGTTTCACTCGCGTTTATCGTTACTGCGCCGCCCTTGTGGGTCGTAGCGTGATGTAATATAGCCTATATAGCCTTAAGCGCGTTCAACCAAACAAACAAACTCTTCAGCTTTATAATATTAGTATAGATTAAAAAGTGCCCCAATCTGACTAGCTCATTGGCCTTATGGTATGAACACTTCCGGAAATGCTGATAGTAAGGCCCCGGGGTCGAAGCAACGACTTACTGGGTTTTTTGACAGCTGATACCAACTTCGTTGCAATAGCATTGTTGGCTCACTATTGATAATGACTTTATAATTAAAGCAGATATTGGATGTACAATAAATCTCCTAGGACTTTGCCTAACCCTTTTAGAACACAGCCATAGTAATTATTATAAAGAACAGAGGGCCAATTCACATAATAAAATATTATGGGCCGATCTAGTCCAACAAAATATGTAATATGCGTTCTGGACTCTGGAATGTATGTTAAATTTAAATGTTGTTGTGTTAAATTTATTTTATCAATTAATGTGATATGTAAGACACTGGGACCAGATTTATTAAATCATTTTTATTATGAGAATTGATCTTAAGAGATTAAATTAGCGACTAGCAACAATCAAAGTATAAAACCTTTTATTAAATTTGAGCAAAACGCGTCAATGACATCATTGGGAAGTTCTGAATCAGAACAATAACACGCGCTCTTATCGACGAAAATAAATGAATAGCTACAGAACTTGACTCATGATTGGGTCATTTTATTGACCGCCACTTTATCGCCAATCATTCCCAAGAATAATAATAATGTATTAAGAGAATCGAATTTTAATGCGTATTTAAGATTCAAATTCAATTTCTTCTTTTAGACCACAGAGTAATTTTAAAAAACGTAAATAATTCTTACTTATTTGTGAAACAGCTTAAGATTTATTATAAACGTAACTTGTGATCTTTCTTTATTATGGTGCAAATTATATTTAATATTAGGTAGAGTGGATAGAGATTCGATAGCGTACATATGTACATCACATAGAATACATAACACAACAACTCGAACGTTGCTGTGTTATGAACGCGCGTCATCAAGGGTCGTCGTCCCTCGACATTACTTTAATTTGTTTATGTTTGCATAAAAATATCCATATAATTGTTTTTATCTATGTTCATTTTTTAGATATAGTATTTTATAAGATGCGTTATTTTTAATTTTTATCAACACATTTGTAAAGTTTGTGTTCAACGCCAAACATAAAAAAACTATTTTTTTCATAACACGTTTGTTTCGTTCTAAAACAGGCAACGACCTCTTCAGTCACCTTCGTATTTACGTTCTATGTTTAAAAATAAACTTTACGGTTTTATTTACCGCCAATTCTGTACAAACCTAGCTATGATACGTATTTTACCTATGAGTAATTTGTATGTGTCGTGCTAATAGGCAGTCTGATCTGCTAATTAGGTGCCTAGGCAGCTAGGCTTTGATGTCACGTCTGCGGTTAACATGTTTGCTGCGGTGACTCATTAGTCGGTGCTTGTGTTAAAAATATGTTAATATCAGCTTTTGCCCGCAGCTATGCCTGATCTGGATCAGTAATAATAATAATAGATTTATTAGCACCCAAATAAATAATAATTAAAACGAGCTCTGCGTCCTGGACTAAGTTGTAGCCTGCTTCCAGGAAACATTGCGTTACCGACGACTTAGGTCTAATACTTACTTATATTTGGTCATTACATAAAACAAAACGTGATACAAAATTAAAAATCATGGCCATTTATAATTAACAGTTTATATCAATTTAATACTTCAATAAGTATAGAAATAATATATTAGGCTGTTTGTTTTATGTGTGTCTTTTTTATTTTTACGTACCTATCGATATTGATTTTCTCTTCGTCTGCAGTAGTGGGAGTGTGTCTGTACAAGCGGTACAGATGTTCTGTCAGTACAGCCGATTTGAGACGAGACATAACTTAGTTTCGGCGCGGCGGCGGTTAGAAAGAAAGAAATAAATCTTTATTGCTATACAACTATCAGGTGGGCTCAATGTATATAAAGATAAAAATAAATAATAATAATAAAAAGATGACAAAAATAAAACATCCAATCATCTTGAGACACATGCGTCTCACAGCTTCAGCAATCAGGACTCCAGTTCAGCATTTGCCTGGTCCCAAGAACCAGGCACTGGTCTTCCACTAAAGCTGGTCATAGTGACGTACGGAAGATAATAAGTATAAATATACATACATAGTTATGTATATAGCACCGTGTGTGAATTCCTATTTCAATGAATACAATTCTTTGTGATAAATTCTAAGCTTGGTAAGATTGGTATTCCCGTCAGCTGCCAGTTTATACTTAATATTATAGAATATAGGTGTGCGAAGGAAAAACGATAATTGAATGAATAGTAAATCAATAATCGTTTTTCCTTCGCACACCAAAAGAATAAAAATTTGAAGAATCAATTAAAACGTCATGATTACCAAATTAATGGCATTGCTGTGAAACATGATAACTTTCTATATGGTCATCGATGTAAGATTCATTCTAGACTAACCTTATCAGATTTGGTCATCAGATTGCCTTATTGAATGATTAAAATTAAAGGATACTACTTAAATGCTGTATGTTTTCTTATAACCACCGTTCTTCTCTTTTAGCGTGATCCTAAAAGGTAAATACTAATCACATACATACAGCCTGGTGTTTGTTTACCCAGAAGGGATAGGCAGAAGAATATAGTACACCCTTATTTCACCAGTTGACGATGTTATACAATTCACGTGAGGCGAATGCTTCGTCGTCTCCCGGTCATATTTCCGGAATCTATGTATTTGGCTAAAAAATCTGATCGTAAAAATTCAACTACGTTTTCACCAACCCGATTATAGTGTAGGTAATGGATCTTACAACCGGCCGCAAATATAAGCGCAAAGTAATACGGTGAAAACTCGATGAAACCAAAGAAGATTATTGTTATACCTATTACATTTCTGAAACAATTTCAGCTCAGGCTCAATTTTGTCAGCATGGATGGTGTAGTTGTTAAGTAGATGCCTCGCCATTATTACTGCTCTGAATGTTGAGGATTCAATCCCCATTTAAGACATTTTTGTGATTCACAAATACCTAGTTGTTCAGAGTCTGGGCATGCTTTATGTCCGTTGTTTGAATATCTATAAAGTCACCGCGACACAGGTTTCCTAAAGCGGGCTTGTTTATTTTTCTATAATATAAGGAACAATTAGACAAATTACTATAAAAATAACACCAATGAAGTATGTATGCGGGTCAGCTGATCATAGATAAAATAAAACCGATATACATAACAGCTCATAACAAAATTGTAACAGTCACATTATTCATTCGATAAAAATAAAATAACGCTTCAAATATCTCTCTATTTGTTTGTTAATCTTTAATAACGGGTCACGTGAAGACATGTTCGTCATAGATAAAAATATGGTGCCCATAGGACAATGTTATAATTTATAATTAATAATGACACGCAATTATAATACAAGGACGTCATTATTATTCAAAGCGTCTACAATATTGTTGTGTACGACGTTTCGAGGTCAAATGTCCTTAGGGACGGTTTTATTTGCATAATGATAATGTTGAAAGGTCGCTACATATTTTTATTATGGTCGTGTGATAAGGACGCAGCCAATGATAATATAGAATAGAAGCAAATATGTAAACGCACACAACGTGAAGACTCAGAAACGCATCACTTCGGATGATTTTCTATTGGCCTTAAAAGTAGTCGGTTCAACAAAATCCTGTGCAAAACATTTACCTAAAGCGTAATTGTTCAAATAATATCTCTTTCACCTATGTTCTTTTTATCTATTGCGTTACTTATTAGTTTAAATTGTCAACACAAGTGCAGTTAATAATAACAAAATAGTCTGCTACAGATTTCCGTCGTCCATTATTACTATGAGAGTAACATACCTACCTAGTTTAAAATAACATTGAATGCAGGAAAGAGGTCGTTTCGTTTTAGTATAGGCATCTTGTTGTTTTCATATTCATTTAAGTTATTAATATGCGTAAAATTATTTAGCAAAGCTATTTTTGTATAGGTAATATGTAATATTTATTTGTTTACAAAAACGTTCACACCCGCTAGTTTATATTAGTAGGTGGGCCATATTTTATATTATTTATCACTCTATCATATAATTTTAGATTAGACCTATAACGTTAATTAAATGCCTTACTAAATTAAGGGTCTTACTAAAATAACTTGCTTATAATGTAATAATAACGAGTAGGTTATTTTGAATTTTATATATACTAAGAAAATAAAGGACGAAAGAAAATTTAATTACATTTTTTATTTATATCCAAAGTATTATTAGAACAAGTTTGGTGTTAAATTGTAAGATGACTTACGATTATTATAAAAATAACAAAAGGCATTAAAAATTGTAAGTAAATAATAAAATATTAATGTAGGTACCATTATGGTATTTCCAGTAGAAAATCCACACACATTTAAGTGTATTTTGCCTTTGGGCTACGCGTTGAGAAGTCAGTTAGGGAGTGAGTTAGTATATATGTATTTATAGCTGATTAATTAAACTTATCGAGGTGCATGGAAGGGTCATGATGAACCTGCAGCCTTTAATATTAGTCCGAGTAAGTCAATACAATTTGGCACGAAAAGGCAAGTCGAGCGAAAAGCGCAAAGCGTCGTAAAAACCTGTCTTTACTTTTAAAGTTGAGGGAAATATTCGTAAGAATGGCGAGACACCCTGCATTAGTATTCAGCATTACGTTCTAACAATAAATAACAGTTTCGGAGCAAAAAATATATGTATATAGCATAGAGTCCACCCTCACCCGCAGACAATACAGACATGAATAAGAAATCGCGAACTGCGTCTGTTCTTTCGTATTCCTTGGAATTAAAACTGTCTGTGTTTAACAAAAAGGGTTTCTAGACGCCCATTATTTTTACTGCAATGAGTGACTGCAATATACTAGCTGTAAATAAAATCCATATACATATATGGGTCAATATTTTGCTTAATCAAAATTATAATGTTTGCAATGGTCGATACATTTAAATGATTTGAATAGACCCAGCTATAGATGAAGATATTGCAGAAGAAATATTGCCTATTCAGAATCCCTTAAAACATTTACAGCGTTTGTTAAGATATCTTGATTATTTTCGTGCAGTTATTGCATAATAGGCTGTTTCTCGTTGTGACGTTAGTCCTTCAGCATAAAGTAAGCCTCATGTTTACATCCGATAGTATAGTTCCATATTGAGCAAAGTAGTATTAGGTTTACCTATTAGGGGAAAAAGAAAACTGTAAGAATAAAGGCATTATTCGATGGATAGTAAGAGCCGAGATTGAAGCTTAGTGACGTACCTACTTCGAGAGAAGCCTACGTCTTGCAGTGAACTGAGACGGACTGATTATTTATATTGGCCTACTTAATTAATGGAGTCAAGTCAAAAATAATTTTTGTTCATAAGAACGTCAAAGTCTATACGCTATACCCAATGACACTCTGCCGACCAAATCTGAGACTTTATGGATAGAAGTCGAACTCACTACCGCTGCGCCAACGAGGCTGTTGCAGATTTTACCTATAACCTTAGCTTGGGTATTGCCTCCTAACAGTTCAACTGTACTAATAATACAAATGTGTATTTTGAAAATATTGTTTGAATGTTTTTACTCAAGCACGTTTAAACACATGTAGGTAACTGATTTGCATGAAACTTCGCACACATATAGACCGTGTTCTGGATTAACACATAGGCTACTTTTATCCTGGAATGGATTCCCGTGGGCAAACTGTGGTTTGTATGTAACAAGCCACAGTTTGCCCACGGGAATCCATATCCATAGTATTGATAAATCTGCCCCTTTCATGTCGTATGAGGGGGAGAAAATATGAGAAAATAAAAATATTATGGGAGAGTCTGGCGACAAACAATGACGTCATATGCCAGACCCCTTTAAGTCCCAGACAGATGACATCATGCGTTGAATAGCAAGAATATCGATATTTTATTTAGAACCAGTTTCTGTAACCCTCTCGGACCAGTTCCTAAGTAATATTATTTGTATCATTTCAATAGAGTGTATAGCAATAATACCTCAGTGGGTCAACAGTAGTGAACAGCATGTGGTCTAAAATTTTATTCCTGGATCACGCAAGTGATATTTGATTTCCTGAAAATAAATTCTCAGGAACAACAGTCACATGCTCTTTAGTTGCGTCACCAAGGTTAGTCAACGTACACGAAATACTACGCAGTAAAGCGCCTAGTTCGTCTTCCAATGATAATCATAATCGTTTCTCAAGAGATACGTGAGAAAAGGAATAATTTAAAATGGAATCTTTATAATCGACTGCACGAATATCGAAGTGGTTTAAATGGTCGCCTCTCGTGCGACACTTTCTTCAAGGGTCTAAGGGTCTAGGTTTCGGTAATTGCTTAATCTCAGTCTGTATGCCAGTTTTCTGCGTAGATGTATAAAAGGTGTTAAACTGCATTTTCTTCATATTTACAAAGATATTGCTTATTCTGAAACGTATCAATAAAAAACACATGCTCTAAGAAAAATATTGCATTCGTCAACCCCTGTGTTGCGCTCGTGCACTTAACACAAAATCAACTTGTATGCAGATATATTTTGCTGCACGCCGACAAGCTTCGCCGGTCTACAATATCAAGGAGTACATCACATTGGCAAGCGCAACGTTTTTCATATTTACTAACTTATAACAGTAATTGCAAAGATGAATTAAGTGACCAGCAAACTGAACTGACCTGGCACCTGACCTTGTGAAGGAGATTTGCCGTATCTTCGAGTGTTCAGCATTCATCGTGCCGCTACCATACACACTGTTAAAATACGCTAATATGCACCTGATTTATGGAGAATACCGATGCAATGCTAACGCTGCTTCAAAGATATCCAGATTAGCGCATATTTATTAACGTGCATCAAGCTTTTTCGGAGGGCCGAAAGGCCATCTGACAGGAGAAACGCTGGAAGACCTAGATCAGAATGCGATGAAGAAGTTCTCAATGAAATAGAAAACGATTCAACTACCTCGGTACATACCATACAAGCAGCAACGGAAATCTCAAAATGTACTGCGCATCGAATTTTAAAACGTCACCGGCTTCATCCATATCATTACAGGCGCGTGCAGGCGTTATTACCGCGGAACTATCCACTGCGGGTCATATTTTTCCGTGTGATGCTGCAAAAACACAGGGATGATCCCCAATTCTTAGACAAAGTTTTATCGGTCGGATGAAACAACCTGCAAGAAAGATGGCTATTTAAATCTTCACAATCTGCATAGCTGGAACAAAGAAAATCCGCACCTGATGAGACAAGACAAATCCCAATATCAATTTAAGGTTAACCTATGGACGGGCATAATAAATGGAAAAGTGATTGGGCCCTTTGAGTTACAAGGCAACTTAGATGGCAATAGTTATTTGAACTTCTTACAAAATGAGTTGCCAAAATTATTAGAAGATGTTAAGTGATTTGCAAAACATGTGGTTTCAAAACGATGGTTGCCCAGCTCACTATGCCCATCCTGTGCGAGAATACTTAAACCACTCTAAGAGTATCCAGGGCGTTGGATCGGGTGACTTGGTCCTATCTTATGGCCACCCCGTTCACCTGATTTAAATCCCATGGTCTTCTTCTATTGGGCTTGTCTCAAGGACAGGGTCTACTCAAAACCCATTGCAACGTTAGACGAGCTTCGCCAAAAAATAATTCAGGCTGCCGATCACATGATTAGAAGAAGATATGCACGAAGAATAAAACGATCGTTTTTAAGGCGATGTCGTGCCTGTATTACTGCCAATGGCAAACAGTTCAAACATTTATTGTGATTTTAATAATATAGTAAATTAATAAAATAAATGAATTTAATGTTTGTATCATTTGTTTTGATTTAGTAACAGAAACAATAAACCTATTTTGAGTACATAGTAAAAGTGATGAATCAACACTAACAATTTGCGAAATTTAGTTGTTGTTCTGAAATAGTACCTATGCATATTTTTGTGGCTAGTTTACCTAGAATATTATACCATTTTGGAAACGTAGTTAGTTGCGCCAATTTTTAAAAAGAGCGTACTGACTTGCTGAGGACAACTACTTCTCTACTTGCCCTAATGTTATAAAACAATGAGCATCTATCCATCTCCCTCTAACGCATAATCTCTCTATCTATCTCTCTCTCTCTAACTTATTTTATGGAGTACGGACATGTCTCATTCAAATAATAAGAACTTGCAACAAAAAGACTTCTGGATACATAGTAAAAGTGATTACTATCAACACTAACAATTTGCGAAATATGGTTGTTGTTCAGAAAATGTACCTATGCATATTTTTGTGGCTAGTTTGCCTAGAATATTATACCATTTTGGAATCGTAGTTAGTTGCGCCAATTTATTAAAATATTTTCCATAGGAGTGTCATTACTTTTTTTTTCACCTCGATGAGTGAAAAAGAACTGAAAATCAAAATATTACATAATTTAAGAAAACATCATCATTTTGGTTGATTTTTGTGTAAAAGCTACAGGCATTCTGAAATTTTTAATGATTATGATGGATGGTAGTGCTGTTTATGTTGCCAATACAAATAAAAACACAGAAGTATTTGTAAAATTGTATTAATGGTACTTAAAAATATAATAAAGGATGTCCATTTTTTAAGAACTTCGCTTTGTCGCGCTTATTTTTTCGTAATGAAAAAGAAAATCAAGGTTTAATAATCATGGTTTCTTTTTTCTCGAGTAGTTATAAGTACTTTTGGTGCCCACTTATCGTTGAATTTTGGGACACGTTGTATATGTCTATATAAAATTACAATCATGTGTATTTATTACTATTTTTCTTAAATTCGATCCTAGGTGCTCATCTCTGACTTTTCAAAGTTACTTGCGTTTTAAACAATTAACCAGCGCTCACTCCAACGGTGAAAGTAACCATTGCAAAAACCTGCAAACATGCATGTTTTGTTGCGATTCCTTGATTGCTGTTCCTTCATAATGATCTCGAAATTATTTGAAGACTACCAACCCGCATTGGGCCAAGGTGATGTACTATAGCGTAACCCATCTCACACTGAGAAGAGATAGTAGAAGCTGATATTATTTTTACCTTTATTTCATATTACAATAATTGTTATATTTTAAATATAAAATATATAAAGACCCACCGGCATCGGGCACAGAGTCGAAGCTACCGGTGGTTAGGTCTAGGAACCTCCTCATGATGCGTGCCGAGTTAAGCAATAGAGCCTTTTGTATTAGAATCTTAATCCAGTCATTTAACGCTAGCCTTCTAGGTGATAATATTATTATTATGCATAAAAGTGTTTTTGTTTTTAACTTTAATAATTAATACTTAAATATAATTTATTTTATTAATCAACATTACAAACAGCCTCTTATCTAACTTAACTATACCTAAAATTGACATTTAGAAATAGTAAATCTAGAGATAAGATACCGCTTCTAACGCATCTACGAGCCGTCAACATCGTTGACACCTGTAAATGTACCGTCATGATCGATTACAAAGTGTAAAATATTTAATGATTAAGAGCTTAAGCTAATCTGTAAAGGACGCAACGAAGAATTCTGATTGAACGGTGCGTGTTGAAAGGAATACGCGCATCAGTTCACAGTCGAGAAACTGCACTGGATGCATGCGGATGCGCGTGCATCCGCAAGCCAACCAAGTATGCGCCCAAGTGCGCGCTTCTTAATTAAATTTATATTTACTTAACAGATTTTAGATTCGTTTTCATTGTTTCATTAGATTTTACAATAATTAAGCACAAATTAATTATCAGAATCAAATTAGTTTTCCATAAAAAGTACAACAATAATAACGTATTTTTAAACAACAAAATTAGTATTAGATTTCCGATGTTATATGAAGCATTAGTACATTTTCTTCATGTTCATGTAACGCCCAATACTGTCTGAGGTTGTTTTCTGCCAATACTGTACATTGTACATGTTATTAAGGATACTTTTTACGCAACTCGTAATTTATATAACTAGAAAGCCAATTCTGATCATGAAATATGTTTAAAATACAGTTGCAATGTAATCTAATAAACGTCAAATGTGAACTGAAATGCAATTTAAGTTCTAATTTGACTAGAATACTATTTTTAAAGAGAGACTGGAACTGGAATCTCTTTAAAAGTTTTATTACGAGAATTGGGCCTCTGATCATTCGAATAATCATCCAAAAATATTAGACGTCTGTGTTATTTTTTTAGCATGGAACACGTTTATCTTTTGTAGTCAATTCTAACACAACAAGAACAAAAAAATATTTTTGCCGATATCTCAAAAGCAATTTTAATATAATAGATGTTTTCCAGATGAGTTTAATGTCCTGCGTAGTGCCTTCCTGTCATTAGTTGGAACTCCTGTGTTGCCCCTGAGCTGTATGAATCTTTTGAGTCCATGCGATTCGTATCATAGTTTTCAGTTTCCATTCGTCTTATGGCAACTGAAAGACATATCGCGAACAGTGCTCCGATAATCTGAAACAACATAATAAATATTTTTAATAATGATATATATTTTTTTCTAGTTCACTGATTAATTTTTGTTATTTGAAAGGTAATTAAATTCTATCACATTTTATCTTGTGTGGGGGCCAGTCAGTACAGACCGGCGATACTCCGACCCAGTGGGATCTTTTGTGTCGACTTCCCCAATAACAACTGCCATAGATGTTCATGGCAGCCGGGACCGACGGCTTAATGTGCTCTCTGAGGCACGGAGCAGGCGATAATTGTCAATCAATACGCACATAATTTCAAAAAGTCATATAACTTCCGAAAGTCAGTGGTGCGCGACGTGGGTTCGAACCCGAGACCCTCTGCATTGCAGTCTGTTGGTCTCCCCACTGAGCTATCGCTGCTCAAATTCTATCACACACAACACTATCTAGCCTAAACTAAGCAGAGCTTGTACGATGGGTACTAGACAATGGATAAACATAGGTGAATATAAACTAATTTAAACGTACCTATTATACATAGAAACACCCAGACCAAGACAAACATCCATGTCCATGCACACAAATGATTGACTTGTGCGGGAATCGAACCCGCGACATCAGGCGTCGCAGTCGGTTACACTAACCACTACGCCATCGAAGCCGACATAAACAGGTGCTCGAGTTTAGCGATTTTCGTAGCATACGATCGCTTGCAATATCAGAAGTGTCAGTTACACCTTGCTGCCTTAATGAAATATGGATTAAATTGAAATTAAAGTAGGTACTACATACGGATTTTATCGCGGTTTAGTTTAAAACAAAAATAGACTAGATATTTTTTTTTATATTTATATAAATTAACACTTTTCTCTCGACGTTTTTCAGCAGATATGGTCACGGGGACAACCTAATCAATATTATAGTCCGAAGGCGTGGGCTAGTTATGATAAAATATTTATATATTCGAGTCAGAGTGACGTGAAGGTTGCAACATTTTAGGCAAACGTTATTCAAGTTTCTTTTCCCGGATATAGGTATATATAGGTACATATATTTTTATAATTAAATACCTATATATCTAAAACATGGGTGTACACATTTTTGATCATAACGTCGATAGTCCCGAGATTCGAAAATACTCGTGAAAAGACTCATCAGTTTTATGTAGAGCCAAAATCTCGGCGGGGTCGCAATTGCATGTGAAAGTGATTCGCGCGGCCCCGCCGCCGGTCTCTGGTTATGTCGAGAACCGTGGTAGGCTTAGTCGGTATTACCGGGATATCTTTCCCCCAGTGAGTCCGACATAACCTCTTCGTCGCCCAACGGAGAGATATGTGTCAATGCAAGTTGGTCCCGGTTGCTGCCAAATTGATAGCAGTCGTTAAGCCATGTCAGAGGCCTTTTTTTTTTTTTTTTTTTTTTTTTTTTTTTTTTACGTTGGGGAATGCTATGACGCATATCCCTCCGCGGGGGCGGGCGGAGGGATTATGTCGGACTCGCCGGGGTAAAGAAAGATGTTGAAAATATAATGTACCTCCCGGGATACCGACTAAACCTACCACGGTGTTCCTCGACACAACCACTATCGACGGGGCCGCGCGAATCGCTTTCGCATGCGGTCGCGACCCCGCCAAGGTTACGGCCCGCCGTATGAAACGGCAGGCCACTACACGAAAGACCTACCCAAAATAGGCACTACGTCATATAAAACCCTACTGTCTCCCCTAGAGGGGAGACGGACTCGACACAGAGGCGCGCGTGGGAACACGCACGCCGCCTCTCGGACCTGGTGCTGAGCGGATGGCGGGCAGACCACAAAGCCACAAAGCCCGCCGCCCCCAGGTCAAACCTCAGGGTGGCTGGAGGTCATCGCGCGCCCTCCGGCGCCCGGCTCTGCGGTTGGGGAGAGGGTTTAAACGCTCCCTCTCCCGCTCCGCCGCCTCCTTGATGGAAATTACTTCCTCACAAAAGGAGGCGACGGCGTTCCACGACCTCTCACTCCGGACCATAGACTGAACTACGGCCGGGAGCGAGAGGGCAACCGATCCGACTGCCGCGATCAAATCACGGCGCTGCGATGCCCAGGCGGGGCAAACCGCCAAAGTGTGCAGCGCCGTGTCCTCAACAACGTCGCGGCAGTCGCCGCAGTGGTGACAACCGGGCGTCTCTTGCCGGCGTATACGACACAGGAACTGGCCAAAACAACCGTGGCCAGTTAGAACCTGTGTCAGCCGAAAGGTGAGGGCGCCATGCCGCCTCTCCAGCCACTCCTCAAAAACGGGACTTACCGCCACGATCGTGGCGTGCCCGATGTCAGAGGCCTACGTGCGGCTTGAACAACTCTTGACAACAGTGGCCAACCGCCACTAACCACACGAAAAAGAGAGAAGAAGAAAGAAAGAATGCATTCCTAAACGTACAAAAAAGGGTATTATTTTATCCCAGTTTATTTACGCTGCTTTCTCCCAAAAATAATACAATAGGTTAAAACTAATATAAATAAACGTACCTCAATAGAAGTGATAGCAATAGCAACGCCTACGAAAATCTTGTACATGCCCTTGATAGTGGGTGCGCAGCCAGGGTTGGCGTCTTTCAAGGTGCAGTTCCCGGCGACGGTGTCGGTGGTGTTGACAGGCTTGCAGCAGGAGACAGGCAGCGTCGGGGCACTACCATAATCTTTAGCACTGTTCATACCACAGCAGGCGAACTGAAATAATGATTCAATATTACACTAGCCGTAGCGTAGTTAGTAGCGTAGTTAGTGGGAGACTGTTGGACTGCCACGCATAGGTCCCGAGTTCAAACTTACGCTACAAGAAGTGCGACTTCTCGAAGTTAATCTTCGTGTTAAGTAATTAATTATTGCACGTTTTAATGTTGAAGGCAAACACTGTGAGAAAACCAGCATGCATGAGAGACTTCTTCGTAATGTTCTCGAAGATATGTGAAGTCTGCATATTGAAAAGAGGCCCGTGCCCTACTAGCTGGACATTTTAAAATACAGGGCTGATATTATATCCCTACTAATTCTTACTAATATTATGAATATGAAAGTAAATTTGTTTATCTGCTTGTTTGTTTGATACGTTTTCACGTCTTAATAATTCTACAGATCAACATGAAATTTTACATACACGTTGTCAGGGGAACATAAATGACATAGGGTACCTTACATCCATACAAAAGTACTGTTTCTAATCTAACCTAACCTACATTCACGCGAGCGAAGCCGCGGGCTGAATCTACTTATTTACTTCTGAAAACAAGAAAACTAGAGGATCCATGCCTTTAAATGTATTATTGTTTAGCGACTAAATACCTCGTCTCAAAGGGTTGCGAGTGTTGTGCATAAAGGTCATAGCACACATATCAACTCGGAAAGAGAACGTAACCGTATCGCCTTTCGCCTCGCCGCCGCGCCGTCAACCTAACGTAAACGCGTAACGAAAGCGGATCCGGTACGTCGAGTCGGCTATGGCTAGGCGACGTCGCGCTTACGGCTCGCCGACCGCGAGGCGAGGCGATTACGTTATGTTTCCGATTAGTGTGCGTTTCAGTAGGGAGTTTCATACAAAGAATATTGCACGGCTCGAGTTGATACGGTGCCGATCCGTTTCGGAGTTGATATGTGTGCTGTGACCTTAAGGTCTCGATCGGGTGTAATTCACATTCCGGGCAAAGTGTTATTGAATTTGTCGATTAATTCTCAATAGCAGCATAATCTGGATCTGTCCAGAAGACGGTTATAGGCTCGTCCATATAGCATGGAACCTAAAATAGTCGACAAATTGTGGGACCTCTACCTTTCCCCCTTTCTCCCTTTCTTTGTCCCTTTGTAGGTGTGAAACAATGTATATTGCTTTAAATGGAAAGAATTTTAGATAACATTATAGCATTTATGCAGCACATGAGCACCCTTCTATATTCGTATCGAATTTATTTTCCTTGTATATTGTCTTCATTCCTGTACTGGCTATATTTACCTTATAATACAACAATCCAGTAAAAATAACTAATAGTTCGGAAATTTTAGGTGCGAAGTATGCATATTAAAAGACTAATATGATTATTTTAAATTTGGCCTTCGCTCGCGTTAGTATAGATTAGGTTAGGTTAGAAACAGTTTTCTTCTCCCTAGCCTTTATTATTCCCAAGTCTCTTGGAGTCGGCTTTTCTGGTCTAACCGGATTTGACTGGATATAAATTTTTACACGAAGCGACTGCCACCTGACCTCCGCAACCCGAAGGCTAACGATACCCTAAGGCTAGACCAGTGTCAGGATATTATAGGGCACTGACTTCCCAATAACGACCATTATCCATGACCAATGACTTTATGGCAGCCGGGACCGACGGCTTAACGTGCTCTCCGAGGCATGGAGCAGGCGATAATTGTCAATCAATTAGAAACAGTCTGTCTGGCTGAAAGGTACTCTATGTCCTATGCCACACCTCTGATAAAGTGTATGTGAAATTTCTTGATGATCGGTCCAGTAGTTTAGGCGTGAAAGCGTATCAAATAAACTTATTTTCGCATTTATAATATTAGTTATGATTTTATCTATGTTTCATGTCTACCTTAGTATGAGTGTATTAAATAAAATATGAATAATTAATAAATTAATTAGTTACATTTAAAAACCTTAAAATATGACACTTATTTGCAACGATGCCAATCGGATGAGGTCACATAGCGTGAACGCTCTTAAATGTACATATTGTTATGTTTGTGAATTCTCCTGTGACATAGGGTTTAAATCCTATTGTAGGCGAGGTATTTAAAAACAATTACCTCGCCTCGCCACTGCCGTCGTACCGAATGCGTAAATATAGTGGAAAGGCAGATTGTGTCAATTTGCCAAAAGATACGAGCGACAAAGTTTTTTATTTTTTATCTAAAAACATGTAATACTTTTTAAGAGAGTGCACGGATAAATGATTTACGTGGTCGCCTTTGCGCTGCTACTGAACCAGTGTTGTGAATAGATCTTCATACGAGACAAAACTTTTATCACATAATTTTAAACTATGACACTACCTTTACTACAATTTGAGTTATTTAAATTATTAAAACTATATATTTAAGTTAACACTTTCCCTGACGTTTCGGTTACTTTTCAGCAGCCATCTCCGCGTGAATAACAAAATCTGTATACAGTAGTAGTTCAATTTCAATGTTTAACTTTCTTGTAAAAGTAAGAGAATATAATTTAAAAAAATGATGCCGAGTCTCGGAACAAATATTTGTAGAATCTCGGTGTCCTTTGGATCCGTTTTTTGATTGCTTAAATGTTTAAACATCGGATGCACAGAACACCCAGACTCGGAAGAACTATTTGTGGGTCACACACATTTTGCGTGTCCCCGCGTCACAGAAATTATGTCTAGTGTATATTTAATTTGACCAAAAAATGAACATGCGGGGCAGTCTATGGGGACTGCCGATAGAAGTGAAAGCTCAGTAACTAGCGTGCGGTGACGATGACGCGAGTTTCACGCTTTTTGTTTACCATAAAAAGTATACATATATACCTACACAGTATACATATAGCTCATGGCAAGCGTTCGGTGACGATGACGCGGGTTCCATGATTTTTGTTCACCCAATAGTGCTCAACGCGCCTAAAGAAGATTTCACTTCAAAAATGTCATACCTGTAGCTGAAGGCTGTCAACGAGAAGTTCAGTGCTGTTGTTGATTTTGGATCCTGGTGTAGCTTTGTCGTTCAGATATTTTGCCAGCTTCGTCGGTATAGAGCTTCCGTATATGAAGACAAGGGCCACGAGAACTACTTCAAATGCCATGATCAGGAAGAGGAAAGTTGCATACTGAAAATGATAAACAAGCAGGTTTATTGACTGCAAGAATAGTGCAGTGTTTTAAGTGGTCTGCGCCGTGTGTTGTGGGTTCGATCCCCACACGGGACAAACATTTAAGTGATCCACAAATGGTTGTACTTTATGGTCGGTGCTTGGATGTTTGTAAATTCCGACGCCGGATAAAATATTACGGGCTCAGTCCTACCGATAATGTTATTTTAGAGGCTCGGGCACCTCCATACCCTATGTAGTCGGCGCTAGTAGGTCTAGCGGCGTTAAGATCGTGTACTAAATGTTTTTTTGGACAGATATCGTTTATAGGAGAGAGACATACGCCACATTTTATATAAAATTTGCTTAACCGCGGATTATAGCCAGTTATGTTCATTGAAGATAAATATTGTCTTTTTATATAACAAAGCAGCGACAGCGACTGCCTCGCAACGGTCTCAAATTCCTCACCAATACTTTTAACATCTATTTATTTTTGAAACTAAGTATTAGCAGTGAATCAAAATCTGTATTCAGGTGACTAGATTTCTTTGCGGATACAACGTTTTTCTCCACTTTAACCATTGCGGCAATTATAATGATTAATTAATTACTTATTAAGCATCGATAGCGTAGTCGGAGACTGTTGGACTGCCACGCTTAGATCTCGAGCTCGCACCTTTGACTTTGCGAAATCCGTGTTAAATAGTTAATAATCGCCTTAAAGATGAAGGAAAATCACATTCGCATTTTTAATACTAGTTATACGATAGGATTAACGTTGCATACCATGATGACCATGCAGCGACTTTCGTATATAGCGCCGCAGCACCCGAAGAACGCTATCACAAACGTGACAGCCCCGAAGATGATGAATATCCATGGCGCGACCGGTACGTTGGCCATCAGACCAACCGTGATGGCAGTCCAGTTAAAATGGAAGGCCACACCGATAACTATCATGGCTATACCCATGAGCTGAAAGTAGATAAACAATTATAAATACAAAGACAGCTTCAGGGGTCATCCATAAATTAGATCACATGTAACGGGGTAGTGATCGAGTCGACGAAGTGTAACATTGTGTGACATGGAGTAGGAAGGGTCCTGAATTTCGTGACGTCACACTTTAAAATCGAATAGATCTAAGTACAGTAAAACCCCGTTCTATACGAGGGAAATTCCAAAATGGAAATATAATTAATATTAGAACTGCTGTTTTAATTTAATAATTTCTACAATATTGTCTTATATTTACGCGAATGTTATACATTGAAATTAAACAAACTTAATACGGATTTGAGTCTCCCCGTAACCATAGCAGCTAAAAAGCAACCGAAACGTCGGGAAAAGTGTAAACTTAAATATAAATAGTTTAAATAATTTAATTAGCTTAAAAATAGTAAAATTTAATGGTAGTATAACAGTTTTAAAACTATGTAATAGAGTGTTTAATAAACAACGCGATAAAATCCGTATATAGTAATTTAATTTCAATGAATAACATTCGCGTAAACAGAAGACAATACCCTGTGTTAGAATTAAATCCTGTGTCGCTTAGATCTTTACAACCTCCAAGCAACGCATCGACGCACGACTCGGAAGCAAAAAGTAAAAGTATTTCGCAAAGTTTAATAGTAGTATAGTAGTATAACAGTTTCAAAATTTTGTAATAGAGTGTTAATTAAACAACGCGATAACATCCGTATATAGTAGTTTAATTTCAATGCCTAACACAGGGCTTATTTATTTATAATTGGTCAGCTTAACCGTATACATAATATAGGTCGATACCAATGGATGAAGAAATAAATAAAATGTGTTTAAAACCAAGGATTTAAATATCATATATAATCATGCGCTCTGAGTTTACATACAATCGGTTTTTGGATGTTAAGCTCAGATGGCCGCTTACACAAAATGCAAAATCTATTTGAATTATAAATATAAAATATAGTTATCACACGCTCACTTATATTTAAAGTATTACACTATCATGGAAATGTAATGTGTGATGTCATTCTTCTTAGTGTAGACACTTTTTCGTATGATCTAAGTACGATGACAGTTCATCTGTGATTAAAAACTTTGCTTAAAATTAATCCTTTCAGTATAGTTGATATGCTTGCAGCATGGCGCAGCGGGAAGGCGGTTGCCTCGCCGTTGCTATCGTGTGTGTTGTGTGTTCTAATACCACACGGCATAACTATTTGTGTGTTCCACGTATGATATGATTGTTGAAGTCTTTTGTATTTTGTGTTCGTGAATTGTATGTTTATAAAGTTCCCCGTGACAAAAGGCTAAGTACCTAACGCGATAATTGTTATAAAAAGAAAAGAATACTGCTACAGGAAACTTCATATTCTAGTTTTCTTTGATTATCTGTATTCTTAGACTATCTAGTGATAGCAACCAGTTCCTAGTCACCCTTCTCTCAACTCACCGCAACAACCAAGTTGAAGAAAAACAGCACATATTTCACAAAAATCCCGCTGCAATCCGTACACTTCATATTGAACGAGTAGTAAACACTTTTGTTCATACACAATCACACTACGTCACTCGCGCTATTTGTGTGTTTGACTGGACTATCATAACCTGCGCGATGGGCGTTATGAATACGACTAAATACAATAAACAAATGATCCTGACGGTGCCGCTTTCCAATAACTTCCCTTCCCCTCCTGCCCTCTAGCACCTCTCTGAATTTATCCTGAATTACAAAAACAAAACAAGGATACGTGTTATTTCAATGCACATTTAAAACAAAGATTTATTTAAAATTAAATAAAAAAGGAAAATGTGCAGACTGTGATAAAAATAACTTGGCAAAATAAGGTAAGATCTAAGTAAATAAATATTTTATTTTATGAATATACACATATTAATATTGTCATATGATGAGTGTGCATTACACGATGTAGTGATGACTAAATAAGTACATTTAAAAATTGTCAACATATAACAGGAAAACGACCTTGTGTTATTCATAACAAAATGGCAGGCAGTTGATATTATATATTACAGTCTAAATACTTAAATATTAGATTATAAGAGCTTGCTCGTTCTTATAGACTTTTCATGTGCTTTTGATTTTGTTACATATCGCCTTTTCACTCAAAAATTTGATACAAGAGTATAAATTGTTTTAATAGTTATCTTAGCCTATATATATATACATTTGTTTAGATAACAAATTGTAGAGGTTGAGGAGTATTAGAATCTACTTCAAACCGGATGAACTAGGGTGTCCCCCAGGGATCAATCCTACGCCCTCTTATCTTCATCCTACGTTGTTTGATATTATCAACGATGTGATAAACATCAAGTATACATTTACGGTGATAGTCTAAAAAATACCTTCCATTCCATGCTTGCAGTACTAAGGAATAAAATTCTATCAATATTCTATCACATACACACAACACCATCTAGCCCAAACTAAGCAGAGCTTGTGCTATGGGTACTAGACAATGGATAACCATACATATGATAACCATAGACAATGGATATCCATGTTCATGCACACAAATGTTTGACTTGTGCGGGAATTGAACCCTACTTAATAACTACCACGCCATTGAGTCGTAATAGTTATTAAAACGCATAAGTATCTATGTAGGTAATTATCATGGTGTCGTCGCTAGAATAATACTGACCGATTTATTACCCTATTGAGTCGCAGCGACATACCCGGCCAGATACAAAACGCTTTTAATTATGTTTGGTTTTACAAGACGTGACAGGTTAAGATAATTAGGCAACCAGCCTTTTGATAGCCTTAATACAAAACTGTTATTGCAATTTTTCGTTATATAATACTTAATATACTGTTTTCTTTTGGTCTGGCAATTCAGGGTCCTGATTCACTTACGCTTGTAGATAGCGATGTATACACTCCGTAGCCGCCGTTTTAGGTGCTTGGCTATTAAATATCCATATATAAATTGACGCTAATGTCACTTTTTTCAAGTCATTAAATATCATTAACAATCGATCCTACACTAATTAACTATGTTATTATTGCCGATTAATCACCTCATCCATGACAATATGAGGTCTTTATTTATTTATATCAGGATTTAGTCATTATTATTTTTAACGATAATGACGAACCTGAACTGTTTAATTTCAATTATTATGACTGCCGTAATGATATTATGGTTCGTGATTCTATTCCTTGTGATGCCGCCAACTTTTTCTATATACTTCTTATTAAATTCGTTGCAAGTACCAAGGCAGTTTTCAAGAGACATTACAAACGTCATATTTCGGCGTTTGCCATGGTCGCTCCCACAGAGTACTGGTCGGTACTGCTGAACCTGGCTAGACAAGTGTGATAGTGGTGGAATAATGGGTGGTACTTTTGTCAGTATTTTCTTCGTTACACATTGAATTATTGTCAAGGTCGATTTTAAGTTCCTTTTTCCCGCTACTCGTCCCAAATAGCCCTATTTGGGACGAGTAGCGTTGTTGTTGAGTTAGCGTAGCGGTTGAAGTAGCGGACAAATCTAGGTTTAGGTTTAAGAATAACTTTATTTCTCATAAAGAATTGCATACATAATTCACTTACTAAGAAACAATGTTTAGAACTAAGATTAATTTTTAGAGCGCACATAGGTAGGTACGTAAATAAAATAAAAACAAAACGAGAAAAAATAATAACGATGTGGGTAAACAAATAAAATTGACAGTATGACACTCGATCCTAGCCAAGCAGAACATGGTTGCATGAATCGATTATTATAGATGTGGCATTGATGGCATAGTCTGCTATCATTAGAATTTTTGTAATATTTGAGTTTTATTATTATAAGATTATTATATGTTTAGTTTATTATTCTATTTATATGTTTTCAGTATATATGTAGCTTATGGACCATTTTGGATATTGCATTTATTTGTTTGCGTTTAGTTTAGGAAACTACTAATGTTTAATTTTTAATTTAGAGGTATTTACTTAATCTATATGTTCTATGTGTATTTTATTTATGTGTTTCGTATAGATATAATATAGTATATAAATGTCGTTCCTTTTCTTTAATATTATTTGCCTGCTTATTTGCATGTATTAATTGTATGAATTTTGAGTGGCTTTTTGAATCTATTAATATTAAAAAATAATTCGTGTACATAATACATACATAACTACAATAGCTTTGACGCATTTTACAGTGGCTTACCAATTATCAGGTATACAATAAGGGGAAACATCCTGCTTATAATTATTACGAATTTGTCATGAAAATTTATGGACATTTGTTAATCGATCCCGATTTAGTGGTAACTGTGAAACGTGATAGACCATGTTCTACATTAATACATAGAATGTCTTTACTTTTATCCCGCTGATGCATTCGTGTGGGTTAAATAGTAAAGTTTAATGTTATTTATTGAATTTTTACGAACTTAAATAGTTTTTATATCATTAATAATGTTTTTTTTTTTATTTATTTTTTATTTTTTTTATTTGGGGGAATGCGGTGACGCATATCCGGACTCGACACAGAGGCGCGCGTGGGAACACGCACGCCACCTCTCGGACCTGGTGCTGAACAGATGGCGGGCAGGCCCACAAAGCCCGCCACCCCCAGGTCAAACCTCAGGGTGGCTGGAGGAGCTCTCGTGGCTTGTAGCTTGATGTTATATGGCCTATATTAATTCTAGATAAAGTACCTACATTTCCAATGGAGAATTAATTTTTAAAATCTGTCCCATAGTTTATGAGTTACAAACAAAACTTCATATATTGCCGCTATGAAATGTTAAAATAGATTTAGATATTATAAGTCCTAAGCCAAAGCGGGCAGGAGCTAGCAATAAAAATTGCTCGACATAGCTAGAAATGATAGTGCTAATAGCCTACGATGTACTAGTGTAGCCTACTCGCTGTATTTTGGATATTTCGTTGGTCTTGTTCACGTTTCAGTCAAAAGGTTATCGTGACTGTAATCTGAATACCAGTGTTGCGCGATAATCATTAAAAATTTCAATCAATTAATCTATCGCCTAAAACAGATATTGCGGTTTAATTTAATAGCAATGAAACTTTTAATTGTAGGTTGTAATTATACGTTTTAATCTATGTTCATTGAAATCTGCAACAAAAATAATCGCAATTATTATTTTCTGTTGCTTTTAAGGAGCTATTAAAATTAGAAATTACATTACAAATATCAGTTCAAGCAGACTTGTATATAGCAATATCAATAATCCTAATCTTATAAATGGCAATGTGAGTATGTTTGTTGCGCTTTCACGGCTGAACTACTAGACCAATCATCATAAAATTTCGCAAAGACGTTGTCAGGGCTACATAAAAGAACATAGGGTAGGTACCTTTCATCCAGAAAAAGTACTCTTACCGAAGCCGGGGTTAAAACTAGTATTCAATAATAATCTTTGTAAACATCAGTATTTAAATATTGATTAAGTATTTTAATATATGACTTGTGTGTATGAAATATAGATCACAGAATAAAACGGTTTTAGACTTGCAGCTGGATACGGCGACGTTTGAATTCGGTACTACCAACCTGCCTGTTTCATTCGCCAAGGAAATTTGTGTTCTCTCTAAAGGAGGATATATAGCTATTCTTATTTTGCCTATCCTTACGACAGACAAAAGCTTGTTTATGATCCATTTCCAAGGGTAAGACAGCATTTATACGCCAAACGTGTTTGTGGGTAAGTAGACACTGCTGACGCTAATATAGCCATATACATTTACCATTTAATGGTCTTTGCAACAGTTGGCCTAACTGCTACCAATAATACTGCCGTCATAAGGGAAAAGACGTATCTGCGAAGAAAAATTATTTTCTAAGTATAATGGCAGATACGTCCTTTTTACCGATTCCAAATATGTAAAAATCTTAAAGTCGAAAGAAAATTTAGAGACGTCTTTTTCCTTTTGACAGCAGAATAGCAAAATAAAGGTTTCTGGTGACGAATGCCAAGTCGTCTCTTGTGTGCAGAAACTCTGGCGCTATATTTGTCGTATCTCGTAACAAAAAAGGTGTGGGAATTGTGAAGTCTAAAATAAAATATATTAAATTAAGATCATTTATTGGTATTAAAATGTAGAAAATCAATAAAAATATCTAAATTCTTAATACAAAAGTCGTCATAGGCACTAGGAATCTTAGGATAAATCACATTTAATTATTACACACAACCTACACAATCACTCGCTAATTTTATACTAACTCTACTAAACATAAATACTTAAATTTAAATTATAAATACTATCGACCCGATCCCACTGGCGTTTTTCGGGCTAGCGTGTTCTTTTAACGTTTGACCAGCGCCTACTGAACGTCGAGGTCGCGAACTATCTATGCGACGCGGGCGCGGCATTTTTGTCGATTCGAGAGGACACGCCGCATCTACGCGAAGCAAGCGCGGCTTTTTTTGACGACTCGAGAGGACTAGTCGCAACTACGCGACGCGAGCGGGCCATTATCTATCGACTCGAGAGCACTAGCGGCGTCTACGCGACGCGAGCGCGTCGTTCAGCGACGTACGCCCGACAAACACCAGTGGAATCGAGCCCTAAAATACATCCAAGATAATTTGCAAATCCAAGTAATCGCGACAATTAACAGATTGCCAAGAATATGTACTTACTTACACATCATTTAAGTGCATATTTCTAGAAATCGATTAACGTCTAATTTCGCCGTCTTGTGAACCTTTTTTGTTGTTACCAGTAAAGTTATTGTGTTAGGTTACAAATAAAATAATCTATTTTCAGTATTATCAAAGTAACCAAGCTTAGCTACATAAAGGATTTATCGACGCAGCAAATATTAGAAATTGCTAATATTTTATATTGTTACAGTACCTAAATAATATTGAGTAGTAATATTATACCTAAATTACTGGTGCTCAATAAGCCGATTCTGTTATAAATAGGTTTTTTTTTTTCTTATAATACATTTGACACAACCAAACGAATATGTGAAGTCATATCGGTAGATTTGAGGCACGGAAAATGAGAACAGGTAATTGATTGTATAATACAATACATTACTTTTGGAAAGCATTCCAAATTATTTTCAATTTAGAATTTATACATAGAAAAGTATATTATAATATTTTCTTGATTCGTATTATAACTTATTAGAAGAGTTACCTTTACCGCATATGTAGGCATGTAAGGTACTTATATGGAAGCAATATATTATATAAAATATTTGGTTTACAACACTTTAATGTTGTTTCGGCGATTATATTAGATTGCTGGCCAAATCACAAAAAAATGCAAATCTTCAATAATTGAAATGTCTACTTTCAATTTTCTATATCTTTATAAATACGTAGGTATATAAATTAAATTTAGCTTTTCGAAAACATATATGTATTAATATTTGCTATTTTGATTATCGGATAACAATATTCTTTTCTGGACTGGTTCTTATATAAAAATAATAAATAACTACCTAATAATAATACACATAACTTTCCTTATTAAATAAATCATCGATATACAATAATATTCGTATAGTAGTTTTGTGAAACATGTTAATTTAATGTGACTCACAATAAAATTGCACTAACTAATGTAGTACCTAAATGACATTACAATCTCAGTTAAAGAGTAGTCAAGCCAATGAGGGCTATCGCGCTTGAATTCACCGCTGGATATGCTAGTAGACGTCATATTCTACAGTCACTTCAAAAATAAATATAGAAACCGACAATTATTGCCGTCAAATACGGTTTTAGATAACAGCTGTTGTGATGTGACAGAAATGACAAGACCTTACTAGTGGCGCCGCCTGGTGAGCACAAAAGCGATAATTCCCATTGTGTGGCATACAAATGATCTGACTCGTCTGGCACGTACAGTCCTTTGACAATCATCTGGCCTATTGTAAAAAGTACTAACAGTCCTGACAGTTACATATTTTGCGCAATAGTTCTGGCAGTTCATGCTTTTTAATTGCTAGCGCTGGCAACCTAGACAAATCGTATGTTTAATAGCTATCTTTATGCTGTAAAATAATGTATAAAATGTCATTAATAAATGCTCTCGCAAAACAATGTTTTTAATATGAGTGCATAATGGAATTATACTGAATACATTTTTGGACTAAACAAGTCTATTATTTTAAAAGCTTTTAAATACAATATGTATTCTCTTTGACAAACGCTTGTAGTTTTATTCGATTTGGTGGGATTGGTTCAGAATCGGATTTAAGAACTCGGGGCCGACTTGGAGAGGTGGAACTGCCGAACTGAATATAAAGGTAATAAAGGTAATTGGTCTTGAGCGACTTGATTCTGTGGTCTGGTCAGTGGACCTGAATCAATACCAATGGAATGGCTGCCCCATACAAATGACAGTGCCGCATGCGAGTGTCTTAGGAACTAATATTGCAAATGGTTTCCAAAGTAAACCAACTATCTGCAGTGATTCGGGACATTTTGTTAAATTTTGCCGGTAATAAGTTAATAATAAGTTACAAACTCAAGCCTTTTTATACTATTAAAATATATTCAGTAGGTATTTTATATAGCTTTAAACTCCATTGGCATTCTTATTTGATTACAGCGAAAAATGGCGTCAATGAACAAAATAACCTACTGTCTAGTAGTATTGATATATGTCAGTGAGCTAATACAAATCATAGGTACGTGAACCTTCATACTATAACGGAGGATTTAACGTTTGGCACTTAGTACAGAAATACAATACAGTGAAAATAATTATAAATATAAAAGATAGGTGGCAAAGCTGCTCCTTGGTTTGAAGTTTTAGTCTCGGTCTCCCTTTTGTAGAATATTTAATGGACCGCTTCATGCGACATCGCTAGAAATAAGCTAACGTATCCTTTGTAT
Source organism: Catocala nupta (assembly GCA_963675205.1). Taxonomy (NCBI): domain Eukaryota; kingdom Metazoa; phylum Arthropoda; class Insecta; order Lepidoptera; family Erebidae; genus Catocala; species Catocala nupta. The sequence continues at coordinate 24,906,113 of OY776090.1, read as the reverse complement.
TATTGTGAATATATGTACTAAACAAAAAAACTGACGTAACGCATTACAGTTTTAATAGAACTGTGTAAAATAAATGTCACAAATAAAAAAATGCATAAGCAATATAAATATTGCATGTAACAAAAAAAAATATTTTAGAGTCATTAAATTGTTGTTTATTAAATTAATACGTTTGCCAAAGACGTTACCATGAACGGCTAACGAGGGATCAACTGTCCCTACAACACAAATGTTTAAAAATAAAATAACGAGAGAATTTAATTCGTCTAAAGTTATTTAAATGAATACTTGGTAGGCAAGAACAATTTTGGATTAGGATAATAATTAATCTATACGAGTATCTAAAAGTTACCTACTATCCTTTCGTTGGCTAGGAGTATCTTACAAAGATACCCTTCATAAGGTGGTATCAAAAATATAGGCTTTGACTACATACCTAATCAGCCTAATGTAACCCAAGTCACTAATTCGGATTGTTTATGAATTTATTTGTGAGTTTACTCTATTATAGAATTTATTTATTGAATACAAACTTCAACTATTAGTGGATTTATGGAGAGCTATCACCCATATTATGTTTTGCTTAGCGGCGTATACAATGTCGCCCTCTGCATTTTACAAATTTAAATCCTAAGTTAGATATAATTATCAAGGACGTTGTAGCGTGGTCTTACAATTACTGTGTTATTTATTTTATATTTCTAGGCTTATTCTACTAATACTTGGGCAGGGTAGGTGCCGGGGCAGTCGGGGCAGCAAGTAGAGAATCGTCTGGAGACGCGAAGGTCGACTCCCTGATCGATACGGAGTGTCTCATCGAAGCACGCCGTTTCTCCTTGATAGCATGCGCAAGGAAAAATGTGCAGAATATTCCAGTGCTCTGTAACAAAAGATAAAAACATAAGTGCATAAGTATTTTATCATGATGTCACACACGCATGATATGATTTATAAGTTTTCCTTCGATTTTTATATAATCGCTTTTATTAATCTATTATTTTCTATTTTCCCATTTCCTCATATTGTATTTATCCTGTACTATATATTATGTAATTTGTGCAAGACACAAATTTAATATTGTTGAATTAATAAAACTTCATTTATTCATATAATACCAATTGAAAAGGGATTCCCCACGCATTTCTAGAATTGTATCTGCCAAAGCATGATATCCTGTTATAGACGTGTTTATTTGTCGACATTTTTGATTTATTTTAGTAAACCTACTAGGTAGGTACTGGTAGGTTTTATACAGATAAAAACATGCATAATTCACAAATTGTTGTGTATAATTTTTTATAAAATACTTTGCGACACAGTAATTATTGCTGATACGGCAATTGTTTTCTTAAGATGTCTGGACGTTGCATTATAAGGTTACATCTTCTGTTTTGCAAATATATTTAACAATCCTACGTTCATTACGAAATGGGTATGCAAAAATGCATACCCATTTCAAAACTAAAATGGTATAAGCCAGTAATTGACGCCATCTAACAGAAATCGGTACAAGAACTTTTAAATAGTTTATTTTTATCGTAATAGATGATGGTGCACTATTATAAAATAATAAGAAGTAGATTTCTTAATAACTCAATTTGATAAATTTACTTTAACAATTTTTTTAATCTCTATTCACAATAGTTTATTTAAAAATAACACATTTCAGGTTAAAACAAGAAGCAAAGAATTACAAATGAATTTATAAATTTATAGTGGGTGGTTTATTTTATAGATAATTTTGATAACTCGCTATTCTGTTCGTACACAAACATTATTCTTTCCCTATGTTCGAATGTCTTTTCAGTTGAGATTATATTTTTTATAAATTTCACCAATTTGCTAAAATGAATACGCGTTGCAATCTTTATAAAACAACGCGATCCAGTTCGATCGATTTCATTCTAATTCGAGTGTTCACAGGATTATGGACCTTAAGGTACATATTACATACATACATACATAGATTCGCGCCTGTTTCCCAGAGGGGTAAGCAGAGACTACGGATTTCCATTTGTTACGATCCTGACACACTTCTCTGGCTTCATTCACTTTCATAACCTTCCTCATACACGCTCGACGGTTTAAGGTCTTTTCTCTTCCAAAAAAAATAAAAAACAATAAATAAAAGTTAAAAAGAAACCGTTAATAATGCCATTAATATGAATAAGTCTTTTAGAAAAGACTTGTTCATATTAATGGCATTATTAACGGTATTGTTTTGCAACTTAACCTAATATAGCTTAAATATTGCCAGTGGTCATACTTTTTCCCCAATATGAGTCATGAGTTCATGAGGTAGGTAAATGTAATATAGACAACATAGTTTTCCCCTTATGATGATAGCAATTTATTTAAATATTTTACCTTTGTTATATATATAATAAGATGAAATATTTAAATAAATTCATGATATTATTGGAATAACATATTATTATTTATATCATTATCTATGTTTGCTTACTTTAAAACGTAATAAAATGACGTATTTCGTATTAACTAGTCGGTACGGCTAATTCTTATATAATGCGTCAGAATAGGCTTTCCATATATTAATACTGCCCATATAGTATTATAAATGCGAAATAAACTACCTTCCCTTTCAAGGTCAAAGTGCTGAACCGATTTGGATATCCAATGAAATTTCTCTTTAGTAGGTTAATTGACTATGCAAATATACATAGTTAAAATCATAAACACGCAAACTGGTCTTGCCTGGTCTAAACAGTCTTCTGAAGCAAGAATTTCTAGTGACTTGGCCGAGAATATCAGTATTGTATCCGAAAACCGAGACCCAACTTCTCGATGAGTTTTTAGCCGGATGGATCTAACCGAGACTTCGGTCGATAAAAACAGTAAACATCAAGAAAGGTCATCGAACTATACCGTCAACTTAGTGAGCAGTCGCTAATGGATTGCAAATGATCGGAACGACAGGTAAATTAGAGCACTAAATGTGCCAATACCAATATCGGCCCTTAAGAAGGTCAGGCAATGTCATTGCATCCATGAGAACGAGACGCAACTATAACCTGTAACGTGCTGCCCATTCTCTCTTCGTTCTAACGGTCACCGTCCTTATTAGTTGGCATATTAACATGCCATTGCTTACTCAACAAACAATCAACATTGGCGTCTCCGACAACCCTTTGGGTATGCATGGAGACCGAGGATACACCACCTCACGTGTTCTTACACTGCAGAAGCGTGAGCAACCAAAAAGCGAGGCTTCTGAATCCAGAAACGATGAAGGAAGTACTGTGCCATTTAGCAACGGTCACTAAGGGCCAAATGACATGCAGAATAAAAACACAGTGTTGAGTCAGTCTTTTAGATTAGCAAAAATATTGGACACGTATTTTACTTTAGTCCCACATGCTAATAACAACGAAGATACAACGCTTTTAAATTTCATGTCACGTCACTTGTAGGTACAAATTTTACACACATGTGACGTCACAAGTCCCCACTCCCGAACTTTAAGGCTTTATTATATCGTAGTAAATTTTTATAGTTTTGTCTTATTGTGAGACTAATGATATGTAGTGAATAGTTATTAAAAGTACCTGTATTATAGAAGCTGCTAACGCCGTCATTGCCACTAAGAGCAGCTGTTCTCTGGCGTAGTCATGCAGCTGCTTGCCACAGCCTCGTTGGTACAGCATCGCACATTCTGACGTATACGGCTTATGGATGGAGTCTAATGGACCCTGCCCGCAGCAGGAGAATGGCACCTGGCCTTTGGAGGTGTAGTCAGTTGGGCCCGTGACACCACAGCATTCAAACTGGAAGAAAACGGTAGGTATAAACGATTTTAGATTTTCACTATAATTATTCTATCACACACACACCACACCATCTAGCCCGAACTAAGCAGAGCTTGTGCTATGGGTACTAGACAATGGATAAACATACATATATACTTGTTTTTTGTAAATACATACATACCTATTATACATAGAAACACCCAGACAAACATCCATGTTCATGCACACAAATGTTTGAATTGTGCAGGAATCGAACCCGCAACCGCCAGCGTGGCAGTCGGTTACACTAACCACTACGCTATCGAGGTCGACATATACAGGATGATTTTGAAATCGTGTAATTCCTTTTAACCACGCATTCTACTGGTGATATAGAATAACCCTGACCATATTTTTATTTAATTAGAATTATTTTTTTTGAAAAATTATTGTTCCATTTTTTTCGTGAAATGGTGTCAGATAGTCATATGTTAACCAACCGAGGCAATTTAATTTTTTTCTAATTAAAATAAAAAAACATATTAATAATTAATGTCGTAAATAATAACGGGCGGTCCTTTTTATTGCCCCTTATTATTTACGACATCAGTTATTGTTATGTTATTATTTTTAAATTAGTAAAATATTAAAATTGTGTCAGGTGGTTAAAATATGACTATTTTAAATCATTTCATGAAAAAAATCTGTACTCTAATTTTGCCAAAACCATTATTCTAATTAAGAAAAAATATTGTCAGGGTTATTCTATATCACCAGTAGAACGCGTGGTTAAAAGGAATTACACGATTTCAAAATCACCCTGTATAGGCTATACATATGTTCTGATTTAGCACTGCACGGATGACGTGATTTGAATGGTCGCTTCACCGCCGCGACACTGCATCGAGTGCTATGTGTTTGAACACCACAGGGAACAAGAAAATTGTATGATACCAAATAATTGTTCCGAGTCTAGGTTTACTATGTGTCAGTTGTTTTAATATTTATTTAATGTTTGTAAAGACTTCTGCCACTTATTTGATGGCAATAGAAGTAAGGCAGAAGTGGCATCTAAAAGAACCGATTGAATAGAATACTTTAGCTGATATCCCAGTTTCGCCGTAACTATACATAAACAAACCAAATTGTAATGGTCTGTTTACGCTTAAACGTAAACGGACAATTACAATATGGTTTGTTTACTACTGTAGTATTGACTATAAGCCTATAGCCTGTATGGTACTAAAAGCATTTTTTTTTTATCGTATTAGTTGGCAAACGAGCAGACGGATCGCCTGATGGTAAGCGATTAACGCCGCACATGGACACCCGCAAGCCCAAAGGAGTTACAAGTGCGTTGCCAGCCCTTTAAAAAGGAATGAAGGAGGAAAAGGACAAAGGAAAGGATAGGAAAAGGTTCGGGAAAACTGGGCCTGCGGCTCTCTCACTCACCAATACGAAACGCAACAGTACGGGTACCATTACTTCACGCCGGTATTCTGTGAGAGGGTAGTACTACCCCGGTCGATCCGGCCCATTCATGCTGAAACCAGCGAGGATCTACTACCAATTAGGTATCTGGCTAAAGTAACCGTCTTCACTCATACCTGTATATAATAAATAATACCAGACCAGTATATAAACGGCTGGGCACGAACTTCTTTTCAGTGTGAGAAGGGTAAGGACACGGTCTACTTTGAGAACATTATACAAACTTTCAGTCATGCAGTTTTTCTCATGATATTTTCCTTTACCGTTAAAGCGTGTGATAATTAAATTTTTAATACGCACTTAACTTGGAAAGGTCTGAGATACAACTTGAGATCTCTGCATGGCAGTCCAACGATCTCCCACAAAGCTATATCTGCGTTTTTTTATGCCACGCCACACCCATTTGCGTTAGTTAATAAAAACACACCTCACCTTAACTTGTAACCTATCCCATCGAATGGTGTCCACCGAGGTGGCCTCTGTGTTAGCCAGCGTGTGTTCAAAGTACCGCAGTATGGTGGATTTGATGTCAATCTCCACGTTGTCCCAAACCACCATGGCCCACACAAAACAGGAGAACTCAATGATCACCACGAGAACGATTAGAACTCCGGTCTGAAAAGGGAAATCAAAATTGTTTTTGAAGTATACACAGCCTGCTAATATTATAAACTAGAAATTAACAAACTACCCAGGTGGTCCGCTTGCATAAATGTAGCTTAGGTAAGGTTAAATTAGTAACAGTACTGTTTCCTGGATAAAAAGTGTGTCTATGTCCTTTTCTGTACCCCTAACAACGTGTATTCATAATTTTATGATGATCGATCAAGTAGTTAAGGCGTGAAAGCGTAACAAACAAACTCACAGTCCCATTTATAATATTAATTAGGATGTGAAAGTTAACATGTTAGAATTTTTGTTCTAATTACGTATGAACCGTTCTGATTTGGATCCGACTTGGCACATAGATAAGACCATATGCCGAATGAAATCCCGGTAGCGTTATCTCGGACTGTAATAATTATGGTTTGGAGTTGTTTTTATTCTCTGTACACATAAGTGGATGCTTCTAATCTACCATAAACAATTTTTAGAGTCTAGTTTTTAAGCATTGCTCATTGCTGTGTTTAATAAGTGGTGTAATGGTTGCAGCTCCTTACAGAACGGCATTGTAAAGTAAACAATATTGTAAACTTGGCGATTTAAAAGAGTGCCGTGAGTAATTTTGTCAATTCTACGCATTTGTTTTGCTGACCGTGGCAACAGGTTAATTTAAAATTCATATTAATAAGTGTAACTTGGACGTTCAAAAATATTATTTGGTGACATATTATGTCACAAAAATGCTTATTTATTTCCATATATACGAATAAGAATTTTTTTTATGTGGCAGGGGTTGCATACAGATGATGCCGAATTGAGTAGGTATATTTATATGATGTTACTAATTGTATGAATGACACAATCGTAAATAGAAACCACGTTGCTGACAACGTGGTGAAGATAGCGTTTTGAATCATGTACGACTTGGGTGTAAGGACTTTGAGCTTTATCGATAATAATACCTAATAATAATAAGTTTATTTATTTTCTCTCACAAAGATATTTTTACAGAGAGATCTCGATCATCATATCTACGGTCATTTTGGTAAAATTAAGGTGCTTTCTAGTTGATATCGGGAGTACTTCGTAGACTGATTAATCTCTTTTATTATTACAGGTAACAGATCTACATTGGAGTACTATAAACCAAAATTAAAAAAGGAGGTTATCAATTCAACACTTATATATGTAATTAGATGTGCCCGCGGTTTCACTCGCGTTTATGATTACTGCACCGCTCCCGTGGGTTATAGGGTGATGCTATATAGCCTATAACCTTCCTCGATAAATACGCTAGCCAAAACTAAAATAATTTTCAATTCGGACCAGTAGTTCCTGATTAGCGCGTTCAAACAAACAAATAAACTCTTCAGCTTTACAATATTAGTATAGATGTTATTGGTACTGCAATATATTGACAAGTGATAATCTCTTAGGGCTACCAAACAAATAAACGGCATTGTATAGGTTTCATTAATTTTGTTAGGCTTGTCATTTATTTATTTAATCAAACTTTTATCTAACATTAAGAGTGGACACCTAATTTGCTAGACAAGAAAAACACCTATTTGTATGGCACCTATTTTCTATAAAATAGATGTACTTTTTGATTTTGATTTATTATTTTTTATATTTGACACACCGACACCGACGTCATAAAAAAATACCTAAGGGATGGTAATTAGTTAATTTATTTTACGTTTTTGTTAGTTACTTTCGTGTATAATTATATAAAAGTACTATTTCATAATTGTGTATTATGTATAGTATACCTTATTGAAGTTCCATTTCTTTATTTTAAAATTGCGTTTCATTCAAATACTGGAGCCAATTTGTCACGTATATATTACTATTATACATATTATTTACTATTATTGCATATAAGTACATATAGCAAAATGGAGTCAGTCAACGAAAATGATTGAACCTGTATTACTGCTTATTTATACACGTTAACCACTTAGACTGCAGCACTATCAATAACATAAATATAATTAACCTTATAATGTGACAAAGCATATTGTATTCACACTGTAATAAATGTATAATGTATAAGTTGGGGCGTTCCGCTTGAGTGCACCATTTCAATCGATTCCAATATCGTAAGATCAATAAACCTTGTATGTTCTATTCAATAAAAATAAATATGGCTCAACTTCGTATACATGACAAATTACATACTAACAAGTATTATAAAGGCGAACGTGAGTTTCTTTGTTTGTTACGATTTCATTTCTGAATTACTCGACCGATCGTCATGAAATTCCGCATAGATCTTGTCAAGGGTACAGAAAAGGGACATACCTTTCATCCAGGAAAAGTTCTGTACCCGCGGGATAGAAAATTTACGCAAGCGACGCAGCACGCCAAATCTAGATGTTTCATAAAATTGAAGATGATTGCCTAGATGTTTTCATAGTTATATAGTTATTGATGCTAATATAAAGAGTAATAAATCTAATAATGTAAAGTTACTTTGACATTCATAAGTGTTACCTTATAACCTAACTTATATAAATTTATTTTGATTTGATTTGGTTTGGTTAGTATTATCATACGTTTCCGCGAATATTTGCTCGCTGTTCGCTAATTCGTCATTAACATAGATCACGGTATGCACCGTTCTCCGATTCTACAAAACGTAAATAGATGACAAATGTCTAATATTTTAAGTTAAACCTCTACCGACTTGTGAAACTGCATCTTATATTAGGCTATGAAACAATCGATATTCTATAAGTCATTGTTTTGGGTTCAGACACTAAGTTTAACAACAATGGTTTGAAATCAAATTCAGAAACGAGATTGTTCTTATTTGGCCCAAGACCAACAAGCATTTAATTTAATTAATAAATATTATTATATTTTAATATATTTATTACCGCATTACGTATCAAACGGACACTTTGCGTTCCTTATTTAATATTTAAAAGTACCGAAACAAAGAACGTCGAAGATGCCACCATCTTGGGCGACACCGAGCGTCGCTTAATGCATTATTTTATTATTATTTACATATTATTAAGATCAACTTTAGTTGATATTGATATTTAAGCACCTACGTAAATATTTTAAAGAATCTCCATGCTTGTCTAGTCACATACTTAGCTACAGATAGTTATTTAATCGTAGTAATTATATTACTGAACAACAATGTTTTCAGCACGATGGTAAAATTCAACTAATCAGTCTATTCAGCACACTGCAGTCCACTGCTGGACATAGGCCTCCCATCCTTTTGGTAGGATTACTTCTAAGTAATTGGTCACGCAACAATAATAAAGCATACTACAATTTGTCAATCGCGCACCGGCATGCCCGCGGCGCTTATGAGAAATAACCACAAATCTATTTTCCGAAGTGTCCGTCATAAAATGTTGTTTTTGTGAGCATATTGGAGTATTATAAAACACGTAAATATTTTTTTCTTCGCAGTTGGTTCTGGGGCAAACGATGTATGGACAAGGAACAATCTCCTTTGTAATTTAGGGTAAGATGAGGCTGGCCTATTTTTATAAGGTAAAAACCTAAAATGCAATTTGACTTTCAAAAATTTTACGTAGCTACAAACACAGCTGTAGTACAGTTTGATAATAGTTAGAACATATTGAAATGAGCTGAGCCGGAAATCATAGCGGTCGATTTGGATTCTAATGTTATCTTATCTAAATCCCGCCTTCCAGTGACAATCCATGCTACAATATCCGAAACTTTAGCACAGGTGTCAGATAAGTTTACGACTATTATGTACCTATCTACATAAAGTCACTTAATCCTAACTAATATTATTGATGCAAATGTAAGTTTGTTTGTCTATTACGCTTTCACGCTTAAACTACTCGACCGATCATCATGAAATATACGCATACACGTTGTCAGGGGTACAGAAAAGGTCATAGGGTACTTTTCATCCAGAAAAAGCACTGTTCCCGATGGAAGTTTATTGAAGAAATCTATCTCGCAAGTGAAGCCGCCGGCAAAATACAGTTTCTTATATTTTGTAGAAGTATTATCTTTGTATGCTCTCTCTTAGATACAATCTACGAATATAGCTCACGATTATGATAAGAGTTCCCGTCTCATACTATATTTCAATATGTTTATAACATCAAATCAACTAATACTTACTTATGCCAAATCTAATGTGCTTTGTAAACAAAGAGCTGTCAGAAGTCAATTAAGATATTTATTAATAATTAATTATATTATATTATTTGTTTATATTATTTTTTAGTAAATATTAAGGGAAGACGTTTCTTGATCAGATCGGAGACGTTCTGGACAGGGCCGCCCTTAGCCGTCTAGGCGCCCCGGGCGAGACATGCCTTTGGCCCCCGTTTAGATATACTTATTTCATTACAATTATAGAAACTTATATTGAATTTGTAGGTACCATGGCTTTTATGGAATTAATAGAAAACTACAAACATCACATTTATTTATTATTACTAGCAGTCACTGGTCAAAATTCGACCATAATTGATTTAAATTTTAAGTTTGATCGTTATTAAGGTTTTATTTCTATAACTTTACCCTTATCTATACTCTTTCATTGACGATATTCCTAAGCTTGCTACTGTTTCTTTATTACATTATATGTAATAAGGTATATATATGTAACTATAGTTACGAAGAATTGTACGACATCAGACGAACAATGCCGAAATACTATAAACACGATTTGACTGCGTGTGTCAAACGCATGGTTGTGTGTGTGCAGTATTTTTTTAATTAATGTCATGTATTTCTAATGCATATTTTATAAAAATATTAAGATCCGCCACTCCTTATAAACTTTAACTATGCTAAATGTCATACTCCTCAGTCCACGCAATTATTGTAAAAAGGGTTCCAAAGTTTTTGCTTCACGTATTAATATATAGAATAATAATAACATACCATTAATTCTATAAACTCAAAACAATGCACCTTACCTATCTATATCGTCTGTCACCTTACCTATCTGTATTTTTTTTAATGTATGATGTGACTCGTCAAGAACCATTAAAAAAATTAAATCTTATTTTTCTAGCATTTTTGTCCGCAAATTCTCTGATAAGACTGGCAAAATCTAGATTTTCTGCAACTTGATTTTCAATAGATAGCGCGGCCAAACAAGTCAATCTTGTTTGAGACATTGTAGACCGCAAATAAGCTTTTATCAATTTTAGTATAGAAAAATTTGTTCGCTACTTGCAACAGCCACTGGTATTGTTAACAGAATACGCAGCGATATCCAAATGTCGAGATATAACTCTTGAAGATTGTGTTTTTTGATAAAGTTTAATGTTTCGACAGTAGTTGCCTGAATATTTTCGAGATAGTGTAGCAAACCGAAAATTTTATCCCACAATAAATCTCCATCAATATCATATTTAAAATTGACCGTTAACTTTTCTTGCAGCAAAGAACAATGTCGCATTAGTTCTTCTTTATTTTGATTATTTTTATGTCAATCAAGAAATTCCATGTGATAGAAAAGTCTTGCATCTGTTGAAATCTTTCTTCCATAGATATAATCACAGTGTCCAAAGGAGTACTAACATCTTGGCCTTAAACTCTTCTTCGATCACTTATTGGTTCATCAATAGCCTCTTCACCCGGTCTACGCTTGATGCGTCTTCAGTAGTGTTTGTGGTTTAAGAAATGGCTGCGTATCAAGTTAATTGGATGCTAATTCAATTGCTACTACAATAGCATGTTTCATTCACTCTACCTATGGGGATTTTCCCGACTACAAAATGGAAAGACATTTTTAAATGAGACTAAATGGGCGTAATAATGCTACCAATTATCTTAATTTTGCTACCACGCAAATAATAAATAAATAATTCTTAGATAAGTTATTGATAACGAACAGATTTGTAAGATGATTTTTTGATTTGTTTGTAATCTTACGAGTATGTAAAAAAACAAAGAAAGAAAAGTATGTTTAATACAGGGGCCCTAAAAAGAGGTTAAATTTTTCACCTGTTGCCTCTATTTCGTTCTACATTATTTAGTAAGAGATACGACAAGTGATAAAAATACGACAGGTCGTGTTTGTTAGACATAGAATACTCATACCACGACTCATACTCACTCCTACGAGATAAGTACCGTGAAAACTGGCAACTTTACCTTTGGCAAGTATCTTTGCCATTCCCCGTTTCCGATTACAAAATTGTGACTACCAAAAAAAGAATCACATATGTGAGCATTTTGAAAATTTTAGTAAAATATTGAATAGTTAGTTGACCACACTGTTTTTGTGTTGGCAACATTAAAACATGTTTTGACACTTTATTCGGCCGCCAAAAGTTTTCACTTAACTAACGTATTTTTTGAGTGCTGCGGAAAATTCATAAATTTTGGTGATAAACACTAATCGCAGGTATGTATATTTTTCATAGAACTTGTCATTTGTGACCGTTAACCGATATAATTAATTAGAAACAGTTTAATTGCAATATCTACGTTAAAAACTCAATTGGCAATGTTGCCACTCCACTGACGCCGGTATGTGACAGTTTCTTTGCCATGTTTTGGTTATGCCTAGGGTTGTCCCTTTTTCTCGACTCTAATAAAATACGTACTTACCTATGTACTTACTTGAAAGTAATTGTAACAAAATTGTTTTTTTCGACTGGTTTTATTTGTTGGTCTTACATACGTACCTACTGAATGAATGTTAGGTGATAGGTAGGTACGTTTTTTTATTTATTGTACCTATTATACCTACATTTCATCAAAATCGGTTGATTGGACTCATATAATTACTAAGGCCGGTTGTTAATATTCAACCTGTCTGTCGTATACGGGTGTCAAAAAACTTAAACCATGGTTATGTGCTGGTGATATAGAATAAAATGATTGTAAAGGTTTTTGAAAATAAACTCAAAAATCTAGTTTCTCGTTGGCACTCTACGAAAGTTGCGCGACAAGCTCGAGGTCTGTGACGCGTCCACTGATTTTGCAGCCTTTGCGCGCTGCTATTTTTTATTTTTGTTTTGTATAAGTCCTGCATATACCTAGGTTTAAGTTTGTTACACGTTAACACCCTGTATTTGTAGTATGGAATTTAACTAGATAATATCTTTTCTAGATAATAGGCCGCCGAGACAGAAGAAAATTAGTACTATCACATTACATCATAACTGATTAGTGTTAAACGCAATTTTTCGAAGATATTTTATATTTCATTGAGGAAAGATGACTGATTTTATTTTATTTACGTTTATAAGCTAAATGTTATAATAAATATTATTTTCAGTCATGTGTTATTTTTGACAACCCTAACCCTGATTTGTGATTTGTATGGATAAATTGACAAAAGGTGGTCAACTTTACCAATCAACAAATAAATCACGCATGTTTGCTCCTTTTTACACTCAATAGATAAGTCCATACTGCTAACCGCGTTTTGCAGAAGAAAAAACTTGCCCCTGTGTGTTTTCGTCCTTTTTTCTTTTCTAAAACTAATTTGGCAAACTTACCACAAGTATGGGTTAACTTTGCCACATTTTATTTTGGACGATTAGCTTTATATATTAGTGGTTATCTTGAAAAACACTTGTGTCAGTATAATCTACATTAAATTTGTGTTTATAACACATAAGAACATAATGTAGCTTGCATACAATTTTTGTCAGAAAAATTGTCTGAAACTCCTAAAACCTGGAAAAAATGGCAATGTTGCCAGTTTTCACGGTATATAAAAGTTAATACGCCGAGTGTAGTTTTTCTTTAGATTGATAAAAATAAGTACCTATTTAAATTAAGTGATTAAGTTGGGGTGGCGCACGCGGCGCGCTTGTAGTACCTGGCGCCCCGGGCAGCCGCCCCGGTCGCCCACTCCTAAGGCCGACACTGGTTCTGGATAAAGGCCAGGTTAAGAGCACCTTAAACCAGCGAGCGTGTATGAGGAATGTAATGAAAATGAATGAAGCCAGAGAAGTGTGTCACGATCGTAGCAAATGAAAATCCGTAGTCTCTGCCTCTGGGAAACAGGCGTGAATATATGTATGTATTAAAAAAAAACTTGTGACAAATGAGTCTCGCTATAAGTAGGTACCTTATTTAATTTGACAGTTGTTTGTTTACAAACGCTTTGCATTATATAAATAATCAGAAACATACTCAGACGTTCATAGCAATCAAAGACATAAAACTTTGTACTTAAGGTTCGTTCGTTTTAATAAATAGGTGTTAAATTTAAGATTTAATTCAAGCATTTAAAATACCTACATGCCAGTATATGCACCTGGTGTGCAGCTACGCGCACCGGACGAGAGTTCATCGCAGTTCGTAATACCACTAATTGTACCTTTGATCCATGAACCAATTAACCACTTCTAATAAAGTAGTGAATCTTCGTGACTCACACTATAAATTGAATAATACTTACAATTATAACATGAATTTGGTGCATTGACTTCGCCGTTCTCCAGCCAATCCAGGCTATGGAGCATGTGATGATAGCCATCATCAAGAGCAATATAGCTGGATATTCTACATTGACTCCTATGAAGTGTCGGAATATAAAAAGCTTGTAGAGAAGATAACCACTAGCGCCGAACAGTACAACTGCTGACATCTGTTGACGATAAACGGCAACTTTAGGGAAAACTATTGTTAACCGACTAAGTTAAATACACGTTTACTTGAAGCAACATTTACATCGTTTCTTCTGATATAAAAGTTTTTGGAGTGCAACTAGCGACAGTGCTGATTTTAGTAGTATGCAATTTATGTTGGTAGCATAACTTTGATTGGTCGTACAATGCACCGCGATAGAAAAGTTCCTGTAATTATAAGAATGAATAAAATGTGTCAGAGTTTCTAATATCATTATTCATAATAACTACTAACTCGAAGTAACTACGTTTAGAATACTTGATTTTAGTTATCGAAAGGAGAATTTGTGTTATTACACTATGTTGTTATGACAACAAAATAAAGAAGCACTGATTCAACACTGCTTTAGATAAAATCACGATATTTTTCAATAAAACAAAGCACTACTTACCGCAAATAAAACATTGAAGGTTAGTACGAGGTATTTCCAGCAATTCGTAGAGAGTCCCATTGTGATTTTGTGTGTTCACATGTCAGAAATCTTGTTTGAAACTCGACTCAAAACAAAGAGCGAGCGCAGCCGTTCCGCCACAGGGAATGTTTGTGTACACTGTACAGTGGACGCAGCTCACGACAAGAGTGATGCAACGACACCGCTAACTGTACGAAATTAAACATTCGACATTTTATCTTTCAGACGCTAACTTTATCTTTACAAATCTAAAAAAAGGTGTGTACTATTTAAATGACGAGTACTTAATGTTCTAAGAAAATGACTGGTTAATATTTCTCATATTGTTGTTGACCCGACGTAATCAGCTTATCATGCTTACCGTGATAACGGCTCGAATAAATCGGTCTGTTGTTGTAATCTAACCTATTTTCTGACTGAGATAGGCAAGTTTACGTTCTACAACTAGGTGTGAGTTATAAATAACTGGTTGACACTCTTTAATGACGTAGTCAGCACTCACGCTCATAGAGCGTCTAACTGTACATATTCTTTGCTTTGTATTTATTCGTGTAGGTATATTATAGCCACCTCGTTCTAGAGATACCTATACTACTGTCTCTTTATAACTACATGGGTATCTATTTAATGGCTTATTCCCGTGCGCTCCACAGCTCAGTATTATTTTCTGCTGTTTGTGAACCGATTTTTTTGCTGTATTCTCTTGTAATCATTGACAAGTTTTAATGTTAACAATAACAGACAACAATAGATTTAGAGCGCACGGGAATAAAATAGGTAAGTAATGTATTTTTTTGTAGTTGATACTGATCCTTTGCTGAAATGACTATAGTCAACAAATCTCTTGTACTTTTTATTTATGTTATAAATATTATACTGCTGTTATATTTTTGAATATATTTTGAATAAGTATTTACATTTATAATTATAGCATACCTAAAACTGAATAAATTCAATAAGTACCTAGTAAGTAGTAGTAATAAAATTAGTCTACAGTCGGGCAATATCGCTATCATAAGCTTTTTTAATACATAAATCCTTTACGAGAGAATCTGGCAACTGGTCCAGATCTACAATCGCCATAACTTTCTTCAAATCTTTTTCGATATCCTCACTTATAGGACCTACTTGTCTCGCTGTGCGCAGCATTATTCGCGCCTTGTCTAAGTTTCTTTCGTACATCGCCAGTATGGATAACATAGCCCATCCGTCGGCCAACAAAGGCTCTGTTTTTACTGCACCTGCACACCAACGCTCAGCACGTTTATGTTCACGTAGTACAGCATAAATTCTTCCAATAAGAAGAGCCGTATGACCAGAAGGTGCCAGCTTATGAGCACGAGCTGCTCTTTGCAAAGACATCTGTGGCACAGTTTTAAATCTACTCAACGCAGCCTTATACAGAATTGAAGGCAACGCTTTAGCACCAGCCTTTTCCGCATCGTCATAAGCTCTTTCACATACATGATCCCAATTTCGCATTTCAGTGAGAACATTTAGACGCATTTGAGCCATTAAAGCGGATGGACCATACCGCTTTATACCTTGCCTGGTCATTTCCAAAGC
The DNA here is from genome assembly GCA_963675205.1 of Catocala nupta. Lineage (NCBI taxonomy): Eukaryota > Metazoa > Arthropoda > Insecta > Lepidoptera > Erebidae > Catocala > Catocala nupta. Next base: position 24,889,679 of record OY776090.1, on the reverse strand, counting down.
ATCGTCAAGTTGATCTCTTAAAATGAACGACGCAGTCCTTAAGTAGTAAAAATCAGCACTTTGTATATATGTCAGCTTATCGCTACCTCGTGTAGCACATTCTTTCTCGACACATTGCAAAAGTTTCTCACTAAATTTGTAACACCGAAGGCAAAGAAAAAAAGCAGCTGCCATCAATATAGGATTTTCTGACGAAATTACGGCGGGATTCCAATATACTTCTTCCACGCCACTTGCATCAGTCCAGGATTTCAAAAACTTTTTCCATTCTCTAAGCAAATAAGATTGCCGCATTTTTCGAGCTGCTACGTGTGCACCATAAATATTCCCGTTACAATGATGAAAAGTGTGCAGAGCTGCCCAAGCAATCGCATTAGTGGTCCCGTCCGAATAATCCCCTTTTATTGCAATACGAAATGCAGCAGATGCTACTTCTGCCTCTTCAGGTCCTTTATCAAATTCTTGAGCGCCCAAAATCCACAATAAATACCGATTTCTAACCTGACTATTTAAGGCTTCAAATAAATAGTTATTAGCATCCAAATCATTTCGTTCCTCTAAACATCGAAGAGTTTTACAAATTAATGATCTAGGATGTGTACCAGCCACTTTCAAGCTTGTCATCATATGCTTTTGAGCAAGTCTTTCATCTCCAGCAGTTCTACATCTAGTCGCTGCAACTCGATCGGGCAATCGGGGCTTTGGTGGTTGGGGAGCAAACGAAGCTGTAACTGCTCGTCTACTTGCAGCATGTTGTCCTGTCACCGTATCTTGCCAATCGATTAAGGAACTAGACTCCCCTGGAGGAAAATTTTTCAGCATTGTTCTAACGCGTGTCAGTAAAAGATGTGCAGCTGACCTTTTTATGCCTTTATTCATTGGTACGGTGCCTTCAAACGTTATTTCGCTCAATTCTTCGTGGATTGCCAATGCGGCGCCCGATTTCCTTATAAATCTTGCATCAATAATAGGATCCTCTGGCGTGGCATTAGTATCTAATTGGACGACAGGAGCAGAAGTTCCTTCAGGCGGAGGAAATCCAATGATATCATATAAAGAAACATACTTCGCCTTGGGAACTAAAGCATCCATCAAATCAAATCTTATTACAACATATGCGTTATGTTCTCTATCATCCAACACCACATCCGTTTCACGTGCGCTGACCGTTTTAGCACTTGTAGGAGGAAGATCAAGCAAGGCGCCAACATTTTGCACTTGGGCTTCACTATAATAAAACAATTTTGTGCATACAGTGACGTCAAACTGCCCTGGTTCTAATAAGGCGCGTGCGTCAACCCACCCCATATAACGCCCACGCACATCGATTTTAGGTGCCACCTTTGGCACCCCTGCCACTTCGATTAGAAAAGGAGAAGATAATCTGCTAGTTAACTCTTCAACGTCAACTAGTACTCGATTAATAGCGTTCCAATAAAAGGAAGAGCACTGGTCAGTATCTTCAAGATCTAAATCTTCAGGAACAAATTTATCTGCTTCGGGAACATTATACGCCGTATTTGCAGCTTGACCAGCGGCGCTCGTTGTTGCCCATACGAGCTTCTTGGCAGCTAGCGTACTTAAAGACTTACCAAAATTTAAAGATTTAGGTATGTGAATATCATCTAATCCTATAGCGCTTATATATATTGTACCCTCTCTTGCTAATGGCATACAATGGGCTGACATCATAGTTATCAGTAAAGGGACACGCTTGTGATCAGTCATTCCAGGAGCCGAAGCACGTACGGTAACATCGCAACCAAAATATTGACCTGTAGCTATCGATACTAAACGCACCCTTGTAAATACTTTTTCTTCTCCTAATAACAGAGGCAATAAGTCTACCGTACCGCCAGCTCGATTTTCAGGGTGTAGTAAAGGGTCTTGTTCCTTACTAGGCTTACCTCCTAGAGCACGCAACAGTATAATAATTGGATTGGACAAGATCATCACTTGGATAGAAGCGTCATTCAAGTTTAAAGGCATGGTGTCGTCGTTTTCAAATACCATGCCGTCTTGCCATCGCCCATCTGTAATAATTGTTTTGCTAATTATAGCTATAAAAACAAAATCTCCGGGACTAGAAGGTATACCATGCAGCTCTATACTCAAAGTTATATTACGAGGAGGTACAGAATTGTAGGTTATATCTGTGAATGTACTGCCGACTGATGATTTATCCGATTTATCACTTTTATCCTTGTCAGTTTCAGTCTTTTTAGCCTTACTGGCCTTGCTAGCTGTAGATTTTCTACGTCCAGATTTGCCAGATTTACTTTTCGGAGGCATTTTTATCAATATTAGAAGGTACAATTTTAAGAAATATATATGTTATTTTCTTCGCATATGCTTCTTTCTTATCACAGAAATCGAATGTCCCTTAATTATTTATTGATGAATTTTTATTTAATATAGTAACTGACATAACTTTCAAAGACTAGTCATTCTAAATATAAACAATATATATTTTTCGTTTTTGGCCAATGACATGGCAACAACATTATGAAGTTCAACGCACTCAAGGGGATAAACCTTGTATAAACATCTCGGGTCATAGATATGGCATTTAAAAATCACTGATACATTCAATACTCTCTATTATTACGCATATGTACTTAATTTGCTTTTCAGTAACTAGCTCTTAATAGTTATAATCGTATATCCCACTTACAACTAACCAACTACCCGCTAAAAATATAATACCCGACTATATCAAACCTTTTTGATTCATTCTGACGGTTGTATGTAAGAACTTATTAATATCCATATTGCGACAATTGAAAAATTGGTAAATATAGTACTTTCCATACTGACGCTTATTACAGTCAACTGCTATTTATAAGAGTAACAGTGTGGGTGCTTTAATTTAACACATACATACAATTATACACGCACTCTCTTAAAGTTTGCGTTCTGAATGAGCTATGGCTTGGGTAGGGCTAGGGTTCCCAGTCGCATGTCGTATCTGCGTGATAACGACCTCGAAGAAGGAGGCGGCGAAGCGGATCCGTGAGAAAAGTATCCTTGCGGATCTGAAACGCTGTCGGCGTACCGAGCGGCATATGTGCGCTTTATGCCACCGCACTGTGTTTTAGAAACCCAAAAATATTGATAGGTATCGTCTTTTTATTACAGTTTCGTAAAGATTAGATCAAAAGAAACGCTAGAGTAATATTCTCAATTTTCTAGTGTGTCTAAATAAGGAGATACGTGCTTTTGAAAATTCGTTATTTTCAACCGGATATTCTGAAAATATTAATTAATAATTACCAATGAATATTAATAGTCAGTGGGTTTATTTCATCGATGGATACATTAAAGGCGCTCGTAACTCAGTTACAATATCTTTTTTAGGTCTATTAGAACAATTTTATAATTATTTTAAAAATTTTTGATTTTATTTAGTAACTCGATAAATCCTCAATTTCGGCACTTATTTTATTTATAAAAATAGGTTTAAACTTGATCTACACATATAAAAAAATCATAGTCTGAAGTCATGAACTAACAGAGTTATAACTTATAAGACTAAACTGTATATCCGGATCGGATTGACGTTAGAGCTGTCAATTTTTTTTAGGATTGGTTAATTTTAAGTTTTATGTTATTTTGTTAAAATTATCTATTTATTGCAGTTATAGTAAGTATTCAGGCCGAAACCTCTGCTTTCAATTATAAATAAAAAACGTGTACACACAGCTACATATAAACCTAGACTGCTTGGACTTTGAACTATTAGAAGTTGAACGCTGCGAATCGTGCGAGAGAGTGCGTTATATTTTTGTTACGCTCTATCCTTACCATAACATCGACGCCACTATGCACTGTCCTTATCCGACAATTCTCTATTTTGTATGTAGCGTAGTTATGCGTATATAGAGTGTCTAACTTGATGTGAAGCCGTGTGTACATATTATGACGATTACTACTTTTCCAACTTTTTAAATCGTTATATCTCAGAAACGGTGACTCTTAGGAAAAAAGTATTGATACATTTTTATAGATAATTATATGATCTACAATTTTTGTCTGGGTTAATTTTATGAAAAAACTTACCGTTTGCTGAAAATCGCGAAATTCCCATTTTTTTACCTTTGACCTCGAGTAATTAATAAATAATAATATATATAAAATAATAATAATATATATAATATAATAATAATAATAATAATAAATTAATTATATTTTTCCAGGTACCGGATCGATGACTTTTTAAAGGAGACCGTCCATATTCGGCTTAAACGTGGACAATCGTCTTATAAACAAAGTAAAATATTAAAATTTTGTTTTAATATATAATAAATATTGGTTATCCAGTCGTATGAAATTGACGTATAATAAAAATGATTTTAAAATATTTAAAATGTGTAACTGAAATAGACAATCCAAATGGCTTGTTTGTGTTGCCTAGTAAGAAACAGTGGACAAAAATCGGAACAAAGTGTTTCAAAATCACATTTAGAAATATTAACGAAATCTGAAAATACGTTGATATTTTTTTCATTATTTACTATATTCACATTTTGAATTCGACAATATAACAAAATTGTAAAGTGTGTTGGGTAATTTATTTTCATATTCTAGCAACACTTAACTTATCTGTCAATTCTGTTTCCGTCATTCACTTTGCGTTTGTTCGCTCGTACAGTGGATATGGACGTGATTTTGTGTTTGCTATTTTGTGTTTTATTTTATTATTTAACGAACTAGATACTAAACTTCATAGAATAATGTTTTCTACTTAGTTTAGGCTACTGAAAATTAATATTGTTATTACAATATAAAATTGTTCACGCCCAGGCCAGGGTCCCAGACAAGGTGGTCGGTCTCCTTTATTTATAACAATTTTACCGAGTTTCAGCTTTTTGTGAATTTATGTATCTTCACTCCTATTTTAGGTGTTAAATTGACAGGAAAAGTTGAGATATGGCGTCAAAATATAATTAATAAATGCATTATTTATTCCTTTAATATTAAAAAACACACAATTTTAATATGAAATTATCTATATTCTTTGCTTTTCTTAAAAAAAAAAGGTTTTTTATTATCTGTAAAATTTGTAATTTAAAGAAATGCGAAGATAATTTTATTTACTTTTATTTGCAAATTGAATACAAAATTACTCCCCCTAGCTTGAACGCATGCGAAAATTCTTCTTCTGGGTATAATATAATAATACAAAGAAGTATTTTTTTATATTTAGCAAAATGTTTTGGAACAGCGGGCAGGCGGGCATTCTAACTGATACCATAATATTTATTTATTGAAACCATTTTCGAATATTTGACAATTAATAGCATAACCGGGTTTTGTCAACCCTATGAAAATTCTTTGAATGCTTTGAATTCTGTTAGTCCATGACTTCGGGCTATGATTTTTTTTTATATGTGTAAATCAAGTTTTAACCTATTTTATTAATAAAAAATAAGTGCCGATATTGAGGATTTTCGAGTTATTAAAAAAAATCGAAAATCTTTAAAATTATTATAAAATCATTTCTAATAGACCTAAAAAACATATTGTAACTGAGTTACAATATGTAGTCTTTAATGTCTCCATCGATTACATAAATCCACTGGCTGTTAATATACACTGGTAATCTTTTATTAATGTTTTCAGAACATCCGGTTGAAAAATAACGAATTTCCAGAAGCACCTATCTCCTGATTTAGACACACTTGAAAATTGCGAATAGTACTCTCGCGTTTCTTTTGATCTAATCTTTACGAAACTGTAATAAAAAGACGGCGTCACTTTTTTGTTACAGTGCGCCGTAATAAAGGCCGCGGGCGGGAGAAGGGGTTCACCTGCAGGCATTTTTGCATGCATCGCGCATCGGGCTGGGTGGGTCGCTGATGTAGTTTCTGTTCCAGCGACCCACCCACTGTTCAAGGCAGCGAGTTGGCGCACTGTGGTAGATTTAATCGGTAATACCCGTGGCGTTCCATCTTTCCCCGGGTGAGCCCGACATAACATCTCCGCTACTCTTTTCGCGCAAACACGAATGCGTCCGTGCATTCCCCCAAGTTAAAAAAGGGTTTCCAACCATACTGTTAAAAACAATATTGAACTTTTTTCAGCCGTTAATACTATTTTCTGTTCTAAATATCAACAAAAATTATACAAAATACTGTTTTCATGACCGCTGGTATTCGGAGCTATAATAATAATAACGAGGTCGTCGATATGTGGTATGTGGACTCGGCAATCATTGTACCGATAGTCGTTACGGTGAACGGTTTAATAGCCAAGAGCCTCGACCAACATCTTAAGAGGCTCGCGTTAGGTGCTTGGGTCAAGGGTCAGACGCAGAAGGCAGTCCTCCTCGATACGGCACGCATAGTGAGGAATTTCCTCTCTCTGGACCCCTAACCACCGACAGCTTGGACCTTGTCTCGATTCCGGTGGGCCTCCATAATTTTTATATTTTTAAATGTGTTTTTTTATAATTATATATTTAAAAATGTAATTTTTATTGGTTACTAGTTAATAAATGTGAATAATTATAATAATAAACTTTATTTCAAATTTGCATAGCTTACAAATTCATATAACTACATACCAATTCATCATAACAAATAAAATTAACAAAGCAATAAACATTATAAAATATTGAATTATATTATGTTGAATTTAATTAAGGTCATCCGGGGCAATTGTAAGCTAAAATCTGCATCTGTTACTTTGAAGTATTTAAAAGTCACATTTAAAATCATTATTTCCGCAAATCTTAAACTAAGCTACCTTTATTATTTACTTCTTTGCCCAAATTTCTGTAAAATACTTCAAAATGACTTTATTATATTAAGATATCGGACAGAAACTACATGGGGACAGTATTAGTTACAATAGCCCCGGCTGCGGGGCTATTGTAACTAATACGTATAACAGCCAAATCTGACCTTTATTTCTTAAAACAATAGTAAAATGTTGACTACAAATAGTGAATTCATCTAAATGTAAACCTTAAATGAAAGAAAAACAACATTTTAAATGCTCAATTTGAGAAAATAATCTTATTCGGGGTTATTGTAGCTACTTGTAAGACAATTAGTGATGTGTACAGGTTGTCGATAGTATATCGACAGTAAAAATAAAAGTAATGCGAATAATAAAATAATATGTTTATTAATAATCAATCTTTGAAACGTTATAACACTAAACTTCGTTCCATTGTGCGTAGAACACCTGCAATCGTCTTTTCTAACGAAGAGTTAAAAGTGGTCGGTCTTTCGCGATGTTCGTAATTTTCGCCGCGTGTCCCATTTACTCTAACTAGAATGGTTGATCGCGGTATACCAAATACCGCAGAAGCTTTATGACTACTCATTTCTTTATTTTTTACCTTTTGCACAGCGCTTAAAAGGTATTCATGAGTATATTTATCATTAGTTTTTCTTTTGTAATGACGTACCATCTAAAACAAAAGAAAACACATATAATGGCACATTCCGCGAACCAAGCGTGCTATAGTCATGCAGAAAATATCATCAAGCAAATTGATAGTGTAAGTTAGTATTAATAGAAAAAGCTAAGCCCTTTCATTTATAATATACCTATAAGTATTTCTCATCACTAACTATTGCTGACTCCATACTAAATTTCAAGGGGTTATTGTGACTATCGATAAATATTACCGACAGTTACTTTAGCCCCTAGATGCAAAATTTACGGGGTTAATGTAGCTACACTTTTATCTCTTTAATTTGAAATGGATATTACGAAACTGTATATGTGTATTAAAAAATAACGTATTATCTTTCTACTTACATTGAGAACAGCTCATGAATCACAGGTTTCCCACAAAAAATCATCCTTGAAACACACACGTACGTGAGCGTCGCTTCAACAGAAAACTGTCATTGAAGAAAAAATGGCGATGTCGGTAAAACAGTGACATGTAGCGCTGCAGCTAGTGCGTTACGTCATTACTAAGTAGTTAATGCGGTTTTTAATAGATGGCGCATTTCTAAATTCTGATAAAATCTCCAAATAATCAGAAACGGCACATTAGCCCCGCAGACACATTAGCCCCGGGTGACCTTACAAAATAAGAATAAAACAAACTAAAATAAATTAAATAACAATAGAAATAACAGAATAGAAACAAAGTCGGCCTCGATGGCGTAATGGTTAGTGTAACCGACTGCTACGCTTGAGGTCGCGGGTTCGATTCCCGCACAAGTCAAACATTTGTGTGCATGAACATGGATATTTGTCTTGGTCTGGGTGTTTCTATATATAATATGTATGTATTTAAAAAAAAAAAAGTATATATGTATGTTTATCCATTGTCTAGTACCCATAGTACAAGCTCTGCTTAGTTTGGGCTAGATGGTGTTGTGTGTATGTGGTAGAATATTTATTTATTTATTTATTTATTAAATCATAATTACTGACAGCTATTTTATTATAATTACTCAATTATGGCGAGTACACACATGCATATGTGTCCAATGACTCCAATGTGCCAGAAAGGGACTATCATACTTTGCAGATAACACTTTTAGAATACTGTTAGGACTCATCCTTACCCTACTCATCAGAGACGCAGCTCTTTTGCGCATAATAGCATAAAAGTCGTCAATATTTGCTATCGCTGCAGTAACGGGGTAAACCCAACAGTACACTAACAGAGTTATTATATTGAATACGTAGGGCGCGGCGTCGCGCGTCGGCGTCGTAGGCCCGACGCGTATATTTCACCCATAGGCTACATGCGTAAAACGATGTGTAGAACGCTTTGAACAATGTGATTTTCACATGATCACTGCAACGTGAAAACCTACGAGCTAGCATATTGCATCGTTCCCTTTCCATGTCAGCGTCATCTAGGAGATCCTCTGATAGCATATGGCCTAAGTATTTGAACTGAGTCACGCATTTAAGGGGCATATCATTCAAAATTACACTAGGCAAGTCTAAGGGTAAATTATTTTTCCCTTCAAACACCATAAACTCACTCTTTTTTACATTATATGTGAGTCCATGAGAAAAAGCATGTCTCACATATTTATATAAAATATAAAATAAATAATGAAACCTAAAAATTATTAAGTATAGGTATACTTAATAATTTTACTCATACATAAAACCTACGTTTTCACGAATATCGGCGGCAGATATCCGCATTCGCATACGCAAATACTTAAAAATTTATATTCGTTACATCACTAGTATATATACCCACGGAACTTATACCGTAAAATAAATTTTAAATTTTGTGTCTGTTTATTTGTTCCGGCTAATCTCTGAAACGGCTGGACCAATATTGACGGGACTTTCACTGGCAGATAGCTGATGTTATAAGGAGTAATTTATTTATAATTTATATCTTTTAAATGAGAATAAATTGTTAAATTCGGCAAGAAGCCCAAAAAATATGTTTTAAAAAGAGAAATAAATAAAGTACAGTTTACTTTTGTAAAATACTGTTAATTTTATTTCTCCGACCTTAATATACCTACTTTATTTCTCGTACAATAAGTTGGGAAACCTAGGTAGGACTTTGATGGGATAAATTTCTATTTCAGGTTACATAGACCTCAAAAAAGTTTTACGTCTAGTTTTCATTAACTTTCGGTGCTGTCCTAGTACTGTGGTAACATATATTCGTCAAGAAACATATAGAAGTAGCATGTGATGCAAAAACACTGGAGCAACGTGGTTTGATGTCTCTCCAACTCAAAGGGAGGATCCTTCGACCAGGCTGGGTAATCGTGCTTGGCGAGCCGCTGCCCGTCTGTTGATGTCGGGATTTTTAGGTATATAGGTGATCACGTCGGAGTCGCCACTATGTAGAAACGTGGTGTCATGTCCCTCCAACAGAAAGGCAGGCCGCGACACGATCACCCAGCCTGGTTGGAGGATCTTCCATTTCTCCTAAATCCTACTTACAGATACGTGGTCTGATGACCACGTTCCTTCATAGATGCATATATCTATAACTAAATCAGCCATAGCTTAGTGGGAGACTGTTAGACTGCTGTCTCGAGTTACAGACGACAGTTTTAAATTTTGACTTTTAGAAATTATGTGCGTATTGAATGGTTAATTATTTATTTAAAACGTTATTAGAAAACCATCGTGAAGAAACCTGAATGTCTCAGAATGCTGTATTATGTTCTCGAAGATGTGTGTAATCTGCTAACGCGCATTGCACCAGCATGATAGGCTATGACGTAACCCTTCTCTTAATGAAAAAATGTCCGGGCCGATCAGAGAGATCTAAACAAAGCCGACAGTATAAATCTGTGTTCTGATAAATAATTCTTGTAATGGCAATCGCCTTTATTTTTCCACACGGTAAAGTCATCCTTGTTGATTTTCATATGTAAGAAGAAGTCTTTTTTACTCTTTTATCTGTACCGGCACTATAACTAAAGCAATAGATGGTCAGTTATACGAGAACCTGTATGTCAACCTGTGGATTGTGGCTTCAGAAGTAGTGCCGTTTTTTCTTATCAACTTGTGTTATGACTGCGAGCTTAACTCATTTTAAAGTAATATTGCCATTATTATATGAATACAGCTATAATTCGTTAAATACCTACAACGTCACTCAATAAGTTTTTTTTTTATTTGTTTGCTACCTTATCGTTGTTATTTCATAAATAGTTATTACTGTGTATTTATATTTGCCACATTCAGCAAAGCAAGGGTGTAGAACTAATGCGATGAAGGAATAAGACATAAACTAAACAAAATTTCTGTACTTTCTTTTCAAATGCACATACCTAAGACTAATGGCCGTTTTCAGGCTCATTCTCGCATATCGAATAAATATTACTCTCAAGTTGGTATTGGTAGTGTTAAAATCGGGCCTGGTCTATTATAGGCATTGTATGCAGTTTGAAACTTCTACGTTATTAAATATTTAGAAAACTGGCTTATATTGACATATTAGAAGGGCCAACAGTTCATCTCATTAGGATGAGAAGGGCCTCTCTGCCCTACCTTGGTCACGTATTAATATGAACATAAATAGCAGCTAATTGAGAGAATAGTAGTTGCTCTTCGCTTATTATCGAACTTATTAAATAACAGGCGCAAATAATAATATTTAGTATACCATCTTTCCATTGATGTATTATAAATGTTTATAAAGCATCAATGCATCTTTTCTATTAATAAAATTGGTTTTCGAACGAAATATAAGAACGAGATAGGAACAAAAGAGTTACACAAGTTAGACTGAGTAAGCAGTCTGATTTGATCTGAGGCAAAGATCTAAGGAGCATGGACGTAGGTATCTGAGGAACTGTGAGCTTTAACAGCTGACATTAATGACAATACAGTGAATCGACAACAGCATTTAGAGCGTTCCAATCACTCACTATGATAGAGAAATAAACTTAAGCATAAAATACCACCCTTCTTGCACTAATTGTCTAATAAAAAAAGAGAGAATGATTAGCAATGCATTACAAGTCCGAGGGCGGTGAACTAAGAATTGACGTGACGTGAGACGTCTGTGACACTGTGATGTGACGTTACACTGTTATTTTGAGTTATTGTAAATTTAGTTTTGGAATTTAAAACCTTCAGAAAATGTTGTAAAATGTACACATTACTGCATGGTTTTTATAAATACTTGGTTCAAAAAGACGAGTACTGTGTGTTAATATTAGGGCTTGACAATGCAGGCAAAACGGTAAATTTTCCACTAAATGATAAAAAATCAAAATGAAATAATTGTTTTAGTCATTTGATAATATTTGTCTATATTTCATGTTTTACAGACGTATCTGGAGGCTACTAAAACAAAATTTACAAAGAAATATAAGGCTATGAACCCTAATAGGATAACGACTACTGTTGGTTTAAATATAGGCAAAATAGATGTAGATGGCGTAAGGCTTAACTTCTGGGATCTCGGCGGACAGCAAGAATTACAGTCTCTATGGGACAAAGTAAGTACAAGGATCTATCTCCAAACCACTTCGCCATGAAACATATATTCATGATAGTTACAAACATTAACTACTTATTTTACTAGTTAATTGCACTAATGGAACAAAGTTCATAGTTTGCACTTGTTAAACATTTAAGAATTAATATAGATAGTTTGTTAGTATAAGATTTTATATTAATTGACCTCAAAACTCTTGTATTCTAAATTAATTTTATATTATTATTTCTGTAATACATATACTTGCATTAACAATCAATTCATAGCTTGATGGAAGTTTACTTATTTTAACCCTTTCACTGTCCCGTAATAGACACAAAAGAAAATCTATTGTTATGCTCATATGTGATATATCAGACAGAGAACCTGTTAATTTAAATAGATAAATATTTCTCATGTAAATAGTGTAACTGCCAACATTGATTTATATTCAACAAAATTATTCATGCTCATCTCTTGCTCCACCACATGCCAAAGGGTTTATATTCAGTTCTAACATCGCTACTGCTGGAGGCATATCAATTTATTTTTCCCATCTATCACCGCTGGTGGCAACTGGCAACAAAATGAGTGGTCACTCCCAATTGCCACCCCTGGTGACACCACCACTGGCGGCAAATGAGAATTTTTTTGGAAAAATCCCATTTGTCACCAGTGTCACCCAGTAAAAATATTTGAATCAATATTTTTTCATTATTTTGAAAAGAAAATATGTTACCAAATAATAAAGATACACAACACAAGTCTCTCATAATAAATAAGATAAAATAGCCCTTAAATCTGGTTGGTGTTATTGCTGAGTGATGGTGAACGCTACTCTGCTTTCTATTCCTCATATGGAAATTTGAAATATTAATAACTCCCTCAAACTTTTTCTTTTAACCTATCAACCAACGCTAGGATACCGCTTCCAAGTTTAACCAGACTATTTAAATTTTGTTATGATTGTCTACTCTTGTTTGAATTGCTTTATTGTATTTTCATATTTTTGATAACTGGATTGGTTGAGAGGTTAAATGCTATTTGTTATTACATATAAAACAACAAATGAATTAAATGTCATAAATTACACTATTGCTCACTTTTCATTACTTTAAAATATTTTACTTTGACAACTTCAGAAAAAGATTGTCCTGAGGTTATCAAAGTAAAATATTCAACTACATCAATGGCCTAATGTTGTAAGTGATCTACTGCCACAATGCACATTATTGTGGGTTCGAATCCCAGATGGGATACAAATTTGTGTAGTCCACAAATAGCTGTTTTGAATTCAGAAGCTTTGTGTATGTTGTATGAATGTTTATAAACTCTCCTACAATACTGGACTTATTTATAATGCAGCAGTTGCTAAAAATAATAACACTAAATATTGTTTTCTTTTCCATTTCAGTACTATGCTGAATGCCATGCTGTCATTTACATAGTAGACTCGTCTGATAGAGAAAGAGTCTCAGAATCAAAGGAAACATTTGGTTAGTTCAATTATATATTTGTGACTTGGTGCCTGCTGTTTTAATGAAGCTTTACTGTTAGTATATAGGGAGGCCATGCAACCACCTACAGTAAGCTGGAGTACAGGCTTAAATAATATATACAAAATTATCTTATTTATTAAGCCTAAAAAGAGCATAGATAAGATACATACTTAATTTTAGATTGCTCTGATGCACCATACCTGTGTCCATTCACCACACAGAACCTACCATTTAATTGGGTTGTCACCCACTCTGTATCAGGATTGATTAAAGAGAAGATATTTTGATTAAAAGTTGGATAGCTTTTTGTGCTGATATTAGTACTACATTGACTTCATTCAATATTGCAGGTCACTAAATTGATCTATATATATATTATTTTCTCAGTTTAGATACATAAACTAATATGTTTTAATTCTATCACCTTAATCATCTAACTCTGTTTTAAACAATTTCACATACACCTGAAGATAGTGCAAATATAGGCAGGTTTTAGAATCGAGGGGTATCTTATGGTACCTGCCTTGCTTCTAATTAATTATAGAGGCGCAGTAAGTGCTGTCCTCTTGCTTGGTGCCTGTAGAGGCCGCTATGTCTGTCCTGTGATAGGGCTGCCACTGCCTAAGAGAGTGCGTACCACTAATAGAAAATCTCTGATATTGATAATACTAACTACCATTTTGATTTCTTCAACTGTAGTGTTATTTTTATTTCTTGCTGATGCAATAGACAAAAGTTAAATGATGAATGTAATGTCATACAATCCATGCCAGATTTGGTTAGTATGCTACATAGAACCAAATAAGTAATCCAAAAGTAGCTGTTTCGAGTGTGGTTGTACATTATAACTACCATTTAAAGCCTGCAATACAGGCAATTATTATTTATTATTCTTTTTAACAGGCATGTAGGTTGTACTTGTTTTAAATATGGAAAGTCCAACAATTGGAATCATTATAAATATCAATGAAGTGTTACTAATGTTTGCATTTATATTCCATATATTTTGTTGTTATTTTAATTTTATTCATTTATTTATTTTTGCGCAATGTCAACTTACAATAGGCCACATATTTCTTTAGAAAATGTAAAGTAATTTTAAAAGTAATATTGGACACTTTCAATAAGAATTTTTGTGCGTTAATAATAATACGTAAAAGCTTAAATGTAATGTAAAGTAGTTTGCTTAAATATTAGAATACAGTTGTTATATTGTTATGTTCTATCTTCAAACAAATCAGTTGGTAAAACTAAAGTATGATTCATTAGCTGATATCTTGTTTTGCTTAAGTTATCTAATGTATAATACAATATATTATATCCATTAGTATAGCACTATAGATAAAAATAGAATACCGAGTCTTTGGTCGGCATTTAATATTGTGAATGTGGAATATAGTCGCTTTACAGGTGTTCCGAAAACGATACCTATATATCTACTTATAGAACAGTATTTCCCGATTAATAGTATGCATACCTACCTACCTCTAGAAGTATGTTAGATAACTAATATGAAATAAGAATATGCATACCAATCTAATGATAATAACAAACATTAAAATGATTATTATCGCGATAACGCCAATTTCGTCAGAAAATATTACGCTAGCTTTACAATCTATAAAAAATGCAGCTTGGGCTTGTTATTGGATGAGTTCTAGAAAATATCAAAAATCCGTTTGGTACTCGAATACAGTATGACGCAGCGCACGTAACTACTTATGTACAGTGTAGTCAACGTATTCTCACACGTCACCACATCGTCCACCACGTCGAGTGTTGTGGGTTCGAATCCCACACGGGACAAACAAACAGTTGATCCGAGTCTGGATATTCTTTGTGCCCATTGTCTGAATGTTTGTAAAGCTCTCCGTGACACGAGATTTAGTCCTAGATCGAAATAAATCTTTTTAAAAGAAAAATATGATGTCTGGCTCTGTGACCTTTAGACGGCAATAGACTCACCGTCTATTATGTGGAGTCTAAAACATTAGCTTGCGGAATGTTTGTTTAATACTCTGTCTACACATATAGGCGTTGTACTATATATGTAGGTATGTACAAAATTCAATGTTCACGTTCAACGGTTTAAACGTGATTAAGCAACAAACATATAATCTTTAGCCTTTTGTTATGTCCCATTGCTAGGTAAAAGCCTCTCCTTTGGACTTCCAAATGACTGTTCGAAGATATTCCTTGCTAGTCAATTTTGGAAACGTCCAAGTCATCTCGCCATCTCTTTCTAAGTCTGCCCCGTCGCCATCAACTGTCTTTTTGCACCCATCACAATTTGTGCCCAAGCATATAAACATATTAATAAATTATACATTTATAATATGAATTTAGTTTAGAACTGACATAATATAATAGAATCCGACAGTACAAATCTTTGACTTCACACTGTCATTTCTCACCTTATCGGTATGTCAATATTAGCGAACATAGTTCCAAATAAATGTCTGTCAAGTGATATTAATACTCAACAAATATTTATCTCTTATCTCCATTGACATAATTTAACAATCTTGTAATTTAAAAACCTGCTAGATGTTGTTTTTGACATACATAATATCTAACTGAATATTTTGAAATCAAAATATACAATATGGAATCCTGGGACATGACATAGGTACATCATATAGTCTCACGCTTACATACCTATATTCCCAAAATGTGGGTGAAATACACACATTTCACCCACATTTAGCTAACTATGACTTTAGGTCCCATGTAATAGGACGCCAGTCGAATTTTAAATGGAAATAAATCACATCTGCTCAATTATTCATAGCAAAAAGCCAAACATGTGTTCATATGTATATTTCTTTTTTTTTCAGATAGAATGATAGCTTCGGAGCATTTATCCGGGGTCCCATTGCTGGTGCTAGCAAATAAACAAGACATTCCAGACTGCATGGGCGTACATACTGTGAAACCTATATTTAATCAAAACGCGCACCTCATTGGTGCGAGGGACATAATGCTTATGGCAATTTCTGCTCTTACAGGGTGAATGACTAAATCATTTTTGAGTTGACCAATATAAATTAAGTTTAGTTTTCAGTTGTTGCAATTTGCTGATTCAAAAGTTATGATATACAACCTATTTTGAGAGGTCACACGTCAAATATGTACACACAGCGACACATCAACCTAGACTAATTGGACTTTGAACTATTAGAAGTTGAACGCTACGAATCGTGCGAGAGAGTGCGTTATATTTTTGTTACGCTCTATCCTTACCATTACATCGACACCACTATGCTCTGTCCCTTGCCAACAATTTTCTATTTTGTATGTAGCGTAGTTATGCGTATATAGGGTGTCTAACTTGATGTGTAGCCGTGTGTGCCTAACCGGGTATACCTAGTATTCATTTTTAACAAGGATTACTTTTGCTCTATGTTAATATTTATAAATAATAAAACAAAAATAAAGCTCAGACCCAAAGCAACTATTTCTAGATTCACACAAGTTTTGACCCTGTTTCTCAGGGGCCCTGCCTATTACAGCACTGTCCTACTGTAGAATGTTTTCTGTCGGATGTAGGTACTACACCTATGAGCTCAAGAAGTACTTAATAGCACAAGCTTTCCCTGCCCCATACAAAATCATGTTTACAAATTATTCGCCACTTAAATCAGGCGAGGAGCAGCATAGTCAAACCAGCTATAATAGCTAAATACTTCTACTGTTCTGCAATCTAATATGAACAATATTAGATCTTCAACTCTTATTTTAATAATAGTCACAGATCGTATATTTACTAGCATTTTCGCTTACTTGTGCTATCTTACAAATGAGTTGGCAATATTACTAAAAATAGGTACCTACTGGGTGAATACTCCAACGACATTGCAATTGATTTTGCTTTTTAAACATTATTACTTAGTGACTACTACTTTTAATTGAAATAAAATAGTAATTAAATATATATTGTGTAAAATAAACTAATGGCTTAATAAATTAAGAACTTAATGGATTGTAGCTATATACCTAATAGCCATTACAAAAATTAATGTGCTAACTTTCCTGCTAAGCAACCCCATTAATTCGCCGTGGTCGTTTGCTTAATTGCACAATTATTATAACATTACACCATCTTTTTCAGGGACGGAGTAGATGAGGGCATCAGGTGGCTAGTGGATTGTATAAAGAGAAACAGCGTTGATCGGCCGCCGCGCAACCACGACGACAACTTATAAAGGCGACACCTACACCCAGTGCATGTATAATATGTCCTACGCCCGACCGAACGACACTACTGATACAATGAATAATAATTAGTTTTCCTATTAAGATAATGATGTGACTCGTACAGCCCATTGTTTTGTACATACAGTATTGACATTTAAGAATAAAACATTACTAGAACTGGTGCTGTATTGCTATCCTTTTTCAGTGATAAATTATTGTACCTTTGATAAGAGATACGTTGTGACTGGATATTTGAGGAGTACCTGCACCTGATAAAACACACTCTGATAACAGTACAGTTTGCACCGTCGTGAAATATTGTGGCATAGTTTGTGAAATGTTTTTATTAAAAAAGTTTTAACACAAGTTTAGTGTTGTTTTTAAACTATAAGTATGGCATATCCTATGTATGAAGTTGATTGGAGTGTATTGCCGCCAGAGCAAAACAGAAGGTAGGTGGGAAATCAAACTTGTAATTAACTGATAATGGTGGTAGATTATGATAATGGCCAATAAAGAATTTTCAAAGTAAATAAGTACTCGAGTGTGTAAACATGTCAATCATGAACCGCATGAAAAATAGAACGGAAATAGTTTTCCGTTTTCCAAAAAGTTTTCCACGTAGCATTCGTTCAGGATCCACAAGTTATCACTTTAGTCCAAATATTATATCAATAAAATTGGATATAACATAAATATTAATTTATTAGATAACGTTGAAAATAATAATTAATTTTAACAACAAATGTATTAAAAATTAAAAAACAAAACATTCGTATGAAAGGATATGAAGAAAGTGATTTGAACAAAAATGAAGTAAACGTCATATGCGAGTCACGGCGGCCATGTTGAATTTCTTGCAACGCACCACGGAAATGTCAGCTGGCAATTGTATTATTTCTTTGTAATTATTATAATAAAGCGTTAAATTTTGACAAGAGATTTTTTCTGTGATACTAAGTGAACACAATAATGAATAAAGACACGTATGAGTTGTAATTAGAAGTGAAAATATGACAGAAGTTAGTCAAAGGTGGCGTGCGATTTCTCTTGCATTTCTATGGTTTGTGACGAAATAAAATGCTTGTACACCCCACTAAATACGTGTTAATTCTTCTTTAGTTCCTTACGTTATGATTTTAAGAGTACTCAAGTGACAATTTTTGTATTTGAGTGATTTTTCCTTGACTGGTTTTTGACCTCCCGTTCTTTGCACCTGGCCCCGTGAAGAGCGATTACCTGTGTTCGTGTACAACGAGGAGCATCTGTTGTAACCTGTAAAGGACTATATAATTGGACAAGATGAACGGCTCCGAATCAGGGTAAATTCTGAGTTATTATTTTACCAAAATAGGTTATAGTCTGATTTATGCTATTGCAGATTTAGAATGATTATCACTTTGAAAAAATAATGCGATTCTAAGACATGTTTACATTTTATTACGTGACTGTTGTAAATAACAGTTCATAATATCCAGGTTGTATAGTTACACCACTTATGCTTTATTTTCATAAAGTAGTATTGAATTATCATGATCTCATTGTTTATATTGATAATAGTGCAAAGTCACCTTGCAGGCTATTCATTCACCTCTTATTTTCTGCAAAATCAATTTATTGAATGGTATCAGTGTTCTATATGTATATTATATAGCATTGTCAATAGCAAATTATTTGAAATAAGAGGTATTAAAGAAGTACTTACATAGACAGGAATATTATACCACATACAAACAAGATGACAAAAAATACAATATAGTTATTTTATTTATAGTACTAAGGAAAATTAATTGATAGATTTTCCTCATTAGTACAATCAGATGTCAATGTTTAACTATGTTTATTAATCACCTACAGTATTGATAGTTTACATGGTTGACATGATTGTTTTATAATAAGAACACTTTTCGCATCAGCTCATCTTGTATTATTTGTTCATTTATTAAACACAACAAGATATAAACTCTTTTAACACAGCTTTATGAACTTAACTGAAGAGCACCCAAACCATATTTATATTGCAATTGTACTATTACAATTGCAATATAAATATGGTTATAGCTCAAAATAAACAATTATCGATTTTTTATTGACAACTCGATGGCATAGTAGTTAGTGTAACCAACTGCCACACCTCAGGTAGCGGGTTCGATTCCCGCACAAGTCTAACATTTGTGTGCATGAACATGGATGTTTGTCTTGATCTGGTAGTTTCCATGTATAATATGTATGTATTTACAAAAAAGAATGTATGTTTATCCATTGTCTAGTAATAGTACAAGCTCTGCTTAGTTTGGGCTAGATGGTGTGTGTATGTGATAGAATATTATTATTATTTATTAATTTTATGATAAAGATAACCCATGTCTTTCTAACCAGATTTATGGTTACATTTTAGACATATCTTTGACTATTATCAATCTTAATATATTATTAATAATTCAGATACACTGATTTTTGTACAAAATACAAAAATCATGTTTTTAAAATGTTATACAGTGCTTGATGTAAGTAACAAGGTAATTTTTATTCTATTTAAGTACAGGCACAGTATGTATTAATAGTCATATAATACATATGTATTGAAGTTCATCAACCATTACATAATACAGCATTGTTAATGTAAACAAAGCTTTGATGACATTTTGCATTCATGAGGCAAAGGACAGAATATCACAATGCCATTAGTTTCCATTATATTCTGCTATTCACAAAGCTTCATGGTGATCTTACCTATACTGTTTATGCTCCCTTTTGTTTTCTTTTAAATATTTCTTTTTAGTTATTTAAAAGATAAGATTGTTGTAGCTAGCATTATATTTTAAAATAATTACCTATGCAATATTATTTATATTGTAAAAACATTAATTTACAAAGTTAAGACTTTGTAAAGTCTACTAGTACTTTGTCATTAATTTAATAAACATAACTGAAATTCAAATTAAGTAGACAGATGTTACATCAAATAAACAACACTGCCACTTTCTTATCATTTGCTGTTACTGACTAAGGTGGATACTCATCTGAATACTGTGTGATATATTAATCTCAAATATTAAAATGATGTGTTTGATCAATTTAACTAACTACTTACATCTTTTAAATATACTTTTACTTTATATGTATATATAATTAATAATTTGTTATTACAATTTAGACTGAATAATATGTGCAATTTTCAATTACTTCTAAATATAATATTGAAGTAGAAACTTACACAATAAATTTAATGAAAGTTATATATATAGTTAGTAATTCCAATAGGTTCACTCTTAACAATTATTATTGAATAACAAAAGTTTTCAAGACTTCTTTTATTATGCATTCAAGAGTGTTATATTTCATATCACATGAAAAACCAAGGTGTCAAAATCATATTATATTCACATGATATGCGCAGAATGTTTACTATTGTTCCCATTTATAGGCATATTAGATTCTACCGCTGGTAATTGATCCTAATTGAGCGCTGATGTTGCTTTATAGACTTATCAGTCTTCAATTTATGAGAAGACTCAATTATTGACACTTTAAAATCACCTCATGTATTAGTAAAATGAACTGGTGTAGGTATTTATTGAAATTGACAATTGGGATATATTTGACTAGCATTTGAGAGGCTTGGCTGCCTTGGCTTTGTAATTCATGTGTTATAAATTGTTACAATAGAAAATATTTATTTTGGAGCCTTGTTTACTTGTATGTCTGAGACTAGTAAACATAATAATAATATAATCTGCTTAAACATGAAGTTACGACAACTGTGAAGTTGAATAAAATGCACTTGCTAGCATAATGGACTTGGTCCAAGTAGTCTTATTCTAAGAAAGGCTGTCATGTGAACACTGTTTTGTGGCAAACACCAGATTGTTGATAGTGTCAAATATAAACAAGTGTTTATATTTAATCTTTATAATGTGTTAAAAGTGCAATATTGCACCTTATTTAAAATATAATTTCTTAGTTATTGATACAATTTTATTGCTAATAACCATAGCAATCAGAGTTACAGAAGGCCATTATTGTAATTCACTACAGTACTGAATGCGTTGTAACTTTATCGGTACTATAGAAATAAAATTATTCTTTTTCCTTAGGTTCAACCCGGCATTTAACATTGCCACTATTAAGCAAGTGGTAAATGAAGCAATAGAGAGAGGTAAGCATTGACTTTCTGTAGTTTATATATATACCATCTTACTAATCATTATTCTTGAAAAGTAAATTAGTCCAGTCACATTTCATTGATACCTTTTCTGTTGGTTCAATCGAATGAGGTGCCTTGATCCATTGATTTAGAAATTGAGTATGTAACTAATTTATCTAATCAACAATGATTGTTAGTAAGAGCTAAATAGAGTATAGTGATTGCTTTTAGTTGTAGCTTGTGTCCAGCTTGGATTATTCTCACAAAACTGTAGTGCTAAGAGCTTGTCAAGTTTCTAGAAGGTATCTCTGAATTTATTTATAAATAATTATTTTTATTATAAGGTTTATTGAAATAATCATTATCAGGAAGTAAAATTACATAGGGTATCTGTCTGTTATTTTACTGAGTTGAAGGCTATTTAGAAAATATGTGTCACTTATTCAAAAAATATTAAGTAGGTATCCAAAGCATTTAAAACAAATTCAACTTAAACATTTAATATCTTATTTAATTATTATTCGTGTTCTTATTGTAAATTTGTTAACTTTAATTAAATTAACATAAAGGCATTATGAAACTTTAAAATATTATTTTTATGAATAGTGTAGGTATATTATTCATAAAACACTTACGATTTCTAAACACGACTAAATCTTTTAGTTAGGTATATATTGTTCAATAGAAGCAATTAATATAATCAACAGTACTTTGGCAAGATCAACAAATAAAATAATCACGAGCGCAAATAATCGCATTGCGCGCGCGCAACTTTATGCGCCGTAACGCCATTGTTATTTGTTTTAAATTATACTATGCAAATTGACGATCTTAATGGTTCACCAAGCTTTTTTAATATGCTTTTTTATTTGATAACAATATAATACGCGAAAATGTACTACAATATGAAAATTTTGTATATTTCTTTTCATCTATATTTTGATTTCTATACCTGATTTGTTATTAAAAACTTATTTAATTGCTAGCTGAATATTTATTTTGAAAATATGCCTTAGTATCTCATTAAATATAGAAGCAACGGTGAATATAATAGATATGATTATTTGTAAACATTAAGTAAAACTACGGATTCAAACAATTGCAACATGATTGTGTGTACTTTATTTTGAAAATCGTCTAGTATTAGACAATATCACAAGTATTTATCATAAATTAATTTAATAACTGCCATTAAAATAGTACGAACTAAATGAGTACCTACTCATTTTTACTATTATTATTTTGCCTTTTCATATATCGATTATGAAGGAGCTCCTGTCGAATTCGCGTATATCTTTGCACACTATAAATTAGGTACTAGAATTCTATAGGGTATATACTAGAGAGAGACTACGCACTTACCTTCTGAAATATACCTTCTAAATGTTCCAAAATTTTAACAATTGATGCTTATAATTTTAACACTGTTTCCTGCACTCTTTAATTATATGTATTTCCTTTTTTGAAGGCTTTATTGCCATTAAATACAATATTTCACTTTCACAAAGCCCCAAACACCAAGACCATATAATTATTATTATGTGCTTCAAGTTCAATCCCTACATCGAACGAAAAGAAAACAATTGAAACCCGTATTATTTCATTTAAAATGTGTCACAATACTGGTTTGCAGGCCAGCACTGGCTAACGCTGTGCCGTTGTAGGTAGTAAGTAGTAAGTCCAATAGTAGAGACATTTAATAACGAATAACGTTGTGTACAATTATATTCGAATGTGGAAACTCTTAAGTGGAAGTATTTGATTATGCAAAGCATTATCGCGTTGTGTACTGTACTGTATTCGAATATCATTCGAATGCAATTATGCACTCTACTAATAAGTAGCTTGCCTTGTCGTTCTAGAGGTATAAATTTATTCTTAAATTTATACCATCGTTCTAGGATCGATTCGGGTGATATCGATCGAGTCGAAAGTCTCGGGTTGGGCAAAGTATCGAGTTTAGCTATTAGAAAATAATCAGCAGCATGATTTTAGAAATGCTTGCTACATAAGACATAAAGAAATAGATGGCGAAATTTAATACACCTCTGCCTTCCTCTTTAGGCATATACAGTCTTAAGAGTTCATATCTTGTAATAATAAGTAGCCTTATAGCTATGGATAAAACATACTATTTACAATTTCAAAATGTTATTTACCTTTTTTGGACTTAAAAGTGTACGATATTCCCTAAAGCTAAACAAAATTCAAAGTTAAGTGTTATACTTTTATATTAAAGCTTGCTATCGCACTTGAGAGCTTAATTATGACTTTCAAACTGTTAAAGTATTAACTCAAACGACGAGGACAGGAATAAAAGCCGGTCTTATCGTTACAATACTGTTACGGAGCGTCGAATCTCTTTATATAGGCTTACTACTTTAACAAACCAAATTACCTCTTCCTTTGCCCATATCGTAAGCTTTATTGTTTTATGTCTGTAATGCAATTAAAGGTAGTACTAAACTATGTGTGATGTACAGTATGCTGACGATTTCATTGTCGGTCGAAATCAATATTCAATCTTATACAAAATCAGATTTAAAACAATATATATAGTAATTAGCATTACTTAAAAGGTTTAATTTAACTTGCAAAGTTTGTTAGGTCAAATTTGCAAACTGAGTAATTAAAACATCTTTTTTAATCTTAACTCTAAAGATTTTCGATTAGATTGGTCACGAATTTTGCCAATAAACAATCGCACGTTGCATAGCAGTTCAGACAAGAAGTGCTCAGGCTAATGCCTTGATTACCTGGCAACTCGAAACAGCCATTTTATGGATCACACAACTTTATGTTACTTTTAAGGATCGAATCATCAACGCTTGAAGCCCTGGCGAGTGGCGAAGCGATCACTTAAATTACTTCGCCATACGCACAATCCAATAATTTGCTATAGTCCAAGGCTAGCGTAAGTGATCTTGGACCCGGTACAGATCATAGACAAAATTCCTGCATTGTGCTGCAACCCAGAATCTCCAGACAGAACAATCCGATACAATATCAATCCGATACAATATTGCTACTCTTGGGAATAGTATCCCACTCAGTCCTCTATCAAGCAGACACTTCTAAGCAAATAAAGCAGAAAAATGTGTCTAAAATGGCCAGTGAATAAGCTAATATAAATATGCCTGAGACGTTTTTATAAGATTTAAAATGCAAATCAGATGGGACAATCCTGTCGGATTTTTTGCCGACTCTTCTAAATCGAGTTTGCGCTTCGGGTATTATTTGAAACATTATTGTCGTCTGCCATCTTTTCATCAAATCTCGAGTAAAAAGAAGTTATAATTTGATTTCAATAAACTTTCGACGGTAACTCCTTCACTAACTTTGCCCATCTAACGAAACTTGAGACGGAAAAAGTGACTTAAAACTGACTTCCAATCCGCTTTGTATATCCAATTCCCAAGGTTGTAAAATAGGACATTTTATTTTTTGAATATTTGTGATTGAACTTTCTCATCAAATCTATATGGTGGTACCAAACCCATATGCATTTGGTACCATCATATAGATTTGTTTCTTAATTCAAGATGAACCTTACGATCCTCTTGAATACCACTACTGTACAGCAGTTTGACCATAATCCTAAAACAAAAGGCTTTAGGTATTCCTTAGTAGTATCATCGCCATATAACCGGCTGTAATTGCTCGTAAAACTATATTTCTTCTCACGTTTCGCTGGATAGAGCCTAGCTTAAGTTAACGCACTACAAACAAATGCACTGATCAATGCTTTCTATGTGTGTGTGTCGTCCGTAACAGTCGCGCCGGTTTCAGTGCGTATGCCGACTCCAACTCGACTAAGGGACCTGATCCGGCAGATCAGGGCCGCACGGACTGCGGCCGAAGAGAGAAGCGTCGTAAACAAGGAGTGTGCTTACATAAGATCTACCTTTAGAGAAGAGGACAGTGTTTGGAGGTGAGTATCTCTATTATAAGTTTTGGGTAGGTATACACCATATTTTTATCACTGTTACTATTGCAGTAACTTTTACTAGATGAACAAGTTCTGAACCGAAGCAAAAAGATATAACAACAGAAAAAGCACAAAATAAATTTCACCTCCTAAAAAAATATTGTTTAGAATTTAACAATTGTTTCCTTTAAGTGACGTCATCGTTTATGATGAATAGGTGCTAATTCTGATCACACATAATAAAGCGACCAGCAAGTTCATACAGTATTCTATTATGAACTAGCTTATGCCCATGAACACCAGTATAAAAAGTATCCTATGTGATAATCCAAGACATGGTCAATGTGTGCCAATTTCCATCCAAATTCATTCCATAGCTTTTGCATAATTAAGTAACATAGCCGTAATATCTTCTGAAACTTTTACTATTACAATAATAATAGGATACAACTCGAACAGATAATATAACAGATAAGTGGTACGTGAAGCGAAAATTGAAATATGCAATATTTGAATTGCTTTTTATTGTATCTAAATATTTTTTTATTGAATAAACGACATTAAGGTTATTATCATGTGGGTGAATTTTTAAAGAAGTCGATTTCGGCCGTCTAACCTTAAAATATCCTTATCCTTTTGGTCTGTTACTATCATCAAGATCAGTCGTTTTATTCATTCAAATATGGTTATATTGCAAAGCCTTCCCGACCTAAGTAATCGTTATTTTTAAGCCGAAGTTGATGAAAGTACGCTACATATAACAAGGTCACTCAATAACATTAGTTTCGTCTGGTGATGATGGTTTTTGTGCTTGTTTATGATCATCAAAGCTATTTCGATGAAAATTCGTCATCTGAATCAGTACTTTTTTATTCATCAATCATCAATAAATCAATTTTGTGAAGCAATCACTGCATTTAGGATCAGTTACTGCTGAATCTATTTCTGCAAGAAAGACCTCAGAAAAATTATGCCAACTAAGGTGCGACAGTGAATCACTTTATTATTTATTTTACCACTGCTGGTCATGTTACCAAGAATTTGGCGGATGGCAACCATTTTGCCGCCGGTCGGAATAATATTTTATACTCGCTGTACCTTATTTAGATTGCGTTGGGGCGATAAGAATGCTGATGACCGGTACCGGGCCAGTTTCTTGTTTCAAAGACTTTGATAAATATATCGGTAAAGGTGAATTGGAAGGTATATTTTACGCTCATGAAATATACCTTACCTATACTTACTGTTATTTTATTGGAATATCTGACCAATACTTCATAAATTACAAAATTCATCATCTAAGTAAAAGTTTATGACGTCAATGATTTTGGGGCAAATTACAAATAGAATAAAATATTATCATTTGAACAATCAGTACTTCTTTTTTAGAAATATATTATTGTACACCACAGATAAATGCTCTTACAAACAAAGCTGAAGTAGATCTACTATACCTGTATAAAAACCTGTGAACCTGTATAAAAATATATATAAAACCGCAGCCAACGTCCTTGCATTACATACTTGCGGTTAGTAGACCTACCAAGACTCTTTAGGAACGCTGCTAGTAAGGACTCTAGAATCTTTAACACGTTATGTTGACACGCAACATTTTTTTTTTAAGACTGTGATGCTGTAAGTTTTACTATATTACATTAACAAATAGTCCTTGACGTGTAACACGTCTGATGACAGGCTATTCATAGTTAACATGTTAGTGTCATAAAAAAAATGCAAGTAATAAATAATGAAGGTGCTATCGTGTGACTTGCCAAGTATTGGACCGTGCGAACTTATAAAATACTGGTATCAACATTAGAGATTCATATTGATTTTCCGTACAACTGACGCAACTCTTCACATATTTCACTTACAATTTCATAGATAACAGATAAGTGAAACAGCTTGGAAGTACATAATATATCGTCCGAAGGTCGTATAGGAACCGCAACTACACCACAACTTACAGTGTTACATACACGGTTGCGGTTTAAACTATTTGATGAACAGACAAGCATAGAACTTAACGAGAACAATGTATGTTACGTTGTAGTTGAGATTTTTCCACCAAATATGCGTGTTATTTTGCCAATATTATATTTTAACAGGGCTCAGTTGAAAGCCACAATTTAATTAAACTGAAAACTTAGAAGCCCGTACAATTTGTCGATGTAGTGTTCAAATTAATAAATATAATAATTTTTCTTTAAAAGCGTCAGCCTATAAATTAGCTAAACCACGTTCAGTTTATGCAATCAGGCAACATTCTTCCAATTGATCCATAGTGAATAACAATAAAACGGAACTATTTCACTTAATCAAAGACTTCTTTATTCCGGTGTGGCCTGGTCGTCCTCTGTAGGATTTTGTTGCATAATTTATCACGTTGACCCGGTGATATTTTACACCTTTTCACGGTTGGATACTTGAAGACAAAATGTTTTGTAAACTTCGATTCTTCAGTGTATCAAAGCGACCGGAATCACCGTCCTATTTCCCACCGGAAACCAAAGCCCCCTGCCTTCGTGTTGCCGTTGAAAATAAACATCAACATAACTAGGCTAGTCTTTCTTTAACGTTTTGCTAGAATTTAATATATTTGTAGAGTTGCCATAAAACGCATTGTATTAATCATTTGATTATGATGAAGGCCTGAGATGATGATAGTCAATACAAAGTAACATGGTTTTGTAAACATTTTATTTGAAGTATGATTTAAGAAGAATAAAAATCATTTAGTTTGAATTTGAGAGCCGAAGCGGTGCTGGCCTTATCTGCGTAGTTATTGCTTTCCTAATAATTGTGCTCTCAAAATATCTTTTATCTTCTTTTCTGGCAAATCGTAAACGATATGCCTACTGAACATACTAACGAGGTATTTTTAACATTATTATTAAATTAGCTCCAGTGACCTTCTACCGACGACTTCGCCGTCGTTAAAATACATATTTAATAAGCCTCGTCGAGAGACATTTTTTAGGTAAATCAATAAGCCAATGTCCACTGGTTATTACTTATTTTTTACTCGCGACCTTGCTCTTCTTCTCAACAAGAAGTCTATGCCTTTCGTGAAATTGAGCGATATATATGTTACATTAAAATAGAAGTATTGATGTACATTATCATTTGAACTATACTACATCTTACTACGAGAGAAGTTGGATCAAAGTATCTTGACCTATATGTATAATATAGCAACCAGCTAAGTGCCTACCTTCTGTAGATACTTTTACCGATAAATTGACCAGATTACTTGTTCCTCTGTAAAGATTGACAATAAGTCTGCTGTAGTCCTAAAGCTATTATTCCTGGTACTGGCTTTATTGCAAATAAGATTTCAAGTGACAGACCAAAGATCCATTCAATAACTTCACACAACGTCAAGATCTGCATACGCAAATGATTGGTTGCAAATAACACATCATTAGTCTTGTCAGGCGACTAAAGGTTTGTATGTATTTACTGCTTTATGTCAATATACAGCGTTATGTAATAATTGATCTCTGTACTCGAAGTACATGTGTAATGATCGACACCGGTTTTAAACCAACGCGGTCGTTTATGTTTTTATATAATAACATATAGCTGACAAAGTTACGAAGTATACTGGATTTAAAAGTGAAGGATGACCATGAAGAGCCAATCACTACAGGTGTGAAAAGGCTCAAAATTAGATCCTTAGGAGACCCTCAAAACGTTTTATTGCACAATTACGATAAAATATTGAGTGTATAGTGTTCCACTATCGATCATATGTTCACTACCAGACGTTTGACTTAAAGTCCTTTGAGAACGTAATCGAATAAACTCTGATCGGTACATTTTCTTTCATCTTTGATCTCAACGGAAATTAACTTACATGTTACCAGTGGGTGAGTCCAGTGGGTGGACGGGTCATCACCCTTTTTTTCGGATACAAAATTGTGTTTGTGTGGTTTGGATTTCGATTACATATAAGGTGGTTAGGTAGATACATTGGGAGTACAAGGACGAAGTAGTGACCTTTCTATAAATATCAGCCCATTTATGCTCCGTCACTGGGTACGGACTTCTTAGTATTGAGGTATCTATCGGTTGTCTATAAGTAGACATTTATTGATTAAGTTTTTCAAGATGTATAAGCATAAGTCCCTTTTATTAATACAGGAATAAAACACAAACAACGCCTTATTTTTTTCTAATTTACAGGTAACTTGTCTAGATAGAGTTCTAGAATTTGGGTACTAGATATCACGACACAGATTTCTCTTTATCCATCAAATGACATATTTTTGCTGACGATTTTTGTGTTTCAGAGCATATCGTAAGATAAAATGTATTTTGCAAAGTATAGAGTTAGTTAGCACTTGCAAATTTTTCGTAACACTTTCGACGTAGATAAACATTTTATCTCATACGAACCACGGTGGTTGGAAGTAGGTACAAAAAAAGCTTGAGATTGGGTCGACCCCCAAGAGACTTGGTCTTTCATTCAGGTCAACGTGAAATAAAACACGACATGCGCTTTACTAAATGGGCTGTTATTTTAGGAGATTAAATCCCATCTAAACGGATAATGTGTTGAAACAAAAAGAAAGTTAATTATACTGTTCTCTGGAAAATTTGACGAGAACGGGCAAGCGTGAGACAAAGCCAATTATAAAATAAGGTGTTCTTTGGATCGATAATAATAATTAGTGATGTAGCTTCTGAACAAAATCTGGCTAAGATAGTTACGAAACAGATTTGGTTGGTATAGGCATAAATAGGACTCGCGAGAACTCTGAGAGAAAATATAAGATTCAATAAAAATGTTATAATAATAGTCATTTATTACGAGCTGCATAGGCCCATAGACCTTAACCTAAATATACATATTATAAAATTTGATGTTCGTAAATACACATTCGTTAAATGCTTCTCGGTGGCGCATTCACGTAATTATTACGTGAATAATTACGCGGATTATCAGATTTGACGTATCGGATATAAGCTAATTAAGTATTTTGCCTAATCGGCCAAAACTCTCAATGGGTTTGCATATGCGCATAATGACATATTTGGTTAATAGGCTAGTCATTACTTTATTTACGAATACATACTTCATTTTATAATGTCATAACTGAACCCAGAAATCCAACTCGTCAAATATATACTTTGCTAACCGAAGCAGACAGGCAACAAGACTATTTTTAAACGTAAAGATAATCATGGGTAAGAGTCAATTTAACATAAAACATTTTCCACCAGATGTCGGAACATAGCGAAGCTTCTCTACATTCACATGCTAGGCTACCCGGCGCACTTCGGGCAGCTGGAATGTCTCAAGCTGATCGCCAGTCCACGCTTCACGGACAAGCGCGTCGGCTACCTTGGCGCCATGTTGCTGCTAGACGAACGTCAGGACGTACATCTGCTCATCACCAACTGCTTGAAGAAGTAAGTAGTAGATATTAAGTTTATTACCCCTGATTGTCCTCAGTCAATGGGCAGATTGCCAATTGTGCGGAACTGAGTTTCATCTTGGACGCGAAGTGTTTTACGTCCTTATGTCAGACGTACAAGCAGCGGTTCATCTTTGATGTGCCAAAGCCACAGCTAAGTGGATGCTTTGCCCTAACTTCTTGCCTAGCGATATCATCTCAGCCGAAATACAACAACTGTTGGAGACAGGCCTCCCCCAAGGTTTGCCACACAGACCGGTCTTAGGCTACCCGCATCCAATGATAGTAGACCTCTTTTAATCTGTTATTGCGATTTAAGTCTCAATATCCGGTTGATGAGATCATGAGTTTTTCAAAGAACTCGCTAAGCAACTTCCTTGTGACATACATAGATCTGATAGTCGATATGAGAACAGAATGGTCTCCAAACACATGCGAGTCGCTTGAAAATTGTTCACTATATAATGGCCTAACCGGGTGTCTGAAATAGGACTTTATACGTTTTCAGTATAAAGCCAGCCAGTTGCAATCACTGATCGGTAAACGATTAGCGAGGTTAAGCAACGTTGGGTGCAGTCAGCCTATAGATGGGTGACCGCTTGTGGTATTTCATCTGAGCGTCTCCGTGCTTCGGAGGGCACGTAAAATGTCGGTCCCGATTGTTGCCAAATTGACAGCAGTCGTTAAGCCATGTCAGAGGCCTACGGGCGGCTTGAACAACTCTTGACAACAGGTTGGCCACTAACCACACGAAAAGAAGAAGAGTATTATTCAAATATGAGGACTCAATAACCTATAAATCGGGACTAGCGGTGCCGGTAAACCAAATCTTAAACTTTAAAATTGCTTTTATATTTCTGACTCATGGTTCCTCTCTTAACCGCACAAAATGAAAGTGTATAACAAAGTCTGAAATAGGTCAAATTTATCCTTTTGCGGTACTTATCAAGTCGTATCCAAGACACAGTTTCGATTTCGTCAAACTGTGAGAAAAAGATACTTGTGAATTCGAACTCTAAAACTCGGTCGACTCGCGATAGTTTCGACTGGTTTTGGACGTAACTTCGGTGAGCCATTTGGTTCGCGTGCGGCCCGCATAGCCGCATATTTCACGATAATTGGCCGCAAAAAACCTCTAGTTGATTTAGTGCTAATGTATCAAAGTTATCTATAATTCATGATTTACAATTTTAAGCTAATGTTTTAAGTTAAGTTCATTGACCTCGCTTAGTAACTACTGAGTCCAGCCCAACCTTAGAGTATACATAACCAATTGGTATGAATACTCCAAGAGCCCAACCATCGAAATATTTAAGAAGTAGGATAAGCGGGTGCTATAAAACTATGAGGCCACATTTCTTTCTAAAACCCTGATAGCTTTATATTTACAGAGTTATCTTTTT
The DNA here is from genome assembly GCA_963675205.1 of Catocala nupta. Classification (NCBI taxonomy): domain Eukaryota; kingdom Metazoa; phylum Arthropoda; class Insecta; order Lepidoptera; family Erebidae; genus Catocala; species Catocala nupta. Next base: position 24,857,189 of record OY776090.1, on the reverse strand, counting down.
GGAGTTTTTACTTTTTAACAAAGAAATTTTAGACTGTTCATCGCAAAGTCTAACATATTAGAAATCATATATTTGGTTGTTGCAATATAGGCATAAGAAATAAAATATGACTATTATAGAGATATCGTAGCAAGAATAAATGATTTATATTTAAAATAAATAACACCAAAAAGAAACCTAGTACACACCTAAAGGCAGAATGCTAATAAATTAAGCCATGAAATACTTACTTTGGCCATGTGTGTGCGTTATTATATTAACACACATACACATCAATTCTTATTTTGTCTCCATTAACTGTGTAAAATTAAACACTTCGAACCCCTATAACATAAAAATATTTTAAGTGAAACACACTGCGATGGCTTTATTTAATTCGAGGTCCCTTCCGACCTCGATAACTTTTATTACATACGCATAATATACCGTAATAATATTAGGAACAGGAAACGCGGGATTATGTCCAACGAACGAAGAACGCTTATGAGTGCAGTAATCCCGCCATGTCCGGTGTCCCACGAAACCCACGACCCAATAAAGTAACTACTCTACAATATATTGTGTAGCGTCGTCCTGCTTTTACTGTTTAATGTTTATACGAGTGCGAAGGAGATGGTGTAGTGCGGAGGTTCTCAACGCTCTTCCATTACTTTTCGCGGAGTAATAGGCGCGATCTATTGTCTATTCTGGGGACAAAGGCCGACACAGTCCATTTGCTATAAATGGTCGCGTTTATTTTTGTAACAGCTAATGAGGTGTCCCTCATTTTTATTATATCCGTACTTAATACTGTCTTTATAGTTAGTTCATACTGTTTATATTATAAAACTGTGATGAGGTTTTGTCTGGACATAGGAGATACATTATTGGAAAACTGATTGTGTGGCACGACCTCCAAACCCGAGGGTGGTTTTTAAAGTTGTCTATTTGTTTCAATATCATTCAAAAACTGCTAAATTGATATCTACCTTATGTCATCTGATTCTGTTAAGTGATAAACAATGGTATAGAGAAGTCATTTACTTAGACTTCACAAGTAAATGACGGCATACGAGCTAAGACATCTTCTTATCAACTACACAATTTTTGTCATGTCATCATGGTAAAGTATTTAATTATTTAATTACATTTATGCTTTCCCTGCTTCCTCTCACAATAGAGAATATGACCCATATTTAAAATTATTATATACATGTTTTAAAAGCCAAGTTTCTTTCTTTTAACATTATTAATAAATAAATAAGAGTGAGCTTTTAAATCCAGTAATAGAGGTAAATGTCAAAAGGCAAATAAGGACGCACGTACTTCGTTGTGACGTAGCTATTTAAGTGCAGGCGTATGCGTGGGAAAGAGCAAGATACCACCCACAACGCCCTCGCTTTTTCTCTTAGCCAATTCTGCTACCAATATCGATGCTGTTTATAATAAAAAGTTTTATTTGAAAGCTATTTGCTTTTGTATATAAATAACGTGAAAAACTCATAAAAGGAAAAGGATATCATGGCTCGCAGGGAACTTTAAAAACTTATAATTAACGGACACAACAACTCAGACTGAACAATTATTTTTGGATTACATTAATATAATTGTCGTGTGTGGAATTTGAATCCATGACACTCCACGCGGAGGCTGCGACAAAGCAACCGCTGTCCCTCTAAGCCAATTTTGTGTATTATTGGGCCATTATAGGTAAGGTACCTTTGGGTTGTCGGTTATTCAAACTTTCTCAGCACTTGTCCGCAAAGATTACCGACGTTGATTAGTACTTCCCTCATTGTGTCTGGATCGATCTCAAGTTTTGCCCGATGATTGTTCAAGCTACTGCAGTGCGTGTAATATAGTAGGTATACATAACGACTGCATAACGGGCGGTCGGTAATACCAATATCGAAGAGGTGATTGTTGAGCGAGCAGGAGCCTGTAATATCTAACGCCTACTACGTGACGTAAGATTACCTCGTGAAATATCTATAATCTATAAATACGTGAAAAGAAAACTTATCGCCTTTATCAGCATATTTTGCGCACAGGATTGAAGATTGGGAATAGTATATATGAAGGACTACGGCAAGCTCAACTTAAAATATATATATTTGTTAAGCGAAACCTAAACTGACGCAACTGAATTAAAATTATAATGAAAATAAACGCAATTAAATGATTTAGGGTTTTAGGGAAAGCTGCCGCCCTACCCTGCCAACACCGATACCTTCCCTATTTCCTGAGACCACACCTTTAGTTCTTGTGTTTATAGATTTTCCTCAGTTTTAAAATAATCAATCAAACATTTGATAGTGGCATGGTTGGTCGGAAATGATTAATTTATGATATCGACATGATAGCCTGTGCCAAACAGTTTTTATCTACGTATCCAATGTCAGATTGCAGCGCCATATGACACGTGTAGCTTTCTAAGAAATCATATTGTTATCGTAGTATTCTGCATTTATGATTCATTGATTTCAGTCTGCAGCTTCGCTCGCGTAAAGCCACGGAAATTTATACCGAGATAGAAGACTTGCGTGTTAATCCAGGATATTGTCTATCTGTGTGTCAAGTTCATCCAAATCTGTTTAGCTGTTTACACATTATTAAATAACAAATATTTTGACACCTGCGTAACCTACATTTGTTAATTAATTAACCGAGTCGTTGTTCATTACGAATGAGCGCACTTGCTCGGGGAAACACCATTCTCTTAAAGGAAACACCATTATTTTTACGAATAGTAACATTGTTACTGCATTTCGCTCGGAGAGTAAGAGTGCGGAAGGTATGAAGAAGAATGATACGCCCATCATTCCTCTTCACCTGAAGATGACTACTACATCCATAATTTAGTCTTAATCTCTAATCTATTTAAGTCAGTGCGCGTCTATTTAATTAATCCAAATGATTATGTTAATATGGGAATGGCAAATGTGTTTATTGCTTTAAATAGATTTTTCGAGTGTAACTGTTTATTACATATTAAGTTTAGTCTCTTAGTATATACTGATAGATGCTGATCCTTGATTTGTGTATGGCTAATGATATTAGACTGGTATATACCTAAATATTTATATGTATATATGCATAGGCATAAATATGTTAGTATTATCGCGTTATTTATTTTAAAATCCCGTATAATTTATTTAATGCATGTAAATGTATGTATATGTTGTTTATTTTGATGTATTTTTTTATTTATCGGCGTCGGGGCAGGCCTATACGGAGATGCCGAGATGACTTAGACTTCTTCGAAAGGGACTGGCAGGGAATGTCTTCCATTCCAACAGTGATTTGGAAGTCCAAGGGAAAGAATTTATCCGTATAAACTAGTTTAATTTCAATGTATAACATTCGCGTAGAAATAAGATAATATTCGATATATTTCACCTTGTATTACTTTACTTGTACTAATTGTATAAAATACGATTGGGTACATTTTCATAGGTCGTGGTGCTACAGAAATTGCCTAACAGAAAACCATAATAACATTTTATCGCAGGACTACGCTATTCTGCAGGAGAAAGAAAGCAATTCAGAGATTCGGTTTCTTTAGAAAAGTCGCCTTTATCGTTATATACCTAAAGTAATTTTGATAAAGAACATTTATTATATTGTTCCCTACTACGACATGTATAACAATTGCTGGTCATTCCAGCAATTGTTAGGCATAATAAAGCGGGTTCCCGAAGCTCAAAGCTCAAACTGTCTTCCGCCGGCATTTCAGATACAATAGAAAATGCATTGTGATTCGCGTAGACTAGGGGAACGAAGGTTATAAGTCGTGTATGTCGTGTGCCCCTTAAGGTATGACAAGCCAAATTTTTTGTCATCAATCAGAGTTATAGCCATGAAAACGTAACAAACAAACAAAATAACTATCACATTTATCGCATTAGTATTGATTCTATAAACCGCATAAGTCTCAAAACATGTCAATAACACTATCAGCTAATACACAGAGTTAACCACCATTGTTCCCAATGACGGTAAGACAATGTGAACGAAAACGGCCAATCGCATTAATCAGCGATTCTTATTATGTAAACGCTTCGATCCATACGATTGAATCGAGGCAACGCCCACGCTCTACAACATCGATTCAAATACGCGATTCTTATCAATGTAAAAGCATCGCGTGCATGAAATTCAAAGGATTTAAACATGGCGGATCTTGCTTCTGTGACGTCTGCAGTTCGTTCGAAAGCAAAACGAAAATTCAGGCGAATTCAACTGGATTGTGCATAGAGGGCACTGAAATGTTTATCCAGATTCAAATGCAAATAGGAAACAATTTAAGCAGTAGCACTAGATTCAAAGAAAATGTGGGATTTAATTGAGCCTTTTTAGTCTGAAACGTTGGAATGTTTTAGTTAAGATTACGTAGATATAAAGTCTGACATATTTTACATAGCCTGATGTCTGTATATCCACGAAGGAGAAGGCAGAGATACTACACACACATTCTGCCAGCTATGTTTTAAGCCCACGAAGAACCTAGATAAAGGTGAGTATATTGCCGTCTACTGGGCACATTTCCAGACTATGTATTGCTACTCGACATTTTCTCTCTGGGAATCCGGGATCACACGACCGTACATACATATGCCAAACAAACATGTAATACATCAAAACACGACAATAAGCATAGCAAATGCATACGGTCCGCTTGAAGGTAAGCGTGAAACCCGCGCGTTACCGAATTTAAGGAAAAGGAATTTTGAACATGGTATGAATGGAAAGAAATTACTATACACAACTACGCATATCCTAAAGCAGCAATAGAGAGAATTACAGTAAGCAGGCAAAAGGGCGGTAGAGGACTGATTGACTTGACTTTGCTGTGGGAAGGACAGATTCGCAAGCTTAGAGAATTTTCTATGATAAAGCCAAAAATAGTAGTACTCAGCAATTACAGAAATAGACAATAACTTTACTTCTCTAAATCTATACAACAGGTATACTATTTTTAAAAGTTTAGATAACCACAGCCATGAAAAATTATGTAGATGGCGAGGTAAGAAATTACACGGCAGACATATACACGATTTAAAACAACCGCATGTAGATTCGGACAGCTCAAACAAGTGCCTAAAATTGGGGTCACTCTTCCCTGAAACGGAAGGAATACAAGATCAGGTTATAAGTACAAAAAAATAAGTAAATTTATTCTTAAAATACACAAAATAACAAATGTAGAAAGTGTCAAAGCGCATCTGAAACTATCCAACATGTTACAGGAGTCTGCCCATCTCTAACTCAAACAAGTTACACCCACAGACAACCAAATTGCTAATATTATTCACCAAAAACTAACCGTAAAATATAACCTAATACTAAAAACTGTTCCCTACTACCAATATACCCCAAAACCAATGTTGGAGAGTAGCAGCCACAAAATATACTTTGATAGAGCAATACTTATAGATAAAACTATACATAATAATAGGCCTGATATAACTATGATAGATAAATTAAATAAACATACATATTTAATAGACATAGCGGTACCCAATACTAATTTTTACAGAATTAAAAGAAGAAATAAGTATAATATGGAAAATGAACAAAGTTTACATTGAGCCCCTGGTGTTCTCCAGCGCAGGCATCATACCCAAACACCTTCTTCACTATTTACGACAGATAGAGCTACCTTTACATCACTATGCAGAAGGCCGCTATACTCAATACATGCCGTATAATTCGTAAGTTTTTGCAGGACGAGGCCCTTTTAATAAATAATGCCCCAAATGAGTCCTACTTGGTCTAGACCCGTGGTTTTCATTAAATACCAAATTTTATCTCGAGAAAAAACTAATTAAGCCAATCAAAATAATAATAATAATTGTTTATTAAGTTTGAGTTGGCAAAAAATATCGGTATGAAGTAGCTTAGTTAAAATACTTACCTCTGCTTGCTCTTTAGTGATATACAATCGTAAATGCAAGCATAGCCAGGTACCCGCAGCCATTCAATAAAAATAGTTTCGAGGGCAGCCTGCGTTCAGACGCATACACGACATTACTCATTAACCGATCATATATGCATCCTTTTGTCTTAAAGCAATAAAACTGCTATAACGCCACTCATAGTTTTTACTTACAGGTCACGTTGTACACTATAATATAAACATGGTAATCATTCAGCGATATTTGCTATTGCATGCATAATGTTGACCGTGGTGACGATTATATTGTACGTTGTATTTATGTGTTAGGCTAGATCCTCAGGACAAATATTTGTCTAATCCATAAATTGTTGTTCCGAGTCTGGGTGTCCATTGTTTGAATGTTTATAAAATCCCCCGTGTAACAGGAATTATACCAAGTGTGGTTGACTTTATATAACGATAATAAGTAAATTGTCGCTATATGTATTTTAGCGGCTTCATCATTTTATACTTTGTTAAATACATATAACAATTCATATATTGTCATATATTGATGGATCGACTTGATTTTTTTTGCACCATGTTGCACCAAGAGAGCAAGCCATTACATATATCAGTCTGAAGCATGGCCGGGTTTAGCTATCAAATTATATCTGCATGTCGAAGCGGTTCGAGGGGTCGTTTCGCCCTGCGCTAATTGTAGTGGGTTCGATATCTGCATGTGACAATAAGTTATGTCAATGATTTCTTTGGAGTCTGGGCTCTGGCTTAAGAAATGTTTTTAGACTGTAATTGAACGTGTAGCTTTGACACCGTCGTAGTACCTAAATGCGACTAAGGTGCAGTGATGCATGATATTTTGAGATCAATTCCGGGTCGGGCAAACTGTTATTATTGGGTTTACTTGTCAATAAATTCAGTGGCCTGTAGAGTCTGGAACTGTGCCTCAGTGAACAGCAATAGGTTCGGCCTCTGTTACATGTAGGGTTGCCACCTTTATTTTGAACCAATAGAGTACCTACATTTATTAGTTGAGGTAAAAATAAAGTACAAGCTTCAAAAATAAAGTAATATTTATTTATCTTGCTTTTTTGTTTCCATATTTTTGTTGATGCTAGTACCATCTTACAAATATTTATTATGCAGGAACTTCTTAACCGCATCTTTACAAAATATGTCTATATTGAGATAGATTGTCTATATAGAGATGAGATAGATAGGTGTTTAATTAAACATTTATATAAAACCTGTAAATGTTGACATAGACAAAATAAAGTATTTTTACGGACTTTATTTTCCTAATCTAAGTATACTAATATTGTAAAGCTGAAGAGTTTGTTTGTTTGGTTGAACGCGCTAATCTTACGAACTACTGGTTCGAATTGAAAAATTATTTTAGTGTTGGATAGCATATTTACCGAGGAAGGCTATATAACATCACGCTACGGCCCGCGGGGGCTGCGCAGTAATCATAAACGCGAGTGAAACCGCGGGCACATCTATAAAGTATAAAGTACGTTTATCCGAAATAACGTACAATACTTTATTATAAAGTACGGTTGGCAACCCTAGTTACATTACTACGTAACAAGGGTTACATAGTAATGTAACTAGGGAGGTACTCCTACCTAAAACCATAGCTGGCAAAATGTGGGTGTGTTATATACTTCTGCTCACTCTTCCGGAGATGTAGGCGTGAATTATATACATACCTATGTATGTAGTCGTAAGGTTAATGCAGATCACGTATAAATCGCACGTGTAAGTTCTCTTAAGAGGCGAGGAGAGGAGTTACTTTTAAATGAACAACCATTTTAATTGAAATATAACACAACTAATAGACAATAATATTTCTAAAACCGAATGAAATCACATCAATACGTATTATAAAAGAAATTCCTTCGCCACATCTGTCTGTTCAAAAACGGTTGAACGGATTTTCATGCGGTTTTCGCCAATAGACAGAGTGATTCGCAAGGTTTAGGTGTATAATTTGTTAAGGTTGTGTACTATTAGGCAGGTCGGTAGTATTTTAAAACACTGTTGATTCCTTTTTTTTTACCCTAAATAAGTACTAAATTGATTATAGTCGAAAAAGCTATCTAAATGTAATATCGACTTTTCTTTTCCACTTACATTATTAAATATATTTGTATGATTTTATTACCTTCCATACCGCTGAAGAACGTTGCGATGGCCTTACTCCATAAAACGAAGGAGTCCCCTTAGCAATTCAATTTACCCACAATCATAGCTTGGAAGTCAAAGTATCGTCCATTTCCACCGCCTAGCTCTCTTAAAAACCTTCTACGTGTAATTTGTTAGTGAAATAGACTAGTTTAATCTACATTTAAGCTAATATTACACATTGATTTCAACTACTTATTAAAGACTACGATATGCCCGCGGCTTCGCTTGTGTAAATCTAAGTTAGGTTAGTAACAGTACTTTTTTCTGAGTTAAAGGTACCCTATGTCCTATTATCTACCCCTGACAACGTGTATGCGAAATTTCATGATAATCGATCGAGTAGTTAAGGCGTAAAAACGTAACAAACAAACTAACTGACTTTCGCATTTAGTATATTAAGTTAAGATTTAGAAACTTAAAATTGTAAATTTCGATATTTAGAAACTATATTTTAGATAAGTTATTTAAGAGGTCTAAATGTTAGCAGAAGCTAGATGTAGACCTTTTCGATAACTTGTCGTACGATATTATGTAATCTTAATAATTTAAGACATTTTCCTTTTTGTGCTATATTATTACTTAATGCGTCAGCCGCGCTAAATATGAATTTTGCGCATTGTAAATTCTAAATAGAGTTTGGGATTACAAAATATATAACATACAGAACGGCTTCTAGGTATATTTAACCGAAAATTTAAAGTGTTCGTATCCTAAACGGTAAGGTATCGAACTTGCAGTCATAAGGTTGTGGCTTTGACCCCATCAATTAATTAGATCGCTGACTTGGTGCCAAGAATTTAGTTCAACTGCTGAAATGGCTAACTTGAAACCCCACGCAATAGACACAGTACATAATATATTGTTTGTGGACACGTAGTGACCGCGGCAACGCTGAACGTATCAACAATAATATTGAGAAATATATGCCAAATTACAAGTGTAAAAATATGCAAACTCAAAAGCACCCTTATAAGGCTAAAATGTCAAACGACATCAACCATTTTATTTAAACACTAGTTGACCCACGCAACGTCGTCTGCTTCATATAAGAGACTTTTCCCTGTTTTACAACATTTTTCATTGCTGCTCCGCTCGTATACGTCGTAGCATGATGGTATATAGCCTATAGCCTTCCTCAATAAATGGGCTATCCAACACTAAAAAAATTTTCAATTCGAACCAGTAGTTCCTGAGATTAGCGCGGTCAACCAAACAAACTCTTCAGCTTTATAATATTAGTATATATATACGTATATTAGACAATAATCACAACTTTGTGTGTAAAGGTGTAAATAACTCGGGCACGTTCGTATCAAGCCGGTGGTTTTTGCTTACGCTCGACTTTATTAGACACTCACTTTTGCCCGTGGCTTAGCTAACGAACAATACTTTTTCCTGGATGAAAGGTACGTCGTACGTCCTTTTCTGTACCCCTGAGAACTTGCATGCCAAATTTCATGATGCCTGGTCTTGTATAGGCATGAAAGCGTAACAAACAAAACTCACATTCATATTTATAATATTACATTATTTATTAGCTTAATATTAGCTTTAGCTTATTATTAATATTATTTATTACCCTCTCACCATCTCCAAGAGTATTGGTATCCTTGGCCTCGACATTTCAAGTGATGTACAGTTCCGCAGTCATTTAGAGAGCAAGGTCAAACTGGCTTCCAAAAAGCTTGGTGTGCTCAATAGAGCTAAGCGGAACTTCACTGCGGGGCAAAGACTGCTTCTATATAAGTCGCAAGTCCGGCCTCACATGGAGTACTGCAGTCATCTTTGGGCAGGAGCACCAAAATACCAGCATGATCCTTTTGACGCGGTACAGAGACGAGCATTGAGAATTGTCGATGAGCCCAAACTCACAGACGGTATTGAGCCACTAAGTCTCAGAAGGGACTTGGCCTCCCTTTGTGTGTTCTACCGCTTATATAATGGATTGTGTTCTGATGTGTTGTTTGAGATGATGCCCTCAGCTACTTTTTATCATCGCACCGCTCGCCATCGGCAGGGATGTCATTCTCACACCTTACAACCTAATTGGTGCCGCACCAAACGGTTCCAAAGGAATTTTCTCCCACGGACGCTCAGGTTCTGGAATGGACGCCCTGTCCAGGTTTTCCCACAAGACTACACTAAGGGTAAAGGGTGTTAAAAGGTTTTTACAAAGTCGGCAACGTGCAAGTGATGCCTCTGGTATTGCATGCGTCGATAGGCTACGGTGACCATTTACCTTCAGGTGGGCCGTAGGTATGCTCGTTTGGCACTTTAGTAGTACAAAAAAAAAACAGTAGAGATGTTACGGAGGTTCGATTCCGATTCCGAAAGTTCGGAACTTTCTATTGATTTTCCACCTTCGATTCCGATTTCGGTTCCGCTAAATGAGGTCGATGCATAGCAGCGCGGTGGCGGTGCCCAGCGATCAGCGCGTACAGACAGGTTTATACTTGCCACGCAGGGAATCTCCCTCCTGCCGCACCTATAATATAGTTTGTTTACAGTAGGTACGTCAAATAGCAATTAAAATTAGAAATGTAAAAAACTGTCCAAGGTGCAACAGATTCCCCTAATCATTTATATTTTAATCTGTGCCAATTATTTGCTCGGATTATTCAGTTATTACTTAATTTCATTAGGCACTAGTAATGTTAAAATTTTTAAATTCGATTGTTTTTATTTTCAACACCCAGGTATAACCTAACTGTATTATTTTTTTAACTAATAATAATAGAACTGATGGATAATGTGTGTAATTTTATTTTCTTAGAACTACCCTTAACATTTCTCTATTTTGTCTCCGCCTCCGATTCCGATTCCGAGTTCCGACAAACCAAATAAAAAACTCCGCTTCCGATTTCGGTTCCGATATAACCACTTCCGTAACATCCCTACTCCACAGTCTACATGCACTCGTCTATGTATGAGTGCGTCAGTTTACTCATTAATACTCATTATATAAGGCTGTCAGCTTACGCATTGAAGCGGAGCGAGGCTGCGGAGCGAAGAAACGGCGAAATATTAAGCAATAGGATTGCATACTGAAGCGGAGCAGAGATTTTATGCATTCTTATTGGTTAATATTTCAACGTTTCTTCGCTTTGCTTCAATGGGCAGGCAGCCTAAAACCGAACTTTGTAGCTCTGTGTTCTGTGGCAATTCTGCAGTTGCGACAATTATACACGGTCATAAATTAACTGATAACGTTTCACCTGTCTTGTTTATCGCTGTCTACTGATGAGTGTCGTTGACATCGCTACTTTGGCCTTGTGGCGTCACTAAAAATACCGCTATGCCCGTATGATTTCGAAGTGTAGGTAGAGGTTATAGCAACCATTATCAGTTTCTCCCTAGTGTATAAATTGGAAAAAGCATTGTTTTATACAATAACCAGCTGTCCCCCGCGGTCAGTAGCCATGTTTATGGTGCTCCGCTCCCGTGGCTCGTACCGTGATTTTGTATAGCTTTTGTGACTTCTGGATAAAGTAGCTTTCTAATGGTGACGGTCCAGTTCTTTGAGTTTTTGCATTACATACAATAATACTAACCTTTTCTTTTATAATGTTAGTATTGATATCGGCAAATCTATACTAAAATACTAGGAAAACTGAACATTATTTAACATCAAACAAAACTAACAATATGTACTTTACACCAATTAAAAGTAATTTTCTAAGTATTCGAGGAGGACGTAGGTACGTATGATGGAGGAAAATCGAAGATTGGCTTCCTTAATCGTAAGGAAGGATAAAATAACATTACAAATCTTGTACAATGTAAAATTACAGCAGAGGTGTAATAAAGCAATGTTATTTCTGCAGCTATACCTAACTCCCTTATACCAGAAACTAAGACCGAGCCTATTGTCTACGGGACACACGGGACACTATGGTACACTGTTCCTAACAACGAGCTGCTACTGATCATTTGTTTCTGAAAAAACTAACCCAGAAATCAAATCTAGTACCTGGCTATTGGTAATGAGCGTTGTCGCCTCACCGATGAGGTAGATAATAACGTTTCAGATAAACGAAAACGGCGTTAGTCTTTATGCTAATTGATCTCAATGAGGAAATCGTAACCTTGAAGACACTATCAATATTTAATCAAATATCACAGGTATCTGATCTGATCTAGTAGTAATTTGAATTATATATGAAATTTAACGCTCATAAGACGCATCGATAATTTATTTCTATCAATATACCTACTCACGCAATACTTATAAACACACGTGTATCTTCACCCCTGAAGATATAAATAGAGATATATCTCTAAATGTGGGTGTAAACATTATATTCACATTTCACCAGCTGCGTTGTTGCTGCTTGTTGCCCTCTAGCATACAAATTTGAAAAGGCTCTTACATCCAAAGCACCATGCTGCGCCCATAGATTTCCTAACGCAAAAACCCAATTACACGTCATAGTCTACCTCTTAGGTACTAAGGACACGAAGAACAGTACTGGCCGCACACATCACAAACTCATGCCATAATTCCATCGAGACTGTCACAATTTGCAACAATTTCTTTTTAAGTATATGCATTTTCCGCTCTTGGAATAATTCCTGTTTCGCGAGGAACTTTAGAAACGTCAAACAACGAATACAAAGGACAACTAGACTCCGAACAGCTATTTGAGTATTACACAAATTTTGGTCCCTGGCGGTTATCGAGCCCACCACACCCGCCACAGTGCCAATACAGACAACTACTTAAACCAGCAAACCAGTTTAATGAGTTCTGATCTATTATTTCTCCAACAGTGACCTGAACAGCAACACCCAGTTCGTCGTCGGCCTGGCTCTATGCACGCTCGGCGCTATAGCCTCTCCAGAAATGGCGCGAGACTTGGCCTCCGAGGTTGAACGCCTCATCAAATCACCCAACGCTTACATCAAGAAGAAGGCGGCCCTCTGCGCCTTTAGAATCATCAGAAGAGTACCCGATCTCATGGAGATGTTCCTGCCTGCTACCAGGAGTTTGCTGACTGAGAAGAATCATGGTAAGAAAACAAATTACTTTTGTAGTGGTTTGACACAATATCAATATTACTCAAACCTACAGCTAGATACCTACGTCATCGTAAAATCGCTATTTCACTATCCCTACCTTTCAGGAATACAGCCTAATAATCCTGTTGAGTTCTTGCTGTTAGTACCTATGATTTTTTAAACGACTTCAAAAAAAGGAGGAGTTTCTCAATTCGACTGTTTTTTTTTTATGTGCTGTACCTCAGAACTTCTTTCTAGGTGAACCGATTTTCATGATTCCTTTTTTAAAAAGCTAATGCTTCCTTTGTGGTCCCATTTAAATTTAAGTTCAGACCAGTAGTTTTTGAGTTCGACTACATTAATAATGTTCACATTTTATAACTTGTCTAGTTGTTGTGTAGATGAAGTTTAGTTTTTGTTTTGTTTTCCTCCTGCCACTGTTACACCTGTATAGCCAGGTTCAGCGACCACTGTTATCTTTAAGTTTTGATGCTCGCGAAGTCCTGGGAATACCTAAACTGGAAATTGGAACCCGCAACAAATGTAACCAGAAGTATATAGGATAGGTAGTTAGAAAAGAATTCCACTCCTTAGCAAAGCGAAGTAGACAGTCCAGTATTGTAACTGATGTATTAGACAATTGTTTTATAAAAGCATGTGTTATTAGCAGGCAAGCTAATTAGATTCGCTTTGTACAAGTTAGTTATAGAGGAGACAATAGGCCTAATACACTAAACGTTCTATCCGTACTAATTAAGCTAACGTAAGCCGGGCTAGACAATGTACACATTCATCGGCGACGATTTAGTACTACATAAACTTTAAGTACTGTTGGCACAAATTATAGGTATAGGTATAGATGGCCGATTCAATACACCGCAAGATAGACGCACTCACATGATAAAGGTGTGTACAGAAATATAGAGTGCAGTACAGCAAATTCAGATCTTGGTCTAATTTTGGCCGCTTTCATCTAAGATCGCTGTACATCTTTGTGAGTGCGACAGTTTTCGAGTGTCGTATTGAGTCGTCCATCTGTATACATCTAATTTATATTGCTGGTCTCACAACAGGTTCATATTCAATGTTTGATACGTCCAAATACTATACAAGTATGGTGCTTCAGAAATCTGAAACTTATGCTACATAGCAGTAGGAAATCGCTTTAAAGCTGCACCTGTCCGATTTTAAATATAACTCCATACTACGGAAACCTTGTGTAGTGTTTTAGCACTTTTTAGTATCGAAGTACGGGCGCCAGCGTCTAAACAAATTTTTCTATCATTATATTTCGATATGCTAATGCTGACTTGTTAAAGAGGAATTAAGAAAAAAGGATTAGTATTCGTCATACTTTAACTTCATAAGCAAAAGAAACATCTGTTACCGCACTTTTTAATTCATTACCATTACCTAAAACATGCAGTAATTAGACATACCGCTTAAAAATAATACTCAGATCAACCCTTTTTATAATGTTTGCAACATAGTAATTCATTCTACCGCCATCCTAATAAAAGCCAGCATATGTAAGCTACAGATTGTCCAAACATACATAATCTCACCATGATGTTACAATCAACTTCATGGATGCAAATGCCCCAAATGTTTTCCATTCGAGCTTTACACAGGACAAAACTTAGTGTAAACCACAAATAATACTATTTTTACGTAGACGTTTGAAGTCCAACTTATTATACGAACTCTGTAGTGCTCTGAAATTAGATTGTAACATTGTATCGATACTAGCCGGGGCTAATAAACGATCGGTCGCACGCACCCCGCTATAATGTGTATTAACACGCAATATTAAGGCTCATGAGCATAGGGTGTTTGTGATCCGATACCTACCTCTCAAACTATTTAGTATACAAGGCATTTAATATTACTACCATATATAATTTCGCCTATATTATCAAAGGGATGGGTAGAGATGTATTACATTCACGTTTAGCCAACACTTAGTTGGCTTAACTTACCTTAAAAGATGAGAATATATTGCCGTTTATCAGGCACAGTTCCGGACTTCGCTGCTACTAGAGATAATTTTCTGACAAAAGCCTAATAACACTAGTCGACGTTCATGCATGGCACTCGCAGTCACTACCATTTCGCCGCTGAGGCATTTAGATGCATAGCATCACGACTGTATACAGGGTGTCCGGTAATTAATGGATAACCTGGAAATCTCTTATAGTGGAACTGATGGCCGTTCAGAAAAAAATATTTAAAAAAATCTATCCTAACTACTACCTGAGATATGTGTTTGTTTTTAATTACCATGTATGACTTTCTTTTATACTACGACCAATGAATGAAATCCATCGGTTTTTTGTTGTTTTATTATTAAACATTAATTATGCTAATAGATAGACAGTCAAAAATATGCTATGCTAATATAGCTTGCACTTTTTAATATATATATATTTTTTCTTTTTTTCTGAACGGCCTTCAGTTCTTCTATAAGACATTTCAAGGTTATCTATTAATTACCGGACACCCTGTTTATTTAAAGAGATAGACAAAAGAGTATTTAAGCTCCGTTTCGCTATACTTTATATCTATTTACGCTCACAGCGGCTAATGAGATCCTTGATTGGATTCCGGAATCATATCTGTAGTAATATTAAAAAGCTGAAGAGTTTGTTTGTTTGGTTGAACGCTCCAATCTCAGGGAATACTGGTTCGAATTGAAAAATTATATTATTGTTGGATAGCTTATTTATCGAGGAAGGTTATAGGCTATATAATATCACGCTGCGACCCGAGGGGGCGGCGCAGTAATCATAAAGGCGGGTGAAATCGCGGACACATCTAGTTGCTAATAAGATTGTCTGTTACTATTGAAAATGTAGGTATTTCTGTAGCAGCGCCAAGTGTATCAATAAGCGCAATAAATATTTATAGGCTTGTCTCCTATTACGTTGGACCTAAACATAGTTGTCGAAATGTGGATGTTCTATGTGTGCAAGTTTGTCTGAACTGAGATTGACCTACGGCTCTTTAGTCAACTGAGGCCGCTCGAACTTATCCCGCGGGATGAGTTGACTCAACTGAGGCCACTCGAACTTATCCCGCGGGACTTATGTAATAATTAATTTTATTATTTTTCTTTGTCAACTGATTCCACTTCTTCTCCCTAGCCTTTTATTATTCCCAAGTCAATTGGGGTCGGCTTTTTCTGGCCTAACCCGATTTGACTGGATATCAGTTTTTACACGGAAGGTCTGCCACCTGACCTCCGCAATCCGAAGGCTAACGATACCCTAAGGCTAGACCAGTGTCAGGATATTAGGGGGTACTGACTTTTCCAATAACACATATATTGCACAGTATAACGAGCACCTATACGCCTCAAATCACTGCATTCCGTCTCGGAAGAGTTAGGTTATGTTAGGTTCCTTCTTAAACCCACCCAAAAATAGGAGCCCCGCGAGGCGGGGCTCCGTCGAATTAGTTTAATCGCCTTAAATATATTTTGCTGTGCAATTAGCATTTTTGCTGTGCAGTTAAATACTACCCATAAGTCACAGACGTAACACTTTTTTTCGTGTCTGTATAAATCATAAAATGTATCAATGGGATCAGTTGCCCGATTCAAGACATTCGTTAGGTCAACTGATCCCGCGGGATAAGTTCGAGCGGCCTCAGTTGACTAAAAAGTGAACTACGCGGCCGTCGATGTGTCTCCATATACCTAAACCATTACGTTCTCAAAGACCTTTATGACGTAGGTTAATAAGCTACTAAATGTCAGAGGTAGTTAACCGCTGCCATTTTGTTTGTTTAGGTGACTCATACTATGTCATGATTATATCGATTGACATCATAATACTATACACTATATATAGACCATTTTTCTAACATGTCTTATTTAGTAACCAAATATAACGTACTGGTTGTTAAAGACATTACATAGAAACCCACCTCTATGTAATGTCATCTTGTCTATTTACTAAGAAACGAATATAGTTCGAAAACAGTAACTGAAAGATTTTATATTAAGTGTTTGTTTACCAAAGAAGACTAATAATAAAAATGGTATATAGTCATTATAATGGATGTTGAAAATAGTGCCTTCACAATTTGGTTAATTTTATACGTTTTCAAAAATTACAGTAATAAGTCGCGTAATAGATATGGACAGGGGACGTGAAAGAGAAAGCTAGAGAGAGCTATTCGAAGAATTGTACTTAAAATATTTAGCTAAAGTTATTTTGTTTGAGACCAATAGTTTAACGTCACAATTGAGACGCTGTTGAGTCTTCATTTTAAGTGGGCTAGTAGCATACCTACCTGATTCTATTATTGATTAACAAGAAAATGTCGAAATTGTTTTTGAAGGCAAAGACATTTTCGACATTTTCAGCAAAAAACAAAATCAGCGGACCGCTTGATGATAAACGAAAAACAACATGGTTGTATTTTTTTTATTATGACAGAAGCAATGCTAAGATTTAGCTGTCTTTTGTAATATATCTTCAAAGCGTCCAAGGTGGGTGTTATGGATTCACACTTCAGGCCTCTGACTTGTCAATCCAACGATTGTTTCATTACCCTGCGCTACTTTAATCCAAAATAATAATCATGTTCTTTATTCTTTCTTTTTATATACATTGACGCAATGCTATGAGCTTTTCAAACGTTAGAAGTTTGAAATGAAGTAAAGTGTTCTTTGGGTCCATTGTATCAATGTTTATAAAGGCACCCGCGATACAAGAATTATTCCTAGTGCGTTTAAGAAATAAAATAAATTATTCTCAGGTGTCCTGATAACTGGAGTCACGCTCATCACGGAGATGTGCGAAAACAGCCCTGACACCCTCAACCATTTCAAGAAGGTAAGCTACAATCAACCTTACATTCTTGCCTATAAAGTTCAATTTACTTTGCGTTCAATACAGAACGTTTTCATTCTTAGAAAAATCAATGTCGAAGAACAATTGATTTCTTAAGTTTTATATTACTCGTTAAATTTAAATCGTAATTTCTGTGTAATAAAATCCAAATACGAACATTGGACTTAAGACGTTTTTATTTTAAGTAAATTAAATTTAAATTCGAATTGAAAGAATAAGGAAAACGTTTATAACACTTCGTCTAAAGTAAAATGTATTTTAATCAAACGTCTTAAGGTCGAATTTTGCTAGCATACAAAAATTTGTCGTGTCACGGTTATTAAAAATGGAATATATTTCGAATACGGTTAATTTTGCATTTCATCTTCAGTACGACTTATTATGAGGCGCGTATTATATTCCACAATTGGATTGTTTAAGATACTAGGCATCTCCTTCTTTTTTAGAGTTCGTAAAAGCTTTTATACAACAGCTTTGTCCGTCCGTCTGTCTGTTATACAACTTTCAACTCAAGAACCGTAAGAGCTAGAGACTCGCAGTTAACGCCATTCGACTCAGCATAGTCGATACCTCCGAAATGACTATAACCTTTGACCTCTGACCTCAAGGTGACTTGGTACCACGTGACCTTTGCATATTACTTGAACCATTTTTTCGAACTCTAAGACCGTTTCTCACTTGTTTATAAAATAATACTAGCAATCTATACCTAGGCTGCCTTTGAGGGATCTAGGATAGATAGATATGGATTTATTTGAGATGGAAAATCTTTATTCTGAGCCTTGCATTACGCCAATTAATAGATATTATTTAAACCAGCCGTACACACTATAGTACAAAATATTTGCGAACCGTTATTGCCTACAAATTTATTCAAAACCAATAAAATATTGTTAATTCATCATACAAATAGTTTGAAGCCTATATCCTCGAAAGGATATACAAGAGTTGTATTAAACCCACATTCTGCCAGCTATGGTTTGGTTTCTCACGTAATGGGAGCGAGTCTATTGCCGTATACAGTTTTAGAGTATGTGCTACTTAAGATTTATTAATTATAAACCCAATAACTCTTAACTGACTCGGGCATCAAACTCGAGGTCTCATGCACAGCAGTCGGATTTATTACCGCTGTAGCGCAGCGGTAATAAATGCCGTAGGTTTAAACAGAAACTCGATTGACTTAGGTCTTTCATTGTTTATAACTAAAACGTTTTCTAAAATAAGTACACACGGCTACACATCAAGTTAGACACCCTATATACGCGTAACTACGCTACATACAAAATAGAGACTTTTTGGAAAGGGTCAGTGCATAGTGGTATATATCGATGTAATGGGTAAGGATAAAGCGTAAAAAAACTATAACGCACTCTCTCGCACGATTCGCAGCGTTCAACTTCTAATCGTTCAAAATCCAGACAGTCTAGGTTGATATGTCGCTGTGTGTACATTCCCATACAATTACGCCTTACGGTTGTATAAAAATAATATCAACATAGGCAAAAACCACGTTCGGTATCGGCAATCTTCGGTAATATTCGCCAGTCATTATTGGCTTCCATTTTGCGCCTTCGCTAATGTCTCCCTTTAACTGAAATGAAAACATAATGGGATTGGAACATAAGTCTAACTAGATATAACAAAAATCCTCAATAAATGCTTCTTCGGCGGGAAATTTGTTCATGGCTGGTTTTCCTTTTTGTATCATAAGTATGCACAATCCTATATATACTTTGCGTGGTCGAAAGTGCAATGTACACATTTATATAGTGTGTACATTCGAATTGTTCACATGGCTCAAACGAATTGTTCACATAGCTCGAACGAATTGTTTCAATTTCGAATAGTCAAATGCAAAAATAATATTATAATAAACTCGTGTTCTTGAGTTTGAACTATGACGCGCACCTTTGACTTTTCGTAGACATGTGCGTGCGTTTAAAATAACCAATGAATACTCGCTTTAACTATGACAGAAATCATCATGAGCAAACCTGCTTGTCTGAGAATTAATCATAATGTTCTTAAAGATATATGATATCTGCCAACTTTTAGTGCAGCTGCAATTTTGCACAAATTGGTAGACTAGGCCTAGACATTTTTATAAATTGCCCGACTGTCGAGTAGGACGACTGCAGACAGTGTTTTACTATTCGTACAGGGACTTTTGAACAGCCATTATTTTACCGCAATGTGTGTCTGCAAGGTACACACGGCTACACACAACACCCTATATACGCATAACTACGCTACATACAAAATAGAGAATTGTTGGAAAGGGACGGTGCATAGTGGTGTCGATGTTATGGTAAGGATAAAGCGTAACAAAAATATAACGCACTCTCTCACACAATTCACAACGTTCAACTTCTAATAGTTCAAAGTCCAAACAGTCTAGGTTGAAGTGTCGCTGTGTATACTGGCCGGCAATAAAAGCCATATTATTGCATTCACGTCAATATTAATTTGCTTTCGACAAACTAAAGAATGATATGACTCCACTGCGTAATTCCTAGTGCGGGAGTTGTCTTTTTCCAACAACAAAAAAAGATATCGATTTAGAATGGCCGATGCATTTAAATGTTTTGAAACTTCCCGAACGAATGCAGGCATTAAATACTCTACGTTTGTCTCACTTTAATTACCCGCATTTGTTTCACGAGCTAGTAAATTACTCTTTTAAATTGCAGCACAGCTAATTATAATAGCTACCTATTTTAGCTCTCAACTAAACGGTTATAATTATTGTTAAAACGGTGTGCCATTAATAGGTACTATTTTCTTGAACTATACTTATCTAAAATCGGAATAGTATAGTCTAATAAAAACTCTGTTGAAGTATACAGGATGTCCGATAATTAATCGATAACCTGGAAATGTCTTATAGTGGAACTGATAGCAGTTCAGAAAAAAATATAAAAATAGTCTATCCTAACTACTACCTGAGATATGTGTTTTTTTTTAATTACCATGTATAACTTTCTTGTATACTACGACCATAAATGAATGAAATCCATCGGTTTTTTGTTGTTTTATTATTAAACACTAATTATGCTAATAGATAGACAGTCAAAAGTATGCTATGCTTATATAGCATGCACTTTTTAATATATACATTTTGTTTTTTTGAATGGCCTTCAGTTCTTCTATAAGACATTTCAAGGTTATCCATTAATTACCGGACACCCTGTATATTGTCACAAATTACAACTTGATCCAAAATCGCTGTATTTGTCATACGATAATATCGGACCAACTGAATCTTTGCGATAAATCCTCGACATGATATTCGCATTAATTAGGACGCCATTACGTTAATACCAACAAATCAGTGCTCATATCGTAAGCGATTTACCTAACACTAGCCGGATTTATGCAATAGCTCATATGATTGAAAATCTGTCTTAAATTCCAAAAACTCGGTCGTGTGTCGATGTCGAAAATCGAATATCCTAATTATCCTACGACATAAGAATGCATTTATGTATTTTTCTTTACGGCCATCAGTACCTATGTTTTGTAATATTGTACTGTAATAATATAAATTCGTTAATAACATACTTCAAATAACCTCAGATCAAGATAGCATTAAAAATATGGACCTATGTATGAAAGTACATAAAAGTATTGTCTTTGTAAAGTAGGTTACCGCTTTTGAAGTCGTAATATTCTATTGTAGTGTAAATAAATTAACGTTTACATATTTATGAATTAAGTACATGAAAGAATCTGACTTTTTGCAATCATAGTCATTCGAATATAACCTTGATTTGGAAGAAAGTATTTGCTGTAAGATAATATGTTATCGCCTTTAATGTTATACAGGGTTCTATTAAGCTCTGAATTGGTAATTTATGTTTAGACCAAAGGTAGGTTTTTCACACCTTAGAACCAAATTGGTCGAGTAGCAAATTTTGTGTAATCACTTATATTGTGAAATGAACTACTGTCCTAACTTTTCCCCAAAGCGGAATGGGGCAAGACTGGCCACCATGCGCGATTGACGATACCCTTGTTTTTAATTTATTTCGCATACTTAGCAGAAATATAAATCATAAATAAGAAAATCCAAACATGACACCTCGAACCTGAGAACTCGGCATTACCTATGCCACCGAATTACGAACTAACCGAGAAGAAAAGTAATATTCACCAATATCCAACAGGCATAACCTAAAACGTCATCACGAATAATTCCATGGTTTATGCTATTTATACGAATTGAAATCAAATACCCAACAGAACAGATACGGTTACATAGTACACGCCAATCTATAGTTTGATAAACCCTATAGGCCTCTACCATTATGAATCAAATGAACACATGATACAGTTTTGTAACCGATAATATTATATCTTTATTTCAACAGTTAGTGGGTCGTTAAACCTCTACGACGTAGTTATACTGGTTTAGACGTATCAAACTGAGAAGCGGTCTTATATTACTTTTTTTATTTAGCAAGTAATTATCAACTGGCAGGTTGTAATAATTGGTTTATTGAATGACTAATAGTGCTTCGCGGTTTCACGGACATTAACTCACAGTTTGTGGAGATGTTTGGGGTCGGTATCCATTGGTCCCCTGGAATTCGCACCCTGTGCCCATTCGTCCCCTCAAATATTTGAGGTGCCCACTCGTCCCCTGATATATTATTTATTTAAAAATCATTTATATTTCCCATTCACTCTGCTATGCCTTGTTTTCTATCGGGGAACCAAAGGGCACCTGAGTGGGTGCCGAGTCTATAACTTTTATTCCAGGGGACGAGTGGATACCTTAAAAATAAATTAATATTGATTGGTCTCCTACCAGGGGACCAATGGACGCCTATATAGGTGCTGAATCTACAACTTTTATTCTGGGGGACGAATATTAGGGGACCAACGGGTCTCAACCCGATGTTTGGTCTTCCTATAAGTACATCTATACTAATATTACAAAGAGGAAAGATTTCATTTTTTATTTGTTTATTTGTTTGTAAGGATTTAACTCAAAAACTATTTAACCAATTTTATCTTATCTTATCTCGTGTGGGGGCCAGTCAATACAGACCGGCGACACTTCGACCCAGTGGGATCTTTTGTGTCGCCTTCCCCAATAACGACTGCCATAGATGTTCATGGCAGCCGGGACCGACGGCTTAACGTGCTCTCCGAGGCACGGAGCAGGCGATAATTGTCAATCAATACGCATATAATTTCGAAAAGTCATATACCTTCCGAAAGTCAGAGGTGCGCGACGTGGGTTTGAACCCGAGACTGCATTGCAGTCTGTTGGTCTCCCCACTGAGCTATCGCTGCTCCACCAACCAATTTTAAACATACACCATAGATAACTATATTATCACCGAGTAACATGGGCTATATTTTATTTTTTTAAAGTATTGCTTCTAACATAACCTAACCTACTTTTACGCGAGCGAACCCGTTTGCAAAAGCTAGTGTACTATACGGCTATCTATGTTATGATTATAACAGGCTCTTACCATTAATTAGCGTAGCCATGTGAAGCAACCAGAGATTCAATTAAGAAACTGGCACCAAATCTATATAATCAATCAATATTATTATTGTCCTTTTTATAAACAGTTCTACTACTGGACACGAGCATCACCTTCTCGAATATACTACAACTTAGAATATACGTATATATTTACTGGTACCAGTTATAAATATTATAAATACATATTAAGCTACGAACCTCTTGAGTGCCGAGAGGACATACGTAAAATAAAAACATTGTGCAAACTGACAAACGTGTGTCCGCTCCACACTTGACGGGTTGTGGTTGCGGGGAGACGACTGCTGCGCGGCGCTGACTATACAAAACTAAAGCGTCAGCAGTGTCGCTACATACTCATATATTACCTAAATAAGCGCAAAATAATTATTTTATATTGTCAAAATAACCTCTTCTAAACCCACTACAGCGAAATGCACGGCCAGTGCATAATATTTGACTGCCCCCTTGCACCCGGCTACCGGCGCCCATGACTACACAAATGGCGTAATGGTTGAAGTAATCGCTTCACCACTGCCCCCGCGCCAAGTGTTGTGGGTTCGATCCCTGGGACAAAAATTTGTGTGATCCACAAATAAGTAGTTGTTCTGAGTCTGGATGTGCTATGTGTCCGTTGTTTGAATGTTTGTAAAGTCCCCCGCGACACAGGAATCATTACTAGTGTGAGAGATGACTTTAGAAAAAGTTATAATAATTGTTTCGCTCAATCTTGCTTATTATTATACCACCTTGTGGGGAGGCCTACCCCTGCTGCATCTTCCGGTGCCTTGTATTTATAGATACACCAAAAATGTTCACAGTCTTTCATAACATTAGTTCGATTACATTCAAATCTTAATATTACAGCCGAAAAATATCAGGTAATACCAACAACGATTTTCTTTTCCCAATTGTAAATAAATGTATTATTATAAATAATATTGTTAACATATTGTGGTATCAGTGGTGGTTCGTTCGGCACGTCCGTGCCGCGGCTTATCGCTGCTCTTATCATTATCAGTAGCGTGTACACCCTCTGTTAGCTAACATCGATGTTTTTTATTTTACCTGACGTGGAACTATTCACCGCAGCTTATTACAGTACTAATTAGGTGAATATTTTAGTACCGAAATTAACTGAATTATATGAGAACTGCATAAGTACATTGTCCCACGTCTGTATCCTCGACTAGCTGTTTCTTGCGGTTTCACTCACGTATATGCTTACTGCTCCGCTCTCTCAGATTGCAGCGAGATGTTACACCTATGTTACTTTTGGATAAAGTAGTTTTCCAATAGTAAAAAAGTAGTTTTTGAGTTTATTATTAACAAACAAAATTTCAAAACTTTTCTCTTTATAATTTTAGTATAGAATTAGGCAGACGAATATTACGTAAAAGAGGGTAAGCTTATTGCCGCTTACTTGGAAAAAAATCCAGACACCGTGCTTCTATTAAAATTTCTAATCGGAAAACACAATAACAGTTTACCCGACACCGAAAATGTTTCCGAAACCTTATTCACAACAGATAATACATGATATATAACTTTGACCATGTTGACTTAAATTATGATGAAAGAAAGAAAATTTAAAAGGCTGAGCGAGCGCGGCTGATTGTCTACGGTGATACGATAGTTCAAAGAGTGTCTAGTTGACACTCGCAGGTACACTCGTGTGGAGTATCGATAAGATTAAAAGACATGCATCGTCATCTAGCGCAGTGGCGATAAAATTAACAATTTATTTACATATTTTAACTACTGCGTTTGTTTAGCAATTTTAATAAAAAGTATTCTCTCTAAGAGCATAAGTATACGATGCTTGCTTTTCTAAAAGAAAGGATAGGCAATCAAATATAATTGGTGTTTGAAGTGGAGCACTCCAATCGCGATTAAGTCGCATCCTGCGATTGTGAGCAGAAATATTAATAATTTGGATTTTTTTTTGACCTGTTCTTACCGCACCGTTGTTGGTGTAGTATACATGTCTTATTTGGCAACTATAGACGAGTGTAACTTAAAACTTATTAATAACACACGGATTATAAACAGGAATATCGTATATTAGGGTTGCCAACCAAATAAAGAGCAGTATTATAAGTTTTATCTCTCCACGGTACTCTATACCATGCAACAAACAAGAAATATAACTTTCACAAGATACTGTTTCTATCAATACTGATATAAAACCATGCCAGCAGTACCTATAAAGACGTAAACTTTTTAAATGTAAATAATGTTTGGCAACCCTATCGTATAAGTTCGATGACTGTCTTATAGATTTTCACCAAGTAAGCTTTCAATTGTTGCTGTAACTGTACTACCTATACAAATAATATTACTATCAAACTTTACAAAATATTATTATTTTATAACAATAAACGTAAAGTATTATACACTAATCAATGTTTGTGTTGTCCCGTAGGAGAGCGGGCAGCGCGAGGTAACATACAAACGCTGATCCATGCACTTTATACATGTTTGTAGTCTGATCACATAGTACACGCGATTTTCAACCTTAACACCTATAAAATAAAACCGTTGTACACTTCTAAATCTGATTATATAAAAAATTACCGGAATTTGAACTTAAATGTCTTGTTTTTATAGTTTAAATTGAGATTGAGATTCCATGAGAGTCGTATATTGTATACGTAATATTACACGAGTATTGTTTATCTTTAAACCTATAATATTTTATTACTAGTGACTAATAAAGTCGTGGCTTACTGGATAATTATGTATGAATGTAATAAACTAAGCATATTGACGACTATTGCAGCAGTCAATTGAATATGTTAATGAATCTTTCACTAAGTAAACTAACCCATCCTTCACGTATTTGCTTTTGTTTCAGTCTTTCCGTGAGAAGCTTTCCCAATTCATTTACTTCAACATAAAATATAAATAAAATTTGCGCAAACATTCGTACAGAATGCCCGAAGTTTTGAGATAAATCCCATACTTTTGTTTCGTGGACCGAGGACACCGAAAAGTTTCCTTTATATCGCTGTATCGGGAAACCTGTAACCTTGGATTGTTTACAGTTTCCCCCGACTTGAACACAAAAACGAATTAATATATATATAGCATATATGTAAACTAAAAACAATACTACAAGTGACTGCATTAACCTACTCTAAATCCAGCAGTTTTATTTTATGTGTAATATAAATACTTCATATAATGGGTATATTTCTGCCTCTATAATTTCATAAGATGTATATTATTATATACATAATCGATGTGATCAGACTACATAACAAGCATGATTGTATTGTTTATTGTGTTGGTTATATAACCATATTTATACAAGGGTTATAATTAAACTTAACTCTGTAGGAAGTCTTAGCGTTATTAAACACATCAAAAAGGAGAAAAACAAAATACTTTCATCGCTCATAGACAATTAGATAGTGATGAACATACACATACATATAGTGAATTAATTAAATGGATTTCGCAAGATGAATTACTTACACGTGTAAACTTAAAACTTACAAGGCAGTTATAACGTCGTTATAAGTTAAAATTCTTAGGCCCTATCCCACCACCTCCAAATAGCATCTACCTATAAGACAAAAGTCTCGCCACCTCTCTTCTTTAACCTAACAAGAGTGCGACAGCATGCGATTTATCTTTCGGATATCTTTTATTTGATAGTGGTGAAACTGGCCGTTAAAAGTATTGTTCACAATAATGCATAAGACTAACTTGCCTAATAACGATGCTGTATATAATAAAGGTTTACAGAAAATTTGGGTTTTTTTTTAATAAGGCCGTTTGTGTCGTAAGTTAGTGACAGACACAGCTTCTCTGTTTTGCAATTTCGTTTAATTAAGGTGACACATTGGGGCCATATCTAACTTTACAAAAGTATTTGGACATTTCTTTTCGTACACCAAAATGACAGAAAACGTTATAGTACCGTGCCAAAGTAAACTGTGATCAGTTGGTGATGAGCGAAAGCGTTATCACGTAATCCTATATGTATGTGGTATGTTTTAGACGTAACAGTAAAATTGATTCATTAATGTTTTCGAATAGTGTTAACGTTAAGGCTTCCTATAGAAAATTGGACAACTCATAAAGGTTTAATACAAAACTTTATCATCTGAGTAGCGTTAGTAAAGTAATAAAATTTGTGTGAATAGCACCAATGTAGGCACATGAGAACGATCATAGGTAGATAGATGTTGAACAAGAACATCATTTTATTACTATAGATAAATAGCAGTTATTCTAAAATGCTGCCAAATTATTGGTAAATTATGTAATTAAGTATATAGTTATTTAATACTGGACCTTATGATATGTAGTTTGTAGTATGTACTAGTAATTTGGTAGTTTCGAATCTTCTATCGAGTATTATATTCATGTAATTTGATATAAAATGTTTTGGGAGTTCCGAGTGAGACATCTTATTGTTTAAGTACAATCTTTGGCTGATGTTGCTATTAAAGCTAAAAGTTGTTCAATACTTTAATTATAAATAATAGAAGTCATGTCTTTACAAGGTTCTGGTAGGTAGGTTTCTCGGTAAGAGTGTTTCCAATAGATTAATTAATTAATTTGATGACAACCAGACTTAATGAAAAAACATCATGTCTGAACCCCGAGGTCCGAGCGGTTGGCCAAGGGATTAAAATAAAGGTTGTTATTTCCTTGTACTATCGCTTACGCTTTGCCATTTTTAGAACCTGCGTAGATACAAGAAGAGGCATAAAGTGTTACTTTGTGACCTACATGAATAAACATATTTTTGATTTGATTTTGATTGTTGACTACCAAATGCCAATTTATATGACACCATGCTGCTGTTAAGAATTACTTGTTCTTTTCTCGTCCCTCCTTTTTGCCTACCTATGCCCTTTCCATTTGATGTTATATAAAGTAGATAAGATATAATATACTTATTCTGCTTTTAACATGAATAAGTTGTATTGAATAAGACGTCTCACCTGGAACCCACTATTCCACATTACTAACTACTCAGACACACAGTATGAGTTGAGCACAAGCGAGTTCAGTGACTAATACAACAATATTGAGTCGGCCATATACATATAT
This sequence comes from Catocala nupta, assembly GCA_963675205.1. Taxonomy (NCBI): domain Eukaryota; kingdom Metazoa; phylum Arthropoda; class Insecta; order Lepidoptera; family Erebidae; genus Catocala; species Catocala nupta. Next base: position 24,828,691 of record OY776090.1, on the reverse strand, counting down.
ATTTATTTGTATTTATTGTTATTATATCGATGTAAAGTCCAGTCCCATGTATATTTGCTGTCGTATCGTGTTCGTAAGCCTGTAAAAGTAAAACTGTATTATCATTCGAGTTTCGACAGTATTTAGTTATGTATTTAAACATTGCCTGATATATGTAAAATTGTATTTTAATTTTATAAATTTTTAATATTTGATCGCTTTGCAAACCTTTTATCTATGTGCCTTGGGCAAGATGGCGGTGGTTTTTACGTGTATGATGTTTATAAAGCATGGGTTTGTTTGTAGATCGTACCGAATTTGGTGAGAATACTGAAAAACTTGATATTGGCGGGGTATTCGCCGGAGCATGACGTCAGCGGGGTCTCGGATCCGTTCCTACAGGTAAGATATGAAATCTTGATTACATTTAGTACTAGTTCAGCAGGAAGTCAAACGGCTGTACCTGACTGCTTTCAAAGTAAAAATACTGATTGAGATAAGAAATATTTTAATTAAATGTGATGAAAAATTACAATTAAGTATATAAAACTCCATAAAGATGTCCCATGATTAAGAAATAGCTGCGTTGCGTCTTGTATAATTTAAACAGTCCTTAATTCTTTTTTATAAAAATACTTGCTATTTCTTACACTCGAGCACAACCAATTAATTTATATATAGTCAGTCCCACCCTATAGGAACAGTAGGAAATACAGAAATAATGTAGATGACATAATATAATTAAAGTGTCAATCCGTCATAAGCAGACCAAACAACGTTTTAATATAACGACGCAAACTAGATGGATACAGAAAGCCTACTGCTAATTGACGCACACACACATCGATGACTTCGACTATAGAATTTTTTTCGTATTAGGTCGTCCCATTGTTAATACATTAATACGTGCGTTGACTACTTGACTGTACAAAGTAAGTACCGTGGTATGCACAACTAACGGAATTTTATTATGCGCATTACTAATTCGAATGATACTCGAATACAATTGTGCGTACGACAATTATACTTTGCGTTTGTTGTAAGTTACAATGATTGTCTTAGTAGTTGGAACCCTTGACCTCTTGATAGGAAATCCAATGCCTTATCCATGAAGCTACCGTCGCTATGGTATTGCTGATTAATTAGAATATTATTCAAATGCAATTGTGCGCTTCACTACAATGCATTCATTTGAAATTATCTGTGCTCGCTACACGCGCTATACGCACTATATGCACGCATCTATTCGTGTGTGCGTCTGTTTTAGCGTGTTGAGTTCAACCGCCTTCTGTATCAAAGTAATTTGTGATCGTCATTACATATTATGTTACCGAGACTGCGCAGTTGAATGTCATCTAATAATAAATAACTACGTGCTTGTAATATTAATATTAAGTATCGGTATTACATGATACATATTATTTAAGTACCATAAGTATTGCATACATATCTTATGAATCACTTTACATTTATATGTAGTTAGAGACCATAAATGCTAAAATGGCTCTTATCTATTTAGTTTAAATATTCTAAATCCGGTCTATGATTAATAAGTTTTCGAATTTGTTAATAAATATATTGCAGTTCAATTCGAAATTTCTTCTCAAAGCATTTTTTTTATTACCTAAATAGCCAAAATATACTTTAAGAAGAGAACTAAATATGGTTTTCATAACATATTTACATTAGAGGAAATCATATTTTAAGGTCAGATCATATTCAAATCAGTTAAGAAAAGCTTATGTTCTGAACTACTATAATTATAAGCAATCGTCACCTTCACCATCCTAATCCTTTCACACAACTGTAATTTCACTTTTATTTCAAAGCAATATTTCTCAAGCATAATAACATTATTATAAAGCAATATTCTTTTTCCATAATTACCGGATAAGTTGCATGCAGCTTTACAAACAGTCACACTTTCAATTACCATAAAACATCCGAACAGAAGTTAACCATTTAACTCGTATCTTCCAGGTCAAAATCCTCCGCCTACTCCGAATACTTGGCAAAAACGACGCTGAAGCATCGGAAGCTATGAACGACATCCTGGCCCAGGTGGCTACCAACACGGAGACCAGCAAGAACGTTGGCAACACCATACTGTATGAGACAGTCCTGTCCATCATGGACATTAAGTCGGAGAGCAGTCTAAGAGTGCTAGCCATCAATATCCTCGGCCGGTTCCTCCTGAATAACGATAAGAACATCAGATACGTGGCGCTCAATACGTTGTTGAGGACTGTGCATGTTGATACGTCGGCTGTGCAAAGGCATAGGACCACTATCTTGGAGTGTTTGAAGGTAATTTACGTTAGATATCTAATCAAATCTGTTTATTTGCTGCATATTCTTTCACTGTATTGCTGACAGGGTAAGCAGAGGTGTATTATTGCCACATTTCTTCAGCTTTTTTATGTGTAGGGTAAGCTTATTCCGTCTATCGGCTACAGTTCCATATACTATTGCTATTGAGATTTTTTTACATGCAATACTGGCATTATATGTTGTGTATTGAGATAAATCTCCACCATAGACTAGCTAATATAAGTGGTCAGCGGTCACCTTGCCGGTACCGAAGGCTAGGTATTGGGGATTGGAATCCCATATGAGACAATTATTTGTATGCTAAGTTTGGGTACACTTTATGCCTGTTAATTATGCATTTATGAAGTCCCTATGACACAGTACTTGATCCCCAATACCAAGTAAAAAGTGAATTCTTATTTTACACGTTCTGGTCCAATCACATGATTGCTGGTGAATTTGCTTACAAGTGACATGTGCTGAGTCTTTGAACTCAAGAATCGGTTGTTAGACCTATAATTACGCCCAATTCGTTATGGCTTCTCATAAGATCACCTTAGTGCTACGTAAAAATATGATTTATTATTTTACACGTTCAGGTCGTGCTAGAGCTTCGAACTGTAGTATTGGCTATAGGTCTCATCCCAGTACGCCATGGCTTCTTGTAAGATCTTCCGAATGCTACGCCTAAAAAGTGATTTCTTATTTTACATGTACAGGTCCAATCACATGATTACTGGCGAATTTGATTAAAGATTATGCATGCTGGAGCTTTGAACTGAAAAATCGACTGACAGACCTACAGTTACCCACTACGCTACCACTTCTCATAACATCATCAGTATAACAAATGTTACTATATATTCCCAGGACCCCGACGTGTCAATCCGGCGGCGCGCCATGGAGCTGTCGTTCGCCCTGATCAACGGGCAGAACATCCGCAGCATGATGAAGGAGCTGCTGGCCTTCCTCGAGCGCTCCGACGCCGAGTTCAAGGCGCACTGCTCCAGCGCCATGGTGCTCGCCGCCGAGAGATACGCGCCCAACAACAAGTGGCATCTCGACACGCTCTTCAGAGTCCTACTCAAGGTCAGACTACCTTTACTAGCTTATTTTATTTATTTATTTAAGGACAACCAACAAAGCATACACTAAAACATTGTAATGATACATACACAGAAATCTATTATATAGTGATGCCTCAATTATAGGCTGACACGATATGCATTAACAAAAAAATAAAATACATGTACATCTATGCTCGTGTGTAAAAAAACAAATAAATGATGAAAATGTGATATGACTAATTACACTAATTACATTCAATAAACGTGCAAACAAATAATGGCGTTAAAATAACAAAACTAATGTCAAATTGAAAAAAACTGATGCACTATGCTTACAAATAAATAATATTAATAAGGCAATTAAATTTAAAATATTGATTATGAATATATAAAGAAATTGTAAATGTCGAGACAGAAAATTATTAAAATGAAAATGATAATACAATAATTATTATAATTAAATTAAACTAGATAAGTAATTCAATTTTATCCAATTAATTCGAATAATGAAACAATTACATGAATTTATCGGCTAATAATGATTTGAACTTAGGCAAGGAGTAGGATAAGTCGAACATGAACGCTAACACATTCAAAGCACAATATGCGTCGAGACGTGTTTCGCCTCAGCGCGAGGCATCTTCAGTCAGCACCGTTTGGCAAGCGTTCCTGAATTATTACATATTTTGTACACGAAGTGAAATACTGCAAGTTGGAGTACGCCCGGGTCCCACGTGGCTACGCCACGTCCCTATTCAGAGGTGTTCAGTATTGTCAACATTTTTCTATTGCAATAGTTGGTAGGCAATCCGAGAGTGCGTGGCGGGTTCCTCTCTTTCCAATAATGTTATTACAATGGACTACCGCCAAGTGACGCCTACTTCCAATAAATAAATCTCATAGTTATAATAACACATGTGTCGTGCGTATTGCAGGCGGGCAACTACCTCCGCGACGACACAGTGTCGAGCACGCTACAGATCATATCGGCGGCGGCGGCCGAGCGCCAGGCGTACGCGGCCATGCGCCTGTGGACCTCGCTCGAGCGCTCCGCCGTCTGCGGCGACTCCACCGAGAAGCAGCCTTTAATACAGGTACAAACAAGGTCCTCCAGACCGAACTTCGGCCACGGCGGCCAAAGAAAGGCTAGGAGGTATTAGTGTACAAGTGTGTTCGCAAACATAAGTGCTCTCTCTACAGTTTCTGAGGTCAGGCGTAGGACCAACGGCTTTGGGTACTTTCCGAGTCACGAGGGTTTCCAAAACTGTCAACTTATACTGCACTAGTGTGTACGCAAACAGAAGTGCACTCTCTGTTCTCTAACTCTCATAATAAAAAAAGGGCAATCCTAAATGTATAGCTATTTTAAGTTTCATGTCTTTACTTAAGTCTAACGTAATAGAAACGAGTCTATTGTTTAATTATATAATATTTATTTAGTTAAAACACATTTATACCTTTACAGGATATCCTTATATAATAATGAAATATATGCTTATCTCACCGTTTCTAGGTAGCGACGTGGACTATCGGCGAATACGGCGACCTACTGGTCTCAGAGGCCAGCAACGCTATTTCTATGGTTGATGAGGATGGCGTGGGTTAGTACACATACATCATCTAAATAATATTCTTTATTCTGTCTCCTACTCTGCTAAGGAATGACTCCCACTGTTTTGTCGCCTTCTTTGCTACGGAGTAACTCACACTTTTATGTCTTTTACTCTGCTAAGGAGTAACTCACACTTTTTGTTTCCTACTTTGCTAAGAAGTAACTCACACTGTTTTGTCTCCTACTTTTCTAAGCAGTAACTGACACTTTTTGTTTCCTACTTTGCGAAGAAGTAACTCACACTGTTTTGTCTCCTACTTTGCTAAGGAGGAATTCACACTTTCATCCCCTACTTGGCTAAGAACTAACAACTCCCACTTTTGTCTCTTACTTCGCTAAGAAGTACACAATACACTTCGTCCCTCAGCAAATCAATATTCCAAGGATAAATCAAACTATTGTACTTTAATAATAAACACTACTATTTCAGACGACTTTGTCCGGCCATCAGAGGAATACGTCATTGACGTGTACCAAAAGCTGCTGTGGTCCACGCAACTCTCCATCACTACCAAGGAGTATTTGCTGCTGTCCTTAGCGAAGCTCTCCACGAGATTCACCACACAACCTAGCCAGGAGTAAGTCTATTTGAAAATTTAATTAAAATTACCAGTACTTTTATATGTGTCGCCAAACTTTTAGTTCCCTGTGAAGTTACTTCAAGTCGCGCCGCAATGACAGATATCAGGCGTACGCGTTGTATGCGGGGAGCCGGAGGGGTAGAACTGCGCATGAGTGTAAACGTAACACACGTTTTTAATAAATATTTACTTCAAATATAGTATTGACAGTAGTTTTGGTTTTAGTGTAGAATTAATTGAAAAGAAAAAGCAATGCATAATTTTTAGGACCACATAGTGTTTCTATCAAGAGTTATTGTTATATTGATTAATATTATAATTATTTTCTCTTACAGAAAAATCCGAGTGATCATAGATACGTTTGGATCACATATTCATATCGAGTTGCAACAAAGAGGGGTGGAGCTGTCTCAACTATACAGGTAGATATAATATAATAATGCTATCACGATCTATAATCAATTCATGCAGTTTGTTAACGATAGTACACACAGCGACACATCGACCTAGACTGCTTGGACCTAGAACTATTAGAAGTTGAACGCTGTGAATCGTGCGAGAGTGCGTTATATTTTTGTTACGCTCTATCCTTACCATTACATCGACACCACTATGCGCTGTCCCTTTCCGACAATTCTCTATTTTGTATGTAGCGTAGTTATCGTATATAGGGTGTCTAACTTGATGTATAACCGTGTGTACTATATTATTTGTGTATTGTGTATCGTGTATCGTAGTATTCGTGTTTGTGCGTCTACGCTTAAATCTGTTTTAAAATATTTTATAGGTACTAGCTTTTGCCTGCGGCTTCGCTCGCGTAAATGTAGGTTATGTCTATTTTTAATCACTCAGAAACAGTACTTTTTCTAAATGAATGGTATCCTATGCCCTTTCTGAACGATGACAACGTGTATGCGAAATTTTGAGATATAGTGTGATGGTTGGTGGAGTAGTTAAGGCGTGAAAGCTTAACAAACAAACTAACTCACATTTGCATTTATTTACTTTATTTACACATTTATAATATCTTTACAGGATATCCTAAAACGATATTATAAGCTAAATATACATAATATAATATAAATAAGACAATAGGATAAAAAAATTACACTCTAAATACTATGCATTTTTCTGCAACTTTGAATTTCGACAGGCTACAGTGATAAATATCAACGTCATTGGCAATTATATTAATAAGTCGTATAACAATATACAATATATATAATATTATACTCCATTTGCTTATGTATTTAACTAAAGGTAAACAATCTCGATGTGACTTTTTACACTAACTCATATTAAACAAATAAAATACTACTTAAACTAACGGTTCAATTGATTTAGTAATCGTTATTGTTGTATTTACATTTTAATTTTATACTAAGTTTTAGATAAAAAAGAAACATCAAGATTGTTTATCTGTAGTTATGGAGTATAGTTAGGTTAGCTTGTAAATGCAAGGTGTAATCTTATCTAACGACTGGTTCTACCATGAGTCCTAGTTGATGGAATTAGACACGTTTGATTTGGCCAGTTCTATATATTTCTTTAACCTATTAAGTCGCAGCGGCAGATCGGTTGCCAGACACAATAGAATAAATTATGTCTGGTATTCTAAGACTTGACAGATTAAGCTCCTAGCAGATAGCCTATAGTATAAGCTTAGGTTTACCAAGCCATTACTCAGTGTATATCGTTTGCAGAAACTACGCGCACTTACGCGGAGCTCTCCTTGAGCGCATGCCAGCCATGGAAGCGGCGCCGGCTGAACGAGATGATAGTGATCACGAGCATGAGCCGCTGGAAGATGTCACGCCCGAACACAAGCCCGACCAGGTACGTACAAGTTACGAGCTAGATGCGTGACAAAGACAGAATTAATAAAAAACATTTTATATTAATCTCAATTTTCTGTTTCCAATTTCGTTTCACGTACAAAATAAACTATTAGAACCTTTACTGCTGCCGAAATTCTGCTGAAGGTTTCTCACTTTACTACCAGCGCTAAGATCAATACATACATTGCTAAAAGTAAATCATCTTTTTGACAAACATTAATGTTGACATTATTTTTCAATTGAAATCTTGTAAAATTGAATATGTTTTGACGTTATCAACGATTATTGAAACATCAAGTTGCATCGATAATAAAACCATATAATTTATGTTAAACTCTAATTTTCAAAAAAAGAGCAAGCCACACAAAAAATCAGAATCTTACATAATCATTTCATTACATTTTGCCAAAGCGCTGTTCTTCTGTAAACATAAGCCAAAATAAATCAATGTAGAATAAAGAAAGTTAAATTTATATGTATGAATGAAAACTGCAAGCACATCAAGTAAAAAAGAAAAGAGCATATAAACAAAATCATACAAGGGTATGGACCAGAGTACATGGCGATAGTAACAATACAAAAATAAACCTATGCTTAACGTTTTACAAACTACCTTCTGTGTATTATAATTTTGAAGTCGTTATTAAATCGTAATGTATATGCAGGACGCGCTACTGGACCTCATCATCGGCTCGGACTCCCTCACGAACGGCGACGTGGAGCACAAGCCGTCGCAGCCGCCGCCCGCCAACAACAACACCAGCACCAACGTAAGTCTACTGTCTAACGTCAACGTTATCTGTATAGAGCTCGTCATGATAAATTAACAAAACATGCATGGTTTTCTATTACTAACTTCATGGTTTTATAAGTACTGACGAGACTGAACAGAGACGAAAATATTTGAAACAACTATTTGAGGAACAAATAAGTGTTCTTCTAATATAACTGATACTGTAACATACGACGTATAAGAATTTTTCAGATAGCAACTTGAATGTGTTTGTCTTTATCATATATTTACACATAATAATATCAGCATATAGAGCTCATTAACTCTCCCACCGCTCTCTCACTTGTCAGTGTGAGAAGAATATCGTTCTTTACCCATGACACCACCAGTGGTGTCAGAGGGAATTTAGCCTAGTGGGAAACCGTTGGACTGCCACGCAGAGGTCTCGGGTTCGAACCCAAGGCGCGCATCTCTGACTTTTCGAAGTTATTATATGCGTATTAAATAGTTAATTATCGCTTGCTTTAACGGTGAAGGAAAACATCGTGAGGAAACCTGCCTGTCTGTTCTCCATATTATTCTCGAAGATATGTGAAGTCTGCCAACCCGCACCAGGCCAGCATGGTGAACTATGGCCTAACCCTTCTCACAGTGAGAAAAGGCCCGTCCCAGCAGTGGGATAGTTTAATACAGGGCTGATATTATTATTATTATTATTATGACACCACCAGTGGTGTGAGAAGAATAACATTCTTTACCCGTGACACCACCCAAGGGACTTTTTATTCCCTCCGACACTGTGACACCACTGAATACTAGTGACGGCCAAGACAAGAGCTTTGTAGTCTTGAAGTGACTATGACTGAATACATCAATACTGTTCAGTCATAGTCAGTTCAACCCTACAAAACTCTTGGCCATCACTAGCATTCAGTGGTGTTACAGGGAATAGGTCACATCATAGGTGACATCACTGGTGGTGTCATAGGGAATGGAAAATTCCCCCTAACACCACAGGTGGTGTTATTTGGTGGTGTCACGGGTAAAGAACGAAGATTATTTACATGTATTTACATTATTTTTAAATAGTTAATTCAATTCTAAACAACATTGCAATATTGCAAATATGCAGTTCGTTAATGACACGTCGTTCGCAATCCTAACATGAAATAATTACTAAAACCATTATGGCGATATCAGGATAATTCATTTTAAATATAACATGTTATCAGGATATCCTGGACCTGCTGAGTGGTTTGGAGCTAACCCCGAGCGCGCCAGTGTCGAGCCTGGTCAATAACAACGTGAGCGCGCCCCTCCCGGCCGCGACGCCCGCGCCCGCGTCCCTGCTGCTGGACGGACTGTTCGCCTCGCCCGCGCTCACGACCATGCCGCCCGCACAAGGTACACACATACCTTCTGTCCATCTTTAGTTTATACAGGAGAACTTTAATTATTTTAATTCCTATTTAATCATATGGCCTGATCTCGGTATGGAATGGCGTTAAGCTTAAACATATAATAATAATATCAATCCATGTCTCCATGTACATAGGTCCAGTACTGTATAAGCCGCCCAAAGGTATTTTCTTTATGTATAAGGAAAATACTCGTGAAAGAGAAAAATAATAATATAAGCCGTGTATATAAACTATCATAGTCCACCACGCTGGCCTGGTGTGTGTGCAAACAAACTTTGTATATTTCTGAGAACATTATGGAGACCTCTCAGCCATGCAAGTTTTCTACGATGTTTTTCTTCCATGCAATCGAACTTGAGATCTCTGCATGGCAACCCAATGGTATTCCACTAGGCTTTTGCTTCTTATTATTATATATTTAAATTATGAAAATATAATTGTGTTAGTCAAAATAAAAATAATTTTATTCTTATTATATCTTAAATTATGAAAGTATAATTGTGTCAGTCAAAATAAAAATAAATTGCCTTTAAAATTAATCTCATAAATGCTTATCATATCAAAAATTTATTTTGCAATAATTGTTGATAACTGCTCAGCGTCGTCGGTAAATTGTATGCGAAAGTGTTAATTGAAAGGATTGTGAAAGTAACCTACGAGAAAATATGGGATACACAAACGGGATTTCGAAAGGGTATGGGATGCACGGATCAGGTCTTTTCCTTACGGAGCATAGCCGAGAAAGTTTTAGCCAAAGGTCAAAAGGTTTATTGCGCATTCGTGGATCTGGAAAAGGCTTATGGTAAAGTGGTGAGGAATAAACTTTGGTTTCGTTTTGTCCATGTATGGAGTGAATAGCAACCTCACACGAGCTCTGAAATCTCATTATGACGATTCCAGAGCTTTTGTTAGGATAAATGAGACTTACACAGAATGGTTTAATATCGAAAAAGGTGTTAGACAAGGATGTGTAGCATCACCCTAGCTGTTTAACCTATACATGGACAATTGTTTGAATGATTTAAAAAATTAAGAATGAATTTTGTTACTTGTCAAATGTCTACTTTTATGCCGACGATCAAGTAATACTTGCGTCATCGGCGGAAGAGTTACAGGCGATGGTAACTATTATGCATGGTGCTTTTGAGAGTAAAGGAATGAAAGTAAATGTAAGCAAGACGAAAGTAATGGTATTTGAAAGGGAGGAGTGCATGACGATGTGCAATATTATGATTGATGGAGAACAAGTGGAGCAAGTGAAAGAGTTTGTATATTTGGGTACTTTGTTTACAAGGGATGGTATACATGAGGGAGATATTGAAAGGAGAACGATTGCTGGCAATAAAGGGAATGGCGCTCTACACGCTTTTATGAACAGTCGAAATGTATCCGAAAAGGCTCGTTTCGCTGTTCATAGAGGACTATTAGTGCCTACGCTTATGCATGGAAGTGAAAGTTGGGTATGGCAAAAGAAGCATGAAAGCAGAATAAATGCTGTAGAAATGAGAGCGCTGAGAAATATATGTGGTGTGACTCTGAAAGATAAGATAAGGAATAGTGTGATTAGAGAGAGATGCGGTATAAAGGTGGATATAGTGACGAGAATAGAAAAGGGTACGTGTTAAGCTGGTTTGGGCATGTAGAAAGAATGGACGAGAAAAGACTGACTAAGAAAGTTTATAAAGCTAGTGTGAATGGAACAGTTGCAAGAGAAAGACCTAGGTGAACGTTTTTTGATCAGAACGGAGACGTTCTGGATAAAGGCCAGGTTATGAGCACCTTAAACCGGCGAGTGTATATGAGGAATATTATGAAAGTGAATGAAGCAAGAGAAGTTTGTCAGGATCGTAGAAAATGGAAATCCGTAGTATCTGCTTACCCCTCTGGGAAACAGGCGTGAATCTATGTATGTATGTTGATAACTGAGAAATTGATTGTTACCTACTTAAAATAATGTTTTAATTATTCCGTGTTACCTTCACTTGTCTCATATCAAGGGGGTAAGTCATGTAATAAGTTAATTCTACATTACCATCGACTCTTCTCAAGTATAACACATACATGATTTATTCCGTAGAGCTGACGACGGTGACGGCGCTAGAGAAGGGTGGCGTGCGCGTCGTGTTCGGCGTGACGCGCGCGGCGGGCGGTGACGTCACGCTCACCATGCGCGCCACCTCCGCCGCGCACACGCTCACCGACTTCTTGTTCCAGGCCGCCGTGCCCCGGGTACACATACACATCCTACTTACTTATTATACTACACACACATTTGACTGCACTGATGGCGTACTATCATTTTACTGGACACTGAATTGGGTCTATCACGAGTCTTAATAGCTAGTGATGGAACATGACACGCTTGATAAAAAGCATTGCAGCTTTCTCTACATTTTATAACTGCGTTCCTAGCATAACTTCTGATCCAATACGGATCTACTGAGCCATAACTCTACGGGTTAGGAGCCTTCTGCGCTCACCCATAATTCGCGTAAGGCCTCGTTTAGGGAGACGCGGCGCGCGGTCAATTCAAGCATATGGGAGAATGTATGAGAGCGGTCAGCACGAGCGTGATCACGCGCGGCTTGTTTGGTATTGGGCGCTGCTCGCGGCTCACGCTCCGCCGCCGTCTATCAGTTTGTTGGTTCTCCTCTAGCAGTAAACAAAAACTCATGCTGTAAATAACGATTATCTTCTAGTAATAGGTATATTAATGAAATCGCAGTTCATTGTAACGACACATCTGCGTTGTGAGAAGTTTTTTTTATACTACTAAGTTGGCAAACAAGCATACGATGGTAAGTGGGCACCGTAGCCTATGGACGCCTGCAACATCAGAGGCGTCACTTGTGCGTTACCAACCCTTTAGGAAAGGAAATGGGAAGAAGAAGGAGCGGCAAGGGAGAAAGAGGGTGATTGAGACTGACTGAAAAAGACTGTCAAAAGTGGTAGCTGCGGTGCCCGGTACGGCAGCCGCGGCGGACACCGTCATTCCGCCCGCCTCGTACCGAGCACATCTCCTTAATCGAGATCTATCTGACACACACAAAACAAAACCTGCACGTAACAACTGCACGGATGGCGTTGAGGTTTAAGTGGTCGCCTCGCTACTGTCGCCGCGCTGAGTGTTGTGGGTTCGAACCGCACGTGGGACAAAAATTTGTGTCATCCACAAATAATTGTTCCGAGTCTCTGAATGTACTTTGGGTGCGTTCCACTTGGCGCTCACGACGCTCACGCTCACGACCACGGTTTTTCCCGTTCCACTTGCTTCCGAGCGTTACAATTGTAAACTCAAGTGGAATGGATAATGGAGTGTTTTGAGCGTTGATGTAAATTGAGTGAATTAGAAAAAAAAAGTCGAATGCTTAAAAAGTTTTAAAAGGTTACAATTTGCACCTAAGTCTGACCAGATAAAATAATTTTCATTGTCGCCATCTTTGTTACTAACTTTTTATTGAAAATGGCGCCAAATTTCGCAACGCTCACGACGACCTATGATAGGAGGTGGGTCGTCGTGAGCGTTGCGTGGGCGTGAGTAATGACGTCATGAGTGACGTGTTCGCCGCGCACATAACGAGCGTAGTCGTCATGTGGAACGGTTAAAGGAGCGTCTTGAGCGTCGTGAACGCCAAGTGGAACGCACCCTTTGTATCCTCTGTTTGAATGTTTTGTAAAGTCTCCCGCGATACAGGAGTTATTCCTAGAATGAGAGTTGCCTTCAAAAAAAAACTCGTCATTAAAGCGCTCGATACGTTTATACGTCATACTGTACGTAACATACAAATGCACTCCGTTTTCCGCAACCGCACCAGTCAAAATGACACGCGTTTCACGCTACGGTCAACACAAAAATCAAAACTTAGAAATTGAGTGTCAATTGCTTTTGATGTCAAAAATAGTACGCGGCAATCGCAACATACCGTGTGACACATAAACGACCAACCAAGCGATTAACTATATTTAATCATTTTGATCAGTAAATAGACGAATAAACGACGCGCAAATTTTCGCGAAAGTGACGAAGAATACTATTATTGAAATAATTGATTAATTAATGTCGACGAAATGTAGACGTGTAAATTATTTAACACAACTATGTCAATCTCTAATACTTTTTGTACAGTTAAATGCAAACTGGCGGCTCGGAAGTTAGCTGCGAGTGCAAGTGTGCGCAGGTACCTACATTCGACGGATATAACTCGCACACTAATTACAAGACGCGAAGGGCGAGTGCGGGTGTAAGAAAGGGCGCGCGGGGAGGTGCCCGCCGCCCCGTGCCGCTACGTCCCGCTGATACCTAATATTGGGTTCTGCGCAATGACTCGTACGATGTTCAGGGCCGCCATTAAGTTAACTGAAATAATATGTGTAAATTCTTGAACCGCCTATACTTTTCATTAATTTATTGTATTGGTTTGACAGACGTTCCAGTTGGACATGATGTCGCCATCAGGCACTGTTCTGTCGCCACAAGGTGAAATCACGCAAGTTCTTAAAATCGCTAATCCATCCAGGGTAAGTACCACTTTGTTTTAGTTCTGCATCATTCCATGACGTCAAACTTGGACTCTGTATAAAAGTAATATTTTACGTTAATTTAAAATACACTTTTTGTCATCTTTATTTGGTTATTTATTTATTAAGATAAACCATACGGAATATATAGTTAATATTTTTACACTATAAAGTTAGTATTTTTATACCATTACTAAGTAAGGTAGAAAGATACATAGACTATTGCCTAACACTGCATTTCCACACGAATACAAATAATATTTTATATTTATTTATTATTTATTTTATGCAAGAGAAAGACTGCATGTCCATAAAATTTAATTTACTGGTTTTAAATTATTTTTATCTGCAGATAATTCTATTGCAATTGTAAATAATAGTTTTCTCTAAAATTCACTTACGAAATATAAATAATTTTACCAATGGTCTGTTCTCTCTATTTCTCTCTATTCTATCTTATCTCTTCCAGACTCCATTGCGACTACGGATACGAGTGTCGTACAACGTGGACGGCTCCCCAGTCCTGGAGCAAGCGGAGGTGAATAACTTCCCGCCCGACCTGTTCAACTGACGAGTGGCCAACCCGCCCGGCTACTGCCTATAGCCGCCCACGCACGCCCATTAGTGGGCATCTCGAACACAGTGGGTTAGTGGACACGGACTGGACAACGCTCTTTCGAATATCACTTGTGTTTTTTTAAATCGATAGTGAAGTGTTAACGGTCATCGGTTGATTGTTTATACGTAATTGTTGGAGGAGTGAGTTGGATCATTGTCATAGACAATCTATGACAAATATAGACTTGACATTGACAAGATCGTAATTATAAAAGAGATTTAATTTATACTCCATAATATTTATTTACTGAACTTACAAACTGCAATTTACTTAAACGATCCTGTCAGATCAGTCCAACACATTTCTCTGACACGATTCTGGATAAGTGCGTATGTGTCCGTTTCATTGTGAACAATCGATGACTGCGTTACGTCTCCGATGATGGCGCCCTTCCAACCTCAACAAAGACTGACCACTGGACACTAACCTATCTACTAACTATACTGTATCGAACCTTGTACACATATGAAAACTGTGGCGAACAACCAAAAGGACTGACCGCTTTATGTCATGCTAATATGGACGTATGAAAAACGTAAATAATGAACTGCGTGACATTACGAAACTACGTGGGGTACGTTCTGAGCCTGGATTTTCTGTCTGTTGTAACAATGTTTGGAAAGTTCACCGTGTTACTGAGATTATACGAGCGGAAGTTGTTTTTTTATATGTTACTAATAGAATGATAGCGCATATTATAGCTTTGTCGTAATTTTACTATATTTATTTTAAAATCTAATTTCTTCACTTGGCGACTAATTGTTGTAACGTAACATATCATTGCACTTACTTTACTGTTATTACAATTCAAGCATACTAACATTTATTAGATGGTCTTTCATTGATTCGATAATAGAAAACAGGCAAAAACATCTAGCTTTTCAATGTTACCCCTAAGTCAAAAAGCGCTCATGTCCTTTCCGTAAAAAGCGCCAAATGTGTTTTCGTGATGTATACGAGGCTACCATCCGTCTCCCTGCCATCATATCGAGATGTAGCTTTAACTCCTTGTTTCTATGAGATTCGCGAGACATTCCAATGTGTTAGTGTATTAGATCTTAGTCGGAAATGTTTGTACATTGTTGGGTGACCAGAGAATTGTTATTTATTGTCAGAAATTATCTTGTAACAGGTTATAGAGGAGGTTTATCTAAACGACTGTTCAAGCTAAGCGGATACTTGGATGGGTAATCATTGTTTGTAATTTTATCGCTTCATAACTCGGCAAGCATTTTGGTCTTAATTACAGAGTGCTGAACACTGCGAGCTTTGACTTGAGACGAATATTCGTGCAGTGATAGACAGCGTCATCGGTTTAGCGATATAAGTGTCATATTTGCATCGCCTGTGTAGTTGCCACTGATTTGTATATAATATGACAAACGTCTAGTAAGCACTAGCGTGTTCCGTACTCTGTGATATCAATTGTTATGCGATCACAAGTGACATGTCACGAGCACTCAGAAGCTCGATTCTCTGGACACAGTGCGTCAGTATTATAACAATCTCAAATTAACTATTAACAGTGTGACTTACTGCCTCCATCCTTTCCTCGCATGTATTTCAATATTGACCTTACTTAATTTTATCACGAAATGAAAAAGTATTTTTAAATAATTGCTTATCTCAACATCGCGACGTAAATGTTAAACGTGGAACGTTGTCGTTAAAGTTTATGACTTAGTCGTAACATTCCTGAACTGGAGAGTTTCGCCCACGATGAAATTGTAAATTGATGTACTAGTATTGTGTCGCTCGCGCTGTACATAAATTGAGATTGTGTATGTATAAACGATTTATAGTAAGCAAACTGTGAATTGGAGGGCTGTATGGAATGTACTTAATAAAATATAAATTAAAACACTACTATGGTAATTTTCGTGTGATAACTAAAGCACTTTAGCGTACGAGCTACGAGCCGCGGTACGACTCGTGGAGAAGTAGTCATTCGTTCTAAAATACACTGTCGAGCGGAAACATCTAGTCACTCGCATGCTAGCATGGTAGGCAACATGTTTATGTACTTTGAGGTCTGTATAAATCGTTTTAATATTCGTGCCTTGATTGTTTGCTCGCCACTGTATTTTAAATCGTTATATATATTTTTAATTTCCAGATAGTCTGTGGTCGATGTAACTAGTTTGAACGTAGACCGTTAAACCTAATGCATTTTGTTAAGAGTAGTTATTTGTGTATGAAATGTGAGCCGCTTTGAACGCTTGACAGTAAAGTTGACAGTACCGTTCCTTTTATTGAGAATTTTATATTTTGCGACGATGTAAATAATACAATACATCCTCAGACGTTAGTTACGCAAATTATGGATTACTGTAACATTTTATACACGTCTCGGCGACGTCGAGACACATAACATTTAGATATTAGTTATTATATTTTTATTTTCATCCTATTTATGTTTAGGTTATCAACTAACCAGCATATTCTATTGAAATATCGTAGGAGTATGTAAATTTAGATGTAATAGAATTGAGAAGCCACTGGAAGTATAGAATGTTGCACTCGCCCTTGGTAGGTTTTGTATTCATTAAAGCATTCACGAGACGACCGTGAACGCGCATATATTTTATTTTTGATTATGTAAAGAGAGCTTGGCAAAAGATTATATCGTCAATTTGGTGCTTCGTTTTACTATATCTGATTAAATAGAAGGCCCTCCACAATGTGAGATGTTTATGATTTTGTGTATAACTAAAGCTATGTGAAAGATGTACATAATGATTATAATGATTTTATGTAAATTGGTTAATAAATATTTGAGAATGTTTATATAATCAACTTGTTGGTTTTATTTTTGTATAACCCTTTTTTATATAGGTACATACATAGACTGACGGTTGTGATGCCCAAAGGGGCAGATGAGTACCACATCCGAGGTTTTTGTAAAACATAACATATTCCACATTCTGCAAAGGGTCATTTTAAGAATGGGGCATTCTGAGGAAGGGACATTTTGCGACCTGTAGACATTTTGCGAAGTGGACATCCTCCAACTGAGCCGCACAGAGGAGGATTATGCATGCATACTTGTTGACAGACATGGGCGCCGGTAGCACGGTGCAAGGGGGTGCACTTGCACCCTCCTGTCAGGAAAGAAAACACATTAAAAAAAAAAAAAAATCGATGCGCAATATATATTTAATCCAATGCCCGCGCGATTTGAATTTGACATTACATTAATATACATATATAATTCCATATTTTATATTAATTAATAGTAAAATGCGTACATGTATGTATGTGCACCTCCCTGAAAGCAATCCTGGCGCCGCCCATGTTGACAGAATTTGAGACTGAATACATGTTAGTATTAAATGCTACGTGGCACTACCACACGTCAAAATTAACAATTATTATTGTCCTGTTATATAAGTCAATTTTAAGGGCCATATGTCCTGCAGACTCGTATATGCTAAAATATCAGCAAAAGGTTGTGTAACACGTTCGATACTTGCGTAAAGAGACATCATATATACATAATAGATTTTAGTTGTGTGTGTAAAGCCCGTCACACACGTAGCTATAATATATATTAATATGAATCATAGCAAGGCATATTACGACATACAGCCTTGGCCAAAAGTATTGAGCACCCCTATAAAAACTGCATTTTGTAAAAAGTTTTGTATAGAATGAAATGAAACAACTTGTGTACATTTTAAATGATCTTTACTTTGATATAAAATCAATATTTCGTCGGCCACCCTTAGCCGCTAACACAGTAGCTATTTATCTTGGCATAGAGCCTACAAGAATTTTACATTGTTCTTCAGTTATAGTATTCCATTCTTGGCGGAGGCGTATTTTTAGTTCTTCTTTTGTTGTTATTGTGTGGCGCCGGACCTTACGCTTTAGGATTCCCCATAAATGTTCTATAGGATTAAGGACCGGCGACTGTGCAGGCCATTCCAAGAGCTCAATGGAATTTTCACGAAACTATGACATTGTGCGGGCTAACTTATGGCATGGTGCGTTATCTTCTAGAATTTAACTCCATCCATATAAATGTCACCAAAAAGTGTAAAAACGAAGGCAATAAAGCTGATTCCAAGCACATTCATGTATTTTGTAGAGTCCCTTCGGCCCTCATACACAAACATTTCGGTGACTCCTGTATCAGACATGCAGACCACGGTCATCCCGGTACCTGCGCCGTGTTCTACAGTCGGGACCACACACTCTGGCATAAATTCTTCTCCCCCACGGCGACGCACGAAGGTAGCACCAGGGGTTCCAAAGACCAAACAAAAACAAAATAAATAGAGATTAAATAATCATGAAAAGACAATAGTATAGCTTTTTAAATTTCAACAATACTTATTTATCCATTTGGACATTCATATTATCTAACTTACTTCAAAGTTTGATTCGTCTGACCACACAATATTTGACCAGTCTTTTTTAGTGTAATATTGGTACTTTAAGGCCCATGCATAGCAAGCCTTTTTATTATTGTCTGATATCAATGGCTTTTTCCTGGTTTTACACCCTTTGAGACAAGCTTCCTGAAGTATTCGACGAGTCGTTTTGGCAGAAATTGTGTTGTTACTCGCCACTGAGAACTCAGCACCGAACTCAGAAGACATTTTTGTCCTGTTTTTCAAAGACTCGCAAATTTTCGATCTTCATGGTCACCGGTAATACCTTTTCGTCCAGTTCTGGGCATATCGCTGTGCGCACCGGTAGCGGCGGATCGCTCAATGGTAAATTGCACCGCTTGGCGCGACCACTTAACAGTTCTGGATATCTCAACTTGGGATTACCCTTGTTCATGAAAAGGGTGTATTTTCACAAGTATTTCAAGAGATAGTTCGAATGTTTTAGGTATTGTCTATCGAAATTAATATAACTGAACACAAAATAATACAAGAAGTGCGCTAGATGACGGTATGTGTACACAACGACGCAAAATAGTAAACCGAATTAAAGATTGGAAATTACTAAACGGATAAGATGCTTTGTATCGGATGTTTTATTAGACCTAACTGGGTACACTATTGTTTTAAATATTTTTTTAGATGCCACCTAATCCATATTTAAATAAAATGTATTGTTTTCTACTGCAAATATTACGCACGTGAAAAATACATGGGGTGCTCCATACTTTTGGCCAAGGTTGTATATTCTATATCAATTTTCGAGTGACCGCACACGCAGCTATAATATATATTTCTATGGCGTCACCAAAATATGTTGAAATATATATCTCGGTATAATTTGGCATATTGATATATATTTTGGTATATTAATATATATTTTGAGGATACGGGTTGTTCCATTTGTTCACCGAACGCCTACCCAACGTCTGTGCTCGATGCGCACGAGCATTTCTCCCCCGCCCGCTTCACCTCAACGACGCCTACCCACCTATTGTTTGTGTCTTGCGTGTGTGAACCCGCAATCGCCCGCCTCTCACTACCTATTATTTGTTCGTCGAAGGAGCGTGCGCTTTATTTAATATGGAACATTTAATTGAGAGTGTACGAAAATACCCTTGTTTGTGGCAAATTGATTTACCCGAGCACAAGGACAATGAATGAAAAGAAGCAGCTTGGCTAGAAGGGTTTAATAAGTGTGATTTTCCAAGCAGTAAGTAAGATAATTTTTTTAAAGATAAAGTTTTAAATTAGAGATTCGATTAGGGACGATGCCTTCTTTGGTTTAGCCTGTTTCTTATTCTTGTGGACTGCAATGGAACTGCTCCAGCTGCATTAAAACAAAATTACAAATTTCTTCTCTAATAAAAGAGGCAGTCATTTGGATATACTTCGTTTGCGTGGTGGTCATTTATCGCGAGCAACTGACAGTCGCTATTAACTCTGATTTTTAGATTTCTTGTAATATCGAAATATTCATTGGTTTTGTCAATACAAAAGTTGTATAAAACACAAATGGTTTTAACTATCTTATCTGCAAGATCAATTCTGCATTCAAATGGTCTCTTATAGACTCTCCAACGAGTAGATAAAATACCGAAGGCATTTTCTACAACCCTGCGGGCCCTGTGAAGTCTATAGTTATATATTTTGCGACTTTCAGTTAAGTGACCTTTTGGATAAGCTCGCATTAAATATGGCATCAGCTCGAAGGCCTCATCCCCCACGAAAACGTAAGGCATATTTATTCCGCCGTCAGTCAAGGGTTCTTCATTAGGAAAATTCATTTCTCCAGAACGCAATTTTTGTCCTAAGGTAAAAATTCCACCGTCACTGAATCGTCTCTTTGATCCACATCTATCAATGTAAACTTTCGTTTAGCATCAGCTACAACCAGTAACACGATGGAAAAAGTGAGCATGTAATTAATATAATCAGAACCAGAATTAGGTGGAACTCTTATAACGACATGCTTGTCATCTATTGCCCCACAGCAGTGATCAAACTAACATGTATCTTTGAAAACTGACGCAATATTCTTCCATTCTGTGGAAGAAATTAAGAGATGGCCACCATCAAGCAATAAAAGCTAAAAAAAACACTACAGGACAAGCGGCAGATCACAAATATAAATGGAAGTATGAGAAGCATATGGAGTTTATACTTCCTTTTATGAAGAACAGAACCACCCACACAAACGTAACAAGAAATCAGCAGCCTGAAGACAGTCTTACAGGTGAAGACTCACAAGACTCCTCGAGTGAAGTAACCAGAAAAAGAAATAAAACAATACACTCCATGCTTGAAGATGAACAGAAAAGGAGAGAAAAAGACACGAAGATCTCTTACGAAAACAATCTCAAATCTTTTACGAAAACAATTAATAGAGAACATTCCTAAAAACGAAAATAAGACTACGGTGATGGAAAATAAAATTTGAGCATGTGTGATACAACTTCTCAGTTGCCGGAGTACCTCTACAAATAAGTGTACGAAACTTTTTAATATAGTAATGAAAGCCAAAGAACAACATTTGATGAGATCAAACAGTACACAGGATTCCTCTGGTTCTATAACGTATAATTTTAATGGTGGTACTTCTTTTCAGCTACAAAGGACCAGCCCATTTTATTCCGCAAAATCATCTTACATTTCATCAGCTGAAACTTATAATAGTTCATAGAAAACTCAAAATCTGCCACCACTACCACAAGCTGCTCAATATACAAGATGTAGTATCAATCTTGTTCAACAGTCCACCCGACTACACTCTACAAGTTCGTTATATACCTCACCAGATCCACCCTACAGCCCTGAGACGTTGCAAACTCCACCAACACCACATAGCAGACATTATGAGGATTGTAGTCAAAATGTCGATTCTACTGCAAAACAATACACTGACACCCGACCACACCCTGCAAGTTCGTCATTTATCACACCAGGTCCAGTCTATAGTCCTGAAAGAATGACAAGTCCACCACAACAACAACCACCGCAATCTCAAACTACTGCTTTAGATATTCGTGCCTATTTAAAAGATTTTAGTTATTGAAATTACTTACTTAATATTATGTTACTTTTTTACAAACTAGATACCTAAATTACGTACTTTATTTAATTAAAATACAAGTGTTGCAACTATAATAAATGATTGAAATATGATTTGTATTTAATTCTTACCTCAAGCGTACTGCAAGACGTTCTTCAGAACTAATGCTTTTGCGCATAACCGTATCGCGTTCTATTAAATAATTTTTTATCAATTCATGAAGCTCGATAAATGCCGATCTTGAACTTCTAAAATATAGTGCAAATTTATTCGAATCGAAGAATTGTATGAAAAAATTAAATTCGCCGCGGCTTTTTTTGTTTTATATGCGACGCTACCCAGATGGTTCCATTTTTCGTTCCTGACGAGGCAACATGCATATCAAATTCAGCATCGGAATCATCCATTGAGGAACTTTCAATTAGATTTATAAGACTAATTTTAGATAAAAATAAAAGAATTCGACAAGAGCACTAGCTCTTGTCGAATTCTTTTAGGTACCTAGATTGATTATAGCGTTATTTCAAAATTTGAATATCCTATACAAAAAATAAGCTTTAAAATCGTGCGATTGCAAGGACGACCGTAGACCGAGTGAGGGCAAAATATATATTACAGTATAGCTTCCGTGTGTGGTAGCTTGCTATACTATAATATATATCTCGATATATTAGTATATATTATAGCTGCGTCTGTGACGGGCTTAAGGGTAAGATAACTGCTCAAACCGAATCTACAAAAATTCAAGACGATTGCTTGATTGTATTTGAATTCATTAAGAACAATTTTTACATTAATATCTTTTGCTACTAAACTCAAACACAATATAGAATTTAGAAATTACGTTTATTAACTTATACCAACGATTACACTGGACTATTAACATATCTAGCATCACTCAATCATGGGCGTGGCGGGCGCTGGCCGTCCGCTCACACTGTTGAACAGGCGGTCCTTGATCATCTGCGCCATGAGGCCGTGGATCACTTCGATGGTCGTCTTGCACGCGTCCTTGGTTGCCTTGCCGAGCTTGTCCTCTGTGCGCTTCTCGTGGGGGTCTGCGCCGGCCACGATGAAACCGCCACGACCTGCTCAAGATTTAATTTATTTATAATTTTTTTATTAGGTCATCAGGTAGATTAGACTGCCTCGGTGTGCAAAAGTGAATGTGGGTTCAATTCCCAGGTCAGTGTTATTGATAATTGCTCGGCTAAGAAATTCTCAGTAGCAGCACAAAGTCGAAATCTGACTGATAGACTACAATAGGCCCATCCCATTATGTGGAACCTAAAACCGTAGCTGGCAAAATATGCGTAATACACCTCTGTCTAACCATTGATATGATGATATTTATCTTAGGTCAGTGGACATGGAAATTGGTCACAAACACCTATTTGAGCTTGCAAAATCAAATAGGTTTCAAGTCCTGGGTAGTTGATGATATGTGAGCCAACAGATGAATATGACAAAAGCAAAAATCAACCTCTATCACAGCATCCACAAACCTAATTCAAAATGAAGAAGGACCGAATACAGTTATCAGCGAACTTATAGGTTTTCTCGTTCAGGCGCTGCGATATTTTCTCGAGTTTTCAAAAAAGGGCGATTACTTGAAAATTATAAATAATTTCTTGAATCTAATTCTGTCACAAATACGCACAAATAAAGAGATACTCATGTATGTTTATTCTACAGGCGCACATACAATAATTTTAGAGATACACGATTCTGTAAAACATTACTCTAGCAGGAAATGGAATATCTCAAAAACCTGAAAACACAAATTATATTTTCGGCTCACATTTTAGCACAAATATAAGCCAATGCACAATTTAGAAATACACAATACAATCTCTCCGATCATTTGTTTAGAACTTTACTGCTAGAACAACGTTACTTCAGCAGGAATAGTTTATTTCGTTGTTTTTTTTTCAAAACGATAACACGCATAATTTTTATGCGGCGCACGTTTACAGCAGATTACGCACTAATTATACGTTCTACTCATATCACTCTAGCAGACACTTTCCTGCTGAGGTAATGCACACACTATTACTACCTGCCATAAAAAAATGTATTACAAAGTAAAAGGTATACTTACCAAGACAGACTTCACTCTGCTCCAATTTATCTGACAAGTCGTAAATCTGCCCTGTAGTATAGTCTGCATTGGTGATCAGACTGGAACTGCTGAGTGTATTCACCCAGTACTTATTCCACAGAGAGTCCAGTAGTCTGCGGTCTAGTGAAGACTTGAAGTATGATACTTCTAGGGAGTAATACTGCTTGCAGTGCACACCAAA
This sequence comes from Catocala nupta, assembly GCA_963675205.1. Taxonomy (NCBI): domain Eukaryota; kingdom Metazoa; phylum Arthropoda; class Insecta; order Lepidoptera; family Erebidae; genus Catocala; species Catocala nupta. The sequence goes on along the minus strand of OY776090.1, from coordinate 24,804,264 downwards.
GTCTTCTATTTTGTTGAGAGGAATTGTCTGGTACTCTGATGGTTCTTCATTGGCTGGTTTGTAGCCCTACAACATGGGATCTTTTTTATATTGGTATGTTGTCCTACATTTGGAGTATTAATTAACTCAACAATTTCACATGTTATTGTAGATGGCAAAACAGTATACTCTTCAATAACTGTTTAATAGAACCTCTTCAAAGTAAAATTTTACAGATTTTGACATACCTTAGGATAAGTCCTAAATGCACCCAAGCACACTTTGCCAGCAGAGATTGTTCTTACTGGGTCAATGACAATGGCAACAAAAGGTTCCTGGAAATTCTGGTTCAGCATCTGTGTGGAGACGTCAATACCTGACAACCAGCAACCATAACCTGGATGACTGTGATACCAACCAATGGCATTCTCGTGTCGGCCAACCTAAAAAATAAACCATATTCATTATTGGATGAGTCTAAGCCGTAGACAACTTATCAAATAAGGTTGTAATATGCATTTCGGTCACATTTAGGTGATCCATAGAGAATCCTTTTCTTATATTTACCTGTTTAGCTGCTTCTATGTAAGCTGTCATGTATTCATAAGCTTGTGCTTGAGCATTCACTCTAGTCTCTGTGCCTTCTACAGGCAAAGCAAATGAGTCCATCACTATCATTGTATTTGCATCTACTTTACCTGCAAACATACAAAATACCATGCGAAACTTGTTATGCATGTCTTACAAAAGTAGTAATGCTATATTTTTTTGTTTTGCTTCCTACTAGGTTATGCATGTAAGGTGACAATGTAAAAAATTACCTAAAAGTAATCCCATAACTTCAAGAGTACCTCCTGAACGTGCGTGCATTACCATTTTCAACAGAGCCAGAGCTGATATTTTGATATCTTTGAAGAAATGAGGACTGAAACGATGACAAAAAAGTTACAGCATCTTCACACTAGTTTCGAAAATATATTCAACTAATATCTAAATATAACTTACTCTTTTTCCCATGGTTTAGCGGCGAGTATATCTTGTTGTTGCTTTTTATCATAACGATATATTTCGTCTACACTAGAAACAGTTTCTATATTGTTCGTCATCACCCATGTTTTCTGTGCTATAGATGACTGTGAATCGGCACTTGTAGAAGCCATTTTGACCCAAAATGTATGATATTAAATTGAACTCAAATAAAATCAATAATTCAAAGCTACTGATTGCCAATATTGTTAGATCCGGTTTGGAAAAACAACAGCGGGCACACAATGGCTACTTCACGTCACGATGTTTGACATTTCATTTGACAATAGCAGACACTGACAGCTGACATTTATTGATTCCTGATTTCGGTTTACGCAAGAAATGTAAGATCGTAATAAGGTTGGAAATAAACCATGTTAAAATTGATCGTCGGTCTGCTACGGTCTGCATTAAGTTAGTTTAGACCTTATCAACGATTGTGTTTTGTGACTATATCATAATTTGTGACGTCCTACTTGAAAATATTTCGCAACTAGGTATTGCATGCTATTAAGATTCTGTCTGGTGGCGAATGTAATAATAAATCTGATTCTCTTCTTAAATATAGGTACTGCGTTAGCAGCGCGCTGAGTCCTCTGGAGGTCCTGGCAACGCACGAGTACACCCCATAGCGACTCTAGACTACGGCAACAACCAAGTAATAACTGTATAAAAATAAATAATTTTTGCCAGTGCAGCAGTGTAGGTATCTACTCCAGCCTCCATTTTAATTGCATAATTAAATTCTGTACAATCCTCAGCTAATACATATTTTATGTTGCAAAGCCGATAGTGCTATTAATGCGATGCGATATGGGCTTCATTAGTACCTACTTATCAGATCACATTAATCAGTCTGCAGCGTTGGATTAAACTCAGGTAATTATATTGTCTGTAAATAATATCAACAGTACCTACTCTGTACCAAAAACTTATTAGAATTGATATCAATTTAAATTAAAACAAAACCATAATTTAAATAAGAGGTATATGTAAGAGGTAGGTATAATACCAGTCCTTTTTCCTGGAAAACTAAACGATTGGAACATCTCTTACGAAACAGCGAGCTTTTCTATTCATTAGTTGTTGTTGTTTGAGAATGCACGCAAAAGGCTTTTATTACTTAGTACTTTTTTTTCACTTAAAGGTTGACAGCTAATCAATAGACATTCATAACTATTTTCTACGAGCACCTAATATCTAAACTAACCTAAATGTAACTTAAGTAAAGTTACAGACTTTACATATTATTTACAACTCACCACTAAACTTTATCTTTCATAAATCTAATTTTGTTTTTGACTTTGAAAATAGGTCACTGTACCAACGAGACTTCATCTTTACTACGATAGTAAAATTAAGGCGCTACACCATCGATCAAATATACCATATACTCGTAGTATATTTGATCGATGCGCTACACATAATTTTACTGTGGTTTCGGGTTCAGTCGGGCAAAACATTACAGAATTCCTTTGTTACGCGAACAGTGCGGAGTCTGGCATTCTAGAATTTTCTAAGTAGACTGTATTGGCTGTAAGAGATTCATTTTATAACACCTACGCGTGGAATATTAATAAGTAAGTACATATAGGTACCTAGTGGGCGGAATGTGGGCGTTCTCTTACCTCTGCCTAGTCCCCTCGTGGATATAATATCAATAATTTAGCTCTGTGTCGGAGTGAAATGGATCTATATTTTTAGATTATCGTAATTACCAATCTCTAGAAAATCAAACATGGATCTCCTTACAAGACAAGCAGTGGTTTACTTCTGTGGGTTAAAAATCCTGAGACTAATAGGTAAATAGTTACCTAATGAACTTTAAACTATGTATCAAATATATACCTAGGTACATAAGTACATAGACCCACGCCTGGATATTGCCAGAGAGGTAAACGAAAGACCCATTACATCTACCTACATTTCTACAATTACGTTTTAGGTCCTGCTTAAGAGTGGACGAGATTATTCTCGTCTATCAGGTAGGTACATTGTCGGACATGTTGCTTCTGTTGGGAACTAAGTAATATTCTGGAAATTCCCAAAAACATTAAATACGCGGGTTGCACAGTAATTTAAATTCTCACCACACCTCTGCCACCAGTGCGGCGAATGTTGCGGGTTCGATTATTCGATAGTTGATTTACCTAAGTCTGATGCTGGCTGTGCCCATTGTTTAATTGATTTAATACCATCCGTGGCTCTGGACTTTTTGTAGGGCAGGAGTTATTTTTATCAAAAGAAAATTTTAATAATGAAACCTGTCTGATCCGTAAATCAAACCCCGGACCACACGATCGGCCTTAAACGTAAGCGAAAACATAGATCACGAGATTACATTAATATCGTCATAATTGCATCCAATGTTTTTCAAGCTGTGACCTAATCATACAAGTTCACACAACAAGTTTTGTTATTTCACCAGACATACCTATACCATTCATCCAACATTACCTTAATGACTTGCCTTCGCTAGTTCTTGCATCAGCCATAACACCGGTAGCTATTTGCCGGCAAATAAGGATATTTCGTCATGTTGTGATTGTGACTCATTTATTATTGACGTTAGATGATGTTGTGGTCTGACGAATTTTGCTTTGTTAAACTGCGTTGGCGCTAAACCTAGTTTAATATTATTATTTTATTCAATTATTGTGGCTAGCACCTGCTTTATGATGTATTTATTTTACTATATTTTCTCCTACTCTAGTAAATGTAAATGGCCATAATACCATTTCACTTACTGCACGTGACGTCAGATAGGTTTTCTCTGTCTTACTAATAGAAATTAATATTGCTATCCTTTTCGTTCATGCTGCTGTCGTCATATTGTCACCGCCTCCATGATAACATCGTCCAATCACAAAAGACCACATATACATTTTCAAGAATCTAGAAAAATATTTATTACTCATTGAGAATCCGAACATGTACGACGCAATCGTTTCTAGCTCGCACGCGAGGAATTATCATATAAAAGTGGTCTAACAAATGGTTAATACAAAAAATTCGGAATAGCATGTTAAGGAGACATTGATATTTGTCGTGAAGCAAGTGTTGTGGAGTGTTTGTTTATAAATTGTGTTTACAAAAAACCAACATGAGCGCCCCAATCATCATCACTGTGCCGAACAACTACCTGGCGGTGGATGAAATGGAGATGGAGTCGAAGGTCGTGGTCGACGTCGCGTCTCCAGCTCCGTCCCGGAAGCGCCGCCTGGACCATTTGACATGGGAAGAAAAGATGCAAAGAAAGTGAGTCTATTTCTGAACATTGCTTGCGTGTAGCGTATTTTCCCTTTGTAGACTGGGAGCTCAAGTTATGTTGGTCACCGGTCAAAGACGTTTCGACGTTACTGGAGTTTTCTATGTTGCATATCTACGCAGGATATTGAAGTACTTTTGTTGTGTTTAAGAATAATATCACTCACATATTTTTATATCGGCCAGATTTTAGGGCTGTCACCTATGTACATACATTTTCATTAGAATTAGAGAATGTTGACCTCTATATAGTGCCGTTATGTACAGTTAAGTACAACAATCTATCGTAGTTAGCACCTTCAATAAACATGAGACCGCAAATTATTATAACAGAGGTGTTTATTTGTAGGAAGTTGAAGAATCGCGTGGCGGCACAGACGTCACGGGACAGAAAGAAGGCAAAGATGGACGAGATGGAGTCTAGAATCAAGTATTTCATGGACAAGAACGAACGTCTAACTGGTGAAGTTGAGAGCTTGAAAGCTTTGAACGAGCGTTTGTTGAGTGAGAACGCAGCGCTTCGCAGTGAGGCGGCGGCGCGGACCGTCGCGGGAGCCCCCAGACCGGCAGAGTCTGATCCTCAGCAGAAGGAAGGGCCCCCGCCGGCGATCCGCGCGGCACGCCTGCTGCTGGCGATGTGTCTCCTCTCGCAGACCTCCTCGCTCACTTCGACTCAGAAGAGTACCTCGATACCCTCCATCAACTTGCAGACTCCCTCTTCAAAGAAATTGATGCAAGTGCTGCAGGAACGCCTCAAAATGTAAGTTCATACCTACAATATGATTATACTTACATATATTAGATAATTATACTGTTCTGCCAAACAAAATCAGATATTTATTTCCTCCATGCATAAATTATAGAAATTGTTAAAAGGGAAAGTAATTACTTCACTAATTAGTAACACAGTTTCATGTAAGAACCAGTTTCATAATATATGATATTGATGTGACACAGTAGGTTCTTAATAATTTGACATAAACCCAGATAAGATAATTATTATGAAATAATGTTTTGAAAATTAACCCACATCCTTATCTAAAACAAAATGGTTGATGCTGATGTAATCTTATATATAAAATTCTCATGTCACAATGTTAGTTATCATACTCTTCTGAAACGGCTTGACCGATTTTTTATGAAATTTTATATGCATATTTAGTAGGTCTGAGAATGGGCTACTATCTATTTTTCATACCCCTTAGTGATAAGGGTTGTCCACCTCAAACATTTTCTTTTAATTTTTATGGCAAAACAATGTTTGCCGGGTCAGCTAGTTTGATATAAATATTGCATTAATCATACTTAGTTACAATGCAAATCAAATGCAAGCAACCGGTTATATGTAAAGAAAAGGCTGATTCATAATTCCATAATTTTATTCATAAAGGTTAAATGTTAAAATATTATATTATCAATCTGTTTATTAAATTTCCTATTGCTTCTCAGTTTGAGAAGGTGGGCCCATAGCCATATCACACTAGCATACTAGGTTCTTCACACGACTTTGAGAATATTATTAGACAAACAGGTTACCTCACAATGTTTTCCTTCACCGTTAAGCAAATGATTATTACCAACTTAATATGCACATAGCTTCGAAAATTCAGTGGAAAACAGATTGGGATGAGTTGTTGGGATCAAACTCAACTCTTCCCTGTGGCAGCCCAACAATATTTCTCTTGGCCATTCACTGCACTATTGATTTATTTTTATCTTTCTCTTCTTGTAGGAGCCAGTCAGGGACACTAGAGAGTGCATTGAAGGAGCTAAAGTGGTGGGGACCACAACAGAGCACCTGGAATCCAGTGAAAGTGCAGTCATAGACATCAAGCACGATGTCAACAGGATATTGTCTCAACACTCCTATGCGCATCCCTACAAACCTGAGATTGTCATCACAGAACCTACAGAAGTACAAATTAAAGAAGACAACAATGACAAAGGAGATATGTTCTATGCGAGCTGTGATGAAGCCAATGACTGCATCACCATTGAAGTGCCATGTGAAGAACACATTGTTGAAGATACTCCGCTACAGATAGAGACTGACTTGAAATCCCTCACAGATTGTGCGGGAGTGAAATTGGAGTGTGACATGAAAATGCTCTCACCTATGACAATGTCACCAGGATCTGTAGAAGAGAATCTTGGCCTATCTCCTTCACACACTAACTTAAGCTCGGACCTTGGCTACGAGTCCTTGGCCTCACCGTTCAGTGAACCTGACCCAATGGCTCTCTCAGACTTCTACTGTGACTTTTGGTGTGAATCATATTCAGAACTATTCCCCGGTCTAGCGTAGAATGATTCTGCATTTTGATCCCCACCAAAGACTGACTAGATAAGTTTGTTAAGTTATTGAATCTTTAATTTAAGCAAAAAACTAAAATGACAATTTTATTAATGTTCCATTAATCAATTATAATTAAGTAATTAGACATTTTAATATATGTTCAACAAATTATGATTTAGTATTTAGTTAGGATGCACATAGGTTGTAAATAAATATGATTATGTCCTGTTGATTTCTGTATTTTATTTGAATTTGCCTAAGGTAAAACGAGGCAGCATTTTTGAAACAAGTATTGTTTTATCTTTGTCTTACTTGGTGATAAAAACAGCGATAGCAAAACACTTACTTCAGAAAACTCGTCTCGTGTAACTGGCACGTGATTGTGATTGAGCGTGTCCTTAAAGTGCTCAATATGAAATTATTTAAATATATACAAATATTTTAAATGACTAATATTGTTTGTTGGATTTTTTACCAATAAACCACTGAACCGATTTTGACGGTAGCTTGAACTCTAGGAAAGGACATAAGGGACCCTAAAAATTTAGAACGACGACGTTATGGTGACACAAATGAGAAATCGGTAGGTACCTACTCTATATGAAAGTATTATAAACCTAGAAGATGAGTAAAGCCCGTCACAGACGTAGCTATAATATATATTAATATGAATCATAGCAAGGCATATTACAGCATATTTTCTATATAAATTTTCGAGTGACCACACACGCAGCTATAATATGTATATATTTTTATGACGTCACCAAAATATGTCAAAATATATATCTCTATATTTTGGCATATTAATATATATTTTGGTACCTATATTAATATATATTTTGGGGATAGGGGTGTTCCATTTGAGCGCCTGCCCGACGTCCGAGCTCGATGCGCACGAGCTTAAATTACGTACTTTATTTAATTAAAATACAAAGTGTTGCAATTACCTATAATAAATGATTCAAATATGATTTGTTTTTACTTCTTTCCTCAAGCATACTGTAAGACGTTCTTTAGAACTAATGCTTTTAGACATAACCGTATCGCATTTTATTAAATCATTTTTTATCAATTCATGAAGCTCGATAAATGCCGATCTTGAACTTTTAAAATACTGTGCAAATTTATTCGTTGATAAATTTTAATCATGATACAAATTAAATTCGCCACGAGTTCTCTTTTGTTTTATATGCGAGTCAACCCAGATGGTTCTATTTTTCGTTCCTAACAAGGCAACATGCATATCAAATTCAGCATCGGAATCATCCTCTGAGGTATTTTCAATTAGATCTAAAAGAAGTGCTCTTGTCGAATTCATTTAGGTACCTAGATTGATTACAGTGTTATTTCAATATTTGAACATGCTGTACAGAAATTGAGCTTTAAAATCGTGCGCTTGCAAGGACGACCGCAGACCGAGTGAGGGCAAAATATATATTATACTTAGTATAGCTCCCGTGTGTGATAGCTTGCTATACTATAATATATATCTCGATATATTAATATATATATTATAGCTACGTCTGTGACGGGCTTAACTGTGAATTCATAACCTAATTATCGACTTTCCCAATGTATAATAATTATCATCGAAGGTTATTCTAAAATAATGAGTTCGGCAGTTTATATTGTCCATATAAACAACAAAATTGTACTGTTTTACTCTATTGAAAGATGCTTATTGTGTTGAAAACCAAATAAGTAGGTACTGCCGTATAGACGTAACCAATGGCTGACGGAAAGCATCTTTTGTTTAATTAGGTACCATTACGCCATATAGCAACAAACATTTAAAAAATATATGCCCTGAACTCTTGGATGGTAGGTAAGTGTAGGTATATTCAAAGGCCACTGGGACGAAATGACCTTTCCTACTTACTTTGACCATTGTTAGTTTACAAAGATTCTATCTACATTGTATTTATAGGCGATTAATATTGTAGGTACAGTTGCCAGGCTACGCAGTTCGTGACTATTATCACATTGTTACTATATCAATTATGTACCTAGTATGTAGTATGTAGTAAGTTGTATGTAGTAAAGTCCATACAACTTTTCTAGATTAATCTAAAAGGGGAGCTGTACATTCGCCATGAAAAAAAGTATATGTAAATTCGTCACAATTCAAATTTATGCAATAAATTTCCAATACATTAATTTTGTTATTGTAAATTCGCCAAATGGTTCTTTAACCGCACCGATAGCAAAAAAATTAAACAATTAGTAGAATAAAAATTTTGTATATTTTTCATAATCACAGTAGGTAAGTTTAATAATTTACCTTACATCTACCTACATCAAAATCATAGTTTTCAAGTGGACGATTTGCCCACAACATTGTAAGATTAAGGGCCTGTGCACACCACGTTTTTTAAACGCGCTGTCGACGCGCATTTGTAGCTATATAGACGCGATACGCACGCGAGTCAGATGCAGCCTGTAGACCTTTGCACACCTGTATAAATTTAAACTCGTGTTTGAATCGATACAGACGCGCGTGTGTAGCGATATAGACGCTATGCAAACGCGCTGGCATATTGCGTTTTTAAGCAGAACCTCGTCAACAGTAGCAAGATGGCGTCGATCGAGACAGAATTGATTGTATGCGCATGGTTATAATTTTTTTAAAAAAGGAAGTTTGATACTTACTGACGTACACCCATTTATGAGAGAAGTCGTGTCGTATCGTGTGAAGTCGAGAGAAGGTTGTGTGGTTATCATTACAAGAACTTCTTGCGATTCTTAAACCGGAATTAACTCGTCAAAATACAGTGCTAAGATCATGTATATCGGCGGAAGAACAATGCTAACGCGCGTGTATTGATACAGACGACAACAAACTGCTCTGTAAGGTAAAAGCGCGCCGTCGACGCACGTTTCTAAATCGCGCGTCAACGGCGCGTTTGAAAAACGTGGTGTGCACAGGCCCTAAGATAAACAATAGAAAGACAATTTGATCACAGAATCTAATAATCCTATATTTTTTTAATTTAACATAACACTTATCTCGAGTCTTGCCTGCAACTATATAAATAAATATAATAACCTAACAACACCTACGTAAAAATCGCAGATTTTGAGTGGTTGGTTTGCCCCCAACATGACAATAATTATACAAAAAACAATAGAAAGATAATTAAGTACGTAATAGTAATAATCACATTTGTTTTTAATTTAACTTAACACTAAACGTAAAAATCACGGATTTCGAGTGGCTGATTTGCCTACAACTGTATAAAAATAATAATCTAACACCTGTAACTATATAATAAACTATGTAAAAAATCCTATATTATTAATGTAATATATTGATTGGTAATTAATTGTTACATGTTTTTAAAATGCTGTTTAACAGAAAGTTTTAAGAACTTCAGCCAGGGACATGTTTTCGTAATTGTCCAAAATTTAATTTTTTTTGTCATATGCAATAGATCGTCGTATTCTCACCTTTAAGGATATATCAAATCTGATATTGTTATATTCCAATCTATATATTCAGCTTCCTTTTTTAGTATATCAAGAAACTTAAGCGTGGTAGGTTTTCTTTTCCCCATTTTATTGTTTAACCGTCTACGCCATGCTTCCGTTAGGTTTATTGTCCTATGACGAGCCTCATATACTTACATGCCACATAAACTGTATATTTGCTATCGCTACTTTAAGCAAAAATGATGTAAAATGAGGATTTGTGACAATTTACAATATCCCTCATGTACATACCTGTGACGAATTTACACAATTTTTTTAATACATGGGACGAATTTATTTTAAATGAACGGATTTTTCAAAATGTGCGAATTTACTTTGGGACGAATGTACAACAACCTATCTGAAAACGGCATGTTTTTTGATAGCGAGCGGCATATCCGTGATTAATTTTATGTTAATGAACATAGGTACTTACGACTAATCACTGAACCGAAATTTTTCTAAAGCTTATAATATATTTATAGCGATAACTGTCACAGATAAATATGCAATTAGCGATAAATAATTGGGGCCAACATTTTATTATCTATAGTAAATTATGGATTCGTATGTAACCAGGTGCTTTTAAACATGTTTCATTTACTTATTAAATATGAGATGATTAATAGGTTTCGAGTGTGTAGGTACAATTATTGGTATTGGTTCGAATGGAACTTCCAATTAAACTAAATAAATAATAGTTAGCTAGTGACTACTGCCGGATATCACAATTATTTTATTAAATATCATTTAAAATCGACCTTATTATAAACTTTCGTTGCAAATATATTGAAAAACAGGATATGACACCTAATAACTAAAATAATTTTTTATGTTATTGACACGTTGTACTTATAATTATTATAGTTTATCTATTTACCGTTGGCTAATATTGTGAGGAAAATTGATAGCGAATTTCTTGATCCATAATGTTCACAAATAAGTGCAAACTTATTAATAATTCGTAGATATTATTATTAAGCTAGCATGGTGGCCTATGAGATATACCTATCTTTAAGAAGAGCCCCGTGAACAGCAGAGGCACCGTTTAGATACAGAACCGGCAGTAGCTATGTGTATTATGACTGCGTCGGTTGCAAAGCGCTAGTAAGTGCGACTGCTGTTTATGCACAACAGTCTTAATTACCACCGCTATCGGTATCGAAATTGATTGACGAAGCGTTATCCGGTTTTCTAAAAATACATTCTCAGTAGCAGCCCTGAAATAGAAAGTTGGTGATGTTTCATCCCCGTACCTCGGAAGGCACGAAATACCTTGCACTTGATCGCTGGTCGCGTCCGTTTGCGGTTCTATTGGACCATGACGGAGACACAATAGAAAGTGTAGTTGTGCTTGTCCACACTTTTGTGTACTCTTATAGTATAGGAAACATTATTATAAACAAGTATTTACTTGTTATACCTAGGTATAATGTAAACTCATGATATTTCCTATGCATTGATTTATATGACAGCGTAGCCTGGTAGGCTGTGCTCATCCCAGAACTAGCCGGTGTTCACTCCAGAATGGACTGGGTTGCGACAGATTGGATTGCTGCCGACCACGAAATGGACTAATGTCCACCGAGGAAATGAATGGTGTCATCTCCAGAATTGACTAGTATGGAAAATTCTAGAGATGTATGTATGATATTTTTTTAATTTTTCTACATCTAAAGGGGCAAACAAGCATACGGCCCACCTGATGGTAAGTGGTCACCGTAGCCTATGGACGCCTGCAACACCAGAGGCATCACTTGTGCGTTGCCGACCCTTAAGGAAAGGAAGAAGAGCCCACCAACATCTTCGGGGCCCAAGCCAACCTCACCTACGAGCGGTGCATCTGTCGGACATCGGACGAGTCTATGGCGCAGGCTTTCCCTGTTTAGGATTGGGAGGTCAGACGGCAGTTGCTTCCGTTACAGCCAAATTAGCCAAACCAAAAATGGAAAGTTTAAGGAGAGACTCTGCCAGAAATAGGCCACCGCCGCAAAACGGCGCGCAGGAGCCCCGCCCGACTCCTTTGGCATACTTGCCGCCCCTAACAAGGTAGCCCTAGTCCACTGGCTAGGGCTACCTTGTTAGGGGCGGACACGGCTAAAGACGCGAGCCCCAACCCAAAAGCTCCATTTCGCATCGTGGAACATTGGCATGCTTACCGGACGCGCGAGAGAACTGGCCAAAACACTCCACAGGCGGAGGGTCCCCGTGGCGTTCCTGCAGGAGTCTCTGTGGAAAGGCAGCAAATCCCAGTCTATTGGGAATAGCTACAAGCTGATCTATACGGGTGCACATAGCGGAAAGAACGGGGTGGCCGTAGTGTTGTCTGACGAGTTGCAGCAACGTCTTGGAGGTGAACCGCGTTAGCGACCAGCTAATGTCGGTGCGGGTGCTTATCAATGGGGTTATAAATGTTATAACCCATCTGATAGTGCTTACGCCCCACCGGTTGTAGTGACGCCGAAAAGACGTCGTTCTGGAATCGGCTTGATGGACTGCTTCACGGTATCCCGTTGTCACAGGGGATTGTTTTGGGTGGCGATTTGAACGGTCACGTGTGTGAAGAGAGTGAAGTGTTTGTACGTGTTCACAGTGCCTTTGGGTAGGTACGGCAGACACAATGAAAAAGGGGAGAATATCCTTAGAACGTGTGCGGCTACCGACCTTGCGATCATGAACATTTCCTTTAAAAAGAAACCGGAGCACCTCACCAGCTACCGAAGCGGTAAATGCGCTACCCAGATCGATTTCCTGCTCACTAGGAGACACCACATCGGCAAGGTAGCCAACTGCAAGGTCATACCCGGTGAGAGTCTCACTGCGCAACACCGTCTCCTTGTCATGGATCTCTGCGTAAAGCCCTGACGTAGACGTGTAGAGCATTGCCGGCGTCAAATCCGGTGGTGGTTGCACCCTGCAGCCTGTGGCTGCCAAACGTGCCACTAAGAGAGCTGTAGCCAGAGCCAGACGGGACCACTTGGAACCTCTTTATGAGAAGCTGGAATCGTCTGAGGGGCAGAAGCTCATATATAAGTTGGCACGTTTACGGATTAAAGCGGCACAGGACATCTCCAAGTGCCGCTGAAGAATCGAAAAGCTGTCGGAGCCGATGGAGTCCCCATCGAGGCCTGGAAGGCGATGGGTCCTTGCGGTGTGAACATACTAGCAAATCTTTTTAACCACATGCTCCTGACCGGAAAAATCCCGAACCAATGGAGACTGAGTATCATCACTCCAGTCTTCAAAGGTAAGGGCTGGGTGCAGGAGTATGGTAATTACCGCGGAATAAAGGTCATGTCTCACACCATGAAGATCTTTAAAAGGATTATTGACTCTCGGATCCGACAGGAGTGCACTGTCTCGGAGTGCCAATTTGGGTTTCGCTCTGGGTGCGGCACCATGTACCCTATTTTTGCCCTAAGGATTACCATGAAGAGATACAGATCGAAGAATACGCCTTTGCATATTATTATGCTCTTTTTGGCCATGCAGAAGGCCTTCGACTGTGTCCCTCACGTGGTGATCTGGTGGGCGTTGAGATCCAAAGGAGTACCAGAAGCCTATGTTGTTGTATTCTGATTCCATTGTCAGGACCGCTGTTGGCGATACACAACACTTCCTCATCATCTTTAGAGTTCACTAGGGATCCGTCCTTAGCCCTTTTCTGTTCAGCGTGATATTGGACGTCTTGTCGGACAGCATCAGAGACTTACATGAGCAACCTCCCTGGTTGCTCATGTATGCTGATGATATCGCGCTGGTGGACGCGGACAGGGCTCGATTGGTGCGACGGATGAACGTGTGGAAGGAGTCACTTAAGAACGGCGGTCTGAAACTCAACGTGGTGTAGACCGAGTATCTGGCCTGCAACACCACAGATCCCACACCTGTCCGCATAGGCGGAGACATGGTCGAGCGCACAGACCAATTCAAATATTTGGGGTCTGTACTCCACGCGTCTGGTGACATCGACTGCGATGTCAAGGCACATATTTCGGCAGCTTGGGCAAAATGGCGTGAGGTGACGGGCGTCATTTGTGACCCTAAAATGCCGGTAAAGCTGAAGTCTATAAGACCATCATTAGGCCTGTCCTTTTATATGGCAGTGAGACGTGGCCAGTGTTTAACCGGCACAAGCAGGAACTGCGTGTCACGGAAATTAAAATGTTGCGCTGGATGTGTGGAGTAACGCGGAAGGACCATATAAGATACTCCCGCATCCGTGGCAGTCTTCATGCCCCTGACATAGATATATAAGATAAGCTGGAATAGAGTCGCCTTCGCTGGTACGGCCACGTTTTACGAAAATCGGCATGTTACGTAGGTGAGGTTAAGTTAGTAACAGTAAGTACCTACTTATTTTTTCAAATAAAATATAGCCTATGTTATTTGGTGATAATACTGACAATATAGCTTTCGATTGGTAAGAATTTTTAATATCCATTAATTTTTTTGAATTAAATCCTTACAAACAAACAAACAAAAATCAAATCTTTCCTCTTTATAATTTAAGTATAGATGAAACTAGTTAGTTCATTTAGGTGCAAAATGTCCAGGTTGCAAAATGTCCAGTGGTTGCAAAATGTCCAGGTTGCAAAATTTCCAGGTTGCAAAATGTCCAGGTCGCAAAATGTCCAGGTCGCAAAATGTCCAGATTGCAAAATGTCCAGGTTGCAAAATGTCCAGATCGCGAAATGTCCAGATCGCGAAATGTCCAGGTCGCAAAATGTCCAAGTTGCAAAATGTCCAGGTTGCCCCAACCCTTAAACAGCGATGGCCTACATACCGCTCAAGAAACCAGACAATTCTGGAGTGGACACGGCCCATCTGGCTCTTCCTTATATACGCCAATGGATATTCTATAGAGTCTTAATTATATCATATTCAATACTAGCTGACCCATACAACTTCGTCTGAGAATTTTCCCCGTTTTGGAACATTTTTCATTGATGCTCCGCGACTATTGATTGCAGCGTGATTTTATATAGCCTTTCCTCTTTAGTCCTCGATAAATGATATCCAACACTAAATAATTTTTCAATCCGAACCAGTAGGTAGTGCCTGAAATTAGCACGTAGGTGCAACCAAACAAATAAACTCTCCAGTTTTATAATACTAGTATAAATAAAAATAATTATATAGGTAAAAATATGTAGGTAAGACGGTTAATGGTTATTTTATTCATAATTCTGTTAATTCTCAAATAAAAACACAATAAATAAATTGAAACTATCATGGTAACTACCTATCTGCTGTTGCTATTATGTGAGGTTGATAAGAGAATACTTAAATAACAACTGTTTACATACCAATTTACATAACCATAGACGATAATTAAATGTTGGTACTTATAAACTGCTTGCATATGTAATGAGCGATGGTATAAAACGATATTTTGTCTCTATATTGTTGAAACATGGAGCAAACATGTGTGAAGGACGAAATTAATCAATAATTCATAAATAATGCATGGTATCTGTATTGATGGGGTGTTTGGTTTAGGTACCTACTTGTTTGTGTTAGTGAGGAGTTTATTAAAGGAATAATTTATTAGCTACATATCATTTTACCGAATAAAAGTTATGTATTTTGATTATGCGCAGCTGGGCAGATGTCAATACTTAGATAGGTACATAAATATGTTAGTAACTATTGTAGGTACAAAATATACCTATGTATATATTTAAAACGTAAGTTGGTGCATGGAGTCAGTGCCTACCTATAATGTTTTTGGGTTTTGCTTATCAGAATGCTTTGAAAACCGTTAGTGAAAAAAATTCATATGCATACCCACGCCGGCCATGCCTATTTACCGCAGTGGAAGGCAACTTATCTCTCTTGCTTCATTCACATCCATTACCTATATTCCTCATTACCTTTTCACTAGCAAAACAGCTTAATCACAGACTTTACAAAAACTATGTCAATTAAGATTATGTATTAAGACACCCAGATAGGCATCCAATTATATCAAAATCTGGAGATAATATAAGCTTTCTTCTCAAACAGCGATCTGGCCAGCAACATTCAGCTTGTTGGTAGTGATATTTTTGAGGATAAAGGCTTATTGCCTGTGTTAAATCAAATTACACAGAAATAATATAATGTAGGTAGGTATAAAATGTATAATGTAACGCGTGATAATTTGCTCAAGAACTTGAAGTACCTACTTAAGTACCTACCTAGGTATATAAAAATGTAATATATACCTATTTTAGTTAGTTAGGCAGGCGTTCTCATTATAATTCACTTAGTTTTTTTTTGTCAAAAAGAATTTTAACACAAATAAAAATGAAGCATATACAGCATACATTTTATAAAAATTAAAATTACGAGGAAATAGTATCTCTGCTATCGGGTTATTACCACGGATTATTACAATACAGTACAGATAAAAAATCCGATATGAGGAAAATTATAGAAATACATTTTTGAGGTCATTTACATATTCAACCTATGTAAGACAAAACAACGATATAAACGAAACAGGTTTTTACATTTCTACATTGGTATCTATTCTGAATACTAACATAGAAGGATAAAATCAATTCTTAGATAGGTCATGGCAAGCTGCGGGGCCGGATTTTGGCGAAAGCGGTCCTGAGCCTCCAGAAGAAGAGGTTTCACAGAATGTTTTAATGTTTTTTATTCATTTAGTACTTATATTATTCGGGTCTCGACTCTGTTGTTATCCGTCTGTTTATATCCGATTCTATTCAATTGTTGAGAGTGAATGTGATTACGTATGAAAACTTACAATAAAATATTGTAAGTATAAATACTATTTTTGTGATTTACAAGACAATAGGGTATTTGACAAATACCCCTTACATCTGATTTAAAATGCTTGTATCTTATTTCTCTTTGGGTAGATTAAAAAAAATCTTTGTCTTTTGGGCAGTGGTGTAGCGTAGTGGGGACAGGGGCGGCCCGCCCCTGTCGGACTTGTTAAGGGAGGGGGAGGGGGGGTACAATTTCATAATAAATAGTAATAATATCTTGTAAATATTTGATCCATTTAATGACGAACAAGAGGAATGGGTAGTACAATACACAATACTAATGACTGTTCTTCCCGAAAAGTTATATAGAATTATTTTATATTAGTCTTTTAAATTGAAATACCTACCTGACACCCAGGCTACGCCACTGCTTTTGGGGTTTGGGTAATGTAACTATTTGACTTAAATAATCAAAAATGGGTGACTCCCTTTTTTGATTATTCTACTATTGGTCTGAACATAATCTATAGGTTACTACTAATAACGATCACGCTAAACCAATCGTGCAAGAGGCGGCCTTGCAAAAGGGGCATGGAAAGTAATTAACTGTTATCGTTAATAGTATGTAGGTATGAATGGAAATTTAGTAGAGTAGGTACGCTCTAAAACAAAAAATTGTCTTGTAAGTCAAAATCAAAGCAAAACGCCGAAATTTTCTTTAGAGCTTTCCATCCACAGGCCCGCATGTTTCATAGTGGTTAACGCATTCGAAAATGCCAAAATCGATCACCTCTCACATGTTTAAGAGCAACACGCAATTATTATTAGCTCTACAGCAACATCACGTCGCAATAAAATATAGCTTATTGGCATTTAAAACAAAAATAGGTACGTTAAACGGTGAGGCGCCTTGTGACATGTAATACCTACAGGTTTTTTTACACCTATTTACTTTAGGCACCGGTTTCTCGCAAGTTAGTTTACAATGTACCTACTATAATTGCACAATTGGATGTAGGTACATGAATCAATAATTAATAAAGAACTCCTAATGTGAAGAGGAAATAAATGATTTTATTATTCTTATATTTAAAAAGTAAGTAGTCAAGATTACCCGGGTGATGTTTTTGGTTCTAAATTATGGGCACCTAGTCCTATTTTTTCAGTTGGGTACATCGTGTTTTGTCTATGCTTCCACCGGTTCACACCCCCAAAGAGGTTTAGATAGCCGTCTTTTAGAACGAAACTTTTATGGGTCTGTAAATATTTTGTTCGTTGCGATCATGAAACCGCCAAAATATATAATTTAATTTCTTGTATGCAGGATCACATATTTGGGCAAGACGTACATAAGACCAGGTATTGCCTTTCAAATTATTTGTTTAACCTGCAGCAGTTTAAAACATCCGTACATTGACAATGCCTTACGCTTGTATTTATATTATCAAAGACATAGTCATTGGTGTATTGAATTTATATTACGATAGCTATATTTTTAGGTTTAAAGTAATAAGAGATTTTGTACAATTGTGTAATGTAATAAGAGGTTTCATTCCCGGACTTGGTACTGCTTTTGAGAATTTACTAATAGAAAACCTCAATAACAACACACAGACCTGTAACCAATTGTACCTATATATCTATGCCTTATTTATCATGCTTGTATTAACCTATAAATAAATAAATAACAGTGGGAATCGAACCCTGAATCACACGCCAATTTACGCCATGAAACCATGAATATCAGATATGTATGCACGGTAAAATCCATACACAATTTAGTTCGACATAAAAAGGTTCAATAAAACACCGCAATAAAAAAACATTAAATATATTTGTTAAAATATTACAGATTCAATAAAATCGTGTTTCATAGATTACATACAATACTAGCTACGAACAGTTAACTCGCGGTTAATGTAACCAACACTCGTCATCATGTTATCAAGCTAACCAAGCGATAAACGATGGTTGCTCACGGACCGACACGACCACGACCTGACGCCGATAATAGTGCAGTTTAAGATAAGGCGTTTATTACCCCAGTTTAGTTTTATTAAGTGTACGTACCTATGTGGAAAATGTTGTGGTTTTATTAAGCGATGTATTTGAACTAAATAAAATAAGTAAAATTAAATTGACATTAGTTTTTGTTGTTTAATTTTTATCTCCACAAGTGGTGGCACAGATATCATATCTACGTATTAATTAGTTAATTATCGCTTGTTTTAACAGTGTTGTGATATCGTCAGGCAACCTGCATGTCTAAAATTTCTCTATAATGTTCTCAAAGAAATGTAAACAC
Organism: Catocala nupta; assembly: GCA_963675205.1. Classification (NCBI taxonomy): domain Eukaryota; kingdom Metazoa; phylum Arthropoda; class Insecta; order Lepidoptera; family Erebidae; genus Catocala; species Catocala nupta. The sequence goes on along the minus strand of OY776090.1, from coordinate 24,785,201 downwards.
GTAGTGGACTGTGGCCTAACACTTCTCCTACTGAGAAGAGGCCCAAGGGAACGGTTTAAAAACGGGCTGATATTATATTAATAGATGACAAAGGTCATGTAAAAAAGGGATTCTCTATGGTGTAGTTCTGTTCGTTCGTCTGTCTGTTTATCTATCAAAGTTGATATCATCATTTGAGAAGAGTTCTGAATTCCATATTGCTATTCAAATCTTACAGCTTAAGTTGGGCATCGAATCCAACTAACTATAGTGATATAATTAATTAGTGGTCATGTTAGTCCGTGAGTTTCAGTTACAGATTGCCCGATAAATTTGGCACTTGCACATAACGAACTAACCGATATAACTAATAAAAAATGGAGTAATAAAAATATAATAACAACGTAGCGAGTTCTGTACAGTTATGCTAATGGAAGATACACAACTTAGATATAAATGAGTCGTTCCTCTATAATATTGAAAGCGAATAACATAAATAAAATGCACGTAACACTATTGCTTTGTCATTGTAGCATGTCTCGTCTATTTCTTATAAATACACGACGGAATATCGGCAATGGCTTTTCCTTAACTTTCTTACGAGCAAGAGGTCTTGGAATGGCACTCTAACTACTATACTATCACTATTAAAACAAGCATTTAGCATAACTAAAAAGGTTGACAGGAATACTAGTCATTTATAATCCAATATGTTATATATATATAGTATTTAATATAGAAAACATTTATTTTAATCCCATGTTCTTAATATTGCATATTGAGCTAAGATTATATATTTAAATATAATAATTTAAAGACTGATAATGCAGTCAATATTAATGCGTCATTATTAAGGCATTTTATAATAAATTATACAAACAGAAATCACCAAATACCCATTACACCAAAACAAATATTAAATCCATAGATAATACACTATATACTGAGATTAAATCGTAGCTATGTCAAGTGTTTAAAATAAAAGAATGTCTATGTCAAAAGTTTATAAAAAGTAATATCATATTTATCAAAAATACTCATTGTTTATTAACAACTGTCAAAGTGGTTTACCCACAGATTAATTATATCAAACATCAATATCTGTAGCACCAAATACCTATTATAACTCGTCAACAAATATTGGTAAAAACCCGATTGCACAGCAAGCAAGCATAATAATTATCAACTCATTATCATCTAGTATTCCGTCGTGTATTCGTCAATAACGGTACTAAGCCTTATCAGTAATAACGAATGTCTGCGACATATACCGCGCCGCACTACCTGCGATATTTTAAGAATTGTATCCTATCTAGTCGTCACGCCTGGGTACTGCCGAAGGGATGAACAGAGGTCTATAACACTTCAATTTCTTTTACAGATTTAGGCTCTGTTATCCAAAACATTTCACCTAACCTGGGAATCGACCCAGGGAGTTCGGCAGTGGTACAAGCGTCCTGCCTCTAGAGCAACGAGGCATTCATATAATTTTAGTATAAACACTATTATACTTAATTAGTTTAAATCACATGCACTAGTTACACTACAACAATAATTACTAGAATGTTATAATGTGAGCTTTATTTTCATTTTTTAATAATTTTGTTTAATAATAACTTTCCTAATATTTTTTTCTCACTTTTTGACAGTGTCCCTTTTATAACTAATTTATTTATAACTTCGTAATGGCTGTGTATATTTTGTACGCTGACGTTCAAAGGCCTAATAAAAAAGTTTATTTTCTCTATGCGCCGTTCCTAGACTGAACATTACATATAGTTTTGATTTTGTAGTTTCTACAAAAAAGTTTGTCGCATTTATTATTTTATTATTACCGAATGTACAAGATAAAGGCATTTCGACTTCGTTCTTCAACTTCATAATATTTTGCTTCGAGATAAGAAATAAAAATATCTTTCTTTAGGCCTAATAATCAGAATTTATTAATTAGTACTGTTGTAAACAGAATTAAAGAAGGAAGCGCTACGAACAACGCACTTCCCTTCGTTAAATTGATAAAGTGCTTGTTCGCTAAGTGGTTTATCTTTATCGGTCGATAAAGATATATTTACAAGTAATAATCTATCTGACCTAGAAATAATCTCATCAACAACCAGACAGACAGCATTTTATCTCGAGGCATTCAAAACGATTTCATTTTAAACATTTCGTAATACAAATTTGATTTTGTAACCGACATATGGCACCATGTTAACTTATAGTCAACATATTATATAACATTATTTAGTACCTTTGCCTTCAAAATTTGAACATTTACACGAAAATACTGCAATCGACATTTTTCATCTAGTCACAGCTCTTTTAAATCTATCTTTTTATTTAGAGCGCTTACTATTTTTATATAATTGATCATTAATAATAAACTTCAACTTCTATGACTCTTTTAAGTATTTCCATACCTATCGATACACAACCGAATGCTTTTAAGCCCGACTTCAGCCTCGATAACTATGGGAATGCCTTTTGTAGGTCATGTTTTAACCGAACAGCTTGTCAAAGCACGCATGACAGTAGGGCTTATCGTTTTGTTCCTTAAACGTTCCTTTGTTGAGTTGTCTGAGGCAGAAGGCGCATACGAAGTGTTCGGGGTGGAACTTTCTGAACATGGCGGTGATGCAGCGACCCGCGATAGGTTTGTGGCAGCCGGCGCACAGCGAGCCGCGCTTGCCGTGGTAGTGAGTCTCACAGTATGGCTGACCTTCGTGCTCGAAGAACGAACCGCCGTGGAAAGGCTCGCGGCATTCCTGGAAGAAGACATAATATATTGACTGGTTTTTCTATAGTAGTATTATAAATAGCAAAAACATGATTTTATTTGCATTCGATTAACTCGGAAACTTCTACAAATTATTCTTTTGCCATTAGAAAGCTTGGTACTGAATCACGCTAGAGGTGCGGACCAGTAGTCATAAACGTGGGTAAAACCGCGAAGGACACCTACAAGAATATAATATGTTTTGTTGTTGAGGTCAGAGTCGACAAGAAAATACCAGGATGACGTCACAAAGGGTTTTCCTTGCAGTATCGATAAATACATAAGTAGGTATTCTTTAGCTAGCCGAAACATCTGAATTAAAGCAATAAGATACGATTTTGAGGTTTTCTTATCGATAATACTTATCAGATTTGTTTAATATTTTTATGTAATTTAAAGACTAATAAAACAGTAACTAACCGATAAGATAATGCCAAATAATAATTTAACCGCAATCGGAATTATGATACGGTTAATAAAAATGTCAATCAGTGTCTTGCAATGGATGAATAAGTAAAAAATAGTGTTGATTGTATCATAGCTTCAATAACAGACAAATTATTTTTCCTGCTGACCAAAATTAGCCACACTTAATCTCGGATTATAATATTTAGAAAATTGCACCATCTATGCGCAGCCACGTAGACGCCCAATTTACATGAAATTAGCCATTTTAAGCATATAAGTATATTTTTTACAACTTATGAGATAGGCGCTTCTAATTATGACGTGCTGTATCATGGATAACAAAAACAAAACGTTAACCGATCTTCTGGACGAAGACCAGGAAAGTAAGCTAAAGTGATAAGGTTACACGGAAAATTTAATAAAAAATATAAATAAAATTTTGTATGAATGTAGTGTGTTTGTGTAGCCACTGATTAACATTTAGAAATAAGCGTGTTTCTTCCAAAAATAATGTTATTTGATGAAAAATAAGAAGAACGTTGCACATGCCTAGTTGATTGAAAACAACGGTATTAAATAAAAATGAAGATCTGATAAATAATGTTGTACAACTAAATATGCCTGTTACAAGTACACGGTCACCATGTATAATTCTCAATGTTAAACAAAGTATATCTTATATCTATAAAGGGTATTTTGTCTAGCTCCCTGCATGAGATCCCTACGTAGTAAAAACCAGATGTAAACTTTATGACATAAATAGTAAATTGTATGAGCACGTTAGCGATGGGCGTTAAATCAACGAACTAGTTGAATCAACCGTAGATCTGCTGTCAACGTATCAACGTTAACCATTTATGAATCAACTAGTTAAATTCGTCAACGACATTAACGAATTTAACTCGATACTTACGTTGAAAATAACATCATACATTGCAAGCGACGGTCGAATTTGAACTCTAAGCTACGTAGGCAAGAGTTATTTTTGAAATACATATTTTTTTAAAGAAAACTATGACGAATTTCGTCCTAAGTCTGAAGAAAAAGTATGAAGGGAAGGAAGTTCATCTAAGTACAAGCATCAATCAAACATTTTTATCATTATTATTACATAATACATTTAATCAAATTGTTTATAAATAAACAATAAAATATCAGGTCAAATAAAAAACGTTTAATTAATTAACGGTTTACGTTACAAGTTGACATTAGTAGCACGTTAACTCGTTGACAAATTTAACTAGTTGATCGACTAGTTGACAAACGTAATTCAACGTTAACGTTACGTTAACGAAATAACCGTCAACGACCCATCGCTAGAACACATGCTGTGATCATAGATAGACTTACGCTTTTTCCTAGAGGGATAGGCATAAACTATTTCATGTTACAGAAGTGTCATGGCTTACCCGTGCTTATGGTGACGGATTACTTGATTACTATACGACATGTGTTTGCTGTCAGCGACAGTGAAAGAACCGTGCGACTTCTGCCTATATACGGATAAAGGGCAGGCCGAGAAACTTCGTCTTTAACTATGTTTTTAATCCTATGTAATAAGAACGAGCCTATTGATGACTACGAAGCAAATTACAGAGTCCATGATGCTACAGCGAATTCCCGAACTGGAAAACCCAATAACAATATATATACCACGGATCTGACAAACAAGTGCAAACTTAAGCCACAGGATCAACCAGGCAGTATTAAAAACAATGTAGCATTTCGATAAAATTAATTACTATCTTTAAAACAAAAGGCAAACACATAATCTTGACAACAATGTTTATTAATAAGACAAAATGATATTGTAGTTATAATGAGAGCAATCAAGAAACAAGACAATTTGAATGAGTCGACGATACTATAGATATTGTAGTAAATCGACTTTTACATCTCCACCGAATGAAATATTACATCATTGTGCGTTATTTTCATTTACTGGACAATTATCATTTGGCGGGAATCCATGAAAATGTCACATTGTCGGCGGGGAAAAAACATACAAGTTATATTATGTCTGTGCACATTGTAATACTGCGAAAGATTAAATTGTCAAAGAAATACTTTTTCATGTGATTACTCTTCGTTCAAAAACGTTTTATACATTTGCAACAATAGTGCTATTGCATTATTTTATTGTTTTTTAATATTTTTTAACTCGAGTTGGTTTTATTGTGTACGAAAGAAAACAAGTCAACCAGATTGTTTAGAATACCTACGCATTAAAGTCATTGCGCTCGTAACTCACCTACTTAGTCTAAGTAGGTGATTTAGAGTTTGCACTCAAAGGAAGCGTGTATAACGCTTACTTTGAGTGCAAAATTAATTAAGCACCACAAAACACATGGAGGTACATTCTGAATGACAACATTTTGGAACTCATACGTGTCAATGCAGTAAGAGCCTGGTTCCGACTAAGTGATTTTCAGAGCATGCACTCTTAAGCGTACTGCATATCTTTAACAGTGCCACACAAAGTCCCACGAAATTGCATCTCCAGAACATTTCACACACCACTACTTCGCACTAATCTCGGCCTCAATTCTCCCATTGTAAGAATGTACAACACGTATAATTTTTTTAACAGTACCGTCGAAAATTTGGACATATTTAACGATTCTCTATATGCATTTAGGAAAAAGATACTGAAGTCATTTGTATAGTAACTATATAGGTATATGTATGTTAACACTTATGAAAAGGTTCAGTTTATTTGTTTCTTTGTTTCTTGTTTCTTTTTTTTTTGTATTTTGATGTATATTTGAAGTTTGTATTTTTTGTATGATTTTTTGTATTTTATTATTCTTTTTAGAGTTAGATTTAGCTTCTAATTTAAGCCACAAATTGGTAAATGTCGTACACATCTATAATTGATGTTCATGTTGGCGAATGAAAATGTTATATTTTTTTTTTTGGAAAATTGTAACATGTACATTGTTGATGTGTCCTTAAATAAATAAAAAATAAATAAATAAGCGTGTTATAAAAATAATAGTCGTAAGAAACTAGTAGGTACATATTAAGGCAATCATATGTATGTGACTTCCCTAAATGTGACAACGTGGTAGACTTATCACTTTACTTTCATTCAGAGACTATGCATTTACTGGTGACCGGTTAAAATAACACAGTCTAGGCATTGAGTTATTAAGTACGTACGTAGGTACTAGAGGAAAAATCTTAAATAACATTTTTGTAATACACTTTAGAGTGCATGTTCTCTAACTCACTCGGTCTGAGCCAGGTTGATTACTGGAACGGCGTGTTTAAATGCAATATTAATTAAGCAGTGACATAATCATTATGAAGGCATGTTTTAAATATAAAAAGGTTGCTTTCTAAGGCCAGTCTCTATATCAAAAGGAATCGTTTTAGGATTGGACAGTTAATTTATGACATTTATTCTATGAAAAGAATGTCATAATTTGCCGGCCCGGTCGAACCGGGCCTTAAGGAGTATGCACTTTATGCCACAAACAATGTAGTTGAGATATCTCCTCTAGTATTTAGTACATAATATTATCTCAATGGTTCTAGCTAGTTATCGAACCATGGTTGGATACACATTCAATATTAAAACAACATTTTGATGTATACAAATATTTTCATTGATTGTACTTTACATCCACTTATTATAATTATACAGTAAGAATGTTTTTATATAATCGTTTAGTTAGTTTATTAAATAATTTTGCTCGGCGGTGTGGTATTGCATTTTTGGCAGACGCTGTAAGCTTTCATTAGCCGATGCAGCAGAAAATGTATAACACGCGTGGAGTGTTATTTTAACTAATCTATATCAACATAGTATCGTCTAACTCAGTATACCTACCAATCTAAAAATTAACATCTTGTTTTTGAAATACCCATGAAATGGCAAGGTGAGTAAACGAGATAGTCTAAACATTTCTCAAACATTTCCAAACATTCTATCGTTATGCAATATGGCTGGCAGTAGGCGGGATATTTTACCTGACTACAAAACAAATTGTACAAATCTGTAATACCAGTATTCTTGAACGTAACAAACTTATTTTGTTTTATATTTGCTCGCGTAACGACCGTTTAAAAATAGAACGTCCTGAATTTAAAAATAGCAAATCAAATGGCCCATAAACAAAGCGGCCTGATTACAAGCAGCCGGTGTGGCAGCAGACGCTCTCATGACGTCACACGCATATTAATAGCGACTTGGGACCAAGGAAATTCTATACAGTGCCTATACGAATTTTGTTGCATTTTCTTTAATAGCAAATGCAACAATAAGGTTCGATGAAAGGTCATTGTCGCACGTACGCACGTGACCTTGATGCCTAGGGCACGTCAGTCTCATATAGATTTGTTTTGTTTTTATTTATTCATTTTGTTTATTTTTTGTTGTTTTTTTAAACCTTTTTTTTATTTTTGTTCTCTTTATTTTAAATCTTAGCATTACAATAACATTACAAAAATATATTACATAAATTAATTTCCCTATCATGTCTATAGACTAGTATTGTTGTTTTAATTTTCTTGTGTATATGTGTGTGTGTGTGTGTGTGTGTAAATAACATCTGTGTTTGTGTCTATGGTTCATTCCTTTTAGTTTCATAACGACGAGCATGGCTGTAAAAGAAAATAGGGGGAGGGCATTCATTTTGAGAGGGGAGCATTGGTGACGTCATCCTTTATTCATCCTCATCGACTCCGGCGCATTTCGGACATACCGGCTTTCCTTCCATGGCATAGAAAGATTTGCCTTTGACAGCTTTTTCGCAATCCTGTATGGAGCAATTATAAGATTTAAATTTGTCATCCGCAATATCCTAGAATCTTTTGATTTTTGGATATTTAGGAAAGGGGTTTTCATACTTAGCCTGGCGTATTCGGTAGCACCTTGTATATAAACATACGGAACTGCAAGATGAAAATAGTACCTGTGAGGAGACCGATACTGACCTTGCATACGAAGCAATCTGGATGCCATTGCGTGTTCAGTGCTGAGATGTAGTTCTCCATGATGGGCTTGTTGCAACCGCCGCATTTGGGTGCGAACATGTCAAAGTAGTCATTGCGGCAGTACGGCTTTCCATCTCTTTCATGGAAACCGTCCTCACCGAACTGCTGCCCACATTGGGCGCAGAAGAAGTGTTCTGTATGCCAGGTCTTTTCCAACGCTGTCACGCATTTCTGTAACGACAAAAACACCTTAGCACCATGAGTTTAGAGCTCAATTTAGGATCTGATGAATTGAGACTAACATCGAGGATGGGTCCGTTGCAGTAGGCGCATCTTGGCGAGAAGAGGTTATGGTAGTCTGGCTCGCAGTAAGGTCTGCCGTCGCGCTCGAAGAAGTTCCGCGTGCCCAACTCCTGGTTGCAGTGAGCGCAGGTGAAGTGCTCAGGGTGCCACGTGCGACCCAACGCGGTGATGACCTGTACCACACAAACAGTTCGTCATTCACTTTATACAACACTGAGCACTTTTGGTACAAGATTTTCACTGGAGAACTGGATATCCACCTGTCCGACGATGGGCTTATCGCAGGCGTTGCAGCATCCCTTCTGGGGGGTCTGTACTCCTTGGCGGCTCATGTCTGCCCGGAGAGAACCGAGCATATGTTCGAGAGAGGCGGATTCGGGTTGCCGAGGGTTGCTGCGGTAGTGCTCTTGCCACGCACGCTTTTCGCGATGAACGTGGGTGCCGCCTTCACCTCCAGTGCCGCTCACCTGAAAAAGTGATAAAGTATTATAAGATATTGGGTTTCTAGGCTGCCATTGAAAATCTTGTTTTATTTCAAGTTTTCATGGCAGGATAGAAACTGGTTTGTTATTTGAGGTAGTCTTGTATTTTCAACTTGGACTTATAGTGTCAAAGTCGTAAAGCTCTCAAAGTCTAAGTGGAAGATCGCAAGATCGTAACCCAACGTACAGAAGACAGGCCGCTTGTTCGCGGTGGATTGAAGCGAATGCCGTCCGAGTGAAATGTTTGTCTATGTACTCTAATATTATAAGCTCGTGCCCCCACCACGGCTATGATGTAACGCCGGGAACTATCTTTAGACGTGAGGTTTGTGCGTGTGCGAGTGAGACGAGCCGAGCGCTGGAGAGTCGGCTGCGAGGCTGGAAATAGCCGTGGCCCAAGAAAGGCGACTTGTAAATATTATAATAAACGGAAAAGAGGAGACTGCTGTAGTGCAGTGTGCCGAGGTGGCCCTGGCAGCTGCCGACCGATATTGGACCTTAGGGTGGTGATTCACCACACGTTCATATTACGATAGAACCGAATCGTAAACTCTACAAAACTATTATAAATGTTGAGTTTATTCAGTAAATTCGTGTTCATGAATGAAAAATAGTGCGATAACAGCGTTGTAGATAAACAATGGGACGAGCGACGAGCGCTGTGGCGCAGCAACAGCTCGGGTGTCGTTTTGGCAACATTTTTGATCATCAACCATATTTACTTTACGAGCAGCCTTGTACTGCAATGTAGTTAATGGATACGAAGTGCCATACACAACACTTTTGTTTTATGTGAACATTTGCACTAAACAAATGCAGTCATAAATCACGGAAATGGTTATTAGACAATGTTTTAAAACACTATTTATTCTTTCGCTGTCTGTGATTACTTCATATTGGACTGTATCTGTTATTTAACACGACCGCATTACCTTCAAACCGCAGAAAATAATATTTACGGCATGAACGTAATAAAATGTACGCAGATGCTAAATATTTGTTTTGATTCGCAACACATTGGTTAACAAGTTGATTTTCTTTAGCAAAATGAAAACAGACAGAGATGAAGATGATTTATGGGCTGATTTTATTACAATCGTTCGGTTTATCAGACATTAATACACCACACATATAGTTCAAGTACTAGAAAGGCAATCCTATAGGAGTTCAGGCAAGAATAGACCCACTCTTTCTTGCACTTTCCACATCCAATAACTTTTACCCTTGACCAAGCGGTAATAAACCATGAGAATATTGAACAAGAATATAAATCGTTCATAAAATCTGCTGTAATAAATTTCTATAACGAGAAGAGCTACAAAATAACCACGATCTACGAAGGACATCGCATTTTGTGTCTACTATATTATATCTCGGCGTCGATTAACCTTGATCTAGCTAAGAGGGGAAGCAAACAAAATAGTATAAAGCAAGTTTATTTATATTTAGCATGAAATTCGTCAGCGTACTGGAACAGATAAAAAGAGGGGAACCATCCAATGCATCCCTATAACAGTGACTCACACTTATAAAATAAAGATTTGTATTTTTGTTTGTAATGAATAAAATTAAAAACCAGCGACAAAATAGCACCAGTAGAAAGTCACTTTATCCGGATGTAACATAGACTATATAACATTACGCTACGAGCTGCGGAAACGGAACAGTAAACGTAGGTGAAACCGCTAGTCCTTTAATAAAAAAGAAAAGAAAAAAGAAGGAACTTGCATTACAAATTACTTATAAGTCCCTGCAGCTAAGCATACTTGTGTTAGGAGTGTGAGCACGAAGTTAAGGCAACGGATGGGATTCGAAACCATGATCGAAGAATGTCGTATTCTTCGATCATGGTTTCGAACCCCATCCGTTGCCTATCCATTGCTCGTTGGATTATAGATTCGAATCCTACCCACCCTGTTTCTTTGGGCTCCTGCCGCTTGTATACAATTGCTTTTATGAGATTTTCCATGTGTGACTATTCATTGGTGTATTATGCATATATAGAAGCAGCAGTCACTTACTTTGAAATCAGACAACGATGCCATTAGGTCATCCAGCTCCTTGGTCGCATTAGAAGCATGGTGCTGGTGTCTCACTACATTCGTGGCGACGGTAGGAGGCGGCTGCTGCTGGGACTGAGCTGGTTCCACGACGGTTTCCTGCACGGTGACCGTGATCTGCTTGGTGCCTGGCCGGGGAAGAGTGCCGCCGGTCGATGGAGGTGGAACGGGCGATGTTGAGGCGCGACTGTTGACAATAAAGAATTTACAATTAGTGTTGGATGACGTAGTGCACGTGAAGTGCAGTGGTTTACGCGGTAGTTTTATCACAGCTATTACTCAAGAGTTATGTGGGTTCGATCCTCACAAGAGACAAAAATCGTGTAATCAACAAATAGTTGTTCTAGGCCATACTCGGACGGACACAAAGAAAATTCAGATGATTTTTGTGTCAGAAAAAATTACTGGTTTGGATGTCCTTTACGATTAAAAAGTCGAAAGAATTTATAAAAGCCACCATTCTAGCATTGCCATTGTCACCATATTAAATGAAATTGTCCTTAGATCAGTGTGTTTGCTCTATATGGACTAGGTGTTACAAAGCAGAGCATATAACACTTGCTTGTATTATATGGAAATATATAGGTACTATAACTTTCAGACTACTCAGTGAAATTAACTTTAGGATTAGTATTACTATTGATTTGATCGCACCACACTCATTAAGGCAAATTAACTATCGATACGTCTTTAAAAATTTAATAATATGTATCGAAATATACGTCTTTTAACCGAATCAATCAATAACTGTATTGTCGTAAATTGTTGAGTATAATATTCGGCGTTATTGGGGTTTTCTGTCCCTAATTCTTGGTTTCAAGCTAGCCTACCCCGGGCCCGTATACCGAAGATGGCAATAGGCTCGGCTTCTATTACATTAGACTTAAAAACAGGCTGACGAAATGGAGATCTAATACTCCTCCTAACCTACCCCTTCGGGAATACAGGCCTGGAACTGCACATACATATATGTATATAATACACATATATGTATGTGCAGTTACATGTATATACAGGGTGATTTTGAAATCGTGTAATTCCTTTTAACCTTTTGAACGTCAACGTCGGCTATACTCGACAGGCGCAAGCGTGCCCTGTGCGCCAACGTCGTCTATACTCGACCAAAAACAGGGCACAGAAATATACAAAATAAACATATTAAATCATTACTTTTCTATATTTTATTGATCTAACTTAGAAATTGAATCCCCAATTATTACTTAATTGTACACAGCAAACAAAATTTGCATATTAGTTATTCAAATATTTGATAATAAAAACAATATATTAATATATCGATTTTCGGGCTTGGCGTACAGGACATGGAGCTGGCGTTATGACGTGGCGTTCAAAAGGTTAACCACGCATTCTACTGGTGATATAGAATAACCCTGACCATATTTTTATTTAATTAGAATTATATTTTTTGAAAAATTATTGTTCCGTTTTTTTCGCGAAATGGTGTCAGATAGTCATATGTTAACCAACCGAGGCAATTTTAATTTTTTACTAATTAAAATAAAAAAACATATTAATAATTAATGTCGTAAATAATAACGGGCGGTCCTTTTTATTGCCCCTTATTATTTACGACATCAGTTATTGTTATGTTATTATTTTTAAATTAGTAAAATATTAAGATTGTGTCAGGTGGTTAAAATATGACTATTTGAAATCATTTCATGAAAAAAATCTGTACTCTAATTTTGCCAAAACCATTATTCTAATTAAGAAAAAATATTGTCAGGGTTATTCTATATCACCAGTAGAATGTGTGGTTAAAAGGAATTACACGATTTCAAAATCACTCTGTATATATACATAGATTTTTTGATAAAGACAATATAAAGCGTTGTAGTTGGTTGACATATCACCTGTGCAAACAGTTATAAATTATTCCAGAGCACGTAGACCTATTAGAGATTTTGGCTCGCATTTGCACTGCGTCTTAATTCCCCAAATAGCCGATTGTCCTTCCGAAACCATTATTTATCTGCTGTAAATCTGTGTCGCACATTACTTACTATGGCATAGACAGGCGCACATTTGGCGATGCATTTAATTATGTAAGTATTTTAAATGAATTTTATGCGGAATGCTACATGTGTTAGCGATCTTTTGTTATGAGGATTTGTCACATAAGAAGTCTCTTTTAGTCGAATGTCAATCATAGATTGCATCTTTTATGACCTCAACAAATGTGAGACCAAATATATGCATGTGTAACCAGCTGTTCCCGCGGTTCCACCGACCTTTATGACTATTTCGCCGGCCCCGTATCGTAATGCATATAAAAGTTATTAAACTTTCGCGATTTGTACACATACTTAATATAATGTTCGACAACGGGTCTTACTCGTGATAAAGTATTTAAAAGGTAATAAATACCTATTGATTGTCCGACGTTTCGACCGACTTGCATCGATCGTGGTCACGATTTCGATTATCGCGAGTAAGACCCGTTGTCTAACATTATATTAAGTAATGCATATAGTCTATGTTACGTCTGAATAAGGTAACTAAGGGTGAAAGAATTCTTAAATAGGTCCCGTTCCTTTTGAGTCTATTCATTACAAACAAAGATGCTGATTTTTCCTCTTTGTAATATAAGCATAGATATAGTCTCATGTTTATATCCCCGAAAATATAGGATGTTAAAAACTGAGTCTTTTGAACACCTATGCCTATACTTTTCGCCAGCTATGGTTTAAAGTGCTACGAAATAGCTTTTATCAATCCCACCCGCGGTAATGTAATCTACTCCCTGCCCTTATCCTATCACTAAGAATTTCTCAAAAAAATATGGCATCGAGTGGATTAGTAACAATTATATCTATGTATGTATATTAGTCGTTAAGTTTGGTATTGCTTCAGAAATGTTAAGGGATGGTGGTGTACTAAGGCCATGAAGGACGGTTACCTACGGCTTACCATTAAGGAGCCGATGGCTCATCTGTCACCAGCAACGATAAAGTAAAATTCTTTAACGTTCAGTGTCTGTAGGGTAAATATTGTGGTTTTGTTGGTCACCTCGCAGCTGTCACTACGCTGAGTATAGTAGGTTGAATAGCAAGACACAAAAGTCACGAGATCGATAATTGGTTGTCGCGAATCTGAGTGTCCGATGTTTGAATGCTTGGAAGGACCTCCGTGATACATTAATTATTATATGACTCTTTACTTTTTCGAAATATCGTATGATTTACAAATGTTTGTTGCGAGTCTGGGTGTCCAATTTAAATATTTGTAAAGTTCCTCGCGATTCAGCAAATTTAGGAGAGCAGTAAGTTTTTTTTTTTTTGTTTTCTGCTTGAACTCCAGTTCTGTTATCTTCCGAGGCCGTCTCTGTTCCACTAATGCGTTCTAGTAAATGATATCGCCGTACATTCGGCGCGGTACGACGGCAGGTGCCCGCACCGTCAGTCCGCACATAAATACTAATTAGCGAACGGAAGCGCGGTCACTCTACCGTGCCAACCACAATTACTCTGCTATACTACTCTATGTACAAGCGTCGTAATGTTGAAAGAAAGGTAAATGATTTATATGTACTCTAAATACTTATTAGTTGAACAAAATACTAGTGGTCGGGCGTGGCCAGAGGGATTTGTTTCTGGCATCTCATTTAATATCGCAAATTTGTTAAGTCATATAATAACTTTGTTTGGTTTGAGGAACATTTGAGGATGCAATAAATCCATTCGAGGGTATATTATCTCAGTATATATATTATTTTGTTTAATTTACTAAAGCCGGAATTGGCGAAGGTGGCATAGCGCGATCATCTCATATGATTCCAGCACGATTAGAGAAGTCTTATACATGACAGTTGTTTGTTTGAGATCTTCTGAAGCTTCTTACAGCCTACCAGGCTCTTTAGAAAAACGCTGTGGCCTTCTTAGTTCGTCACGGAGAGGAGCGTTATCTGTTCAGAAGGTAGGTAACGCGCGTTTTATTTCTCTGGTGTTGCAGGCGTGCATAGGTTATGGTAACTGCCTACTATCATCAGGTGGCATGCTTGTTTATCACCTTTTTAGTAAAAATGCATATCCATAAAGTCTACTAACGATCACGCTAACACGATCTCAATCAGCCAGAAAACGGCTAACCACTTCGATACCTATTTTAACAAACTATACAAAAACAAAGTCTACCCAACACTTCGAGTGTTAGACAATTCTAATCTATCAAATTTTTTGCCCATTTAACTCTATATGTCTGTTGGTTAGGTATTCTTAAAAATTGTGTTTAATTCTATGGCCAATAAGGTTTTTGTTCATAGATTTTTACCCACACTCAACAGTTTATTAGTTTCTATGTTATAGTCGCTTTTAGAGTACTTATTGTTTTCAACGTTCCACTAAACTTACACACAATATATTATATCTAATAATGTTATACTCGACGTATCGTGTAATCAATAATGGCGCAAACTTTCTTCCAAACAAAACAATAAATGCCCTATTGCGTCAGAAATTATGTAATTCAGTGTCAACGTGTCTATACAGAAAAAATACAATATTATTATTGTAGCTATTACAACACACGCGGTGTTAGTATTGGCTGATATATAAAAATATGCCCGCCCAACGGATGTGATGGATCATTGCCAAACTACGATGATGAAAAATTGCTTAAAAAAATACACAGCACGGTACTTTCGAATTTCAAATCAAATATTGCGGGTTTACGTTTCGATGGCATAGCATAGATAAATGAAAATAAAACCGCAATTAAAATTAAACTACTTTATACGGACTTTGTCGTGTTGTTTATTTTTAAACACTTTTGTAACATAATTTTCTACAAATAAAATAGCTTAAATTAGTAAAGTTCAATAATAGTAGTGTTATACTACTATTATTAAACTTTACTACAATTTAAGCTATTTAAATTAATAAAAACTATACACTTTTCCACGACGTCTCGGTTGTTTTGCAGCAGCCCTGGTCACGAGGAAACTAAGGTGGTAGTTGTCTTTAATTTTTTGTTAATCCTTATGATTGAGACGACATCCAAAATACTTCAAAATTATGTAATAAATGTATCGTCGGCCTCGATGGCGTAATGGTTAGTGTAACCGACTGCCACACCGGAGGTCGCGGGTTCGATTCCCGCACAAGTCAAACATTTGTGTGCATGAACATGGATGTTTGTCTTCTGGGTATTTTCAAGCTTTACTTAGTTTGTGCTAGATGGTGTTGTGTGTATTTGATAGAATATTATCATAATAAATATGTTTTCAAAATAAACAACGGGATAAAATCCGTCTAAAGTAGTTTAATTTCAATTTAATAATAAAATGATAAAATATTTATTCACCAAATAAAGAAATATACATTCTCAGACATTCACATAAACGTAAGACAATATTAAATAAAATATGAATTTTAGAAACGTTACCGAACTAGACTATTCTTTTTTTAATTGCTATATATATTGCTTAACGTGTAGTGCCTTTTTTTTATTAATAATTAAAATTAACTCTAGCAATTAATTGGTCATAGTCCGTAGCGGTGACCAAATACGGGCGTAGTTATTTATTATACTTACGGTACGGATTAGCCAACTTCATGAAGAACATTCATCAGGGTTTTTTAGGTTTGTCTGGGGAAAGCTACAAGTATGTAAGCTTTTAAGTTATCTCTATACAACAATAAATAAAAAAATTATCAGCTTTTCAGTTTTATGTATATATACGTAACAAAGGTATAGAGTTACTTTTACATTTTATACTATTAGTGTGTATAATGTCAAATTTCAGAACGTTCTAGAAACGAGTCCATCTTTCTTTTCATAGCCTAGACCTAGATTTTCGCCGCGATTTGAAGTCAAGTGTTGTTGCTATGAACTAGTTTTGTAACAATATATTCGATTTATTGAAATGCTTTTGGCCAAGGCATCAAATAAAGGCCTAGGTTGAATGTAATGAATATAAAAATAAATAATATTCTTTAAGGCCCTCAATATTTAAACATGCCGTTTAAATATTGGACCCTTAAAGAATATTTCGAATACATTGAGCAAATATCATAGAGGTAAACCTCTATGACATTTGCTCAATTTATTCGAAATATTCTTTTTCATCTAGGTTAAAACCTAGGAACGTTGTTATGGACACTAATACCGCTTTGTGATAGGGAGTGTGGTATATATCATTACCTTGACTTTTGTATGTTTTGGTATACGCATACACGAAATGCAAATGGAATTCAATAAAGGTTGGTTTTACGCATTAAAAAACTATCAGGCCTTGTTCTGAAACACGCACGCTACTTACAATTAGAATAACCCTCTGACAATAGTAGTATACAGGCATACAATTTTAAGAAAATTGCTTAGATCAGCCGATCTTTTAAAACTGAAATCGTGATTTCCAAACTATCATGTCATTGTAAAAAAAGAAAATTGTTTTAGAAGGATTTATTCGAAACAAATCTTAGGCGGATTACGTTAGAATTGTTTTGTTTCATTGTTTTCTTTCAAACGTCACATGTTCTTCGTCACAGATTAAAAAGAGAATACTACAGTTGTTCGTCATAAAACTTACGCACCTGCGTGAGATTACAAACGTTTATAGTCTCGTGACAATAATGAATGTCTTATCACGTCATATACAACTTTCGTCTAGCCGGTGTAACATAAAATTATATGATATGTGTAAAGTAGAAATAAAACGGATAGGCGAGGCTGGGAAAAGCTTTCTGAGGGCGCCGAACTTTTATTCAAAAATAGAACAAGTGCGTTACCATTGTGTTTTACAGCAGTATTATTGTAATCTTACTTTATGAAAGAACATAATCTCGTAGAGTAAGATCATTATAACAATGCTTTGAGATGCTAGTACCACCCCGATGAAAGTAACAGGAGCTTAAATAAGTAGGAACCATAGAATTTTTAAGATTATATAATTTATTGGTTTAATATTTCACTGCTGTTTAATGTCATAAATCCAGCAGAGGAACACTGACTCCCAAGAACAGGTTATTACCTAGTTTGGAAGACAGGAGTCCTGTACTCATAAAAGTGCATTGCTAATATCTTAAGTAATCATGTAATCATGTCATATCATTACGTTCTATCTGTAATTTTAAAGGTAAATAAATTATTTATTTATTGGTTAAACACATAAGTATATAATGTACCTATGTATTAAACGCAGATCAAAGCTTAGCAATTAAAAATCCAGGTAGTATCTGCTTACCCAATCATTAAAATCATTTTAAATATTTTGCCGAGGAGATACATTCACGTTTTGGTTGTTGCCAATTACGCTTGGGTGCAATGAAATCGCACATGTGAATATTTCTTGAAAAATATAATTTATTTATTTAATTTGAAGAAATACATGTTTTTTTAAAAATGGGATTAAAGGTTATTATTATATTAAGGATAATACCTATTCAGTGATACCATATAAATTGTGATAAGTTTAACTTACTGCCGAAAAGAAAAGACAATAAACACAGTCATCTTTATTGGAAGAATTTTGTTTAATTAACAAAATTCGAAAATCGGGTATTAATTAAAAAAACACAAAACTTACTGGAAATAATTATCAATAAGAATTGTTGCCTCCTCTTGCCCGAATAACAGCTTGAAACCGGTTTTCACTTGTGTACTTAGTATTTCTGGTATATATTTACTTTATTCATGTCAACTGTCTAGATTCTAGGCCAGCGGGAAATATCAATAATAAGTCAGTACTGAAAAGCTCATTTTAAAGGTCTGCTTTTTAATTACTTGAGTCTGAATTACAGACCATATAAACTCCATGACTAATAATACTACAACATGAATTCTACAGGATAGCGATCCATATAGCGTAATTCTAATAATTACAGGCATAAAAGGCAGGGAAAGTATCTGGCAACCGCTTGCCATCCTGTACTTTCTGCCCCTGTCACGTATCGTTGATATGTAGTAGTTAATAGTCTGTATGGATTATCATTAGCTCGACTGTGGTACCTCATTAATATTATAAATATAAAAGATGTGTGGAAAGTATTTGGATAAAAGCTAAAGCACCGATATCCTGGATTTGGATGATACCACGAGGCACAGAACAACAGTTCTAGTCTCTATAAATAAAATAAAAATATTTATTTGTCAGACAGAATGGAGGATCAATTTTTATTGTTAGAGATACGAAACTCTACAAACAGACTTGTAATATTAATCCGCAAGCGTTGAGTGATATACACTAAACGCACATTTTAGCCGCATTAGTTGTCTGTATATCTTTCTGCAAGACACTACAATAACTATCATCGACTAAAGAGTAATGTTTCGCAACGGAGTTACTAAAAGAGTTATACAGAGTGTGGTTCTATGGATTGACATTGCTTTTATAGTAAAGTATAATCCTGATGTTCAATCGATCATAAAAAATATCTGCCTGTCCGTTTTGGCTTTACGTCAAAAATCACGGAACGGATTTTGATGCGGTTAAAACAGTAGTGGTTAGGAGTTTAGTTAAAAATGTGAACCACGTATTAAAGCAGTGATACCTGCATGTTTGAGGGTTCTCCACATTGTTCTCGAAGACGTATGAAGTCTACGAAGCCGCATTAGGCAAGCATGGTAGAATATGGCTTAATTCTTCTCAAAGTGAGATGAGGCTCGAGTCCGGTTCGACTCCTCGAGTTGGTCAGTTTATGTACATAGCTCCACAAAATCGCGGGCGAATCGTTATTTACTCTAGTAAGAGCTTGTAGTGCCTATAGTAAATATTAAAAGAGTACATCGGCAGCCAAAATATTCAAAACATTGCGCTGGGACACAATACAAGACCGATACCCAATCGGCAAAACACTACCCACAAATGTTCAATTATTCGCAGTAACAAAATGCTAAAAGTATATGTAATTAAAAATACTACGTAATGATCTTATTATTAAGATATTTAAAAAAAAGCGCCTGCCCTTGGGTTCATCTTACACTACTACTAGGTATTATACAAACATTCAAACAAAGGCTACAAAAAAGACCCAGACAGAACAACTATATTTAAGAAACACAATTTTTTGTTGCTTGTAAGCTACTGAACAATCGGGATACTGGCTGTAGTAAGCTAACTCCTCAAAACACCATCTATGCTGTTATACTACATCTCAATTTATATTTGCCGCCTATACTCACCAAAAGCAAAACCAACGTAAATAAGACTAGCATATCTTTAAGATGAGTTAGGTGTTAGGATGATGCCGTAAAATCCGATATGATCATGCGGTTTGTTTACACGGACGCCCATTATTTCGAGACTGTTGCACACGGAGGCATGAGGAATCCCGACTAACGCAAGGGCGACCCAAAGTTAAATGGATTTTGCTTTCAACATTCCTTATTGGAAGAAAATAGAAATACATTGTTTACTAGAGAGACACTGAGATTTTGAATACTTCTTAAATTTGTATTAAGTACTTAAATTATCATATTAGAAGGTTGGCAAATTGTAAGTGGTTACCAGAGTAACCAACGACAACCCGTTGCAACACTAGGATATGCCATATGTATTATGTACCAGCAGTGTTTGCTTCTATGTAGTAGAATGAATATTTTATCTCGTAATGTGATGTGATGCCGAACAAACAGACAGATAACAATCCAGACAAACATGCAACTAAAACCTTTGCTTCATGTATTAGAGCTCTTTAAATAGTAAACACCAATTAGTTTTTCAAAAATATATCCACTATCTGACCTCGTTACAGTTTTATAATATTATATAGATATATATTTTTCTACAAGCAAAATTGGAAACGTCTTCCAGAAAATCACGGTCAGGGGCAAAGACAACGTCGCCGCGTCGGCCAAATGCGGTTTGGCAGACCTACTACCATCAAATCTCAAGTATTAGAATAAAGGCGATCACATACAAGACTGTTGTACGAGTGACCGAGGTGTGGTTACCCCTTAGGGGCGATTATAATAACAAAACAGCGGGGTGACGTCACCCCGCGCTATTCCTGAACGGTACAGAAATAGGTAGCAGTTTTCACACGGCCCAGTCGACGGCCCACGGCGGCGCGCTATCTAGTCATGGCGGTTTCTTTTTAAAGTTTTTTACAGAATAATAGTAGGATTTGAATATAAGATGATAACCTAAATTAAATATAAGCTACTTAGAGATTCCTTAAAATACTTGCCATGGGGACAAACAAATAAAAATAACTACCGTATGTCTTAATTTTTGAAATATTTAATGGAGACGATTATGAAGGTAGTGATGTATACGACCCAACTAATAGTGACGATACCTAATATACACGTAGCGATTTATGTTTATCGATTAAAAATTCGACTCAATCAATCAATGTTGATCGTTATTTAAATAAATTAGTCGTTGATTGATTTTGTATTTGCTACTAGGAACGGATAGTTAAATATTACCTCTGAATTTTGTCCAAGTCATTCAGTATTTCACTGTTAAATCAGGTACACAGACACACAGTACAGGGTTAGTCTGCTTGAAGACTGATGAGGAGTTTCCTAATTTCTTTTAAAATATATCTACCGGCCTAACTCAGTGACGTTTAACGATTTCTTAAGAGTATTTTTAAACATTTCCAATAGTACAACTTTTCTAAAGAGTCACCCATGGTACCGTGCCATGGTATTCAGAAAAGGAAAAGCCCTCCATAAATATTTCTCTAATAATAAATGGAGCGATAGCTATTTTGTTACTTTTCTTTCCACAATTTCATTTGCATGTCATGGATGAGCTTTGATTAGCTTCATTAAATTTTAGGATATTGAATATAATTCTTATCTATCATATATTCTCGGTCAATCGTTTTAGTAATGCAAGCCGGACTTTTAGTTTATAATATGACGGTACCATTTGAGCAATAAACTCTAAGCGCGATTATACGAAGATCGTAACAAAATAATATCGACTGGCGATTCGATTATGAGTATACCAAAATAGTCTTATCATCGAATACCAATATATCATGATATGCCAAATTATTCACAGCAAAGCTGTCAAATACAATTATTTGAAACAAGAATTGGCAAAGTCGTCGCGCGCCATTTTTCTTCTTTAATTCCTATTGCCAATTTACGTCTACTATAATTGAGTAGGCGTGAAATATATTATATTATGACATAAACACAACGGATATTAATAAACGATTGTAATTAATTTTAGACGTACCAAAACGTATCTAATTGTTTTCACTTACGTCGGAAATGTTGGACCGAACACTTGCTAAAGTGTTGGCAAAATGTGTGTGTGTAATTAAATACATATATAAATGTATTATTCCTTTACCTATAGCCTTAGTTCCCGAAGTGGTCCAGGTGGAACCCCAGGGGACCACGGGAGACTAGACGGAGGTTTACGACGGCGTGACAAAAAAAATGGAGTTTCACAATTCGTAAGCGAAAATTTATTTGCTTTCGATAGTGAAGAACTAAAATGTTGGCCTGACTTCTTTGAGGAATACCACTCGCTGAAGACCCGAGAATATCTTATAAAAAAAAGTTGAGATTTGATCAAATTCTTTAAAACTTTGTCAAACAGATCTCTACGGGCTGACCTGTTTTTTGGTCGGAATATATTGGTTTTACTTACGACGGATTAAATTTCTAGCTGCAGGGGGTCCAGCGGCAAAAAATTTAAAGTGGTCTTTGAGAATAAAAGTCTGGGACCCTCTGGCTATAGGGAATAGGCAGATATCCTATGTAACGAATATATTAAGAGCAACGAAAAAAATATAGCTAGCGAATTGCAAAATCATTTGACTTTGACAATAATGTAGTTGTCACGCACGCGAGCTAGCACCGTATGCTTTTCACGTACCTAATGGAGGCCAACAGGAACCTATTACTACTAGTATAGTATTATATTATCTGTTACAAAGCTTTCGTCTTCTATCGGTCCTTCCGTCTGTCTGTTTGTCTGACCTTTATCTTTTGCTATATAAAACACTAGATCGAAAGTTTTCACTAACAATTTAATACACAAATATGTTTGTTATGCTTTGTTTATTAATGTACGGCTATTATCCGTAACCGTAGAATGAGCTCGTATATTCCCGAACCAACATCAAACGTGAATAAACCAATTCTTTTATTCTGGATAACTAACATGTCTGGATATAATAATTATTATGTCCAATAGTTGGCACCGTGCTTGCTTCTTAGTTACATTCAAAGTCTTTTGAATAATAAAGCTAACGACACAATGAGCAGAAGCATGTATTTTTATCTACAGAAACCAATAAAAAACAACGTTCAAATAAGAAAATGGAAATGTTAAAGTATTCAATATTATATTTTTCTTAGTTTTGGTTTAATATTTTCATTTTCTTTCTTTACTTTTATTTTTTAAAGTTTCATATTTACGCACCTTTATAAAGTTTCATATTTTCGTAATATTTTTCCGTATATTACTACTACTTAATGCTTTTAATATATAAATGATTGGTTTTAGAATAAGGTCGACCCGATTCATGTTATGAACATAAAATTAAGTGAAATTCAAATTGTATCCTCTTTATTTTTAACATCATTTGGATGTTGTGGATGAATTCACCAAGGCATATTTAGGGAATGCTACTGCTCGAGTGAATATATTATAATATATTTTGATCGCGCACACTAGTAGGGCACCGGGATATTGGATTTATATGAATCTTTCGCCATTGCTTTTGAACACAGGACACTCCCAATTTGCGTCACAACATCAGATCTGCCACTTTTCGCATCCAGTCATACTCTGTCACCGTTTTCAAGTCGTCGATGAATGGCTTTAGATTAATACGTTTATTTACTTATCAGGTGTTATCCTTATAAATACTCAAACGTATTAATCTTATTAACATTAAGAGCCATAACCTGATATGTTTGTATGCTCAGTGTGCCGCTAACTTAAAACTTTATTTAAAAAACAAAGAACTTTGTATTTTAGTGCCTAAGTCCGATATAACGTACGGTTATTTAGTGATGAGTTGAAGATAACAAAGTGAAATGGTGCGTGTCAGTTTTAATGGACGGTAACTTCATTAGTTATGGTCTTACGTCAA
Source organism: Catocala nupta (assembly GCA_963675205.1). Lineage (NCBI taxonomy): Eukaryota > Metazoa > Arthropoda > Insecta > Lepidoptera > Erebidae > Catocala > Catocala nupta. Next base: position 24,761,221 of record OY776090.1, on the reverse strand, counting down.
ACGTAGAAAACAATTGGCGTAAATATTCTCTACTAGTTTTTCCCCGCGGTTTTACCCGAATAAGTCCCGTTCCCGTGGGGATTAAAAGTAGCCTATGTGTGAATGCAGATCTCCAGCTATCTACATACAAAAGTTTCATCGCAATCGGTCCAGTAGTTTTTGCGTGATAGAGAAACAAACATCCACAGATCCATACAAACTTTCACGCTTATAATATTATAGTAAGGATTTATGCAACATAGTTTTAAGTATGACATTAACCTATATTTAGTTTATTTAGTGTCAGGTATAGGAGATATTGTTTAAAATAATATTAAATGAAAACTTAGATTGCTAAGCAGATTGTATCAGTTGGATTTCTAGTATCTTTACTTAATTTTGGTACAGAATATAGCATGGTATATTTTTATACAACGAAGGTGACAAACAAGCATACAACCCGTGTGGTAAGCGGATACTGAAGTCAAAAGCTGCTTATAAAATCTAAAGGTATTATTTACGCGTTGCTGATCCGGGTAAAGGGTCTTAATTTTACCAGGGTAAGGAATAAATATTACTAGTCCCTGCTGTCAGAATAGATCCAGATTGCTCTTATAAAGCCATTCTTATCGCAGGCAGACAACGCAAAGTTGATTGGATGCGATCTTCTGTAGTTTTAAATTAATTTCCTAGCCAGTTTTACTTTAAGAAAACCGAGCTTAAAAACGAGATTTTGCTGCGTGTAACATAAAACAGAAAATTAATTTTCTTTATCAGTTAGTTTAACATAATAAACCAAATATATCGAGGCGCTCATAGCCAGTTGCACTCATTGATCGGTAAACGATTAGCGAGGTTAAGCAACGTTGGGTGCGGTTAGTCTATAGATGGGTGACTGCTCAGTGGTATTTCATCTGAGCGTCTCCGTGCTTCGAAGGGCACGTAAAATGTCGGTCCCGATTGTTGCCAAATTGACAGCAGTCGTTAAGCCATGTCAGAGGCCTACGGGCGGCTTAAACAACTCTTGACAACAGGTTGGCCACTAACCACACGAAAAGAAGAAGAAGACCAAATATATTGTTAATAATTTATGAAATATTTGTTTACTAAGACACTTTAGTTGTAAATCCATCAAACTTAAATAGCGTAACAGAAAATGGATTCTAATTTAGTAAAGGGTTATGTATTATTTTTACAACGACAAACATCGTAGGGGAGCCCACACGGTGGTCATAAATATTCCATGATGTCTGTATACACATAATGACCTGTGAATGTGTGTAGGGAGTGTCCATTGTACCAATAACGATGGTGTATTTTTGTCTTCGAATAATTTAGTTGGTTTCGAATTGTTTATTTGGGATTCTAGAGTACACCGTTGGTCATTAGATAGCGTATTTGAACATTTATAATTTAGGTACTAATGACCAGTCAGCGAAGCACTGCTTCCTTATGCAGGACATACAGTAATTTAAATAGATACATGTAATTAGCACCTTGTAGGTGTAATATGTTCTAAAACTAATCTAGGGTTAAAGTCAAAATCTCGTTAATAATTCATCATAATTAGTTTTACAGTATTAAATAATCCGAAGCTTTAACAGCAAAGAAATAATAAAAATTAAAATAAATACGTACTTTATATCTTTTATCTTACAGAGTTCCCTAATGCAATAGTGTGATGCTTAATCATAAAAATGATGTCTTTTATGAATGATGATTTGTTTTCATTGAGAAGGTTTAGGTTTAAGACAGCAATAAAAAAGCAACATACAGTGTAATAATTATAAGAATGGGAGTAGGTATTTGTCAACAGGTATATTATACTTTACAAGCGTAGAACTGTAGTCTCTGTCTACCCTTCCGAGGAACAGGCGTAAGTCTATGTTCATATGTATGTATATTGTACTTACCCATTAGGCATGTCTGCGCTGAGCTCATCGAGAAGCGAGTCCACCGTAGGTCTGACAGACGCGGGGCTGGCTGTGCCGTTGGTGCGCGGGTAACTGCCTGCGAACATATAGAAAATTATGATAATTCATAGAACTGTTATTTTTTTTATCTTGCCTACAATGCCTTACTCGATCATCACAACTTATTGGTAAAAACTTTGTTACAGAGTATTTCATTATCTCAAAAACCACACATGCGGAACAACAGTCGGCAAGGGATATGACGCGGAGACTAGTCCACCCCCACCGAGTCTGTTCAGTCCATGTTCAAAAGATTTAATGTATACTTTGTCTTATTGAAAATAACATACATACCTACATACATAGTTTCTATTGGTAGTAATAGTTGTAGGCAAAGGGTGTGTTACATCCACATTTTGCCAGCTATGATTTAAAGTCCGATATAATAGCACAGTTGCAGAATTCAAGCTATCTGTCTAGCTAAGAATTTATTGACAGTAAAACCCAATAATACTTTGCCTAAATCGGGCATCAAACTCTGGGACCTCACCACAGAAGTCGCATAACCTACCGCTGTGCCACTACGGAAATTATTAAAGACTAGATGTGCCCGCGGTTTCACTCGCGTTTATCATTACTGCGCCGCCCTTGTTGGTCGTAGCGTGATGTTATATAGCCTTCTTCGATAAATGGGCTATCCAACACTAAGAGAATTTTTCAATTCGAAACATTAGGTTCCGAGATTAGCGAACATTAACAAACTCGTCAGCTTTACAATATTATTAGTATAGATTTCTCCGCAAAAATAAAACCATATGTCAGATACATCGTCATTTAATATAGATCGGAAAGAATTCAAAGTTCCGGAAACGCGCTATAAAATCGTGCAGCCAACTGCCCAGAATTACATATTAGCAATCCGCTCAACACGAATGCTATGTGCACGGCCAAATAACAAGGATTATGTTACCAATATCCTATCATTAGAGGCATGACTAAGACGCAATAACGTGGTATAAGTAAACAATGTGCATGTGAGGTGGTTTATGTAACTATAGCGTTTGTTACTATTGTGTGATTCCTTCCAATTTAGTTGCATTTGATAGTAGTTTATATTGTGTTATTGTGGCACTTAGAGATTTAGAAAGAAGCAAGATTATTTTGAGTTTTTAGCTGAGTGTTTGTAATGAAATCTTTAGAAAAAGTAAATAAATGACAACTCTCATACTAGGAATAATTTCTGTGTCGCGGGGGACTTCAAATAACGGACATAAAGAACAGCTAGACTCGGAACAACCATTTGTAGATCATACAAAGTTTTGTCCCGAGTCGGGATTGAACCCACATCACTCGGCGCGGTGGCAGTGGCGAGCCGACCTCTTAATCCATTACGCCATCCGTGCAGTCAAGTCAGTCTTTTGTTGGCATCTACTGGCTTTTTGTTCTCAATAGTTTTATTTAATTTCTCATTTCAACATTTTGCTTAAATCTTTCGGATTTCTCTCGCATTAGATTTGTCTTGAGACCAGGTCACTGATACCCAAAATAGTTATAAAATGAAAAACTGATAAAATATACAGCCATTGAGTAACTGAATACAAGGGCTTGCTTAAGAAACATCATTGGTTTTACTTTTTCCTATTTAATCCGTTGTGTTGTTTGTGCCAATAGTCAACAGGTTAAATAGGATCATGGGCTAAAAACAAAAAGATACTAAGGGCACAATTTTATATTAAGGCGACTCCTGAATTAGCTGTGCATTATTAGATATTACTACTATGAAACAGTAAACGCACATACCCTTTCAGCACAAGAGGTAAAAATTAATAAGCTTCAAGCAAGTTTCATTAATTTTTTGATTAATAATTATCGCCTGCTCTGTTCCTCGGAGAGCACGTTAAACCGTCGGTTCCGGCTACCATGAACATCTATGGCAGGCGTTATTGGGAAGTCAGTGCCCTATAATATCCTGACACTGGTCTAGCCTTAGGGTATCGTTAGCCTTCGGGAGAAGAAGCAATTTTCATCAAATATCTTAATCATTCTAAATCATCACGGGGTCTGAGAGGTTAAAATAAGGTATTCCATTCCTATAGTCGATTTCAAAAAAAGTATATTTCCGTTTCACCCTCCGTATCGTTGTCAAACATTCGAGCTATTTTTCTCTAACAATAAATCGCCTAACTTTTCCCCCACACGTGCTACCGAGCGTGCAAGTTCTGGCAACGAAACTGCTATTAAAAATAATGTCCGTAATTTCACTAGGCGCAAACCACTTATGATTTACAAACAATGTTAAGAGTAATAACTCAAAACAGTAAACGCCGTGTTTAAATGAAATTTGGACAAAATCAAAAGTGAAACTCGTATGCCAAAAATAATGTTTGTTTTGTTACGAAGGATTAGAGACTCGACAGGTGGAACGAAGTACATGACAAGACCATCCATTACCAAGTGCCAGCCCTTGTGGAAAAAAGCGTTCGTGTGCCAGCTCTGCTATCAAAGGTCCCTTAGGTTAATTTAAATTCTGTCGTAATTCTAGATGATGTAGCGCTAACATTTTAGTTTGAACGATGTTGACTAGTACTCTTAATAGTATAGACATGACATTTGTAAGCTGCCAGGTTTATGCAACAGTAATTTGCACTCGCTCTTAAATATATTCCTTTTGTAGTTCAGGGTCTACATAGACTTACGCCTGATTTTATGAAGAGTAGACAGAGAGAGAAAGTTCACGAGCTTCTTTTTGCGCGATTCTAACATACCTATGTTGTTATGTTGCAGACCTTTCTAGTGCTTTTAACCTAATATTTTACTGAATGTTAGTGTTTTTGTTAGATATGATTTACTATTCCTATTGTTTCAAATAAAAATTGTAGCAACCCACAATCATGATAACAGGTGACCCAAACCATAGTCTATGCGGAAAAGTGATTTGCTTTGGCAAAGATGTGCTAAAAATAATTGTAAGCAAATGCGGGACAGACAAAATACAATTTTGGAATAACGTAACGAAAGATGGAGGTGATGAAATATAGATGAGATTTTGAGATGTTCCGCACGTTTGAAGATCAAAGTCACGAGTAGGCTGAACACGGCACGACACGACCGTGAACGTAACTATATTTTAAAACTGGAGACCGATTTAATATTAAAATAAATGATTTTCAGTCGCTAGAAATTAGATTTCATTTATGACATGTAGCAATATTTCGTATATTTTACATATATAAATAAGTTTTCAGTTGTGGATACAGTAAGCAAAATGTTAGGCGAAATTATGTCACATTGAATAAAAGATATTGAACGAGATGACTTGAAACTAAACTGGAGAAAAATATGATCAAGATATACAGTTGCAAAACGTAACATGAGGTCAATATTACTATAATCTATTTTCGTATCGTTTTTAGATATCAAAAAAGACTGTAAATTGTACCAATAAATTACGTTACAACAGCAAACTACAATATTTTTTATTTCATTAATAAAAGCCTAAGCAATTTATTCTTTAATTTTTCACCGGCAAGTGTTAACTTGCAATTTCAAAGCGGCAAATTGGTTAACTAAATTTTCTGTTAGTGCTTACTAAAATAGGATTTCTGTCTTACCAATACTTTTCTATGGCTTTTGTTCGAAATAATATAAAACAAAGCCATAAAAATACTGTACCATCATAAATGTAAGTAGCATTTACATTTTGGCTGGTATTTACATAGCTTATTAACTTTTTCACCAAGTCAGACAACGAAGTTCTTATTTGAGGCCAAGCAATTGAAAGATAAATGAACAAGATGTGCAGAGTTGTAATAATGCACTTAGTCTTGTTTCTTTTGATCTTCTCAACTCGAACATAAATGCTAACAGACAATATTAACCAAAAATTCTGCAGTCCCATAAAACATTTTAAACAACCGTGTAGCATATAAATGAGCAGACGTGTGCCAGTTTTAAAAACAAAATCTCCACAACATTTTTATTCTTAATATTCTTCTGTATAATATGCGATTAAGAGCTTCCGTCCAATTTACGGGACGGTAGTCAATTCTTCAGTAGTTCTACAGTTCAATTCTTGGTCGTGTAGACATTAGCTTTTTTCTATTGTTCTATTGTTTAAGAAGCATATGGAGCAAGCGTCGCACTATCAGGTGTAACACTCGTGCTTTGACGACTCTTCAAGAACCTCTCTCTTGTTCCGCTATGACATATTTTGGGTTACTAACAGTGTATAATAAAAAACCGATCAAGTGCCAGTCAGACTCGTACACTCGCTGCAATAAAAATACACACTATCTATTACAGCCCGCTGAAAGGCAGAAGGACGGACAGTGGAGATTTAGTAAAAAAACATCAGTTAACAAATAATTATTAACGTCAAATTACTGTTATTGAAAAGCAAACAAATTAAACTGTGTTTAGAATAGAATCTCCATGGAAAACTTATAAAAATATTGTTGGCTGACCATCCAAAAACAATTTTTTACCTATCAACAATACTTTATGACGTCTACAAGCTGTGAACGTGACAGTGATTTTCATAAAATATGGTCTTGTATCTTGTGTAAGAGATTACGACGTCCAAATTTAATGTCACGCTGATGCCAAATGTCGTTAATGGGCGTGTAATGTAAGTTTATTAGATGGGCGACATAATGCACCGCTAATTGGATGTAAGGTGACCGTCTGCGTCGCATGCTGTCAAAAATCCTCCCAGACAAATTAGTATTATTATTCTGTAGAGAAATTACATGAGATTATTATGTATTTTGTTGTATTATGTTTTTAGACTGACATACTGGCACATTTATTCGTTGTACTAATTTATATGAGAAAGTATCTTTTGGAAACGTGGCACTGGAAAAACATAACAATTTAATAGCTAAAAACATCCCCACTACGAATGATTCCTATGTCGCGGGGGACTCTAGAATCATTCAAATAACGACACTCAGACTCGGAACACATATACATATTTGAATCACACAAGTTGTCTCATGTGGGGATCTAATCCACGACAATCGGCGTAGTGTTGATGGGGAGGTGACCTCTAACGCCATTCATCCTACAGACTCTGGAGACAATATTGCCGACACGGCGGCAGTGAATGCGACTGCTATGCCTATCGGTTCGAATGCCGGGTCGGCAACTGAATAAACGAAAATTATATCTAGTGATGTGTTACTGCTTTCGTATTATATAAGAGTATTGTTGTGCATCATACATAGTCAACTTGCAAGATCACGGTTAATACTAAAGCAACTATAACACTCGCCATTTCCACTCTAGTAGAGTACATTATGGAAACATTATAAAATACTATATGACTATCAAACTGCCGGATACGACCAACTATATATATACAGAAAGTTAACTTCAAACAAGTGTGGGATTATATGAGAGTGGAAACTAAACAAGTTGGATCCGTTCGTCTATTTGTGTTTCGTAGAGGATAGAGTTAGTGGCCTTGCGCTCGACATTTGGCGAATACTCTTATAAACATACTATTTATTACTGTATTCCGATGTAATTATTTCATGTTGTTAGATTTATGTGTGCATACGATCGTGTTGTATCGTGGATGTATTATGGGCGAATGTGTTTTAATTACTACAAAATACGTCAACAGTACACTGCGTAAAGTTCTCTGACTGTAAAAACACTTATTGAAAATACCATGTCGGCAGCCATATTTAATTTTCCTGAAAATCATAAATCGTATGTTAAGACCACTATTTCGTCGAATTTTACGATACGATCGATTTATTAAAATCGATCAAGCCGTTTAGGCTACTGAGCATGGCAAAGTAATAGACATCCTTATGCGAAAAATTATGCCTTCCTGACGCAGTTAAAACATTGTCTGCCTTATTGACCCCGCTGCGGACAATGTATGTTAATAATAAGGTTTGGATTTAATCTCCGGTTCAGGCAAAATTTTGTTGATTTTGTTTAGTTTTTCTCAGTAGCAAATGGATTATAGAATAGTATAACGGCTCTCTTTTATGGCTTACAAGAGACCTAAACGTATTCAGGTAATGAAATGCGTGTGTATAAAACGTCATGTCTATTCATTAAGGCAGTTCTAGGCACCCTCAGGGGTACGTGAGATTGTATGAAGGGGTACAAGACCTGTACCAGTGATGTACGCTGACAAAACTAATTTAGAACTTCTACCTTAGAAATATAAAGACCATATTTACCTATCTAAAGTTTAAATCAATATTAGCTTTCCTAATCTTTAGGAAAAGCCAATAACAATTGTTCCGAACCGTCAAACGAAATATGGAACTTCACGACCAGTTACTAAGCGTAAATGCAAGAGTACCCACCGAAACAAATTCGAATTCAGTTTGTTTTTTACGACTTACATTAGTTTGAAGTATTGGTGGCAATCCTCCAAGCTTAGCGAGTAAAAACGATTTTTACGCGATAGATTTTCAATTTATAGGATTAGAAAATCTAACTCATATTTTCAGATCATTATAAATTGCCGAAACCGTTTTTGAATCATAAATCGAGTGACGTCAAATAATGTTACGCTGAAATATGATTCGCGGGTTGCCAGGCGTGTGAGGAAAGAGGGCAACTAATCGTTCCTCATGCAAAATAAGACGGACTCCGTCTTATATAATTTGTTTTTAACCGACTTCAAAAAAGGGGGTGGTTTTGTTTTTTTGTATGTCGATATGTTAAGCGATCATTCCGCCAATTATGAATCGATATTGATAATTCTTTTTTGTTTGGTAGATCATACTTCAGAGGTATAAATTTTATCGAAAAGATCTTTTTGAGAAAATGAACAAAAACAAAATATATACTCAGATCTACTTTCTTCCAAAAGGCGCTGTCATTTGAGCAGCGGGTTTACTGGGCCTACCATGTTATTATAAGGATCAATAAACATTAAAATACACTTACTTACTATTAAAAATGGAAAAACAAAATAATTAAAAATAAGAAGAACTACCGACTTCAAAACTATTTTACTTTTTAGTTTAAGTTAGTATCTACTTATATGTAGGTATAGTCTTGAAATTAGTTTTGTTTTTCTTTTAGAAATTAATTATTTATTATTTTAATTGGTTTACGGTGAGGTAACTCCCCGCCTGGTGTTAAACTGTTATCCAGTCTTTGGTCACTTACAATACTAGAGGGATATCACTCGTATTCCCGACCATGAAAAGAGCCGTACTACCTAGAGCGGTCAATTATTTATACTAATAGTTTGACTATTAGTATAAGAGACTTGAGTCCAGTGGTCCAAATTCGACCGTCATTATTTATTCAATTTTAACAAATTATATAAACTAGCTATTAGCACTTCTTTTCTATATGAACTTTAAACAAAATTCTCCTTCTTCTTCTTCTCTCAAACTTCTCCTTGCGCGCAATGTGCTTAAATAGGGGTACAAAGCTTTGTCTTCACGTATTAATCTGTACTAATATTATAAAGCCGAAGAGTTGGCTTGTTTGGTTGAACGCGCTAATCTCAGAAACTACTGGTTCGAATTGAAAAAATATTTTAGTGTTGGATAGCACATTTATCGAGAAAGGCTATAGACTATATATATATAACACTAGCTGACCCGGCAAAAGTTATTTTGCCATAAAAAAATTTTAGGGGTGGACAACCCTTATCACTAAGGGGTATGAAAAATAGATGTTGGCCGATTCTCAGACCTACTCAATATGCTCACAAAATTTCATGAGAATCGGTCAAGCCGTTTCGGAGGAGTACGGGAACGAACATTGTGACACGAGAATTTTATATATAAGATTACGCTACGACCAATAGGAGCGGAGTAGCAATGAAAAATGTTGCAACAACGGGCAAAAATCTCTCACGTGACGCAGACGAAGTTGTGCGGGCCAGCTAGTTTATGTTTATTAATAGTTTTCTTCTTAATACGTATATTGACAACTCTTGTAGTTTGTACATTCTTATGAAAGCATTTCGCATATAGAGATATGGATATAAAGAGTATGTAATCGTACTCACTACTCACGAGGTGAATTCTAATGAGCCGTTTCAGCGTACGTGAAATGATATTCGCGTACGAGGAATGAAGCCCAAGCACGTAGATCAATCATCTTTATCTTTATTAATAATAAATTGCTCTTCATAATCGTGGTGTATAGCATTTAGTATATTTATTTCTTTAGCAACCACTGGACCTTGGCCTATCGATCTATGTATATAATAATAAACGTGTATGGAAAAAGTAATATCGAACAAGTAGTTTTTATACAATCAATATGACAATAAGCTTACAGCTCGTTTGATGGTAAGCGGTTACCTTAGATTATTGAGGGTTTGCAACTCTAGGAATAATACTCGCGTGTTGCCAACCTTTAAAGGAAACAAGTCACTGTAGTCTCAGCGAAAAGGACATAGACTTATGCCCAGGTGTCAGCACACCGTCTCCTTAAAGACCTTGCCTATCACAGGAACAAAACACAATCTTGTTTTGTCTGTGATGTTCTATAGGGTGGAGATACTGCCTCAGAAAAGTACGCGCGAAACCCCAGAATTAAAGCGCCAATACTGTTGTATTTATTATTTTTCTGGATGCTTATATTAGATAGTAAATGTGTTAGTAATGGGCTATTTAGGATAGGTACCCATATAGGTATATGAAACAATCCATAGATTTTGTAAAAAGAGCAAACCTACTTACTTACAGAAATGGCAAATATATCAAAGTTGGTATATATTGTCTTTACGATTCTAAATTATTTAATATTAATCGTTATTTTTAAAATTATACAAAGTGAGTTAAAATAATAAAATGTTAACAAAAATTTTAAGTGTGTATTTTTTCATTTGAAGCGATTGCGAAATTAGTTAGGGATAATATTTCGCTATCGCTTAAAATGGAAAAGTACACACAGGTAAGGTAAAATTAAATAAAACTTAGCTAGTGGTAAAATAAAATATGAAATAAAAATCCTTAATACTCAACAAATTGAAGCTATTTCAACACATTTAAAAGGTGGTAAAAGCCATTTATATAATATTTCTTATAGCACAGCTCTGACTTTAAAATTGACAGATGCCATATCGTAAATATCTGTCAACATAATCATTCTGCGTAGGTATGTACACTTATCACTTACGCCCCTTTTACACGACGCTTGCCATTAATATCGTATTTGAACATCCGTCGTTTAACATTTACGTTCACAACATTCGACTTTATTGCTTGAGAAATTTTAAAAAGTGACAGTGGTGTTAAAATTTGTCAACGAAACATTTTTGTTTAATTTCAAACAAGTCTCAGGTGTCAAAGGTAGGTAATATTAACCCTTAATTCTATAATATATAATATATTCTATAATATATCATATAATATATTATATAATACTTGATAATAATTTCAATAGGGGTGGTGGATTAAGGGTTAAAAAAATCTCTAAATTCTGTGTCCGTGTGTACTCACAAAACTTTTGTAAAGCTTAAACGTGATTGTACATTGTGTGTAACATTAATACTGTGAGAAGATCGAACCTACATAAATCACTCAGCGTATTGATAATGTACACTTCATAGATGGCGCAGTGATATAAAATAGGTTTGTAGACCTATCTGTTATCGATGCGGGAGTGTAATTAATTCGTACAAGGTGCTCAAATTCTTGAGATATATGACAAGTCATATTGTTCCTGAGTGTTCTTTATTTCAATACTAGCACTTGCCGCTAGCTTTTCTGGATGAAAGGTGCCATAGGTTCTTTTCTGTTCCCCTGACAACATGTACCTATGCGAAATGTAATGATGAACGCCAATTAGTTAAGGCGTGGGCGCGTAACAAATATACAATCTCACATTCGCATTCATAATATTCACAAGGATTATCCCTAACGCGGGTGTTGCCCAATAGGAAAAATACATATAATTTTAAACTTACGTTTACATTACATATACTAATATATTGGAAACGTTCAAGTCTTCGCAATATACTAAAAGGCCTCTAATAATTCTCGATGGTATAACATTTAAGTAAACAGTCTAACATTAGCTTCGTTTATTTTCTTAATGCTAATCGATCTGTGCTAACGGCGGGAATTGATGAGTTGCTGTACAATATGATCGATAGCTGACACATTTCGGGTATGTTGGTCAAGTACAAACTGGTCAGACTTCAAGAGCTATTTATAGGTATATATTTTCTCGCGTTTTCATTTGTGTTGCCGATTTTTACGTCTACGCTTTTCATACCACATGGTGGTACTATTAGGCTAGGCATATGTTTGTTTGCTATCAGAAATAGTTGTCCTAATCCTAACTAATATCATAAATGCGAATGAGAGTTCGTTTGTTACGCTTTCACGCTTTAACTACTTGATCAATCATCATGAAATTTAGCATAAACGTTGTCAGGGGTACAGAAAAGGATATAGTACACCTTTTATCCAGAAAAAAATATTGTTGCTAATCTAACCTAAACTACATTTCAGCGAGCGAAGCCGCAATCAAAATCTAGTATCAAATATTTGGCAGATTTTTTGTATAAAGGGCTACAGGAAACCGCAATGATGATTTGTAGACAGAAATTTCGGAGCAACAGTTTACCCTCTCGAAGTAATACTAGTATGCTTGGCTCGGTAACAGGGATGTTACGAATATTCGCATCCGCATCCGCAATTGCGGAGCTTCCGTATCGATATGGACATCTGCATCCGCATCCGCAATAATCAACGCGGATGTTAATGCGGATCCAGATATAGCGTAGGTTACGATAAGAAAGAAATCAATTGTTCAAAACAGGCTTAAGCCTACAAAGGCCGTGACATTAGATACTTTTTGTTAAATAAGACGCACAATTTTCATCAACATCCGCATCCGCAATTGCGGGGCTTCCGCATCGATTTGGACATCCGCATCCGTATGCGCATTCGCGGATGTGAGTCTTCAAATATCCGTATCCGCATACGTGGATGACAAAAATCTGCATCCGCAACATCCCTGCTCGGTAAAAATCGTACGTAATATATCGAGCCAAATATGGGTGGTTAACATAAGGCAGCATATAATAGTGGTTAAGATAAGACTATAATTATAATCGTTGTTGTCTTGTGATGTTGCGCTGGTTCCATGGCATAAGTTATGGCGAGCTATGTTTTGAATAACAAATTCGGTTACACATAAGTGTATTGACAATCGTTAAGTGTGTTATTGTATTTATCTACAGAATTTACAGTACTAGCATGATGTCTGGATATGTGACTGACAGACCCCATATTACGTACGAAATGTGTACATAATTATACTGCCACCAGGCAGTAGAGTATATCCCTCAAAAGATATCTTAGGGGCTATACTATAATATATGAATGATTTTCTTCTTACTCACCAGTTCTCTCGTTATACGTAGACTTCTCCACATAGTTTCCATATCTGGCATTGCTGAGGTCGTCAAGCAAGGTATCGAGTTCGGTCAAATTCCCTTTGCCAGTAGTCCTGCCATACCCTGGCTGTTGAGTATTGTAGCTGGGTGTGTGTCCACCATAGCTCGTTTGCGAGCTGCTGTATTTCGCTGGCACCGCTTTCTCGTGGATCGCTGATGTGTTTTGATAGGTGGGCTGTTGGACAAAGAAATATAGTGTTAAAAAAAGTTTGTTGTATGGAATAGGCGGTAGGAAACTGTTCAGTCTCTGTTTCAACCGAATCTTTATACAACAAAGGAGGCAAAAAGTGCCGATGAAAAGAAAGGAAAGAAATGGGAGAGGTAGATAGGTACGTATGAGAGTCTTCGTAATTTTTGCATACAATAACAGTGTTACAAGTTTTACGCCAATTTATTGTAAGTGGGCTTTCACAAGCGAACAGGCAAGCCTTGTGAAGTAAATTTTGCATACGGAAGATCTCAGCCAAATAATCTAGTGATGTGTTCCTAGAGAGTAGGTACCCCAGCTGTATAAATAAGTTTCATGCTATAAGGCTTTTTTGTAAGATCAAATATCCTTAATTAATACCCATGGTATTAACGTCTATATGCTTTAAAAAACCATCAGAAGGGTCGTACGCTTGCCAGGTTAATAGGGAATACTCCTCGTGTTGTTAGGGTCTAGTATCTTTGTCTATTGTGCTTGTAGCGATCCCCATGTTTGTAGAATAATTACAAATAATTGGGTATTATTTGAGGCTTTGAAAGCGTCTACATGCTATGACAATCGCTTACTATAACGCTGGTCGTACGCTTGCCAGGTGAACAGAATCCTCGTTTACAATTAATTTTGTAAATAGTCGTATGTATAGCACAAAATAACTGTGAGGTAATGTATGACGCGTATGTTGTTGATACATTTGTGAGCCTATAAATCGCCCTCGGACCTTCGAGTATAAGAGAGCTTAAAGAACTTACGTAACGCGAATTTATGTATAATAATAATAACGTCAAAACAGACGTAACGCCATTACATCTTTTATCCGACTGCGTGGAAGGAGAGTTATATGTTTCGTGTGTAGGTATATATGTATATTTCTTTGGCACGCTCTGTAGGTTTATAGGCTGGATGGATTTTAATAAATGAGGTGTCTGTTATAGATTAGATCTTAGATTCGTCTTAACAGCGAGTTTTATGTAGGGTATATTATATTTAGGATAAATAAATATTATTTCTTTTATTGTATTGTATTGCTTTCGGCCTTATTGCATATAGAGATTTTTATTAAATCTAACTTTGAACATTATAAAAAGTTTGATTGGCTAAAGTTTTGTATTTTAATCTTGATCAATTAATATAAATTGTCAAATTATTCATTGTTAACACAGTAAAATAAATACATATAAACATTTGTGAGTCCAAGAGCACATTATAATTAGGTGCGAACCTGATAATAAGTGCTATGCTAATATAGTTAAATTGATGGATGGTTGCTCGTAAATTATGCGAATATGGGCGAATAGTGACATTGATGACTTTTATGCTCCTGGTACAAGCTGTCAATAATTTTGAGTGTCAGCAGAACTATTAGTACGCACATTATTTATAAGAATTATGATCCTCGTGCAATCGCACTCAATGTGTCATAAATCTTATGCATTTGGATAGACAACTGGCTAGCGTAGCATACGTGTGCAAGCTACTGTTGTAGGCTACATGCCAGAGCTAATCATACTGGTTACTTGCGCTTGCGTCGATCGGTTACACCATGTACCTACACAATTCGCGCAAGTGAAAAAAGAAGAAAAAAGAAGAACATTCATTCAGCATAATTATGCATACATAAATGAAGTGATGATGGGTAATAAGGCTTTATTTCAGCTGAATTTCAGGTGTGTATTTTAAGTGCTTCAATAAGCGCATGTTCTGCACGTCGCTGCGTTGTGTGTTGAGGATTTGAATCCCACAAGGTACAATTATTTGTGTGATCCACAAATGGTTGTTCTGAGGCTGGATGTTCTTTGTGTCCGTTGTTTGAATGTTTTTAAAGACCCTCGCAATACAGTAACTACGCGAAGCGCGGGAGATGTATTTAAAAATCAGCCATCGTTTTTTATGCTCTTAAATAAGACGGCACGCTCCATGACTCAGGGCATTGCTATTAAGCACCAAGTATCGCGGAAAATCGAAGAAAAATCTAAAGTATAAACACAAAATTCCTCATTTACTGGGGCTCAGTAAATAAATCCAGGTGAAAGGAATCTCACACGAATCGATACACATATAATATTAATACATAATTATAAAAGCCCTTCATTCGGTACAATGTTACTAACAGCGTGCAGGTGATAAAGGTAATAAGTTTCACATGCGAATTGATAACACATAGACAGTTTAAATCATGGTGCTATAAAAAAGAATTGATACTTTTATTGAATAAAAGTTTCTTCAATTGTAGATAGAAGCACAAAGTCTGGAAAAGTGCCCGTTATAGGGCAAACAGGCTCGCGCCAAGCGCTAGGTCTTACGTAAAAGGGGCACGAGGAACCTAAAAAATATAGCTTGCGAAGTATGGATATAATGAACCTCCGCTTACCTTAGAGATATAGGCGTGAGACGAAATATGTTTTTATTTTGAAATCGTCACTCGCAACATTGCGTGGTGGACTTTGCTCAATTACTTTTATCCTAAGAGCTCACTCGATGAATAATCTCACTGTGACAAGCTTTATCTCAAATAGTTGTTGGGGATTTTGGCTAAACATCGATCGGTGGACAGTTCCAGATCCTGTACATTTATTAATAACTAGTTTTCCCCGCGATAACACGAAAAAACCCGCGTAAGTCCAGTTCCCATCGAAATATCGTGATAAAAAGCCTATGTGTGAATACAGATCTACAGCTATCTACATGTCGGTCTCGATGGCGTAGTGGTTAGTGTAACCGACTGCCAGACCTGAGGTCGCGGGTTCGATTCCCGCACAAGAAAAATATTTGTGTGCATGAACATGGATGTTTGTCTTGGTCTGGGTGTTTCTATGTATAACATGTATGTATTTACAAAAAAAAAAGAAAAGTACATATGTATGTTTATCCATTGTCTAGTACCCATAGTACAAGCTCTGCTTAGTTTGGGCTAGATGGTGTTGTGTGTATGTGGTAGAATATTATTATTATTATTATGTTTCTCTTATCACAGGTACTTTCTAACATATTATATTAGAAAATACCTGGCTCTTTGGGAGGCTTACACGGAGACATGGGTCCAACGTGAAGAGACCCATGAGAGTTTTAATCAAGGTGTGATAGAACACCTACAGCGGCACCAGCCGCAGCAGGCGTAGGACTATTGCTACGTATAGATTCTAATATATGGGCTATAGGTATGGGTGTTTGGTGGACCGGTATATTGCTAACTATGGATGAAAAACGGCGTCTGCCCTGAATACTCTAATAGCATCAATGCAATGGGCAGACGTTGACTCGCCAACTCACTAGATGGGCCCCCTGATAAGCCACTATAGGCATACAAGGCAGCAGCAGAGGGCAACACCGGTGCGAGTGGCTAGGGGTATCGAGCGGTGGGGCGCCAGTTTCACCATCACGGTTCTCGTGACAACGGAGACCCGGAGCGGGTTTCCCTGTAGTTATGCCCTTGAAAATGACACTTCCACCCCCAAGCATATAGCTCTAGCGGCCCCCCTCTGACCGGCCAACCAAGGCAAGCCAGCGTTAAGAGTCCTACGGGCGCTCTTGAAGTTCCACCCCAGCCAACCAGTAACGGCAAGCCGGGGACGAGGCCCTAACCAACTCCCTGAGGCATTCAGGACCGCAGTGTCGCCACTCACATTCAGCCCGTCACAAGCTGCCTTGCGGTTGTGCGCTTTAATTTAACCTGGTGATACATTTTTTGTTTATATCACAAGGCGAAGGTGATAGTTTTAAAGCTAGTGTACTGTGCCCTCCGATATCGCGTTAGTCTCATGATGAGATAACGACTGTCCCAGAGGGGATTATTATTATTATTATTATTACATACCAAGTTTCATCGTAATCGGTCCAGTAGTTTTTATTTGAACGAGTAACTAACATCCATACATCCTAAATCCTCACAAACTTTCACATTTTATTTAACTAATATTAGTCAGGATTTGTAAATTAAACTACCAAAAGAAAGATCTATTATAATATTTTTATTTTTAAAAGACAACACCCGCATTAGTTTTAGGTCAAGGCAAGGAATTCACAAACAATTCGCGTACAAAGACCCTCTAAACTCTGACCAATCATTTATGGATTTTGTCACGTCTGGAAATCGACTCCAGAACACTTTGGGTACTAGCAGTAGCGAGACTACTTATTCATCAGTCATATAAAGTGATGCTTATAAAATCGATTCCTACAGTATGCTTTGAAATGTTAAGTTTAAATGATTATGTTTATTACGTTATAAACATGCAACGCCATCTGCGTTTGGTACGAACGTCAAACGAGAATTGGCAAGAGTGCCCGATGCACCGGAATTCAATAAACACAGACTAACTGAACACGAGTTTGCGTCACGAACTCATAAAATATATGTCGCATCTAGTTATGAGATAATTTATGATCTCTATGTGTTATGTATAGAGTAAGAAACGTTCTTTTTTTCAAAGTCAAAACCAAAGTCTTTATTTTATTTAAGTCAGAAAGTAACGTTGTAATCTATTGATTAGTGAGCTTACTAAGTTACTAAAGCTTAATTTAGATTAGTTGGTATGTTTACGCAAAGGTTTTAGCCTATGTAAAGTTACCCGTAAGGAACTCATGGCCACTGTTTTAAATAGCCAAATACCATATTACAAAACAAAGTCCCCCGTCACGTCTGTCTGTCTATTCGCGATAAACTCAAAAACTACTGAATGGATTTTCATGCGGTTTTCACCAGTAGACAGAGTGATTAATGAGGAAGGTTTAGGTGTATAATTTGTTAGGATTTACTACTTTACTACCCTTTACTTTTTGTACTTTACCCGTTCAAAGCCGGGACAGCCTTCAAAAATATTAACACATCACTAGTTAAATATAATTTCAATATTCTATAACTTATATTACAAGGTTCTTTATACTAAGAAATTGGCAAATCAATCAATATATGTATCAAATCTATATTTAGTCATGAAAACATAACAGCTACATACTTTCGCTTTCTTTTAATATGGATAACACAAAATATAGCTACAAGGACAGCGGCAGAGAGAGACAAATCAATCTCGAAATCAAATAGTGATAAAAGATTTGCTTTCATCACGAGATTATGTGTATAAGCGGTACGTGCGTATGTGTGCGCACGTGTATGAATGTGTGTGTGGTATGCGATAGATTCTACATCAACTTTGACCGAAGTATAATCGTCGACATGTCAGCAATGTTAGAAGTCATAGAACGTGAACACACACTACCACTATATTGTTTATGTAATGCCTTGTGAATTAAGAAATAAATTATTAAATTATAAATAGCACAGCCGACGGAGCGGAATACGATTGCCACGCGCCTAAAATTCTGGGCAGAAGACCATACTATATACCTACGTGTGTCTCATACACCCAAGTTGTATATCCGTTAGGAACGACATGAAGTAACCAAAAACACCCAAGATTCGGCAATACTAATAATACTAGCTAATTCTCTGACTTCGTGCTGCTTCTGAGGATTTTAACTGAAAAACCCGATATCACCTTACACACAAGTGGTTTAACAGATAGGGACTAAACAGAGCAGCCCACTCATTCCAGAAACTGTAAACAAGGCCGAGCTTATTGCCGACCCTAGTACACATGTATTGGACGCAATAAGAACAAAATAGAATTAAATTTTTAAGCAATCCTCAGTAACGGGATTACTGGAAAACTGAATTAAACTTTGCTTGATTTGAATATCGAAGCTGGGGCTTCACTGTCTGCCGAAAGCGTTGGCGTATGTAAAGGGCAGCCGGGCGAGCCGTATCCAGCCCAGAATAATTGTTTAGTGTGCACGGCCACCCCAGGTTGATCGGTATCAACTTAAATTTTTTAGTTTTCTGTACGTTATCATTAATTATAGGCCAGGTCTCCCGTAGAAAATAAACCTAGATGCGCTAATGACCTTAAGCGTAAAGGTCAGCTTATGTTACGGGCATAATTCTTAAAAAGAAAAGTCAAAAGTCTGAGGCCAACACAGCGTTCCTGGAAATATAATTATGCTGGAGTACAGCAGGACTGGGTGTAATCGAGCATCAAAGTCACAACGATTCAATGGCAAGTACAAATTAGTAACTATAGTTGTAGCGAATAATACTATTTTTAAATATTTTGTATTTCCTATCCTGTAGTGACATCTTTTAGAGCAATAGCGAACTTGTTGGCAACTTTTCAAGTTGCGTCACATTAAGTTTGTTGCAATCGAAACTAGATGGCGTTGGACATAAATTCAGATAAATGTAACAAAATGGGCTGAACACAATGTATATTTTATTACCAGAAACATTTAATACGTTAGTAGTTGCTTTATAGCCTTACCAATGTTTGCTAAATAATACATTTGCACGTTTAATAGTCATATTTTACGTCCTCTAGGCAATGTTATAGCAAACTTGTCCATAAAGTGTCAGTTTAATTTCGTTTAGAGTAGACATCTGGGCAAATAAACAAGTATATTTTAGGTAGCTGTTGAAAATCATACACATGTACAAAATTAGACACAGATTTGATAACTCTAACGTAGCCTCGTCTGTAAAAAATGGTGCACTATGAGATTATTTGTAACAGATTATTAGAACACACTACAAAGTTCTGACCAGATTTGCATGCATTTGAATAAACTATTGGTTTTAAACACTGTTATTAGGTACAAAATTTTGCAAACCGGCTATCCTAAATACCAGAGCGTTTATAAAACTTGGGCTTTTCCTGTCCATGTCTACTGTGTATCCTTGTCCAACCTTCCTTCCTCTTGGTTATGACATAATTTCTGAGGATTCCCATCCTTTTCTTTAGTAATATTATAAGTCAACGTGAAATAGCAGTATTCCTACTGTTATGTTTCGTTCGGTGAGTGAGAGTGCCGGAGGCCCAATCACCCTCTTTCCCGCTCCTTCTCCTTCCCACTTCCTTTCCTAAAGGGTCGGCAACGCGCAAGTGAGGCCTCTGGTGTTGCAGGCGTCCATGGGCTACGGTGACCACTTATAATCAGGTGCTATGCTGGCATGCCACCGTAGTTGGATAAAAAAAATGCTAAGCTATATTTGTAGATATAATCCGTTGTAACGCACCAACGGATATATACTCCATTATTTCTTACCAGTTAATTCTAATTAGTTAACAAATACATATACGTAATAGCTAGAGACATTACATAGAGACCCACCTAGAGATGGGTCTCTATGAGTGTGTGAGTCTCTTAAGATGCCAAATAAGGAAGACAATATATAAATATTGTCTTTCTACTTTTGTCATCTCTATTTCTTAGAGAACAAATAGACGAAAGATGAAAGCAGTCTATAAATATTTTTTATTAGTACGAGTTTGTTGTTACCAAATAAGGTACCTAAGTTAGAAAAAATAGTCTATATCAATAATATATTTTGCATGGGCCTCAAAAATAATTTAAGCATGCCCTGCAAGTGCTCAGTCCCCGTAAAATATTTATTTTAAATCTAATTAATTGAGGTCGCTACCTAAAGCTAACACCCGGTTTCTAAAAGGGTAATCAAAGACGTGTCGAAATCAAGTGAATTGATTGCCTGTTGGCAATTCTCTCAGGCAATCACAGCATTAGACGATCGTTTGACCGTCTGTTAACAAGTTGTTTCGAGTCTGGTTCTTTAGTCCGTTGTTTGAATTTTTGTAAAATCCCTCACACCACGGAAATAATTTCTACTGCGGGAGTTATCTTCTTTAAAAATAGAAAATAAAAGTATAGCGGTAGTTACTGCCAATTTATTTGTATGAAAAGCTTCGCATAAAGCATTAAAAAGGCTGACAGTCAATCAAACGTTGTTTATGTCATATTAAATAGAGATAACATGACTTAGAACGATCATAGTTTATCAGTAAACGGCGATATAAACAAGACATTCCTTATGACATGTATTTAATTAATACTTGTTGTTCTTGAAGCTGAGAGCACTAGGCCATGGTTTGTAGGTCAAACGGACGTGGTATATATTAAAACAATGTATTATGTTGTATCGCGTATAGCGTCAGCATTTATCGGTAAGGAAATCTTTGATGATTATTAGATGAGCTAGGCTAGTTTATGCCCGCGGCTGAGACACTGTGTGCGATGAAGGTGCCATGTGATATCTAAAACTCTATGAACCATCTGTACAGTATTTATTTTGGCAGTATTTTAAGTGGTTTTTAAATTGCTAATTACAACTGGAAGCAGTTTTACTATACGAATTACGATTAGGACCATTCACCACTTTAATGAAAAATTATATTATATTAAAAACGGTATTTAATTGTTTGATTATTTATTTTTCAAGATCATAAATCACTAAATTTTATTCTACATGAAAATAGAGTAGGTTTCTGCATAATTATTTCTACGAAGTTTAATAGCATCATTCAAAATTTTCGATCATACTACACTGGACATGAATTCATCCTGTTAAGGGTCAAGAACAAGTGTTTTGAACCCTGCTATGCCACGTTAGTCAGTCATTTAATCAGTTTTCCTTTTTATAGTTATAGTCATGGTAATTGAAATTAGTCATACAGTTGAGATGAGACCACCAAGTTAGAGTAAAAGAGCGCCGCCAGCACTACATCATTTTAGTAATGCTGATCTTGACAACTATGTCTCTGGCTAAGTTATTTAACAAGAAGGTCTATGTAAAGCAACGGTAGCCCAATGTATAAGGTATCGGACTAGAGATCAACTGATCGTGGATTCGAATCCCACCCATAGTACCTATAACACTCCTAACACAAGCTTCTAGTAACGAAAGTACTAGTAATTAGCTACTCAAATAGATTAAAATCTTTTTTAAATACATGTTTTAGCCTAGCGAATACAAATAAATGTGTAATATGTAGGTAAACAAGATCTACAAATTAGGTAATTACTGTAAATAATTCTATCTTATCTTATCTTGTGTGGGCCAGTCAGTACAGACTGGCGACACTTCGATCCAGTGGGATCTTTTGTGTCGACTTCCTCAATAACGACTGCCATAGATGTTCATGGCACCCGGGACCGACGGCTTCACGTGCTCTCCGAGGCACGGAGCAGGCTATAATTGTCAATCAATACGCACATCATTTCGAAAAGCCATATAACTTCCGAAAGTCAGAGGTGCGTAACGTGGGTTCGAACCCGGGACCCTCTGCATTGCAGTCTGTTGGTCTCCCCACTGAGCTATCGCTGCTCAAAAATAATTCTATATAAATATATTATTTACGGGAAAATTTCAGAAAGATTTAAATAACATATCAAAACGCAACAAACAATTATTATAGCAGGTATTATATTTATACGGATTTATAAGGAATTTCCCAACTATTTTAACGTCAGTGAATATAACATAATATTATATAATTAAAAGCAACAATACACTTCTAAATAAACAATATACTCATATTGTTTATAATTTACATAATATTGAACGTAAATAGCTGAGAAAATAAAATAATTGTTTACTTGGGTACAATTTTATAACAACTTTATATACTTATACATACATAAAATGATACATACTAATATACTCAAAGAAGAAGCCGTGATAGCCGGGTGGGAGACCGTTGGACTGCCGCACAGCGGTCTTAAGTTTGATCCTGCAGCATTATTGCCACTGCTACTTCGCTACTGCCACGTGACAACATATGCGCCAAATGACAACATTTTGAATGGGGTTCGAATCCCACACGGGACAAAAATTTGTGTTATTCACAAATGGTTGTTCCGAGACTGGGTGAAAATGTATCGCTCGCTTCAACGGTGAAAGAAAACATTGTGAGGAAACCTGCAATGCTGAGAGTCTCCATAATGTGACCAACCCGCACTGAGCCGGCTTAGTGGACTATGGCCTATCCCTTCTCAGAGTAAGAAGAGGCCTGTGCCCGGCAGTAGGACAGTTTATACTCAGGGCTGATATTATTATTATAGATCCTAAAAGATTAGGCTAAGATTTATCCCTCACACGTAATAGACAGCGATCATATTGCCGTCACACAAGCATATCTACAGACACACTGGCAATTTATTTACAGATATAACCAATAACATTGCCTGATTTCTTATTTGTCTTATTTGTTACACAACAAACTCATTATGAAAATCATTTGGTAACTGCTTTCAGACTTCATTCCTTCTCTAATAAATAGAGATGAGGATAGAAAGACAACACATAGACATGGGTATGTTTTGTGGTAAGCAACCAATATTATAAATGCGAAAGTGAATTTGTTTTCTTTAGATTACTCGACTAGATTACTCGACCGATCATCATGTAATTTCGCATACATGTTGGCAGGGGTACAGAGAAGGACATAGGGTACCTTGCATCCAGAAAAAAGTACTCTTCCCTATCGAACGAAGTCGTGGCCAAAAGCTAGTATGCTATTTTTGTTTACTAAATAAGGTGACATGTAAGCAAAATTACTATGGGTACATTTAAATGTGATGAGATGCTTCCAGAGCTATTTATAACTCATAGTAAAGCCTCAGATCAAATGGAATTCTAAGAAAGTCCTCGTAATTATAACGATTGCCATTAGTAGTCACTATTGTGGCGTTAGAATAAGACATGTCACATCTTCAAGTAAATATGAAGTACGTGCGATGAGTAATTTCTATGGAAGTACACTCATTGGAATATAGGACAATAACACGCATCATCGTGACACGGTATCGGCAGTAAACTGTACTTTTATAAACAATGGTCGAACTTAGACCTTGAAGATAAGTAAGAAATACAAAATAAGAGTTTAGCTAGAGGCAGGAGCGAATTTAGCTGAAGGTTTCGCTCTAACTGGAAAAGACCAGATGCGAAATTGTTGAAAGTGGAAAAGCCTGCCGTTATCAATTATTCATTTACTGATGGTACGAATGAGTCGATTTGACACCTTATTCAGAAAACTGGCGTAAGAGTTTGCGTTTGGCTCGGTTTGAAAGCATTCCAAAGCTTCACATACGAACGTCTCCTATTACTGTAATTTCATACGATATTAATTTAATGCCTATTAACAAAGATCACCAATGCTTAACCATTCGCCATCAGATCGCCCCGTATGCTTATTTGCCAACTTGATAAGGTAGCATGAAAAATTCACCTACACATTTATACTACTTAGCGAAGAATAGTCTATTATCTTCCGTCCGGCCTTTAAACCTGGGTTGACCTTAAGTTATTACTTAAATAAAGCCCTATATCTGAAAGTATTCTTGTAAAGTAGTAGCTCGGTATTGTCCTACATCACATTTTGTAGTAATTTGGGTCAGTCGGGCAGGGCCGATTTACTTAAGCGATACATTAAGTTTATTATATGGTCCATCATTATGTAATTGTGTTGGAGCTGAGACGATGATCTTTGTAAAAGGAAAACGAGTGCTTACATTAAATATACATATTATGTATATTACTATAAGGCCTAAAGATTGTAAATGCAAAAATGCAGTCTCTGGTAATATCACACAATGTTTTGTCTTGTGTCTTTTTGCTTGCTTGCTTTTTCCAGCTTGCCTTTTTGGTTTAACGACAGGTACGAACCACTCAATAATCAAGGCACCGAGTAGGTGCACCATGGTAGGTCTAGTTGGTAGGACACGGGACTTTTCATCTTTCAACGGGCGGCGAGTAGGACTTAACTAGCTCTCCCATTTGGATAAAGTTGTTTTTAGCTTTACAGTAGCAATTCCAAAAAAACACCGTGATATAGCTCAGCTTCCTCATAGGTGACTAACAAGCATACGGTCTATTTAATGGTAAGTTACCATATAAAGGGGACGAAGTGCAATGGGGTAAGAGAACGAAGGGACGAATGGTACTGAGGTAGTGTTTTGTCCGGCGGCGCTTACATAATAATAAAATGTTGTTGCTATGCACTTACCGAAGCAGGTTTAGTATAATCTGATGATATATTCCTAGAGCCATTGATAGACCCATAGCCAGTCGAAGACGGAGAATTGAGGCTACCTCCAGGTGAGCTTAAGCGGCCTGGTGAGCTTCCTCTGCCGAGCGGCGAACTGGTCCGGCCAGGGGACGCGGTCCGTCCGCCAGGGGAGCTCCGGCCGCCTGGACTGCCAACCCTGGCGCCAGGGTTGATGGAATTCTGTAGGTCGGCGAGCAGCGCATCTGGAATCAAGTGTTTTTGACTTTGAATATAAAAGTGAATTGGCCTGATAACTGTCATATAGTTAGTTCCGTTTGATAGAAAATTATTGTCTCCTCATAGAGTGTATAATTTTTTTTGCATGGGATCAGGAT
This sequence comes from Catocala nupta, assembly GCA_963675205.1. Taxonomy (NCBI): domain Eukaryota; kingdom Metazoa; phylum Arthropoda; class Insecta; order Lepidoptera; family Erebidae; genus Catocala; species Catocala nupta. Next base: position 24,735,491 of record OY776090.1, on the reverse strand, counting down.
TTCCCGTTCGTTTCTCCATGACGCACGCGCATGAGTTACGCATTTATCCTCGAAAACCAATAGGTCAAAATCTTTAAACCATACCAGTCGTCAGAATTTTTTACGTCATTGATTCGTCATATCGATTGTGTGTCGACATTTGTAACAAATATAATACAATCAAGTTCGTAATAGATACTCAAAAACTATAAAAGAACTGCCCAATAACTGCACAGTTAGGCTCAGTTATCAGTTTTTGGCAGCTGCACCAGTAACCACGGCCTGGAAAGTAGAATTAAACTCTTTCTCACGAATGAAGCATTGCATACACCGTTCCTAGTATTTTTGTTCTGCGAAAAGATAATGCTTCAACGCAATATTACCTCTTTGTGGGAGGCCGTTTAATCTCCGCTATTAGAATGGCTCATCGTGTGTGAATGGGTAATTTGAGATGCAAGTGTAGCTTTTATCACAGAAGCGCGCATTCTTCAATATAGGTAATATATTCCTGTCCAACGATAATATGATTATTTATCATATACCACGGCAAGATGATTCACTGTATTACGACAGACCTTACATATAAAATGCATAAACATATTACTGCTCGTAAGAAAATCTATCCTTAAATAGGATACGAGTATTAAAGAAACGATTGAGAGATAGAAGTCCTGTGACCATTCGTTCATCAATTATCTTCATGATTAATTAAATTGTTATACTTTTAAAAGCTACTAAGAAAAAAAGTATTTTGCAGTACTTCGCTTTTGAGTCTATCATAATTTCATGTAATAAAGTAGCCATACTGACCATAGTAGCACACTAATTAGACTCAGTGGTGCTGGAGTTACCTATTTTATGGCAGAAACTTTTGCCTGACTTTGGAACAATCATACATCATGTATTTTACGGAAGGGTTTTTTTTTTTTATTTTGCTCCTCAAAATGACCTCACTCCGCCTGATGGTAAGCAGTCGTGTGGTCTAAGAGCAGTGGCCTCCACATCGTCCTCATAGCAGCCGAGGCGATATTGAGGTCTCTACTTTGACGGCCTGAGAAGGTGCTTTTTATAGTATTGTATTTGTATTGAAGGAAGAAGGAAACACATGCCTTGGCAGAGAATTCCATGCCTTGATCGTTCGGCAGAGGTATGAGGACCCAAATTTGTTGGTACGCACTCTAGTCGACTCCACCGTGTAAGGATGGCATTTGAGCCCAGCACGCGTTGTTCTGGATAGGAAAGGGGAGGGCGGGATAAAGTGGAATAACTCTTCAGAGCACTCCCCGTGGTATATGGAAGTATAGAAACATGCCAAAGAGGCAATATCCCCACTTACGCTACTGTTCAAGTAAAGAAGTAAATAGTTTATGTACGGCATATTTTGATTTGACCATAACAGTTTAACACACAGACAATATAGAACATACTTTAAACAGTTCGTTGTTAAGCCAGTTATGTAATTTACAGTAACGATACAAATCAATTAAGTTTATTGGGTCAGTCGAATTTTAACCAAGTAATAGTCGTCTTTGATTTTATATGGTGGAATGGCAATTTACTAGCTGCGCTTGCGCCGTTAGCGTTTATATTCATATATGTATTTCCTTTTTTGAAAATACTAGCAAGTATTGAAATTAAAGTATCTGTTACGGATTTTTAATTTAATTTGTATAGTCATAAATCATTAAGTACTAAATACAATAACTACAATTAATGCTATTTTCATTTTAATTTAAATAGGTTGTGATTATGGTGTAATTAGTTACGTGCCATTAACACGCTGATGTATAACATGATAATATTACATCATATCTCAAATTATAAGGAAAAGCCTATTACATCGACACATCGCCTACTTAGACATCACGTAGTTGGCGAGGCTATAAATGTCCACAAGTCATGTCTTGGTTCTGTATGCAGCTACTGCCAATATCATGACAGAAATATAACACTTGCCTTCGGAATTAGTGCCTTTTAAATTTGCGCTCCTAATTGAAAATTACATATACCTCCTATATCTTTCTTATGATTAAATTAGTTCAGTATGACCATCCAAAAATAAGCGCTGCTTGCAATGCAGTACCTTTTTTAATTTATTTCAATTCCTAGCACGCATTCAGATCATAGACATAATTATTCTGCATATAATATAAAGCTATCAATATCACAAATTCATATTTAATATACTTCCTAGTACTAATGTCATAAGATCTTGATATATTAATAGTTGTCTGTGTTTTCCTGATATTTTCATTATAGTGCACTTAATGATAGTGCTCTATGAGTGCCTTAGTCCATGTAACTTATATTCAATACACAATAGATATCTATATGTTACAAAAAATATACGTAAAAAGCTTTAACAGTCACTGACAGATAACTTCAGCCTAAGAACATTATTACCTTTTGTATAGAAGTTTCTTATATGTACAATGCAGGTAAGGATTAAGAAAAGGTACAAGATTATACACTTCATCATCCCTCTCTAAAGAGGTTACATTACAGTTACTCCAAAATTAAATAGGTATAGCTAAGCCAATTTATTCAAATTTATAAACAAGACGTGATTATGATGCGCCTCGTGCGCATATGAATCACACACACACACAGTCTTGATATCAGCAACAAATATATCTAACACTTAATTTTAGAGAGAATCGAAAGTTTACTTAAACCTTTACGTTTATCTAAGTGGAAAAGCTCGGCTGAAGGAATACTTTTTTACATAAAATTCTTATGTGCGTCAAGAAGGTCCTAACTCCGAGGTCCGATAAAAAATTAAATTATGATTTTTCTATAATATTTAAAGCAAAATTATAATATTATCAACATTTTCCAAATTATGAAATTATCAATATTTTACCATAGGACCATACCTATATGTTACGCACAATATATATTTTAAGCATACACTTCTAGTTTTAAAATACACATTGAATGCTGGACTATTTAGTTGAAGATCAAAATTGTTTATTAATAGAAATCATAATAGTTTTCAATGTTATACTTGAGAAACAGAAACAGACGCTCAAGTGCTCACGGCACTTTTATGATATTGTCTGTGGTCAGAACACTAATAAAAGAGCTTTTAATAAAACGTTGCTGCCTTGACTGTTTATCAAAAGGTGAAATCCCGAATTCGTAACCCAGGTTGGACTAGTGAAGAGCACAATTAAAATCGAATTATATTCAAATGAAATATTGTCTTACGTTTACTCGAGTGTTATACATTGAAATTAATCGTTCAATAAAGAAGATGGTCGAAGTGTATCTAGCTTGGGATCCATAGAATCAGTTAGTCAAACCCAAGAAGAAACAAAATACAGCACTTTATGATACCTTGAACAAATTTTTCGTAAATAGGAACACCGAGAATTCAGTTATTGTCGGGTATTTTAAAATAACTACACTTCAAAGACAATGAGACGACCACCATCATAGTTTTCCCGTGACCGTAGCTTTTCCAGCAAAAGCAACCGAAACATCGGGGAAAGATTATATTTGGATAGTTTAATACATGTAAATAAGTGTTTGTAAAATAAACCGACGCGACGGAAAATCCGTAAGCTATTAGTTAGTCGTTAGTAATTTTATTTTAAGATAGGTATTTGAATGTCAATTATTATGTCATGTAGGTAATGCGTTAAACACAGTTTTATTTGAATGCAATCGTGTGCATTATTCGTTATTAGTATATCAATAGACATTTACTCTATGCCTGAATAACCAATATGGGTTAGCGTAGATTTCAATTAGAAAAAAAAATATATAGAATCGGTTTCAAAAATTTTGACTGCACTTAAGTGGTTTAAGAGGTCTTATTGCCACTACGCCGAGGGCTCTGGGTTCGAAACCCACACGACAAAATTTGTGTGATTCTCTAATAATTGTTCCGAGTCTGGTAGTTCTATGTATCCATCGTTTAAATATTTGTAAAGTCCTTCTCAATACAGAAATAATATCAGATGAGAGCATGGTTTTGAAAATAATAGTTTAATAAACTAAACAATAAGCTTTATTAAAAAAACCAAACTAAATAATATAAAACAATTTAATACTTAATTTTAATGTAAAAAGCGTGTGGTAGGGGTTATCAAAATATCCTAGAAAGCAATTTATTTTTAATTTTTTTATTATATTTTATTTCTTATGTTTTTCGAAATTATTGTACTGACATCCGTCCTCGATAAGTGTGCAAAGTTTCAAATCAATCCGTCGGTTTGAAAGAGGTTAAAATTACGCTCAAAGATTCCGTTACATAGATACATACAAACCAAGCTAATAAAAGCGTGTTAATTACATCCGCCATACAAATACAAACAAATATAAACTATTGTCTTATGTTTACGCGAATGTAAATAGTTTACATTTTGAAATTAAACACTTTATACGGATTTTGTCGCGTTGTTGTGTAAAATTAACAACGCGACAAAATCCGTATAGTGTTTATTTCAAAATGGAAACTATTTACATTAATAATATTATATAGTAATAATAACTATTATAGTAATATCGTATTCATTATCCAACTAAACACATAAACAAGTCACAATTATCCAATGACATCATGTTTGTGGAAACAGAACGGGGTCTTCATAATTGAACGGAATTAATATTATGGCACCAAACGATTACTTGCGATGCACTTTGTGTAGTCTTATGCTATCAATACATTCATATACGACTATATCGTCGAAGGGGTAGGCAGAGGGTGTATTACACCCACATTTCACCGGCTATTCCTTTAGGTCTTACGTAATAGCCGAGGGAGTTACTGCCGTCTAGCGAGCACAGGACCAGACTCCATGTTGAAGATTCGAGAATTTCCTAACAAAAAGCCAATAAAACGTTGTCTGATCTAGAAACCACGTCAATATTTCATGCACATCAGTCGTATACTGCCACCCCCATTGTGTCACTGTCGGTCATATAACTACGATATAGATTGTTACCTTTTAAGCTTTAAGAGGGCACAGTGGTTGTGTGGTCACTGGCCTTCTCCGTGTGCCTGTTGTGGGTTCAATCGCCACGCGGGACAAACTTTAACATTAGTATGATTATTCCAAATCTGTGTTTAATTTCTTTGTGTCTAGTCAGTCTTCTGTCTATTTATTCATCTGCTATATAAAACATCAATTTTCTTTTTGTATAAATGTATGAACTATTTAAAAGTAGTAGAACGTTATTTTTATGTAAGTATCAGTGATTTTATATGGGAAAACCGATAAAACATATATTTTTCCGGTTTGTACGTATCAACCGAATCGAAATGTGTATAATACCTTTGCCTACACATTCCAGGATAATACTATTTTTTTATTAATGTTTTTTTGCATAACCAAGCCACGGTCGTACTTGTTATAATTCCTGTGTCGCGGGAGACTTAACAAACATCGGACCGTAAAAGCACCGTGCATATAACAAAGCAAAATGTTCTGTACATTTAATACGTACTTTCAGTACATATAAAAAGCTTCTGAACGTGCTTTGGGGAGAAAATAAAACTATATTTAATAAATTTCTGAGTCACGGTGATCTTTACAAACATTTAAACAACGGTCACAAAGAAAATTTAAATTCGAAACAACTATTTGTGGATAGCACAAATTTTTGTCTCGTATGAGGATCAAACCCACAACACTACGCGCAATGGCAGTAGCGAGACGACCACTTACGCCACTACGCCATCCGTGCAGTTATTATTAGTAGCCTGTCTCTGAGTAACTAACTTGCTTTGTTGATTACTCAGAAACAGTTCATCAGTAACGAGTTATAACAGACTAGACAAGCAAACAAATGTTGGTTGGGATATTCCGCTTTTATCGTTTTAATTAGACCCACTCATTACATAATCGCTTGGTGAAAATAAAAGTGACTCAATACAAATTGGACTTCGTTAGTTTTATAAACAATACGACTTTGAAATAGTGATGTGTATGATTGCATTCGAATAATTTATACATATATATAAAAATCTCGTGTCACGGTATTTGTGGTCGCACTCTTCCTCATTTATGTATATTTGGTAGGTATGAGAATAGGTCGTTAAGTACAATTCATACCGCTAAGAAATAATTTATATAGCAGAACAACGTTTGCCGTGTCACCGGTATTTACATAAATTGTGCACAACGCTGTAGGGACTTTCTTTCAGGACGCATCACAAACGCTACCCTTAACGTCGCGAATAGTGACAATTCATTCGAATAAAATTCGAATTAAATTGTGCTTATCGCTTCTTTGACAATCAAGATTTACCTATAGGTACTTGTTTGAATATTCATTAAATACAATACATTTATTAATATAATACGTACTTTAAATAGATTTAATAATGGCATTAGACAAAGTACAATAGTTAAAAAATCAATAGTTTAAATGCCTAATAGTATTATAAAATTGACTGTATGTAGTGGTTAATCTCTGGAACTACTGAATCGATTGTATAATTCTTTCACTTATAGAAATGCTACATTATCACTGAATCAAATAAACTATATTTTAGCTTATATTTATTCTACACGAGCCGATAATATAAATACCAAATCAAATATTTGCTAACCTATAGTAAACATGGATATGTTATCATTCATATAATTAAATAACAATAAAAGTTGTTTATATAAGTAACGTTATATAGAATGACACAATATTATTTTTCATCGAAACGGCTGTACCTAATACACCTCTATATGTAATAACGTTAAGTAGTTTATTAAATTTCCTTTTACACGAATAAAAATATAAAGAACGTTACTTTTATTAAAATATGAAACTAATTTATATATAAGGGTGGGTTATAAAGAAAAAAGAGAAAGAATAAAGAGATTTGCATAATTAAAAATTAGCACATTTCTCTGCGCAAGCGCACCCGGCCGATACAGTACAAGACTCGTTCGTCAGAAACTAGTTTGCTTTTCGGAGTTCAACGTCTCCTAAAGCCTTTTTAAAGAATACTCTACATCAAATTTATGCTAACGAAGCCTCGAATTAATGTCGTAACCTCTTATCGGTCGACTTGCGCAAATTGCCTACCATATAACCATACTATAGATAAGAAATTTCACAACGTCTTACTACAATAGAACCTCTATGCGTACAACCTGATAAAAAATAATGAACACTCAGATGGCAATACAAATGGTATATCTGCGATTAAAATATGGGTTACATCATGCCGAGGTTAATTCAATAACAAATAAGTGATTCAAAGTCAATAGAACTGAACAAATAGACAAGAATTGTACTTGCGAGTTTCGCGCTGGATATCACAAAGACAAAATATAAGTACCCAATCCATTACATGCTTGAAACACTTCAGCATATTCAGATTCCACGGGAGAGAGTTGTTTCTGTGGCTTCATGATCTTCCCGTAAATATCATCGTTAACAGTATAATGAGCGTGAGACATTTTAAAAATTATAACTTAAAACCTTTTCGTTATCACTTAAACACTTTTTGTTCACACGAAACCGACCGGCGAATTCGCGAGAAACGCCATAAAATAACAAAAAAGAAATAAAAATTCGCCTCAAGGGCGGAGGAAGGGATTCTAAATTTAAATATATCTCCTTTGCCCTCGTGCGTGCAAGCGCGGGCGACTCTCTTATGGACTAATGCAGTACTGATTCACCTCGCAAGCGCACACCGCAAAAATCGCTCACAGACAGGCCTAACACATTGTTCACATAAATATTTGTGATTCTTTAATCGTGCTTGTTTCTAACACTATTACAAATGAGGTCACGAATTAATATTTCGGTCATGTGAGCCGCGTATTTGGTCAATGTAAACTAACGTTATAATTGAACTAAGAGGAAAATCACAAGCCGGTTTAAGCTTTCTAATGCGCAGCGCTAAAAGTGCTTAAGGGTGTACTCCATCAATGAACTCGCTGACGCCGCCTTGATAATGGTCTCGAGGCGTCATAGGATGACGCGTGTATCGTGGAATTTGTCTGCTGGCTCTCGCTGGCGAGTCGTGAAGTTTAGTTTTGTTGTAGAAAGGATGCGGATTAGTAAGCAGTTTTGGAATTTCGTAGAAGCACGAACTTATGGCCTTCGTTTCGAGGCAAGGCACGTATATAATCAGTGAATTGCGGTAAAGCGTATTTACAGATACTCAAGATTCAAAAGTTTTTTATACATACTAGCGGTTGCCTAGTGGTCGTAATTCGACCATAAACGATTTAAATTTTAAGTTTGATAGTTATTAAGGTCTAGAACTATATCCTCATAATCACATTTCATTTAGATTACGATCTATACAGGTTAATTTATCTATCTTTGACAAACAAATTATTATATTGATATGTAACCATAGTTACGAAGAATAGTACGACTGCGTGTATCAAATGCATGGTTGTGTGCGTGTAGTGTTTTTTCATTAATTTAATGTAGGTATTTCTAATGCATATTTTATATAAATATTAGGATTCGCCCTTCCTTCTCCATATAAACTTTAACTATGCCAAATTTCATACTTCTCCGTCCGCGCAATTTTCGTAAAAAGGGGTACAAAGTTTTTGCTTTACGTATTAATATATAGATATTATATAATAAAGTCCAAAAATTGTAATGTCGTAAGCCAAAAGGGGAACAACCAAGGTATACTCGTATATTTCAACCAAAGTTATTGATTGATCAACTAGCTATACCTACTTAATTGATTATTAGATGACATAACAGTTTGAACGGCTATTATTTAATTAAAGAATAGAGTTTGTTTTTTATAATGGGTAAGTATTTTTAATCTTTGCGAAATAGACTAATCTTGAAAAAGTAATGAGTAAGGTTCAGTAAAGTTAGTATTATAGTATAATTAAATATTAAATTTTAATAATATATAAATACTATTTTTATAGTTAAATTATTATGATTAGAAAATAAAAAATACGTTAAATTATTGTAGGTGTCTCAATCATGTGTCGTTGGTCGGTAGAGTTTCTAGGCTTTATGAAGAGTAACTGTGCTGACTGCTGGTGACAAGTTATCTTTGTCCCTTGTGTTGGCAGCACAACAACTATTGATACTTCTAGTGTTGCAAGCATCCATAGACTACGATAACCATCAGCCATATCATAAACATGTTGCCGTACACGTTGTATTAAAAAACATCGAAGCTTAGGCGGGCGTACCTATGCCTAGCATTGGAGTCTAACAGTCTGATACTATTTAACCATTTAGGTTAGTACAACTATATTATTTCCTTATCGTTATTAACTATTGTTTACATAGAATATTATTACACATGTACCTATAAACATATTTTCCTTAAAAGTATTCTATTATATTGAAATTTACATTATACTGTACACAATTTAAAAGTGAAGTGTTATAAAGATATATTCTACTCGACTTGTTACTCAAATTAAGTTAACAAAGATAATACTGGCTTGCGTTGACGCGAATGTTTTACATTGAAATTAAAATACTAATAACGAAATTTTTTTTTTTTTCGAATAAACAAGTAGTTAAATAAGTATAACGTATTTTCATTTCAATTAACAAAAGATGTAGTTAAAAATACGTATCATCAAATTGAGATATAAAAACACGTTTAAATTTTTTTTAACTAATAAACTATGTAGTAATTAACATAAATGATTATGTAGTACCAGTTAGTCATCAGCAAGCAATAGCTATAACGAGTTAACCAAACAAATCTCTAGGAATAGGTTAAAACAAAGTTCATGTAAAGGCAACATTTTGCGGCACAGTCTATTAAAGAAGTAATCATTAGTGGCTACATTAAATAATGATATGACGAGAACCATTTTTCCAGATCTTACAGTAAAATTTGTTTAATATTGAGTACCAACAAAATAAAAAAATGTGCATTGTTAATCTACATGTATATATTACGCATTTAAGTACCTACTGTAAAAAAGAACAGCTTTGCAAAAATAGCGGCAGCTGAGATCTGGTTTTAAAAGAAAACTCACCAGTCATCGAAGAAAGATTTTGTTTTAATAATCACAAATGGACCATGGGTATTATTGACATAATCATTTATTATTATATTCCGTGCTATTGCTTTTTTATAAAATATTATTCCCTGTAACCTTACAAAGTACCAGACGCGAGACGCGGCTAAATAAGTGCCTTTTAACTTCTCGTGATTTAGTAGATTTAGTATCTCTCTTAGAATACATGACATACTAATAAATACATACATTCGCATATACTTAGACAGCATTCAATTTTAGGATAGGACACATTTAAAAGATACCACGTTGTTCCATTATTTTTCTTCGACGACGTGGAAAATAAACAAAATATAAATTCGCATTTAATATAGATATATATATTAAATGCGAATCTATATTTATCTATTTGTTGATGAGCAATATTTATAATATTTACGCTATGACACAAGACCAACAACAGCCATATAATTGAATGTATAATAATGAACAAGTAACACACTAGTATTTAATTATATCAAAGCGCCTGTTACTAACAAATTAATGTTCGCTTACTAAAATATTGCCGCCAATTTTCTTCAAGGCGCTTTACAAGTGAAGTCGAAGATAATGTTGGCGTGTGTATACAAAGTTACAATCAAAATAAATTAGATCTCCTTTGAGAAATATGTTTAATACGATATAATCTAGACGAAATAAACAATATATGCATAAGACTCCATAACAGTAGAATTACCTTAAATACAAACATTTATGCCTACTAAACGCTATCCTTTATTAATAACGCATAGCGTTCCTAGATGGCGCTGTGCTAAATTAATTTCGCAACCATTAAGAAAGCTAATCTTAGTTAACTTTACTGCCCAATAAAGACATAATTATTTTACTATATCTATTAACAGGGTAACTGGTAACACGAGAGTAACTTTTCACTGGCAATAATTAAAGGTTTAGTATTCCTAAACCGGTTATTGGCTTTTGCTCCAAGAAACAGCTGATAGTTATTGTTTTGTCTCGATTACATACTGATATTATTCTATCAAATAAAATTGAACCTGAGATAGTTCTAACTCTTTGTTGGAATAACATCAATTCTATTTGATTGTGTTAATTGTTGCAGTAATTCGAGGGGCATATTCTGTATTGTCTAACTATTTCAAGCTATGGTCTTAAGATTACTTTTACTATACAGTACTCATAAAAGAAAATTGAGACATAATTTACATTGCATTATTTACGACCTATTTCATTTTGACCTAATTGTTTACATTGCCACTACATATTTTTATTTCCAGCCCAGATACGACCAACTATCAGGCGAGTATATTTCTTTGATTAAATGTACGAAATGAAATTTAGTCGGTTATGCTATCGATGATGCACAAACTATTTTTAATACAGGCTAAAAATAGTTTATGCAATACATACGCCAAACGGGAAATCGTTATACTTATTTTCGTGTACATTTAGCATTGACAACGGCAGGGTAAAAACCTGCAACATTCTTTAATAATAATTTATCTAACACTACCTGACCCTCGCAACTTCGTCTTCGACACATAAGATAATTTTCGCCGTTTTTGTAACATTTTTCATTGATGCGCCACTCCTATTGGTCGTAGCGTGATGGCATATAGCTTATAGCCTTCCTCGATAAATGCGATTAGCGCGAGTTAATTTCTGAGATTAGCGCGTTCAACCAAACAAACATATAAACTCTTTAGCTTTATAATATTAGTAGGTATATTTATTTAAATCCTTTTTAGCAAGGACAACAAGGCGCTAACGTTGTAAGCTTCTTCAATAGGGCGCAGTTTGAAATGATCGCACCCAAATATATTGTATTCAATGATTGTCCTTTTGTGTTTAATTGTGATATGGGAGAAATAAATAAATAATAATTATTATATTATACACTAGATATGTCATTTTGATAGCAATGGATGTTAAAATTCTGATCCATACAATTGTGTTATTAATAGACAACAAAAGAGTTTACGTGTTTGACTGCTTTACCAGGCATATTGTTGTTATTTTAGGAACAATAAAAAAATTGGGTCGTTTTATAGTCTTTACTTTTCGTTCTAGTATTTGTATCTCTTGTATTCGTTGCGTAGAATTTACAGGCTACCTTGTACCTAAGGAGGTTACCTGTGCTGGCAGCAGAAGACCAGAGTATACTTTGCCTATTGTGTAAATTTTTAAGGGTTGACAAGTAATACTTCTAAAGTAGTAAGCGTCCATTGACTGCGAAAATAGCTTAGTATCATGTTGGCTGGGTGCATCTTTTTTACTTCATTGGTTTAAAAAAGGACAAATGATTTTTAAGATCCTGTTTTATAAACCGACTGATCGTAATAAACGAACAATTGCATGTCAATCTGCGTTTCACAACTGAGTGGCAAATCAAAGGCAAATGACAGACAAAGCTACGTCTGTCACAATTGTAGAACAATGCCCAAACAATTTGTGCGCTACTATCATTTCGACATCAAGAAATCATTGCATCTTTCGAGGCAGTTGTCTGATCCATGAATGGTTTATGTTTACATTTTTACTATCATATTTTCATATTAAACTAGCTTTTGTTTGCGGCTTCGCTCGCGTATAAGGAGGTAAGGTTATGTTAGTAACAGTACTTAAAATACAAAAATAAGGCCTGTGTTACTCGGTGATAATATAGCTTTCTAAAGGTGAATGAAAAACAAACAAAAATGAAATATTTCCTCTTTATAATATAAGTATAGATATGTTGCACTATACCCTCGTTGTTTGGTATGTTAAAAGTTTATATCCGATCTCGAGGGGTGCGGATTCTGGATGATAGGTACATAGGTGCAGTGTTGTGAGGTTTGGAAATTTTCAGTAGCAAGATGTTTGGAAATGTTTGGAATTGAAATTATATGCATTTAATTCTTAGATAATTGAATTATGTCGGACTTAAGACTGCGTTGAGCGTAAGACGCGGTTGGACTGAATGACAGAACTCGATATCCAAATCGGCGCGCAGCCGCCATAGTAAAATTGTATGCAGGATTTGAAGTGCTTTTTTGATAAATATGTATCTTTATTGTCAACCAATACCTTAAATATTTAGTACGGACAAATTGTTATATAACTATTTATGTTTCGTTTAGCTATAAAATAGGATAGATTTCTTCTGTTATAATCTAAAAATCACGTAACACGAGCTTACGTCTTTGCATTTTTCGTGCAAATTTACGTAATCTGCAAATTTACGTAATCTTGTAAGCGAAAATATTAATTATTTTAATTTTTTTACACGGAGTAATTGTAAACACATTCATTGTTATGGTAAATGTATACTTTATATTTGTATTCAACAAAAAGTGTTCATTTTATCAACATAACTGTGACCGCCTGTTTTGGCACATTTCGCTCGGCGCAGTCTTAAGACGATTCGTGTAGGTATGTCTTATAGCCTCTGCCTGCCCTTTTCATGTAAGCATCAGTCTAGATATACGTATATCTATATAGTACTACTGTTCTTAGTTTCTTACACTGCGTAACCCAAAACGGTCAACCAATCAAAACAGTAAATAATATATAGCTACTAGACCTACCTAATTGTATTGCTCTGCTCTATCGCTATCTATCGTGATAGCTCAAAGGGTGAATCTTTTGAATGTCTATACAATTTTAATGCAGAAACACAACACGAGGCTGCTATCTTCTGTAGGGTAGGGTAGGTATTTTCAAAAAGTCTCAGTTCTCTAATCAGCTATTCAGCATATTAACCCGATACTTCTATCGACATCACTATGTTCTGGTCGTATTTTAAGTTCAGCTATTAGGTGCCGAGCCTATTGACGATTAACGCTCTATTAATCTTAACTCCATGCTGCTACTACAACTATCTTAACAGCAAATCTCTATAACAATTCACCTACTTACCTATCCAGTTTTGCCTTTTTCTTATTTAGCGTTTGCGTTGCTAAAAATTAAAACTTAATCGGCAGCTATATTTTTTATACAGTTCAGATGCAGTATATAAATAAGTATGTAGTAACAGACAAGTATGACGGCACAATAATAAACAAAGCTGTACCCGATAGAACATTTTGCGGTCCAAGCCGCACTCCGCAAGGTTATCTGTCAGTTGACACCTCGCCGTGGTCAACTGATACCGATACTTTCGATTGTTCCACACTATGACCAATGATCATTGTACCATTTTGTGATTGCTAGCGTTCAAATTGATTGAAATTTTTTTTTTGTAGTTACAAGGAACTTATATCGAAGGGTAATCTAAATGACTCCAATGTCATTTATTTTGTGATATTCATTGTTTATTGCAAGAATATAACTACACTAATTTATATAATGATACCTATTTATACAGTTTGTGTCAATTAACCGTAGTCCTGCGATACAGAGCTTGACGCCAAATGAGAGAGCTGTCGTTTACAAAAAGTATAAAACCATATGGACAGTCGGATGATTAGCCATAACTAATTACTATAGCCTAGAGGTACTTGCTACACTTAGGCTATTATTAAATAATAACATATGGCCAGCATCAGAAAAAGGCCGACTGGTGTGTGATCAAACCCTCTAACTACCTTAAACTATCACATAGCATACCTAACAGTTCCAGTTATAACAAAGGGATCATTGCGTTTAAGCAAAAGCCTGACTGAGCAGACTATACCTGTGTATCATCTTAGTCTGACTGTTCAAGATTTGGATTTCTTGATCAAAATTAATAATTGATTAAATTCAAAATGTCCCAGATTAAAATTTCGCTTGATATTGATATGATATCGAAAAATTAGATTGATTATTTATTTCGATCTTCGGATATATTTAAATTGACGAAAGAAAGGGCCTGGTTTAAATGTTACAGATTCATTTTTAAACATGAACAATTTAAGTAAAAACTCTAAACATTATTAAAAGCGATGAATGAAACGTTCGACAGCGTAAACGTTTTCGTAATCTCAATGATAAAGTACAGAATAGGTTGGCAGATGGGACCGCGCTGAACATCTTCACGAAACCATTAGACGCGATTACGCAAGTTTTGTTTACGGACTCGGTCCCGAACGCTCCACTAACACGCAACCGATATAGCGCAAGGCCGCGCAATAAAAGCGACCTGACTCACTTATGAATTAGTCCCAACACCATTTATTCCACTTACCAAGATATGCACTGAAATCAGAAAAATATTTCCTCCAATCAGTCGACTTCAATTCAGGAGGATGCGATGGTCCACGTTCAGCACTGTATTTCCTCTCCAAAATCGGTGAGAACGAAACAGATTTGGGGGATGCGGAGCGCGTGCGCACGGAAGCCATCCCTCTGGTACGTATATAAGCCGGGATGGGTCAAATTATCGGGCAGTCGTGGCTGGACCGCGGCTAAGAGTAGACTGGTTA
Source organism: Catocala nupta (assembly GCA_963675205.1). Classification (NCBI taxonomy): domain Eukaryota; kingdom Metazoa; phylum Arthropoda; class Insecta; order Lepidoptera; family Erebidae; genus Catocala; species Catocala nupta. Next base: position 24,720,184 of record OY776090.1, on the reverse strand, counting down.
TTTTTGGTGTGATGCAGGGTTATCTACGGCGCGAGCGACGCCGGGTGATAGCGCGGTCACACTGTGAGGCTGGCGACAGAGTTGCGCGACGCGCTATTCCCGTCAGGTGGTCATTTCCGCCGTTACGTGTTTCACAACTCGCGAACTAACTTCATTAACCTCTTTGTTAAAAGCGTGAAGAAAAATATTAGATGTGCGTAGGGCGATGTAGATAGTGTTGTATTATGTAAGTGACAGGTCTGTTGGGCGACGCCGACGGTCGACTGTGGGCGGGCTGAGCCCTACGGCGCGTGGAACAGACGTGGTCGGCATGAGTAAACAAAATTAACTCGTTTTCCCAACTTTTCTTGTCGTACATAAAAGTTTGGCGTATGGTTTACGAGTGTTTATTTATAATGTTATATGTATATAGATGACACATTGGTTTTAATAATAACAGCCATTTATTTTGGGTGGCAAATCCATCGGATAAATAACTAAACATATATATTATGTATTTTAATGTGAAATTATTGATCAAGTGCAGTCTTTACACTTTCTAAAACTATTAATTTATTTTCTATCCGCAAGCAGTAAAGAACGATATAATAAAATAATTAACGAATGTTTCGTAGTCTGGGTGTACTTTATATCCGTTGTGTTACTCGAAACATGAAAGACAGTGTTCACTAAATGACAAATATCCGTGAAATGAGCCTAAATTAGATAGGGTCACCAGGGTAATCGCGTTTATGAAGCATTTGTGATCCATTATACGACCCTAATGGAATTGGAAATTTACTTTAGGCGATACGATGCCTCAAAGTGTTTATTTTGCTGACGAATTTTAAATAACAATTATATATATATTAATATACGCAATTAACCTGACTGACCTTAATTAACAATATGAATTATTATTTTAACATTATAAATAGAGGAAAATGAATGTATGCTGCCTATAAGTTATTGATTAAATAATGTTAATACATTACATACATACATACATAGTCTTACGAAAATATACTTAAAGGAATTAAAGCAGTATATTACAATTATTTCGCCAGCTATGATTTTAAGTCCTAAGTAATATAGGGTGATCCTACTGAATGCTGAGTCAAATTCGTTTCTGCCACTGAGAAAGTCTTGACAGAAAATCCCAATAACTCTTCGTAAGACTTGGGATCAAACCTCATCAATCTCAGCTAGACAGCGCAGTTAGAAGATATTCAATTAACTTACACTTCACTTCACTACTAGCCATTATCCCAAACAGTGTATCAATGTTTATAAAATTTGAATGACACCGATCTTGAATTTCGAACCTCTAGTATTAAAAAAAAAGAAGTTTGCAAGATTGCCTCCTGGCGCTTAGTCGATTCAGGGTCGTAGTTTTTATAAATCTTCAATGACACTAGTCTCGACTTCATTTTCAAATCCTAATTTAATATAATAAAATATGTGTATTTGAGTTTGCCATAACGACTCAACCGATCATCATGAAATTTTGCATACATGTTCTAGAAAAGAAAGAATTTTTGAAGTGAAATCTTCTTTAGGCGCTGAGCACTTTGTGTCATCGTTACCGAACGCTTTCCATGAGCTATATGTATACTGTGTTCCTATATATTTACCTATACTTTTTGGGTGAACAAAAAAGCGTGAAACTCGCGTCATCGTCACCGCACGCTAGTTACTAAGTTTTCACTTCTATCGGCAGTCCCAAAGACTGCCCCTTCCTTTTTTTTCTGTATGAAAACCTTCCTTCGGGATTAGTAATCCCGAGGGATAGAAAATTATTGACAAAATAATCTATACAAACGCGAACGTAGCCGCGGTTAAAATCTAGTAAATAATAAGATTGTGTTGGTCCAAATTTAGAGGCCAACACAAAGAGCTCATTGGATGCAATTATGACATTATTGTAGACGATTACACGTAATGATGTACGCATCAAAGCATGCGCAGAACTGGGTCATCATTAGTAAACGTTTGCTACTGTTGTAAACAATGCTATGCTTATTTAAAGGGAACTCGTGTGTAATTGTGAAAAATCAGGTCTATTTACGTAATGTAGTATCGAACATTCACTATGGAATGTTCGCGAAGGATTAGGCAGGGGTGTATCTTATGCCTGTTTCGACAGCTGTTTTTATGTCCTATGTAGTAAGGTTGATGTCTTAAGGTATACTGGGTACGTCGCTGATGTAGATTCAGTTTCAGCGACCCACCTTTTAAGACAACGCGGTGGCATATCGTGGTAAAATTAATACGTAGGACCCGGGACGTTTCATCTTTCCTCGGGTGAGTCCGACATACCCTCTGTACTTTCCTTTTCCCGCGGAGAGGGATGTTTAATTGCCAACTCCAAGTTTAAAGCAAAAAAGTGGGTGTACCTCATGCCTATGTTTCAAAAGCTGTCATTAGAAAACAACATGTTTTAACTAAAATCACTTTGCTTCAATATTAATAGTTCACAGAAAAATAAAAAAGAAACACTGCTATGCAATTAATATAGATTAAACATAAGATAGTATGATCATTTTCAATCAATTCTAATTAAAAAACATGTCACCGACGACATTAATATACATAAATATCACTTCTACACGTTTTGATAATATCAAACGTTTTGTTAGATTGTTTATCCTACATACAGGCTCATACCCAAAATGAATTAAAGCAACATTATTTATTACTTTTATTCTAATCGATATAAAAGAAGCCAATTTCATAATTGCAGCGCGTGTTTTATTCCCAGCTAAGACAAAGTGATTCTAGTTATTCTAAAGAAACTTGGTAACACCACGAAACCAAGTTTTTTTTAATAAAGTTGGGACCTAAATAAAGCTCGACGGTATGGTTAAGATACATTTTGTCACCACATTCTCATCACAACATTTCGCCATCTAAACTACACTAAGAAGTGTTCTACCTAATTGTTCGGTAATATACAGACTTGACGCCATTGTTATTGTTCTATAGAAATCTGCACAAACAATTATATTTTAAATCATATCACTGATTGCACGAATATACTATTTATTGCATTAATAATAACGAGAAAGTCAATAACTTTAGTCATTGAGGAAGTTATTAATCAAATCATTGATTGGAATAATTCTACAATGTTGGGAAGCTAGTTTATGATTGAGATTTATGTGTATATTATACGTTGGAATTGTAGCGTAATTTGTATACATTTATGAATGGGTATAGAAGAGGTATTTTAATTACTTTCTGTCAATCGAATTGACAGAGGTTTGAGGTTTGTTTCAAAGATAGCTTTCTTACAAACGTTGGTGTTCAAGAAATGTTTACAATTATTGCTGAAGTGACGGCGACGCGGGAATGATCTTTTGTTCATGTTATTAATAAACTAAATGCTATGATATAACTCTTTCTTATCAGGCAAGGTACTAAGTAAACTTTACGACTATAGCAGTATAATAAAAAAATTTTGTTCCATTCCAGCAAAACTCCAAAAGCGTAGGTGGAGAATTTATAATTTTAATATTAACGTTTTCGTCACTGCTAATGCGGCTAGTCTAGTAGATTAGAAGTGCAGGAGACCATCAGTGACGCTTCCACGGGTCTAGCAATCTTAATAAATCTCAATTTTCCGATGCAGGGTTAAAATTACAATATAGATCAAATGTTTATCAACGAGCTGCGTATTAGCTTTATAATAAAGAAGAGCGTTTACAAAGCCGTTAATTAATTTTAAATTCAAAGTTGTAAATTGAATTAATATTTTTAGTGTCTTGCGGGAATTTGTTTTATTAAGTTATAAATACGGAATGTCATAACAAACTTAGATGTTGATTACTTTATTACATATATAACTTATACCCGCTGTTAACTGCAACACGCGGTATTATCGCATAGAAAATCAATGTTTTTTCATAAAAGGAAATTGTATAAATCGTATCGGTATTCAATTGATTGTCTTAGACGAGGAGTGGGTGACGCCCATCCGTGTGGGTGTACCCATACATGTACTGAAGGTCGCAATACCTTGGAGATAAACACAAGCAAATCTGCGGAACTGATACAGACGTTTTTGTATCGTTTATCCAACAAAAGATCTTTTGAAGACATCTCCTGCAGTATTTACAGTCGCTAAGTCTTTATAACATTGAAACAAACGATGTTTGACAGCTTAGCCATAAAAGATAATATGTACGACGAAGTTTCAACCGACTTGCAGACCGCGGTCACGGGATGACTTCAACCCGAAGAATCGGGCAATAAATAGTGTTTATAGTTTTAAATAGTAAGTAACGTGATTAAGACCCGTTGTTTATTATTGTGTTATGAAAACCGCAGATGTCTAAAATATTGTATTGAAATAATAGACATTAAGACATTTAGACCAGGCTCCTTTTCAGGGATAAAAGCATAAAACTATGTATCTATAACCCATCTGTTATTTGGTAAATAAAATACTAGCTAATATTAAAAATGCGATTGTGAGTCTGTTGGTTTGTTTGTTATGCTTTCACGCCTTTACTACTGGACCGATCACAATTAAATTTTGCATACACGTTGTCAGGGTACAGAAAAGGACATTTATAAAGAAAAGGCACTTTTCCCGAGGGATAGATATTATTAAATTAATCTACAAACAAGCTAAGCTGCGGGCATATTCTAATACATTACAAAATCATTCACATACAGTTTCGAGACGACTTTTGTTCTCTAATAAACAGGGATGACAAAAAAGAAAACTACATAAATATGGTCTATATGTAGCCTAGCTACCAGGACACCCTATTAGTTTACTAAATCAGGTAAGTAAGAAAACTACTATATGTATCTTTCGACATTCCATATATAAACAAACCTTATTCAAACAAGAGTATTTAGTCGATCTTTTAGTGTAATTTGTAAGTCATTTGATGGATGTAGGTTACTATGGCGTTAGTGGGCGACGTACAACTTGTTAAGCACTTTACAACCTTTTAATCCCACACGTAATTACTGCGCATAGCTTTGTAAATTTATGGATTTCCACTTGTTATGTAAGCGAGAAAAATCTACGCACTAACATAGCCCTATGCTTTTATATATTTGAGGATATATCGCTACAGGTTTAGGTCAGGATTGATATTTGGCTCAGTAACAAAATTAAAAAGAAATATAGAAACCTACTGTCGACAAAATCCTAACTAATATTATAAATATGAGAGTTTGTTTGTTTGTTGCGCTTTCACGACTTAAGTACTCGATCGATTATCATAAAATGCCGTATACCCGTTGTCGGAAGTACAGAATTGGACACAGTGTACTTTTTATCCAGAGAAAAAGTACCTACTGTTCCCTAGAGAATGAAATTTATTGACAAATCTTGAGTAACGCTAGCAAAGTTTATAAACAAACAAAACACACCATGCGCTATCTTATTTGTTATTATTACTAGTAACAAAATATTATTGAAATTTTCACTTGAGGAAATTCTCAGTAGCAGCTCGGAGCCTGGATAGACGCCCGAGTCGAAAATCCTTTCCATTATATGAAACCTTAACAAGCAGAATGTAGGTTGTATAAATCTCTGCCTACCCCTTTAAGGACACACACACAGTCTACGAAATATTAGTATTGTAACTAATATTATAAATTCGAAAGTAAGTTTTCTTTTTTTGGTTCGCTTTCACGCCTTTACTCATCAGAAAAAATACCATTATTAATCTAACTTAACCTAAATTTACGCGAGCGACGCCACGGGCAAAATCTAATATATAATAAACCACGCATAACTTTGGTTCTCTGAGTTGCCAATGTAAAAACATAGTATCCAGTCTGAAAATAGGTCAACCTCTATTGGATGACTAAGGCTGGCAATTACAGAAATGCTCTTATTGGACGATAATTGTATTTGGCAATCGTTACTCTCATAGTGTTAAGCTATATTTCGAGATGACCAATGGCTGCATGAAACTGCCAATATGCGACTAAAAATAGAATATTCAGCTCCAGTGTTTGATGTTGGAGGTCAGATGACAATAGTGAATTAAGCACGCATCTGGTTAGATTAGAAGCTGACCCTAATATACATATTGAAGTGAGATGTAATATGGTCAATTGGAAGCAATTTTATTTTATATAATGTAGCAGTTTTTTCTACACAAAAATCGGGCGCTTGGATTAATTCCTGTGTAGTTGAGAGACTTTACAAACATTAAAACTATGGACACCAAGAACTCCTAGCCATGAAACTACTATTCGTGGATTCGTCCCTGGACTGTGTGATCGAACCCAAAGGACTAGGCGCGACGACAGTGGCGAGGCAACCACTTAAACCAATACGCCATTTGTACAGTTTATAAAATAACATCACACCACAATCCTGTAAGGGCATACACAAGTGTGACTTAGTTAAGTCTAATAAAGCAGGCAGGCCTGTTACGAACAGATGAGTCGAATCTAGGATCTTACGCAACTATACGCTGTGTCTCAACGCGGCAGTCAAATCAATGCATAGCGCAGTTCAGGTTTTGAAGGGACATCGTTCTATAGATGCGGCTGTTGACGCTTTCGGCAATGGATCAAGAAGACAAGCAATTCTTTTGTTTTCATTGTCTTTAGTGGCAGGCGGAGTAAACGATATTCATCGTCCGAGGAATTTTACAATAGTGAGAAAATACAGCTAACCTTCTTCGTGCCGTATTTATGGTTGCAATGATGGCCGAAACCTTATATTGTACTGGCCACTGCCCGCAGCTTCACCTGCGTCAAACCGAGAGAATCGCATCTTTATTACAATATTCTAACTTATTATTATAAATGCACATGTCAGTTTGTTTATTTGTTTGTTACTCTTTCACGTCTTAACTAGCAACGTTGGCTGCGGGTATTTCATCTGAGCGTCTCCGTGCTTCGGAGGGCACGTTAGAATCGGTCCCGGCTGTTGCCAAATTGACATCAGTCGCTAAGCCATGTCAGGGGCCTACGGGCGGCTTGAACAACTCTTGACAACAGGTTGGCCACTAACCAAACGAAAAGAAAAAAAAAATTGATCATGAAATTTCATAGGCGTTATCAGGGGAACAGAAAAGGACGCAGTGTACCTTGCATCCAAAAAAAGTACTGTTATTAATCTAACCTAACCTACATTTAAGCGATCGAAGCCGCGGGCAAAGACTTGCATAATTTAAAATAGTATGAGTTAAACTATGACATGATCTATCTTTGTGCCATGTTTTATCCAAATAGGTGTAACGGTTTATGCGCGATTGAGTAACAAACATCCAAACATGTTTACAAACTTTTACATTTATAATATTAGCAGGCTGTATTCATAGTGTAAGCAGTAATAGATACTAGATAGATAACAAAATTAATGTGATAGTGGACGGAGATAAAGGTGTCAGACGACAGATTACATTAATTGCGTTTACTAAAACTAATCAATGCTGTGATGGAAACTTCCCAAATAACATTAGGGACAACGAGAATCAACCAAGCCTTGTAGTGAATTCGAATAAGGCATGTCAAAAAAATTTAAGGCTCAGCACGGAGTTTGAAACTATGGCCGGCAAACAGCAATAATTGCTTGCTTGCTTGCGTGAACCTTAACCATAGCTGGTCAAATGTGGCTGTAATATACCTATATCCATCTCATCAGGCATATAGGCGTAAGATTAGTATGTATGTATGTATGTTTAGGCTATTTACTTGACTAATAAAGAATACTAAATCCATTCTAAAATAATACATTATATAAACATTCAGTTACTGTACACTAAAATAAAGTAACACTATCACAACATAAAATACGCTAACAATATAATTTTACGAAAGATACACCTATAGTATCTTCTTCATAGTTGCTGTCTTTATTGTTGAAGGTCGTGTCCAGTAGAAGTATAATCTTTGATCACTTCTTACATTACAATTTTCCACTTGTTCCTATCCTCGGCGGTCTTAAAACCTTTAGGTATTGGGAGGCCGGTTAACTTTTTGACTAAGTCTGACCAACTAGTAGGGGAGCGGCCGCGTGGTCTTTTCCCGTCGACCTTTCTAACTACTATCAGCTTTTCCAGGTTGTCAGGGTTACTGCGAGCTATTTGTCCGAAATACCTAAGTATTCGTTGGAAACAGATAGTGGATAGCCTCATAGTTATTCTGAGTTCCTTAAGAATGGATATGTTGGTCCGGTATGCGGTCCAAGGAATGCGCAACATTTGTCTCCAACACCACATCTCAAAGGCATCAATCCGCGCTCTCTCTGTTTACCTAAGAGTCCAGGATTCGACGCCATAAAAGAAAGTTGAAAACACCAGTGTCCGTACCAGCCTCACTTTAGTCTTGCGAGATATATATCTTATAGTATAGTATCCATTATATCCGAATTTACTAACAGAAATCATGATCAAGTCGCTAATCTATCATAATTGTAGTTGTCAAAAGCATTTAGATCAAAAATTACGCTTAATATATTCTACAATATTCTATAACATACACACAACACCATCTAGCCCAAACTAAGCAGAGCTTGTACTATGGGTACTAGACAATGGATAAACATACATATATACTTTTTTTTTTGTAAATACATCCATATTATACATAGAAACACCCAGACCAAGACAAACATCCATGTTCATGCACACAAATGTTTGACTTGTGCAGGAATCGAACCCGCGATAGGCGTAGCAGTCGGTTACACTAACCACTACGCCATCGAGGCCGACTAAGTACTAAGTTTAAAGTTTCACGGTGAGTGAGGTTACTGAAATGACATTTAATTGCTAGGATTCAAAGGCAAAAGCCTATGAAAACATGCCCACTATCACCACGGCACTCAAGACTTCTGAATGAGTCATACATTCTCACAGTACGCTATAACAGTTATGACAACGGACTGCTGTTTCACGTCAGTGGTGTGATTGACAAGCGTGACCAATCACTGGTCATGTTACGTGTCCGTCGGACAAGTTTAATTAATATAATGGACGAACATCTTAGGCCTGACATATGTAACGTGAACGAAATTGATTAGATTTTTTATTTAACATAATTTCGTAATGAAGCGTCATGTCTTTGTGTATCCATATTTTGCTATAGCATTACTCCCATCGATTACAAGAGGCTAGCGTATTGCCGTATAATAATCCACATAATTATAGAATAAAAAAGAGACCTTGCCAGAGCAAAAAAAAAACTAGTACCCAAACGCAGCGCTTCCTACCGGGTCCAATTGTGAAATTAAACCATCCACCGACACAAACACTTAAAAACCATCAACATCGATCCAGCCGTTTCGGAGGAGTTCAGTGACATACACACGTATGTATGTACCTACAGAAGAATGTATATATAAAAATAGTAATTATTTCCATATATAACATATTTTGCAAACAAATATAACGTACTGATTGCTAGAGAAAATGCATAGTGACGCTTATCGAAGTCTTTCTATTTTGGTATATTTATTTGGTAATCTCTAACAGGTATAGTATAAAACCAGTAGGTATCTTAAGTATATTATAATACATAATTGTTTCCTATTTAAGATATGACACACAAAATATACCATACTTGAGTCAATGACTGAATGATAAATTTACATCACAGTAACACTTTATCTAAACCCAGTGCTTGCCGCAAACTTCTGCTTCAGAAGCAACAAAAGGTTCTATATCTATAATATTTCATCAAAATCTGTTCAGCAGTTGAGCTGCAAACACGTAACAAACAGACTTACTTATCGCGTTTATAACATTAAGTTAATATGGATTATTTATAATCTTTACACAAGTGTGACATAAAATATATTAGTCGAACAATGTCACGTGTACAAAGACGCGTTAGTTATGCCTTAAAGTAAGGACAAATGTTCGATAGAATTGTACCTCTGCTTGAAGCTAAGACTAAATAAAATAGTATCAGCTGTATATATAAACTGTCTTATTGCTCGGCACAAGCCTCTTCTCAGTGGGAGAAGGTCTAAGCCTTAAACCGCTGGCCCCGTGCCGGTTGGCAAACTTCACATATCTTCGAGAACATTATGGAGAACACTCAGATATGCAGGTTTCCTCACGATGTTTCCAACGCCGTTAAAACGAGCGTAATAAATATGTAATTCGCACATAACTTCGAAAAGTCAGAGGTGCGTGCCTTTGGATCGGAATCGAAAACTGCGTGGCAATGCAACAATCTTTCAGTAGGTTATCGCTGCCAGCTGATATTAAGACTTAAAAGCGTCTAAAAACGGCACATGCAACATGTAAGTTAAACATCTAAAAAGTCTAGCTGTAATTATTTTAATGGTATTCGTATTAAGTAGGTAATCTGTTCAAGACTGTATATAGTTCGGTTATCTAATTGCTTAACTAAAAATGGCTTGGGTTAGCTTGCTATTTACAATTTTTATTAATTGCTGACTTGCATTGACAGGCTATTTTTTGTCCACTAGCGGCCCGCCCCAAAGTCGTCCAGGTTAACCATAATATATAGCCTATGTCTACCAGCGTAAAAGTCACAGCGTTTTGGAAACACCGCAATAGGTGCTTAATTTTAAAGCTCGTACTACACATAACTACTTATGGATATAGAAACATGAAATCTAGTTAAATTCTAATGCAGTTCTTTTATGGCTTTTCCGTTTTACCTGTCGAAATGTCTTCCGAATCGCACATTACCCACTACATTATTGTTCCAGTAACCATTACTTCAGTCAATGTTTCGGTCACATAAATCGCAGCAAGTAGTATTGTAAGAGTCCTTAGCGTTAAACCACCGATAATATGGTACGATTATTATCTAAACCTTCTTACATATTTCATAATCGGATTACCCGCCCACAACGCTGTCTAGACAATATCTAAGCTTTTCTTACAAGACGATCAATCATTTTCAACGTTTCTTTCTTCACTTGACTAGTAAGCTGCTTCGGAATATAATTATTATATAATTTATGGCTGGAACTAATTCCATTTGGAACATAACACGAGTATTCATTGCATTCATTAGCCATTAGGGTGTGGAATGAAGTACAAGACATTTACACCGAGACGTAAAAAGTAATGATTCTGTTACTGATAACAAGACAAAGTCACAATTTACAACGGTGAACAATTTTCACAAATATTTTCTTAGTAGCAGCACTGAGTCTGGAAATTCCAGCCCATGAACTTCAAATAAAAAAAGGAACAAATATATAGCCTCCTTTTTAATAGGGGATTAAAAAGGATTTTATAACATGTTATGTTAGTAACAGTACATTTTTTTTATAAAATGTATCTTATGTTAATCGGTGATAATATATATAGCTTTCTAATGTCGAAATAATTTTCAAAATCGATTGTGTAGTTTTTAAATCCTTACATACAAACAAACAAAATATCAAATGTTTTCTCTGTATAATGCTAGTACATAATATATGTAGGTACTGAAAAGTGGGTGTAATACACTTCTGTTTATTTCTTTATATACAAACTTCTCAAAAATCTCTGTATGATTGATATAATACACTAATTATGCATATTAAATCATCAGCTGTGTATATTCGATAAAGAAAATAAATGTATCTGAATCGAAAAACATTAAAGGAAAACCCAAGTTTTCCATGCGAGTATTGTTATTGAAATTATCCGCAAACGTGAGCTCAGGTCAGGGAAGGTTAGACGAATTGGCTTTTTAAACAATCCAAATTCAAAATAGCACATCAAGTAAACATCTAATACGCATGAAGTAGTGTTAATTATTCCATCCCGGAAACACTTCACTAAGTCGATCATCACCAATCAAGTATGACCCGTAATGCCTGCATTACATCTACCAAGATGTTTGTCCTTTTTCAAATATCGATTAACAAACGTGGCTCTATATAAATCGGATGCCATGGCCCTATTTTATTTATAGGCAATTAACACTGATGCCTTGTGGCACAAATGCTAGGGCTTCATGTCCATTTCATCGACTGTTGACAAATTAGGACGCAATGTGTGTATATGGTTCGACGCACGCGCAAAACTCAACCTTATCGGACTTGATTTATTTTTAAGAAAGTCACTAACTAATCGGATTTTAATGAAGAAAAATATCATTATGTGTATTTCTGGCAATATTTTATGTAGTCTCAGAGGTTAATGATGTCTCCAAATTTATACTAAATCAAATGCTGATTACTTTGATCTGGTTCGGAGACAGCAGGATCAACAGATTATCATTTAAGAAAGTTACGATGTGTTTGTATTATAATTAGCATCAATAACACGAAAGATACGAGTGGGCGCAGTTATTTTTAAAATCCACGCTCTAATTACTGCTTTGTTACATCAAAGGGACATTTAGTCGGCCGCCAGCTCACAGCACAACGCACTAACGAACACTAGTTGTTGACGAATTAGTTTCACGCACAACCGTCACCAATCGATTCACAGACCGCCGAGTGAAACAGTCAAGAGTCCGATTTAAAAACTCGACATTACCGTACTAGTAGATTGTTATAAGTGTCGATAGTAAACGAACGCCGCGCTCGTTCGCAAGCGGTTACGTCGGATGGATGTCGTCGGATCGACTGACAACTCTGTCGCTGTTTCAAGACGCGGCAGTGGGACGGTGGCTAATGATCTTAGCTTCATTGTGGTGCGGCATCGAGCTAGTAATGGTCATGTGGGCGACACCGTGATGGTGCGACAGCTTACTGAGGACCAGGGTATCTAGTGCCGGCTCTGTGAAGGCATAGCGGATCGAAGCGTTCTCGGAAACCGCCGCGGATGGGAATGCAGGACGCGGTCACATGGAGGAATGCTACTGGCCTGTGTAGACTGCTTCCTAGCTCGTGGCAAAATTATTACAGCGATGTAATATCGGAGAGAGCCTTGTCCTTGATTCTTATCTTTAAAGCAACGATTGCCAAGTTATTTATAAATTCAATGCTGTAATCGAACCATCCTTAAAAGGATAGCAAGTTCATAAACTACGGTATAATCATAAAGGAAGCGTGCTAATAGTATACTATAAAATAAAAGCTATAGTTTAAAACGAAAACTGAAACACCGAACAAAAATGGTAAACGACTATGACGAAGTACAGCTGTATCGAATCGCGTGGTCAATGCCATTCATGGTGAGCCCAACTGAGCGTTAAGCACCGAACGGCAAAACATTATTGTCTTCTAGTTTCTTAACGACAACACAACTAAATAGAAAATGGACTTCAAAGGAATACAACGTTGCTTTTGTTGTTAATCTGGCGATACTAAATCTCACAACCATTTCTGATTAACGATCGTTTTCAACATGGATATATCAGAATTTTGATAAATGTTACATGGAATATATTCTAATAAATGTTAGCACTGTCAGTTAGTAAAGAATTTTATAAACAATCGAAAACAATTTATATTAATCTAACTAATACCGACAGAATATGAAAAATGATACATATCCTTTATGGCTTAGTCCATAGATAAACAAGAGCGTCTAAAGATATATCATAGTGTGCAAGTTCACATTTATTTAACGATGATTCACGGATAAAGTAAGTCTATGCTTTATATTAAGATTTCTGACATTTAGTTTATGTCTAGCTATAAACCTGATATAATAATAAGACCGAGTAAGATTAAAATACAAATAACGTATAACGAAGACATACAAATCATTTATTCATAAGTATTAAATTTCATTATTTTAACAAATAATTTTTTTCGCGTTCCCTTAGGTGAATCGAAATTATATATCAAATAAAAAATGTACAAATATATAGGCTGCCTTATTAAAGTTAACACTTCAGTTCAGTGAATTGGTAGTTTTAAAATCAAATTTCATATTCCTAAGATCATCATTAGAAAATAATTAGCATTCCGTAGGCAACAACAGAACTATTAATTATCAATTTTAAACGAAAAAGTATCTAAGTGAAAAGCCAGCATACATTTGCCACAAAAACATGTGACTTATAGAGCTTCTCTACATTACATAGATATGATATCAATCTGTATGAAAATAGCCAGTCATATTTCCACATTTCTGCTCAACATCAAACATGTTGTCAAAGAAAATATTAGTATGTCTACCGTTGTCTCCTACATAACATACATTACGATAAAATTGGCGCCAGAGTTATTTTACAAGAGAATTTCAAGGAAATCGATACTGTTACTACAAACTTTTGCATAATACAATGGCATAAGATTGCTTAGATCTACTGTCAATCGTGGAACCTGGATCGGGTGAGTGTTACATATTGGTTTAACCTGTCAACTGTACTTAATCGACGATAATCGATAACGAGAATCGAATCGATAATCATAAATAATATATATAGACGTAAGGTGTGATCCTGTATATATCCAACGGAGTGGGCAGAGGTGTGTTAAATAATTTCGCCAGGTATGTTTTTAGGTTAGATAATAGAAGACAAGGGTCTTGCGTCTACCGGGCTCATTCCGAAACTTCGTACTGCAGCTGGGGATTTCCTAAAATGTAATAAAACTACTTGACCCTGAAATCCAACTCGTGGCCTGACGATCTCAAATTACAAAAAAAAAACAAGGGAACATCGAGGCAGTGTCATAAAAATAGCTGGCAAAATGTAGACGTAACTGCTTATGCCGTAGATACAGAAGCGTAAAGCAAAGTGACGTTACTACCAACGGGACACTAGAACCGACATCCTCAATCGATCTAGCCATTGCCACATCCAGCTTTGGACAAATCCGGGTTGTTCAACAAAAACGCGTATACTTGATAGTATAATTTACACAAGCCCCCTGCCGCCACATCAAATTCCAAAACACTAATTAGGTATCACTATACATAATGAAGCCGTATTTCCTGGTCGATACGAGTGGGTGAACGCTGTTTTTGGTAACTTGACTTCATGTGGTCACTCGCAATTGTAAGGCAACCGTAGTTAAAGCCGACGAGATTATTATCAGCACTGTTTTAGTAACATATGATAATTGTATGGCACTTCTTGCGGATGGAGTTGTGTAATAGTAAAAAATGACGGTCAAGTGCGCGTTGGATTGCAGAACAAGTAATTCGATGGCGATTTAATGCGAGTGATCGGGTCTGGCATGAATCTTCTTTGGTTTGTTTAATCTTTTGTCTTAAACTGGCACCTAACTTATATGTAGGTTTAGAACTAAGTAGCAGAAATGAATTGATTATTGACTTAATTCGAGGATTAGGATTCTTGTTCGAATCTGTTAGTTGCGTGTTGTTTTTATGAGTTTTTTTTAAAAGTAATATCGTGGTTTCGTTTTCTGCAATTTCGGCAATAAGCAAGACCTTAAGGCCACAATAACCGCTATATTTGCTAGTATGGTGCCTTAATATTAGTTAAGGAGGTTTTCACATTTACCGCCACTCCTGCCACTAACAAGTAAAAGTTATCCGAAAGGTAAATCGCATGTGTCTCACTCATGTTAGGTTAAAGAAGAGAGATGGCGAGACTTTTATCTCATAGATAATTTCTACCTGGAGGTGGTAGTACAAGCCCTTAAAGTTCTTGGTATTCATAAACCTTGTTTTTAAACTAGTGCGTTACCAAGAACTTTCTAAACGCCAAATTACAAGTACCAAGAAACCGTATTTTGTGTTTGACGTACAAACACTTTTATAGAAAACTAACTGTTTACAAATTACAAACAAACGTACTCAAGTGTCTAATAAAGAGTTTCGTTTCGCTTACTACGATACGGTACCCTAGAAAGTAATAATAGTATGGTCACAGAGTATGGCGAATGACCACGAAATATATAGTTATGCGCATGCGCAACCGTACTACCGAAATATGGTTCTAGTAAATTAAGTACGAGGTTATTACTTAATTAGTTAAACATTAATATTTTCAGAAAACCATTGGTGTTGCCAACTTTTTAAGTAGAGATCATGTTTATTCATACTATATATCATATTCTTGTCATGTATTTTCTTCAGCTCGTTTTGTGTTTCTGATAGATTCACAGTTTCTATAGGAGTTGTCATAGAAAAGTTGATGATGTGATTGATCGGTGGTATATACCCAGGGTTGGTAATATATGAAGAAATTTTTATATCGCTGCTCATATCCTTGTGCGAGTATAGCGTGAAGTTCTTTGTCTTTATCATACAGCCTTGACCGAGGTTAATGATTCCTGACTGGCTCAGTTGTTGAACGGTAACTTGATCGTTGCATAATACGCGCACCTGACACCCATTACAACAAAAGTAAATAAATGAATTAGCATTGTTCATTCTAATCCATTCATTACTGCATGAGTTTATTTTCGTGACACATTTATTCGTTTGATGATTCACCTTGCATAGGTCATTATCACTAATAAGGTGGTTGACCGGATTTGGTATACGACACAGGGAAAATTTGACACTAGGTAAACACTGTTGTAAATCCATTTCCGTCACTGTCATGAAAATATCTTTTTGGAGATTGATACCAACGTACTCAGATTTCGGTACAATGCTGATTTTGCTGTTTCCTGATTGCTGCGGTATAGGTATGAGTCTATAAATTTCAAAATTGTCTTGGCTGACTAAAGGTACCTTGATTTCAAAAAGACAGTATTTTTCTGATGCTCTTGTTTTTACTGTCAGCAAATGATAAATGTTCTTGATATCGTTCTGTACATCATCAATCGGCAGGGAGAAGTCCTTGGGCAGTTGACTTGCGATTGTGCTTAGTTCGCTTTTTATTTGTTCAGGTGATAGTAAGTGCGGGTTAAATCGACCATGATATATGTCGATTATGGTGTCTGATAACATGTCTTGTATGTTTTTCAGATTCTGCAACATATTATTGGCGATAACAGCGGTGAATGTAAACATATTCACATCAAAGTTGTTTTGAATTTCTTTGTGCAAGTTATTAGTGGCAGTTTCCAAATTCAATAGATGTTGGTTGATTGCTTTATGCTGCTTGTCAATCAAACTCGTAGTCCTTTTCAAAATATCATATTCTGATTCTATGATGGAAGTCTGATTTCGCCATAATGACGCCATATGCCCTTGATTATCCTTGATAAGCTGTATATCTCTTTGATATTGTTCTGCGAAATGTTGATCTAATACGCCGAATAGGCTGTTGGCGATGTAACCGACACCGTTGATTAGGCCCCGGCGCGGTCGCGTGCGAGAATGCTGACTCAGGAGCATATAGTTATAATAATCAAGTTCATTATATCCGTGCTGTAATTGTAATAAGACTACATCGCATCGGATACTTTTGTTTATTTTTGTACATTGATTGTCTAAGTACTGTATGTATTTATTTAGAGCTACCAAACCTTGTTGATACGGGTGCATGTCATAATAGGCTAATATTTTCCACTCGTCTCTTATGAGTCGCATATCGGTAACTTTGTCGAAATATACATATCTCTCATTGATTTCCGTTACGTTGTATGCACTCGATGCACCTGATATTATAGTCATAAAAAATAATAATGCCATGACTACAGAATTAAATGATATACGACGTTTCGATAAAGTAGCATTTTCCTCCGTTTGTTGAGTTGATGTTTTGTGAACTTGCTTTTCATTGTGGGTTGGTAACATTGATAGCTTGATGATAGGTCTCTTGATGAACCCATTTTTTGTTTTAAGTGTTACGACTCTAACGTAACCATCAGCACCGGGATGCAGCGCGGTGACTCTGCCCATTATCCATTTCCCTGCTGGTAGGTTGTCGTCATGAATAAGTACGACGTCATCGATCTTGATATTCTCTTGCTGCTTTCTCCACTTACTCCGCGCTGTTAATTGGTCGAGATATTCAGTACGCCATTTCTTCCATGTGTTTTGAAATATTTTTTGCGTTAAGTACCATCTTGTCCGAAGATCTCTTTCTGTGTCCATGATAGTTAATCCAGCTCCTCCTGTTAGAAAATGTGCTGGCGTGAGGTAGTCTAAATCATCCGGATCTTCTGACAATGGACACAATGGTCGCGAATTCAGACATGCTTCCAATTGCGTTAAAAGAGTAGAGAACTCTTCGAAAGTTAAATTTTGTTCGCCTATGACCCGTTTTAAATGGTATTTTAAACTCTTCACAGCTGCTTCCCAGAGGCCTCCCGCTGACGGCCACGAAGGAGCGTTAAAGTGCCACTGAATTTCCATGTCAGTGACTACTTTCAACAAATCTTGATTGTTAATTTGCAGCTGCTCGAGCTCATTTTGAAGAACGTTATTAGCACCCAAGAAGTTGGTGCCATTGTCACTGTAAATGTGACAAGGCGTTCCTCTCCGACTTGCCATTCTACGCAAAGCTGCTATAAAAGCTGATGTTGTAAGGTCCGATACAAGTTCTAAATGCACGGCCTTAGTTGCCATGCACACGAATACAGCTACATAGCCCTTTGTGGTCTTGATCCCACGGCCCTTGTTGGCTTTAACTGTGACGTATCCTGTGTAGTCCACGCCTGTATGATAGAACGCTCGAGGCGACGGGTTGCACCTTGCTTGCGGCAAATCACCCATGAGCTGTTGCAATTTATAGGGGCTATGACGTCGAAAAATGACACAGTTACGCAATTGTTTCTTGACAGTGCGCATTCCACCAATGACCCAATACTTCTGTCTTATAAATGAAAGACATAATCTTGCTCCACCATGATATGTCATCTTGTGCGCATAATCAATTATGAGTTCAGCTAATCTTCCATTAGATATTATAATAGGAGATTTTCTATCTTCATTCATACGAGCGTGCCTCAATCGGCTTCCAACACGTAAAAGACCTTGATTGTCCAGGAACGGATGTAAATTGGTTATCTTGCTCTTGTTTGATATATTCCTTTCATCCCGAAGACAGCTAATTTCGTTCCTAAATTCTATTTGCTGATGATTTTTCATTATAGTAAGTGTCGCTTGTTTAATTTCTTGCAAAGTTAAGTAATTGACGTTACCTACACGTTGTTTCGTAATAAATCGACGCAGCCAGGCTATTACGCGTATTATAAACATAAAACTGCTGAATCTTGAAATCAATGTTGTTATAATATCGCTATCTTTGTCTTGCTTTGCGACAACGTTTACTTGTTTTGTTGATTTTTTCACTTCTTGATCGGTAAAGTATTTAGGTCGATCAACGTCGCATACGATTGTCCCTTGTAGCCAACTGGGACCTTGCCACCAAAGTGTATGTTCCCTGAGCTGTGTTGCTGACATGCCTCTGCTACCACAGTCCGCAGGGTTCTCACTGGATTTGACGTATCTCCATGATGCTTTGGGTATGACTTCCGTAATCTGCTTAACTCGATTCTCTACGAACGGTTTCCACCTCCCGGGATCACCGTTTAGCCATCCCAGGACCACCATCGAATCAACCCAACAATATGTTCTGATCTTGTAGTTACTGTAACAGTTTTTAACCTTAGTCATCAATCTTGATAACAAGTGCGCGCCCATTAACTCCAACCTAGGTAAGGAAATATTTTTGCTGATTGGTACTAATTTGGCCTTTCCTGCTACTAAATGTATTTTATAATCTGCTCCTGTTCCTGTGATCCTGCAATAAATGACGCCCGCGTATGCTTTAGTCGAAGCATCGCAGAATCCACGCAATTCGATTTCTTGATTTAAACGAATGCCTAACCATCTTGGTATTTGATAATGTTTTATACTATCTATATCTACTATGCTTTTGACCCAAGCTTGCTTGATATTTTCGGGTAACTTGTCATTCCATTGTAGGTCAGTTTGCCAAACCGACTGAAATATAATTTTCAAATTTGTTGTCAGCGGACATAGCCATCCTAATGGGTCAAATAACTTAGAGATATCAGAAAGCATTGATCGTTTTGTAGGATTTAAGATATTTGGTTTTATTTTCGGCGCAAATAGAAAAACATCTTGCTTACAATTCCAACGAAGCCCTAAGGTTTTCGTTGGTTCTGCGTTGTTAAAGTCATAGCCTTCTTGCTCAGGCTGTCCCGGACTGATATCTTTAAGCAATTCTGGGCAGTTGGAGGCCCATTTTCTTAAATTAAAACCACCTGATCTTAAAATATCTGAAAGCTCTTTTTGTAAGAGCTTTGCTGAGGTTATACAATGGGCTCCGTGAAGTAGATCATCCATGTAAAACGATTCCCGTAACGCGGTTATAGCTTCACTTCCCGGATGTTGTCCTTGCTCATCCCTTGCTAATTGCTGCAGTGTCATCATGGCTAAAAACGGAGCAGCTTTTGTGCCATAAGTGACGGTGGTCAACTGATATTCCTTTAGTGCGTGTTTAGGTGAATCTCTCCATATAATCTTTTGCAGCTTTTGATCTTTTTCAGCTACCCAAATCTGTCTAAACATTTTCTCTATATCAGCAGTAAAGGCATACTGATACTGACGCCATTTTAAAATAAGGGATTGAAGATCTTTTTGTAAATTTGGACCCCGTGCCATGATATCATTCAAGCTTGACCCACTTGACGTTTTTGACGATGCGTTAAACACAACACGTAATTTTGTAGTTGCAGAGTCAGCTCGTAAAACACAATGGTGCGGTAAGTAATAATCGTGTATTATGTTATTTGATGCAGGTTTCATATGACCGAGTGCAATGTACTCATCTATAAATAACTTGTAATCTTTTGATATATCTTTATTTCTTGATAATCTACGTTCTAATTGACGAAACTGGGCAATAGCTATTGATTTAGATGATCCCAACTGCTTTTCGTATTCTTGCTTGAGAGGGAGGCGTACTTCATACCGGCCGTCTTGCTTACGTACCGTTGTATTTTCGAAGAAAGTAACGCATTGCTTATCGTCCGCTGATAAATCCGCATCCTCCGTGATGTCTTCTATTTGCCAGAAGCGTTGGATGTCGTCCATATCGCTTACGATTACGTAACATTGGCGACTTTGTGACGTCATGATACTGCCGCATACTATCCACCCTAAATGAGTTTGTTGCGCGATTGGCATAAATGTACTGCTACCCTTGCGAAGGCCGTCTAAAATAATTGCAGGGAAGATGTCCGATCCTAAAACTATGTCAACAGGACGGCTAATATTAAAATCGTTATCCGCTAGTTGTAAGCCTTGCAAATGTGGCCAATTCTGCTTGATGATTGTGCAACTTGGCAGGTTCTTGACTATTTTGTTCATAATGTAAGCTTCTACATTGAATTCAAAATCTTTGTTGTAAATAGAGGAGCAAGTCAACGTGATGATTCCCTTACAGGTGCTCTCTTTCTCTCCTACTCCTGAAATAATACCTTTACATCTCTTTCTTGAAATTTGTAAAATTTGTGCGGCGTTTTCTGTAATCAAAGTCATCTGAGAACACTGATCTACTAAAGCACGCATTTTATGATAAGTGCCGTATCGATCTTGAACATTGATAATAGCTGTCGTAATAAGTACTTCAGATGAGGTTTGGTTCCGCGAAACATACGAATTACCACGGGGTGTCTCAGAACTCGAGGGCTTGCTTTTTACAGAGTTTGTTGAACTCGCGTAAACTGCGTGTAAAATGGTATTGTGTTGTCCATTGCACTCACGGCACGTTTTGCTTGAAAAGCAATTCTTTCCTTGATGGTCGAATAAACAATTTTTACATAAATTTAGTTTCGAAATCGCTCTTCGTTTCTCATCCGATGACATACTTAGAAATTGCTGACAATAATAAATGCCATGCTCTTCGCTACAAATTGGACACAAAACATTGCTTTTTTGTGAAATAAATTTCTTGTTTTGATTTAATATTTTTGATGAGACTTGATTGGTTGCGAAAGCTTTGTAATTATGCGATTTCGTCAGCTTTTGCACCCCTGTTGGTGGCGAGCTGTTTGACTTGAGTGCAAGCTCTTGTTTCTTGCGTGTAGCTGAAGACTCCATGGTGGTAAACTTGTTTTCTAGAAATTCCAGAAATTCTTTTAAATCCGGTATTTCTCGAGGCTGCTTCAAGGATTCCAAATAATCGTTATAAGTACCCGAATCTAATTTTAATGACATGATTTGAACCAGCAGCGGGTCCCATGTGCTTACGTCGACACCAAGGTTCTTGATAGAATTCAAACATTCGTTAATGGTGTCATGAATGCGTTTGATAAGTGTAACGTTAGGATGCTGCATGACAGGTAAATTTAAAAGGATACTTATGTGCGAAGTAAATATAAGTCTTTTGTTGTTAAATCTATGATTGAGCAATTCCCAACAAACTTGATAATTGTCGGAGTTAATTGCAAGGTGCTGTATTAGTTTCTCAGCTTCGCCTCTAACTTTACTTTTCAAAAATTGCATTTTTTGTGCAGGGTTAAGGGTAGGGTTCCTGTGGATAGTCTCTGTAAACAAATCTTTAAAGGAAACCCACTGATAATAATTTCCAGTAAAGGTTGGAATCTCGATTTTTGGTGTAAACTTCTCCCTGTGAGATGTTGCCCACAATTTGCTGTTAATTGCTTTTTTCATGATCTTATACCGCTTTTCATTTGCTGTAAATAATTCGTCATACTCTCTATCCTCACCGTCCAGTTCGCCGTCTATTTCCCAGTGGAGAGAATCTATGACCGACCATCGTGAATTTAACTGCTGTAACAGATCTTCAAACTCCCATTTTTCTGTCACATCTTCCAAATCGATGTCATCTATTGTGCGAACGAAAGCTTTAAAGTTGGTTTTTTGCTTTTTTAGCAGCTCAGCGGTCTTGCTATCTGTACCTTGAGATCTCTTGTTGTGACCCACCTGTGAGGGGCCCGGCATGCTCGGGCTCAGAAACTTTGTTTCTACGCTCGGTGTAGAAGGTCTCGGTAACCATTGCTGTATGTGGACTTTAGCATTCTTGTAAAATTCCAAAGCCTTTTCAAAATGATTGTCACGAAAATAAACTATGTTTTCGTCTTCATAATTAATGAGACGAGAGTGGTTAGATTCAAATTCTTTCCAGTATGAATCTAACGTGTCTAGTTTCCGGGTGATATAGTCGGTAGTTCGGCGATCGCGGCCTGTCTTCTTGAAAGACGAAAGAAGCTGCTCCATCGCACCGACTATTTGTTCCTGATTAGCTAAAACGTCTTCCATTTTTATAATTAAAAGTTGGAAAGATCTTACTTGATTAATGTTTTATGTACAACCCTTGCTTGTTGCCGTAGTCACTGCGCGTACTTGCTCGCCCAGCACTGCTCGCTTGATAAACTTGATAGTCTCCGATTGTCACTAATCACTACTAGTCCTCACACGCGTATAGTCCTGCTTTTACCAACACGCGCGAAAGGTCAAAGCTCGAAGGACCTTAAATGTACGGGTTACGTACACTTCTTGATATGTGATAGAAATGATAGATAATATAAATTATTGCACTATTTTATTGATAACCGAAATATGATGACAAACTTGATTATTATGCTAAATTATGATAAATGATTGATATGCTAATGAGTACACGATACGCTTGCTGAAAGTGAACTGATTTATTGATGGTTACAAAATCGTCACGTTGGACGTAAAATGCTGACCGCGGCAAATGTACGGTCGTTGGCCCGTACAGTATATATAATATATAATTAATACCTGTGCTTGTGTCTTCTTGAAGGAGATCGATGTAATTACATACATCCTAACTAATATGTATTATAAATGCGAATGTGTGTTTGGTGTGCTTTCTCGACTTATCCAAAGACACAGAGGTGCAGAATTTCTCCTTACATTTTACAAACCTAGATCATAAAAAGTGAAATCAATATGTCATTTGAGCTTACATTATTATTTCATACTTATTTAAAGATCATAACCCCTACTGCTAACATCTTATTCGTTCACACAACTAAATAATAAAACAAGAACATGAAAGTCCATCTCTTTATCAAGTTAATGTGTAAGATATTGTAGGGTCCCAAATTACGTTGTTTTATTAGTTTTAATGTTTTCCCATGTATCACGGAACATCCTGCCGAATGACCGTATCGTCGAGTACTTAAATAAGCGATATCAACGAAAGTGCTCATAAACGCTTATCTTTACTAAACTTCGATTGGAGAATTTTAAAACTAATAGCTTTTTCTTGATGATGACGCTAAGGAGCATTAAGAAACATTCTTAAGCTTTTTTGTAAAAATCTGCTTCGTCAGTCTTGTGGTATTAGTTTGGAGCCGGTTTTGAGGTTTCGGATCTTATTTTCAGGTTGAGCAGAGTGTTATTGGATGTATCTTATAGGAAACCCTTAATAGCAACATAGAGTGTAAACATAATTATATCACTAGACTCGCCCAATTAAAGATACTTAAACAAAGCTTGTGAATAGTGGGTAGAATACATCAATACCTACATCGAGGATACCTATGTTTTCGAGGAAGTTATTAGTGGTACACCTGTCCAGACCAGGCAAGTGTATCTTTGTGATATTATGTACTAGTCTTTGCCCGCGTATATTCAGCAATAAACTTCTATATCTCGAAGACAGGTATTTTTTTCTAGATGACAGGTAACCTATGACCTTTTCTGTACCCCTGATAAGGTGTATGCGAAATTTCATGGTAATCTGTGCACAGGGGTGCAGAAAAGGACATAGAATAATATTTTCATCAAAACGTACTGTTCCCGAGAGATAAAAATTTACATGACCTACATTTACGCGACGAAACCCGCGAGCAAAATCTAGTACTTATATAAAGCGAAAGTAACTTAGTCTGTTCGCGAATTTTACACGAAAAAAGATTTTAATGAAGTTTGTATGGGGCATATAGAAGCCTATATATTTACGCAAACAACAAACTTGCGGATATAAATAACCAAGCATCAGTAGTCTACAAACTAAAACTAGAAGGCAATATGCCAAAGCTTTTGAAAGAAATATATTACAGCCATATTTGGTTAGCATGTTTAAGTTTCACGTTCAGAGGCGATTCTATAAACATTTTGTCCGACGGCAGTAAACTAAACTTCGAACCTGACACTTCATTGACCGTTAGATACACAAACAACTCGGCACAGAAGCACTAACGCATACAAATAAATCATGAAACAAATCCTATAATATATTAACCGTTTAATTGAGCAGTAAGACAGAGTCTCGGTAATAAAGGAGGCCTTATCGTCAACGGCTTGACTGACGCGAGTGCTTAGTTCCATTCGCTGTGCAGTAAATATATTGTATTTCACAGATAGTGCACAATTTATAGCCAATTGTTCGCTCAGATATACCATTAATTCTAAACAATTTATGGTCTTTAAAGGAGAATGAAGGAGCTGCGCGCCAACGGTTCAACATGACTTTTAAGTGAAGATTTGTCTTATATGTCCAGCAATTAATTGAAGTTTAAGGTGTGATGCCGTCTTTATTGCTCGTGTGATTAATAAATTCCCTAGACACTTAAGGTTTTTATATATTCAAAGTGACAAACATGCATACAACAATTTTATTGGTCGTCGGTGGTTACCGTAGACATTGCACGTTAACAACACGGATTTTAAAATGGAGTGGCTGTTCTGCTAGCATATAACGAAGATTTCTGGCTTTCTGGTCGATATCATCTAGGATCTGGCAGCTAACAACCCTTTGAGTGAACACACACATAAGATTGTTTGGCTGCAATCCCTTGCAGGGAATTTTTCCAGCCGGGCTGCTTCACTTTGACCGATATTCCGGATTTCACTTGGCCTATCTCTATTAAAAGTTATTTTAAAACTTAGCTTATTTAAATGACAAACATACATTAAAAAAATGTTTATTGTTCATTTTAATCTTACCAATACTGCCAACACTGTATGTAGCATCTACTGTAGCCTATTTGAGCAGAGGTGTCCTAAGAAAACATCGATTTATAGCGTTCGGTAAATCGAATGGAAAGTTAAACTCTCTTGGCAACAACAACGAATTCAATCAGGAGTCATATAGCTATTCTTTCCTTATCTCCATGTCGAAAGCTTTTCACCGTTTAGCTTTTACAAACATTCTAGAAAAATCCAATAATTCTTCGCCTATCTCGGGAATCTAAGCAGACATTCAAAGACCTTTCGTTTCAACCAGTCCAAAAGATAAGATCATAATTGTTTTGTGTTTGTATAAAAAACTGCCGTACTAGCAACAAGTGTTGCTTATTTTATAAAATGAATGCTTATTTAAACAACGGAGAGCAAGAATCGAATCTGCATTCTTGGCACGGCATAATATCGAGATGACAACCTAAACCGCCAACCATGCATTCTATTTAGTAGATTAGTGCGATCCGATGTAGCTATAAACAGTTTCAGAGCGCAAGTTATCAGATTGCCGCCAGCGGTAGAAAAGGGATTTTAAAAGATATATATTATAGAGTACATTCTTTTTAAATTTTTCGTAGTACTAAACTAAGTATATAGAATGTTATTCACCGTTCTGTCTAATATAAACATGTGACAATCCAACAAGTCTATCAATTAGGCTAGCTGCTTCAGAGCTAAAGAACCTTAAATCTACTAACAAACCAAGCCCACCAAAAAACTATAAATTAAAACCTAACTCACATACATATCGATACTATCTTAAATAACGATCTAACAATTCGATCACAACTTTCGATCGAGCGGTATGCGCGTACAAAAAATCGATATAAAATTAATGACTTCCAAATATGATCACGATCATGCAAGTCCCATGAGAAATTTGTCGACCGCATGGAGACTAGTAACTAGCGTTCGTTTTTTACCTAATTAAAAGTTGCCAGTTACAAATTGGATGGGAACTAGAATCACACCGGTCTATTGGCGTCTCCCTCCATCCCCGCGTATACCGGCCTCACGTCTTTTCTCACCTAAGAAAATGTTACAACCGTGACTATAAGACGTATTTATTTTTATTACAACTTAAAAGGCATGGACTAGCGAAAATAAAATTAAGTATGTATGAAAAATTACTGAGTTGTAAGCATATTGATGATAATATGATAAAGTTCGCGTTACCGACTTGTGACGTAACAATTTAAAATGCTATTGCAGTTGATACCAGTACCATAAGTTTTTCGCTTGGCTGAAAATAGACAAAACATAGTCTAGCCTCGAAAAACTACGTTAAGTTTAGACATCTTGAACCGTTGTTTTTATAATAATATTTATTCAATAATAATAATAATACATAGGTATAGATTTTTGTTATTAGTCTAAAATAATACCTATCCTATCTTTCGTGAAAGGATAAGTAAAGACACCAGATTTTTATTTGCTACGAGCCTGGCATACTTATCTTGCTTTATTGACCCATATAACATACATCATGTACGCCTGTTGAGGATACTCCTATCCTTTCGCCAGAAATAACACAAAGTAATGTGCCTATAGTTCTATAGTTAGCACGAATTTTCTCTAATCCCCATAATCTGTGGGTAAATGCGTGCGTACCATTTGACGTTTCACAGGTCTAAATACAGTGGTCGAATATAACTACGTGTTCGATTTCACAGGAGGCGTGTCCGGTGAGCCGTTTTATGGTAACCCCCCGTGGGGCATAGTCGTTAGTTAATGATAATGTGTATATTTTACTCAAGAAAACGGTGTATGAATGGCATAGTATGGAGGAAGTCAAGTTAAGAATGTTACATGATTATATTCTACAAATGGAATCGTAAGCAGTGTTTGGTATGCAATTTGATTATCAATAGGCGGTATATGATAAATAAGGCCTATGTTGTTTAGGTTTTTATAAGTACTTAGACAATCGACTGCACGGATGACGTAATGGTTTAAGTGGTCGCTTCGAAACTGCCACTGCGCCGAGGGTTGTGGGTTCGAATCCCACACTGGACAAAAATTAGTGTGATACACAAATGGTTGTTAGGAGTTTAGGATTTCTTCGTGTCTATTGTTTGTAAAGTCCCCCACCACACATGAATTATTCATAGTGCTTTTTAAAGAAGAGAACCATTTTTACTCGACTGCAAGAAAAGGTTATGTTTTTCACGCCTATCTTTTTGATTGTAATATTCTTTATTACCTCATATCTTCCAAACCACTCGATGGATTTCTGTAATTAAATTGTTAAATTCGTCTCATTAGTCCAAGTGTTCTTAAACAGGTGACTAAAAAAATATATATATGGTAGCTGCTAGATTTCATTGCTTAAAGTGAAATTTTTTCAAGGTTATTCCTCCCTGATTATATGTATACACTCATACAAAATGTAAACCTAGATTTACTAAAACATGTTAGGTCTATGAAGGTGCACCGCAATATACTTGGTGTACGAAAATATATATAATTTAGTTAAAAATTAAAAAAATGAATATAAATATTAAAACTTCGTATGCTTTTTTACGCTACTACAAATTTATGTTAATCATATGAAATCTGTAATAATAATCTTAATTTACACAGTATTTAATGTTAGTATCTTAGACATAATTAATACAATGTTACAAAAGTATAGATGAATATACATATGTAAATTCTAACTAATATTATAAATAAGAATGTGAGTTTGTTTGTTATGCTTTTACGCCTTAACTACTCGACCGATTATCATGAAATTTCGCATACACATTGTCAGGGGTACAGAAAAGGACATAGACTCTCATCCAGAAAAAAACTACTGTTACTAATCTAAACTAACCTAACCTAAATTTATGCGCACGAAGTCGTGGGCAAAATGTAGTTATGTACGAGTATACGTTTTTGAATGTTTTGTACTATGAAATTAAACATTGTAATATACATACATACATAGGTACATACATAGATTCACGCAGAGCAGCTCAGTGGAGAGTCCAACAGACTGCAATGCAGAGGGTCTCAGGTTCGAACCCACGTCGCGCACCTCTGACTTTCGGAAGTGATATGACTTTTCGAAATTATGTGCGTATTGATTGACAATTATCGCCTCTTCCGTGCCTTGCAGAGCACTTTAAGCCGTCGGTCTCAGCTGCTATGAACATCTATGGCAGTCGTTATTGGAAAGTCAGTGCCCTATAATATCCTGACACTGGTATGGTTTGGTATGCCCTATAATATCCTGGCCTTAGGGTATCGTTAGCCTTCAGGTTCCGGAGGTCAGTTGGCAGCCACTCCGTCTAAAAACTGATATCCATTCAAATCCGGTTAGACTAGAGAAGCCGACCCCAAGTGACAAAGCTAGGGAGAAGAAGAAGACATACATAGATTCACGCCTATTTCCCAGAGGGGTAGGCAGAGACTACGGATTTCCATTTGCTACGATCCTGACACACTTCTCTGGCTTCATTCAGTTTCATCACATTCCTCATTATATATATTATAGTATTTTTCCTCGTTGTATTGCATAGAATAGGTACGATACTTTATTGTCAATAATTATAGGATTTGTGCAACTCGTGTTTTTAACCTATTGAGTCCCTGCGGCACACCAGCGTCCAGATATAAAAGGTTTTTAAATTATCTCTGGTATTCCAAGACTTGACAGGTGAAAGACTGCTCACGAACTAGTTATATAATTATTCCTAATAATGCAATAATCAGTATAGCGGCACTAGGAGGGAGAGACAAGTAAACAAACAAACCAACTTGTATCTGAAATACAAAGAAAACTCAGACTCAGTACAACTAACTTGTACACATACAAATTGGGCGATCGAACCCATAATACATGCACCGGTAGTGACGAAAAGAGCATGAAAATCACTTTGCCCTACGTACCATTCTGTTTGAAGAGTTCCTATGTTAAGGTAGAGTCGCGCCCGCGCCTCGAATTCCGCGGAGTTGCTTTTTTAAAGTCAGCTAAAATGCTTATGCGTGTTGTGCGTCAATTGTTGCTTAGTGGATACGAGGCTTAACTTATTGACTTAATCAACGGTTTATAATATCAAAATGTTTTATAATGCTATTGTGATTGTTCATGGTCACGGTGTAAAGATCATAAATGTCGTACACATTTACGATATAGGCGAGTTTATGGCTATGAGTCATGCTCATATTTGATTATGACGTTAATACATACATACATATAAACACATTAGCTTATCGTTAAGCCCGTAAACACTTACTTAAAGCGGGAAGCAGAACTATATCACATTTGTACGACAATGTTGTATGTTTCAAGTAATAGATTCTAAAGTTCTGTTGTTGTTGACCAGGTATACTATTTGGATTCTTTGGTAGACAAAATTTGCCATCAGAAAATCCTATTGCTAGACCCGTGAATAAAACCAGAAATATTACGATGTAAAAGAATAGAAAAGGGTATGTTAAGCTGGTTTGGGCATTTAGAAAGAATGGACGAGAAATGACTGACTAAGAAAGTTAAGAAGACTAGTGTGAATGGAACAGTCGCAAGAGGCAGACCTAGGCGAATGTTTGTTGATCAGATCGGAGACGTTCTGGACAAAGTCCAGATTAAGAGCACCTTAAACCGGCGAGCGTGTATCATGATAACTATGCGTCAAAGAAATACATCACATCTTACGAGGAATGCATTTATACACTTGGGACTATTATTTCCTACATTGCGTTTCACAAGCGTTTTAGTGCGAATCGTAAAATAAATTAGAACGCCGACTTCCTGGTTAAATCGAATAGACAAATTGTTTTTTTATTATTAAATCTCTGTAATGTGTTCTGTTGGAAATTATTTCGAAAAGTGTGGTAACACCGCATCGAATACGTATCCCATAATTTGAAGCGTAGTTGGACAAAACTTCACTAACTAGGTAACCGTGGGTTTACGGACCCAGTTAATAAAGATATGGCATTTGCCGCCAGGCGTATATGAGAGGGTGCCTGGTAGCCGTGCCAAGCCTAGGATGTAAGGTTTCAACACAAAATTGAATACGTGAATGCTTTCTTCGCATAAGTCTCACGAGAAAAGCATATAGAGCATTCTTTATATTCGAAACAACTCATGAATGCACACATATCAGTCCCATGCGAAGAAAGCTAAGCCCTCAGCTCATTGGTAGTGGTTATGTAGAAACTACTGTGTCATTCATGCAGTAAATTTTTATCATTAAGCCTGAGTAAAGTGCACCTTAGACATATGTATATCCAGTATAGTGCTTGTAATGAGCGCATTTTCCCATGAGCTGCGCGAATGCAGCCATACTTGGAGAGACAGTGGATCAACGGAGCACTTTGACGCGTTTGACACTATGATTACTGTTATTTCTCAAAGCGGAGTCGCCGCCATGACAGGTCGACATTTATTTATTGGTGGATCGTTATCTTTTACGAGTTTGTAATATGTTTTATATTTCACCCTTTGGATATTGCAGAGTGAAATGGAGGGTAATGGAGAAACGCTTAAGATTGAGTGAAGTATGGCAGTTTACAGACACCTTAACCTCGAGTGTCTCCAATCATTCTTCGTAGTAGACAAGCTATAATTGTGTTGAATGTAATGCAGATAGAAAGCTATTACGCCACGATAATACGCTGAGAAATATCACAATCTAATCCGTTTCTAGTCAGTCAACACATTCTTCTCTTTTCAATGTTGGTAAAAGTTAGATCTTATCGATTCTTAAATACCTAAAACCAGCGTATGCTGGCACGAATCTGTGCTTTGTCAAAGTATGTATGTATGTGCTTTCAGGAGCAGGACCGTTTAACGAAACAGCGGCACAATTTTTCAATTTGGTAAAGGGACAAAGATAAGACTGGTGTTACCGTTTACAACGGACCGACTTATCTGACATTTTAGCAGTGAAAAAGAGATCTGTGATAATAGACTCGGAAAACGAGTATACCTATTCTCAAGTATACTGACAGCTGGTATAACCTTAGAATATCAGAAACATAAGTCAAGAAGATCAGAGACCAGCTACAGTTGATAGAGTCCTCTGTTTGTAAACAAACATGCTAGGATACGGTTATGATGAGGAACGAATCATTGCTACATTTCGGTCCGTTTTTTGTAACTTTGCCAATAGATGTGATCGATTTTTTGCTTCACGCGGCACATAACGAAATGCTCTAATATTTTGATTGAGTATAAAATATTGCCTTTCCAATTGTGATGAAGATCTTCAATAACACCTACGGACTGGGTTAGTCAGAATTTAGTATTTACGCGTTTGTATGTAAGTCTGTTAATATTACAAAATAGAAGTCCACAAAAACAGGTGAGCACTAAATTGTATAACACAGAAATAGAGTCTGAATCACTCATAGCGAACATAAAACGCGATAGTAAATAGCCCGATTCCAAAAGCTATAAGAAGCCAGCACTAGTAATATCTAATCATAAAAACATTTCAAGAGCATGCCGGTTCGAAACCCGATAAAGGTATCAAGGTTTCCCCATAAAAGGGAGTGGGCCCCATCATCACTCCTAAAACGAAAACGTAAGACCTAATTTAAATAATAACGCAATTATCTAACATTCTTATTACCAAAAACGGTTAACAACTTACCCGCCATTAGGCTGACGTCACACTTCCTTATTTGAAATTTAGAACCCTCACTGACGCTTTCTACACACACTGGCTTTTCCACCAAGTTTGTAACAGAACTGCGTTGTTCCAGAATGTTCGGAGTGGAATGCGTGCTCCCGCCATATGTTTCGTATAAGTCGGGATAACTAGTATTGGCAACCGGGCGTGACCATGTTATACCGTCCTTTATTGAAACGTGTGGGTGTTGTCTGTTGAGCTAAAGAACTTCCCGCAAATCAAACGCAATGTAATTGGGTCGATTGCTCACAACAATTTGACTATACAGCCTAGCGTCAAATTAGGCCGGCAATTTAGTGACCTCTATAAAGTTTAAAAGTGATGACACGAGTGTTAGAACGCGTATAACCAATGTAAACTGTGTATCGCGGGTTCAAGGATCCGCGAGTGACATTGCAGTTTTCCCGAGGACGTGGGCGGGCGGGTGCATACGACGCGACGCACTGCATCGGTTAATGCACCCGTGACGTCACGCCATGGCGCCGCCTTGATAACGATCGATCGAACGAAAGGCAACAAAATTAAAAAAATATAGTCTGTATAGCTCACGCTATATATGTAACACCATGTTAATTTGCATTCAAATAGGTATATTGAAACAAAATAAAAACAAAGATTTTCTAGAAGTAATTATCGCCATCTAGTTAACGTTGATAGAACTACACATCATTGGTTTATGAATTACGGTAAGCAAGGCCATAGCACAATTTTCCTTTAGTTTCGTACTACGTGGATAGATGGCGCAACGTTGGCTGGTTGTACTTGTAATAAACACAGTCGGTCAGTCAATGAAATGACATCACTATCAATGAAGTCAGAGTTCAGTTGTATGATGCATACATATATATCGAAATAACCAGAATTTACATTCATACCTATAGTAAATATTTAACATTGACCAGATTTCGTATTTTGGTTTATAAGTGTATTTTACGTTTTTTATACATTCTAGCTGTTACCAGTGTTATTAGCGTTTTTTAAGTAGTCTATCCTTCACTATAGGCAGTTCGGTATCAACCCCAGGTTTTTCGATACCGAACTGTCGAATTGGAACCAACTTGGTACAGTAATTTAACAAACAGAAAAAGATATGTCATAAACTACATAAGCTATTAAGTAGTCTACAAAATGATAATCTATAACGAAGATTGATTAATTTCTCGTGACATTTTTAAATATAACTATTTTACCTTTTACTTACGTTAACGCGAAGAAACTTACAAACATTGTATGAAAGGACATTACATGTAAAACAGTCATCAGTGTCCCAACAACTTCTTATTCCGCGTGAGAATCAAACGTGGAGTATTTGGGTGGCGCAATATAATAATGATATCAGCTCTGTATAAAACTGTCCCACTGCTGGGCACGGGCCTCCTCTCAGTGTGACAAGGGATAAGCCATAGTTCACTACGATGGCCCAGTGTGGGTTGGCAGATTACACATATCTTCAAAAACGGGTGATGTTAACGAGATCTCAACTAAAACCACAACACTATCAATCTAGGCACATTTCTGTAGATTTTCGCCGACACATATACGAAGATATTCACGGATCCGTGCGAATTATTCTATCCGACTTCACGTCACAACAATGGTGCCAATTCTGTTGTCACAAAATTATCTTATCTTAGCTAAAAAATCTCTAAAATTTTAGTTTAGTCTTGTCAAACGACATTTTGTATTCTGAAATCGCTAAAACTGACGGGACTAAACTAAATTTTAGAGATTTTAGCTAAGATAAGAGAATTTTGTGACAACAGAATTGGCACCATTATGCCACATACAATATTTATAAAACTTGTGTTGCGATTTACTTGTAAGGTCCTTGTATTTATTTATTAGTTTTCCCATTTTTTGTATGTTTTATTTTCTTATGCATTGGTGTGTATTAATAAATTATTGTTAGTAAGCCTGCGAGAATACCAGCGTTGCAGTCTATACTGCAATAATAGCTGACGCAGTTGCCTAATTTGATCTCCATGTACCGTTTTCTGTTTAATTGTATTTATTATTGTTTTTTTAAAATTATGTATGTATGGAGATTTAAATAAAACATTTTTATTCTTGTTTCTTCTAATTCACAATCAAATGATTAATTCACTAACCACTACGCAGTCGGCCTCGATGGCGTAATGGTTTAGTGTAACCGACTGCCACGCCTGAGGTCGCGGTTTCGATTCCCGTACCAGTAAAACATTTGTGTCCACGGACATGGATGTTTGTCTTAGTCTGGGTGTTTCTATGTATAATATGTACGTATTTACAAAAAAAAAGTATATATGTATGTTTATCCATTGTCTAGTACCCATAGTACAAGCTCTGCTTAGTTTGGGCTAGATGGTGTTGTGTGTATGTGGTAGAATATTATATTATTATTAAATACATTCTGAAAGATAGTTATTTTATTTTTTTGTAATTGTGTAGTCAGTAGTTCAAGATTTAATTTTATTTTAAGTAAACTTTACGACCAAGCAAACATGTAAAAGCATTGTAAATCGTCAAAGATTCCAAACAGCGTAAAAAGACGTACATACAAGCCAATTTTCTTTTGTATATATACCGTTGGCTGCTTCTATTTTTACTGATTCCAAATAGGTAAAAGTCTTAATATCGAAAAAATTTTAGGTACGTCTTTTTTACTTATGACGGCAGCATAGGACAGGCTTACCTAGTGTGAGGCCAGCGGATATTACAAAAATGATGTACTTCTGTCTTTTGGTAGGTAATAAAAGTTTTTTTTTTAGGAAATACGAGTTTATGTCTTATATTGTAAACTTACCGTAGGTATAACAACAAGCGATATTTTTAAAACATCTAATAAATGTACCCTTCAACCGATTCCCGCATAAACAAGTCTATTATTATATTCACTGACATTAAAACGGAAAACGTTGTCTGGAAAATTGACAAATCGCGTATTTTCACGTGTCCAATAATAGAACGGTTAAAATGAGTGGTGTGACATAAATAAAGGGTATCTTGGACCAGCGCTGGTTTAGAAACAACGTAATGAGCTAATGAGGTTGTTCACCGGGTTATATTGACGAAAACATATGAACAAATGATGGTAACTAAGCGCAAGAATGATGATTGTTTTTTATCGACATTCTGGGCCTGGAAAGGGTTTAGAAAAACGCTATTTCTCCGGGAAAATCACAGTTTTCGGATCTGGTTACAAAACGTTCGCCTAAAGTTTCCTGTGCCGCCTGTTTTGAAAATTCTTTGTAGAATAAAATATACTGGAGCAATAGGCTGTTAAATCAATTCCGAGTCCCTTAAATATTTTAAATACTCTAAACAATCGTTATTTTACCTTTAAAAAGATAACTCCTGCACTTGGAATATATCCTGGAGGACTTTACAAACGTTTAAACTACGGACACAAAGAATAACCAGACTCAAAACAACTATTTGTGAATTACACAAATTTTTGTCCGGTGTGGAAATCAAAGCCCAGCGCATTAGCAATGGCGTGGCGACCATCTAAACCGCTGTGCATGTAGGTATATCCCTGGAGAGCTGAGCAAAGGTGGTGGTGTGTTACACAATAGGGAGCCTTATATGCGACGAAGGCAGGCTATATAACAGCCTATTGTGTCCGCCATCTACCAGACTCGTGTTTTTACTAGACTATTTACTAAGAATTTTTATTATTGTAATGATAGAAAAACCTAATACCACTATATGGGCCCGGGAACTCAACACGGTTGCAAACATGAGCGCAAACTTATACTACACAACCAACGAGACAATCAGTTTTCAAAAAATCTTCTTCTCCCTAGCATTTATTATTCCCAAGTCTCTTGGAGTCGGATTTTCTAGTCTAACTGGATTTGACTGGATATCAGTTTTTACACGGAGCGGCTGCCACCTGACCTTCACAATCCGAAGGCTAACGATACCCTAAGGCTAGACCAGTGTCAGGATATTATAGGGCACTGACTTCCCAATAACGATTGCCATAGATGTTCATGGCAGCCGGGACCGACGGCTTAACGTGCTCTCCGAGGCACGGAGCATGCGATAATTGTCAATCAATACGCACTTAATTTCAAAAAGTCATATAACTTCTGAAAAACAGAGGTGCGCGACGTGGGTTCAAACCCGAGACCCTCTACATTGTAATCTGTTGGTCTCCACAATGAGCTATCGCTGCTCCGTTTTCAAAAAAACAATACATTAAAATATTCGCGGGCCGTAATCAATAAAGCAATCTTTATATTAAAATATGTTAGTTCGAGAGAAAACCGCCTATATACAAAACAGGCGGTAATCTCTGGATTCTGGAACTACCAAACAGAATAAAAAAGACTCTAATAGAAACTATAGAAAGCTGTACTATCTCCAAGTAAATATGCAAATTGTTAACGATACTAGATGGAATACAATAAAGACAAATTACTTCTTGGCAACAGATTTTTGTGTACATCTATAACTTCACTATATAAAAGAAAAGCAAATATCCAGTGTCAATCGAGGGGAACGAGCGAACTGGGCCGGTGACGTCACAGCGGCCAAGGTTTCTCGTTGACTAATAGCCAGGTTGACAAATGGAAATAATAGACCCCCGACGTGATTCATTTAGTTTATTGAGCCAATGCTGAAGCAAGGTCTCGACGAAAGCATATTAGTATGATTACCGGTAGGAAGTCGGTAATGTCCCTCAGTATATAGTGTTTCTGGGCTAAAGGGAAGTTCTACGACCTTGACTTGAAATCGTTATGGTTACTGCTAGCGGAACAGCGAAAGCATTACGTATAGGTTTTCTTCTACGACCAAACAAACTGCCTCGTTAGTTCCTTGGGTCATGTTCGCCCGATCGTAAGGTCCCAGATTACATCGGGTTGGTTGATTAGGATTTCCTGTTAGATAAATATCAGTAGCATCATTCCTTGAGACATGATCACCCGATCATGAGCTTCCAATACCTGGGTTATGTTGGTTAATTTTTCCTGTTAGGCACCTATCAGTGGCAACACAGAGTCTGAAATGACAATCAGTAGGCCAGTACAATATTACGCGGAATCTAAAACATATGCGACGTAATGAAGACATCATACACCACTCTCACTGTCACTGGCCCAACAATGCCATCGGTAGATACACGAAAAAGTACGAGTTCATTGACCTGCTGAAAACCGATAAAATCTGAATCATCTGTCTAAAACTTTAATACTAGAACATAAATATTACGTTGACTTCTAAAGCACGCGTGTTGCAAAATAGTGGCATATTCATACGATTGTCACAAATTAGAACCCAATGGGCACAGTGCCAATTGTCACAAATTAATTGCCACATGTAGATACATGGATTTGGTGCCAATGACCGTTAATATAAGCGGTAATTCTGAGGAACGTTTTATCAATTATCAAACTAATTACAAAATATTGTTTTACTTATACCGAATATCCTAAACAGCAGCAATAACCCGAGACCGTTTGATTGCCAAGCAGCGGTATCAAGTATGATCCCAACTCCAAAGGCGCACATCTCTGGCTTTTCAAAGTTATGTGCGTATTTTGATTCGCTCTAGCGATGAAGGAAAACATCACGAGTAAACCTGCATGTTTGTTACTTCTCCATAATGTTCTCGAAGATATTTGAAGTCTGCCAGTCGCACCGGGCCAGCGTGGTGGACTACGGCTTAACCCTTCTCAAATCGACAAGAGGGCCGTGCCCGTTAAGTAAAGATTTTGAGTCTAAGTGTGTTATTCAAAGTATAGTTTTAACACCAGAATCGATACCATTGACAATATTTATAAATCCATGAACGACTTTTAATCGTGCAAATTCACACGATTAAAAGCACTCTGAATAAATAAAACATGAGATTAACATTATTTAAAATTAAAGCGTTGGTTTTATCAAATATACGCGTCTTTAAAGCGGAGCACAGTTCGAAATAATTGTATCTCGTGTCACAGTATCGCTTACAGTGGCGATCGCATTTTTATCATAAAAAGCAACTGCTGTACTAGGAATAATTCATAACATTCAAACTTTAACTTGGACTACAATTTTTGATTGTTTAATGGCGGTGTGTCCGCAGCAACCACTGAAATTACTAACTTAAGTACGTCACCAGTGCTGTATATGTGCAGTATGCACGTATGCTACTCACAAGTATTTGAATCATTCGAATTCATCATCCCTTAGGTGACTAATGAGCAAACGCTTAACTATAACCTACTTACCTTTGGACGCTTGTAACACCACAAATATTACTTGTATTGCTGATTTTGGAAGAAACTTAATGCCCACTTTTAAGCCATTCTAGCAATACTCTCTTGTAAAAACTTCAGCAGATAGGCAACCCAAGGTAGGTACACACATTTCCAGATTGAAATTCATCTGATATGTGTATATGCTAATCCGTACCGCGTACCACCGCGATGAATTCGGTTTTCGCTCCACTTTAAAAGATATACGACAAACATAGAATTCATAAACATGTCAAATGTTCTTCCAAACAGCCAATAAAGTCACGTAATCATAACACAGATATTAGTCAACTTACATATTTTATATCCAATTTTTCTGTCAATGTTGACCATAAAACATAATGGCAATGTCTCCATTAATATAAATATTTAGTAGGAACATGAAAATCAAAATAGTCTAGTCGATTCCACTATCGATAAATAAGGAGTCTAAGGCCGTAGATAGACAAGATGGCTGCCATAAACACGATTAACTGTACCGTAAATATCATGGAAAACTTCGTCCAGAGACCATTTGTGCGACGTGATTTCTTTCGATTAGAGAGAAGAGCTAAATTATTTTTGTGTCCATCTGTCTTGGAATTATTATGTATATTGATGGGATTTTGTATATCCGTAAACAAAATTAATTATAGAATAGTGATGATACATACGTGTTTATTTCAATAACTTAGAAAAGACACGAAGCGCGTCTAGGGTAACGTACGTTAAACTAAGCTACATTTTACAAAATGGATACCAGTCTTCAAAATAAATTATGATTCTTTTTGTGGCAATTAATTCGTGACAATTAGCACAGTGCTATGTGTACAATGTGGTTTACTACTTTGCATGGTCAAATGACAATGAGAGATTAACGAGTAGTTATTGAAGGATGCCGTTATGTGCTTTTAATATCCATTCTATTAATAACATCATATGATTGAACCTGCTTATCCCATAAATACACTTACTATTTATTGTGAGCAGTTGCATTTCTTGTAAAACAATTTAAGTCTTGAAAATTTCTATGTATGCTTAATGATAGTGAAATCCAGCTTTTAGATTTATATGTAAACTACATTTTGCCCGCGGTTTGCTCGCGTAAATGTAGGTTAGGTGAGTTTAACGCAACTTTTTATGGATGAAAGGTATCTATTTCTCTTTTCTGTACCCCTGGCAAAGTGTATGCGAAATTTCATGATGATGGGTCGTGTAGTTAAAGCGTGAAAGCGTAAGAAACAAACAAACTCACATTCACATTTATAATATTAGGTAGAATAGCATAATTACTCGTCAACCAAATATAATGTGTTAAAAATCTAAACAGATCTCCGAAACAAAAATGTAATTTTCAGCTGGTAAAAATAATAAGTGGGTTTAGAATGAGTAAAAGCATACAAAAAGAAAATACAACGCATGCGAAAATAAGCTAAGATCACTTTCGCATTTTTTGCTCAACCAAATGAGCAAAGATGCTTTGATGCTCATAGTCATATATATCGTACGATATCACAGGAATAGACTGTACTTTAATTACCTATTTTGAATTGAACTTTACCGATACTACGAATAACTTTTGTGAGATCAATAAAATAAGACTTAAAGTCGGTTAGCTTGACTGCAAATATTCATTAAGCAGTTAGATATATACATATGCACATTATACATAAAATAACATACACAACTTACAACTCAACTTTTCATTGAAACATTTATAATTGTTTTGCAAACGTTATCGAAAAAAGAAGCCAGTAGGCGTTTTTGGAATATATTTTAATTTTGTTTTCTTTTTTTTTGACAAATGAATGTTTCATTAAATTAACATGGGATTGCAATTTGTCCTATTAAAAACGTAATCACTACAAATTAACAACGCATTGCCAAATCTGTGTAGTCATTTATCCACCTTGAAATTAATTTAACACAAAGCTATCAACTTTATAATATGTATTCAGGAGTCACTTAAGCTTATTGGAAATGGTCAAGCGTTGCTCCAGGTGACCATTATTTGCTTAAAGCAACTATTATGGAACTGAAATTTCTAACTTGGACTACAACTTTTATATATATAGTAAGTGTAATGTATATTTTTCTAAGATTAAGATGTTGTGAAAAATATTTGTACTTCGACTCTTCTAATCACAGGAGAGCTAACGGTCTGTGACGGATATAGTGACGCATGAACTGCTGATTCTGTAAAATTTCACTAGCAAACCCCACTACTTAATGCCTGTATATTTTAATAAAAGATATATATTTTCGAAATTATATTTGAGTTCGAGATGAAAGCTTTTACAGAATAGACATTTGTAAATTTGTCCCTTGCGCTGGCAGGATACCTAGGTAAGTGTGGCTTTGCTCAAAAGATTTCCCTACTTACGGTAGGCTACATTTAATTTCTAGCCGTTCGTCAATATTTATTTTATCATATATTAAATGTTAAAATATTTATTATGTCCAGAGACTCAAAATATTTTTTTATGCTTAAGTTTGTTTTACATATATTTACGGCTAAGACTGCCATATATAAAAGTGTCTTATAAGAAAGCCAGTACCACTTAATTCTATCTCTATTAGTATCTAGCAGTAACATGTTATGCACATGCAATCAATTCCTAACAATCTATATAGCTTTTAGAATCCAATAATGATTACATATAAAACCATTACACTGCTACTGAACATATTTCAGGTCTGCTTTGAAATTAAATCCACAGTCAATGCTGCCGGTAGTCAAGATGAGTCCTCAATAGAAGTCACACAACCTCCACTGGTAAATATAACATTCTGTACCAATACATTTTTGTTTCAATGAAAATACCAACACAAATAGAAAATAGACGCCATTTCTTTCAGCTAACTTGTATAAAGATTTAATAATATAATTAAGAAGGTAGCCAATCTATGTTTGCAAGAGTCATGCAGCAGTTTATATATAAGGCAGTTGCAGGCTCCATTAATAAAGATATAACAAGTCTTTTTAATATTTTGCAGCTACAAGAGGACCTTCTAGTATCTTATGTGAATAACTCATTAAAATATGATAGGAGTCAAAATAAACACGAATCTGACTTTTATTTTGACGGCTACAATGAAGAGTCGGATAATGATATAGAAAATGTTGTAGACAAAAGTGATGATGACATGCCTCTACTACGACAAGAAAAAAAGAAAAGAATATGTAAAGGTGATAACTGCAAAAAAAAGTGTCAGGCCACAGTCAAAGTCAAATGTCCCGAGTGTTCTGAGATTATCGTCTTCATTTTACAAGAAGCGTGTCATGGCAGATGTATGAGACCACAACACAAATTTATCGAACCTTCATGGAATTTCGTAGAGGCAGTTAGTTTTGTGAAAAACTGTGAATATCAAGCATTAGCTTATTGCAAAGCACGCTGCACTGAATCTGAAAGTGAATGCGAGGCGAAGTGCCAAGGCATTGGCATGTATCCTCATCTACTTAATTACTGTCAATTCTTGGAATTTTATAATAATGAAGATAACTACGCTCAATTAAGACGTTCAGCACCAAAGATACCGCGTGAGATATATGACATGTATAACGAATTAAATGGCTACAACGACATAAATACTGACGATAAGGAGATAGATAACGACGTGGTTGACATTTCTTATGGCATAACTACATGCCATCAATTAAAAAAGGATAGAATATGTAAAGGAGACAATTGCAAGAGAAAGTGCAGAAATACCGTAAAGGAAAAATGCACCGATTGTTCTCCAACTACTCTTCAAAACTTTTACTATGCATGTGAGGGTAGGTGTAAGAAGCCACAACTCAAGTTTATTTTACCGGAGTGGTCATTTTTAGAGGCAGTTGAATTTTTGAAGCTTTGTGAGGTGGTGTCCCATACGGTACTAGAGTGTAAATTTCTACTTCCTTATTATGAATCAAATAAACCAACTACGACTTCGAATGAAACTGCAACTGTCACTACAACTAGTTCTAATACTACAAAAGAGACTACTACGACTACAAAGAAAACAAGTTCACCAGAAACAATGACAACTACTAGTACTACTGCCAAAGAGGCAACATCCACTGCCACTACCGCTCAAGAGCCACCTGCATCTTCTTCTACTACAGAACCAACATCAACAACCACTACCAAACAGCCTGCTAAAGAGCCAACTACAACTACTACTACCACTACTAAAGAACAGACTAAAGAGCCTACTACAACCACTACTAAACATCCTGTTCAAGAGCCAACCACTACCACTCCTGCCAAGGAGCCAATTACTTCTCCTACCACCAGCTCTATTACAACCACTAAAGAATTATCTCCTACAACAACAACCACAACAGAGGCAATTGCTACTACTACAATCACAGAGCCTACTACCACCACTACTACCACAGAGCCTACTACCACCACTACTACCACAGAGCCTACTACCACCACTACCACCACAGAGCCTACTACCACTACTACTACCACAGAGCCTACTACCACCACTACTACCACAGAGCCTACTACCACCACTACTACCACAGAGCCTACTACCACCACTACTACCACAGAGCCTACTACCACCACTACTACCACAGAGCCTACTACCACCACTACTACCACAGAGCCTACTACCACCACTACTACCACAGAGCCCACTACCACCACTACTACCACAGAGCCCACTACCACCACTACTACCACAGAGCCTACTACCACCACTACTACCACAGAGCCTACTACCACCACTACTACCACAGAGCCTACTACCACCACTACTACCACAGAGCCTACTACCACCACCACTACTACTACCACAACACCAGAACCAACCACTACCACTACAGAACCTACTACTACAACTACAGAATCTACTGAACCAGGAGGAGAGGAAACTAAACCAGAAGGCGAGGATACTAAACCTGAACCAGAGGCGCATTTTCTAGTGAAGAAGTTGGGTTACCATCACCATAAAGGGAAAGGTTAATAAAAAAGTCTTGTACGATATAAATAGTTCTAAAATAATATATTTACACTAAAATAAGCTTATTTTATTTATGCGTTTAGTAAGTAAATAAATAACTAGCTGCCCCTATCTTCAATGGTTTTTTTAGATAACAAGGCAAGTAG
The DNA here is from genome assembly GCA_963675205.1 of Catocala nupta. NCBI lineage: Eukaryota > Metazoa > Arthropoda > Insecta > Lepidoptera > Erebidae > Catocala > Catocala nupta. Next base: position 24,676,613 of record OY776090.1, on the reverse strand, counting down.
TCGTTACTATGTCTATTTCTTTGCTTTTTATGGATGCCTAAATCTGAAACCTAATTAAGAAAAAGAAATAGTACTCAGTGGAGTCATCAGTGAGTATATTGCTATTTCTTATTGAATAATCTATACTAATATTATAAAGCTGAAGAGTTTGTTTGTTTGCTTGAACGCGCTAATCTCAGGAACTACTGGTTCGAATTGAAAAATTATTTTATTGTTGGATAGCCTATTTATCGAGGAAGGCTATAAGACTATAAAACATCGCGCTACGACCCACGGGGGCGGCGCAGTAACGATAAATGTGGGTGAAACCGCTGGAACATCTAGTCTATACTAATATTACAAAATTGAAGAGTTTGTTTGTTTGTCTGCTTGAACGCGCTAATCTCAGGAACTACTAGTTCGATTTGAAAATTATTTAGTGTTAGATAGCCCATTTATCGAGGAAGGCTATAGGCTATATAACATCACGCTACGACCAATAGGAGCAAAGCATCAATGAAAAATCTTACAGAACGGTTGCGCGGATCAGCTAGTAATATATATTCGGATTAAGCCATTCAGGCAAATTGGGAAAATACATGCTCTGTAGATGTAATACGTATGTTTTACATATAAAGACTGCAAATTAATTTGATTTTCATGGTTAGTTAAAGCTTATTTACTTAGTAATTTTTCCTAAATTGTTTGGGCTTATATTTCTTTTATTTATTCTTTTACAGGTTGTTAAGGTCTTACCACTATACATTGAAAACTGTAGTTAAACTTAAATACCATTTATTACAACTGTTGCTTGATTCATTTGAGAAAAATATAAAAACTGAACCAAATAATCCTAATAGAACAAATAAGGAAACAGGAAATATGATTCAGGTACAAATTGGAACTAAAATAGCGCGTAGCCAACAAGCTTGCATACCACAAGTTCAAATGCCGGTAACTCAGACGCACTAATTAATTCCTCAACGGAAACATTGTGTGGAAACGTGAGACGAGCCCACTGAAACACCGCTTTATTGGCGAAATTAGAACTATTACCAACATCATTAAGGAAGTGTGAATTATAATTTGCCAAGTAACAGAAATACGAAGAAATAACATGTTTTAGAATCTATATGTATAAATTGAAAAAACAGTTCAGTACCTTTTTCTCCTCTGCTTGTCAACCGATTTACTTTTCCTTGTTTAACTGCTATTGACAAGCATTAGTGTTATTAATAAAACATAAATTGAAACGGTTTGTTTTTATACAAAACAGATAAAGAGTTAAAGACAAAAGAGATTATGGTCGAGTCGATCGCTGGACGAACCCTAGTAAATTTAAACGCATGCTTGAACTTTTTTATGTGGCTCAAAAGCATTTAAATGACGGGGCTGTTTTTCTATTTCGGTTGCAGTTTAGAAATGAATACCAATAACTTAAAAATGTAATTAACACACAACACACCTGGTTTACATTAGTTTACTCTCAAAAAAGTAAAATAATGGATTTATAGTTAAGTGCTTTTAAAGTTTTAGATAAAGTCAGTTTATTTTAGAAAATCGGGCATTTATATGACGTTGCTCGATTCTTACGTTACTAGTTTGTATTGCTATCTTTCCTTTTTTCTTTTCTTAAGAGATTAAACGTTAAACATCGCACTACTTTTAAGAGTTTTAAGTATACTTTTTGTAATGTTTTGGTGTTATATTCAATTGGATATCTCCTTATTATGCGATATGATACATCATAAATAATAAAGCATTCTAAAATAATTATTATTATAAAGGTAATATCGTTTTTAAACAATACCTAATTATTGAAATTAAACTACTATACTTATACGGATTTTACCGCGTTGTTTCTTTATCACTATATTACAAAATTTTGAAAATATTACACTACTACTATTGATTTTATTTTACTAATTTATAAGCTAATAAAATTATTTAAACTATTAAATCTATTTATTTTTGGTTTACACTTTACGTATATAGTAGTTTTATTTCAATGAATAACATTCGCGTAAACAGAAGACAATATTAAATACCTAATTATATTATGATAATTGGGTATTGTCATATCGAAATTAATGACAAACAATATGAAACAGGAAAGTTTTTCAATAACATCAATATATAGGTAAATCGCAATGACAAATAACTCAATGTTTATTTAATCAAATTAAACAAAAACTAAAGAATTTAGCGTACGCGTCTCCTCTCAAAATTAGTTTGTTCCACGCAAAACAAGCGCGGTGCTTCATAAATCTTTTAGAAAATATGAAGAATGGACATTGTGATTTACCCATGTCCTTTTCTGTATCCTTGACAACGTGTATACGAAATTTCATCATGATCGGTCGAGTATTCAAGGCGTGGAAGCGTAACAAACAAACTCACACTCCCATTTATAATATTAGTTAGGATTACGTGCTTTCAAAATCCAGAAAACTATGATCCGATTGACTACGTTTCATCTATGATGGAATCCATAGATGAAACATATTCAAACGTTTCATCTAACCTATTGATAGTCTAACTGTGTAGTAGATGTGTATAGTAGTAGAATATTCGCTAATAAAATATAACAGAAACTAACCTAAAATAAATTACATACATTGTTCACGTATCTAGGTACCGTTACTTAATCAGACAAGAAGTCACGTCAACATTATAATTAAAGCAATCGCCATGCAAACTACTGTTTTTTGTTGGAGACATCCTACTTTTTTATCAAATCAATCAATCAATCAGCCTTGTTTTGGACATAGGTCTATCTATTTTAGCTATGATATTACATTATTTATAGATTCGACTTTTTGGTGTTCGGTCTAATGCCTTGGGGTTGAAGAAGAGTTAGGTAATTTACGTGAACAGTACGTGAAATCTGTACATAGTTGGCTAAATTTTAATATGGTTGTAATACCTGCTCTTCTGCTTATCTTTTTAAGAAACAGCAAGTACGTTGTTCTGTTGTAAACGTAAGAAAAATGGATGTAAATTTCCTGAAAGCTCGCTTTATCGCAAACGTTTGCTATGGCGTATGCACAACTTCCAGAAAGCTTCTCTCGGTAGGTACCATACTTCGGACAGCTCTTTTGTTTGAATTTGGGGCAAATGCCAGACTTTTCTTATGTGTGTTATGCACAAGATAATGTTATATTTGTCTATTAGAGAGTGAATAGATAAATATTAAAATATGAAATAGTCAATTGGAAGAAAAAAAGGACTAAGCAGGTATCAAACACATATAACACTTATCAAAGTTATAAAATTTCATTTTATAGATCTGCTTACATCTTTAGTAAGTTTTACTGGTTTTCCAGTTACTTTTGATTTAATTGATGTACAAGATTCCATACTCACTGTCTACCTTATTTACAGCTGCATCATTTAGGCATAGTCGAATATTGACAGATGGTCAAAGTTTGAAATAAATAAATCTATAAAAACCTAACTAATAGGTATTACAATTGCGAATGTGAATCTGCAAGTATTTTTGTTACGCTTTCACGCCTTAACTACTGGACAAATAATCATGAAATGTTGCATACACGATGGGAGTAAAGAAAAGACATAGAGTTACCTATCACCCAAAAAAAAAGTCCTGTTCCCGAAGGACAGAAATTTGACATAACCTTGAAAATTATCTAATACAATCAACTCTGATGAAGTTCCTTCACGTTCTATCATGTTTTCAAATTATGATAACTGTACTTAAACATACATACATATGTTGTATATTAACAAACTTTTTCATATAAACAGAAAACTAATATAATAAGGGCTCATTTCTTTGACCATTTCTATAATGAGAAAATAATAGACAAACAGCTATTGAACAAAGCACGGTTAATGCCACAGGGGTGTAGGAATGAGCCTTTGATAGCCTTGACAACATTGCATCAAAGAAAACATGGAAAAAGTTAACGATGTTTTGTATAAACAAGACGCTAATGACTGTTTGGTTTCTCGAAGAAATTTACACCAAGACCATGTATCGTAGGAGGTTTTATAAACATTGCAAAGCGGTCACCATAAACACCAGTCCCAAAACAGCTATTGGTGGATCACGTCATTTTCGCACGTCACTTGAACATGAAGAATAAACGCCAAGACAAAACGATATGCACAATCATGCCATCACCTCCTAATTCAATTTTGAATGCACGGATGGTGTAGTGGTTTAGATAATCGCCTTATCACCTTGCCGAGTGTTGTGGCTTCTATCCCCACACGGAAAATAATTATAATGGTCCGACGCATGAATTATCACAAGTGAGGGTATTATCTCTAAATAGAAATACAAGAAAACATTAGAAATAACCATTACTTTCAAGGGGAAGAGTCGCACTAGGTATACAATATAATAACTCTTTGTATCTCTGAAATTGTTAGAAATATTGAGACTACCATAAACCAAATTTGACACACCTATCCATCGATCTCACACATACATATGTATATTTGTTCCTCATCGGACCCGATATACGCGACGCATGTACTGGCCACTTCCAACGCCGCTATCCGTAACTTTCTAATATAATTAAGCGAAACCTGGCCAGACCTTATAAGCATACAAACGGCTATTTAATCCTTGTTCATCAAGGTGATGTAAAACTCAAAAAAGAGTTACAAGAGGAACAAGCATTCAATGCGATGCCATATATGGAAGCTTTCGACTGACCTCAGTTGAGGACTGACTCACAGGCCGGCCTTATGCGTGTATTGTGCCGCTAATAAGGAAATCTGGATGAGTTCTCAACTCTTTGTATATGGATAAAACTACATACAAATCGTAAACTAAAACTTATAATGAATTTTAGCAAAAACTTCCCATATTTGACATCGTGACTAATCAAGAAATTATTATTTATTATTGCTCCTACTGTGACGACAGACAGAAAATACTTAAACGCAGGGGCGTATGCAAGATGCGCATGCGTTCTTGCATAGTACAACTGTCAAACAGGTTCTAGAGCCAATAAATTAAAAAGCTGTGTAATAAAAGATAGAGGCTTTAACAAGAGCGTATTTAATTTTGTTTATCTAATTAATCATCAGCGACTTAATTGTAGTTAGCCCACGATTCAGCCAAATCTGTGTTTATATGTATTTTTGGCATGACCAATTACTTATCTTAAGCATTTAACTGCTGTTAAATATATTATATACTTATTACATTTCCTTGACTTCAATTCATTATTTGTTTTCAGGCAAGGCTTTAAGACGAATTAGGGACTACTCACACTTATTCAGCTCCATTCGCGTTTTGCTGAACGATTTTAGTCACACTTATACAGTTTTGCTTCTATCAGCCGCGTACAGCGTCGTAAGAATGAGAAAAGCCGTCTTAGCGTGTTATATCCGCTGAATTGCTTCTATTTACTGCGTGCAGCGCTGAATGTGCTGCGAAGACGGTAATAAGAATATTTTTGCTCTAGCAATATAAGTTTCTCTTCATCCATAATTTTATTTCGTAAACATAAAATAATTACTTTAAAACACGCCCGAATTCTCAAACCTTGCGTGCATAATGATTACGGAATAATTAATCAAATCTATGCAAGAACTATACAGGTCGCAACTTGTCGACAAGAAGTCGGGAACCATCCGTATACAGCGCTGCTCCGCCGCGGTCAGTGCTAAACGTGGACATCCTCGTCGACAAATTGCGACCACGTATGGTGCCATACAGCCCTGAACGCAGCAGAACAGCACTGAATACGGCGGAACAGCGCTGAACGCGGCAGAACAGTGCTGAACTCTATCTATAGCATTCACATGATAAAAACACATTTGTCCTCATTTTATGCCTATTTGCCGCGAAAGCTGAATAGACGCGGCAAGCTGAACGGATGCGTACACGTCTCCATACAAAATTGATGTTTTCTATGGACAAAAGCTGAACAGAGCTGAATAAATGTGAGTAGTCCCTTAGTTGCAATAAACTTATTTTTAGAACTATGACATACATTTTATTAACATAGGTGAAGATTGTTTTTATCAAAGTCTTTCTTTTGACCCTAAGTAAAGAGGGATTAATGCAGTGTCTGGCAACTTTTGTAAGAGATACCTTTAAAATATTCTTCAGTTAAGATACCTGACGATTGCCAATGGCCTCTTAAAATAAAATACTAGAAACTGCAATCCCAGCACTAGACATCACTGTTTCCCGGTCTGACAGCACAGCGCCTTGTTATGAAGCACTTTACTTCACTCAAGTTTATATGCCTTAGAACTCATAACAAAAAGAAACGACTGGTAAGTACTAAGACATATTCTCTTTCAATATGTATTGAGGCTTAATTATACTTTGCTTTAGGGCAGATATAAACAAATTAATTTGCATAAATATTGAAATGATAATCAGAAGTCTCAGCGGGCAGTCTTCGTCACCGCCATATGTAGAGGTGTCAGTACGTTCCATGAATAAACAAATAAGATTAGACGCAATGAAGTAACATGTGGTTTAGTTACACAAGTACCTTACGTAGTCATTGCCGCAGCATGGTGATATAAGGTGACTAATGTATATGCTAATTTCTAGAATTTAAACCCCGATCTAGTTACATACACGACAGAATCTTCTTCTATAGTATAGAGAATACCTACATTCCAAGTATACTCTACTCTGAAAGCTAAGTATAGATATTTCAGGCAGTGGTATTTATACTTTAGAAAAGCGATTTTCTTCTAAAGTACTCCTAAGGTTTATATGACATGTTGATGTTGTCTTTTACTAAACAAAAAGTACAAGTTCAAACTCTATTCCTTAGTCCACGGTTGCCGATTACTTGGTGACGGCATAAATTAAACGACTCACTCGTGAAAGTACTGCCTTCTGAAACCGGTGTAAAAGTTTACTCTGTAATAGAATTTCGCCCGAAGAGAAAAATCCCGAAGGCTTACATACCTATCTCTCCTATTCCTTTGCTGACAATGTGTGAGCACATATGTTCCAAGCGAATCGGCTAAGATAAATGCTAATACGCGGTCCATGTTCGATTGCCCTTCTCTTTGTAAACCATCATATACCTATCAGTCTATGTATCTCTACGTAGAAAACGCTCAATATACCTGCCTGAACCTCACACAAGGACATTGCAAACACGGTGGCAAGTTATTAACAGCCATGTGTCACACAGGACGAGTTTCCCGCTTAGTCGTATCCATAGCTCCGTAAGAGCGTTATGTCACATGACCTCGCAAAGGTCGGTGTCGAGGTGAATTTACGCGGTTTATAAAACATTTTGCACTGACATACGTGCTTATTCAATGAAAACTTGTTCCCTTCAGATGATGTAGAATATGTTCTTTTATCTTACCGATTTCAATACAGGGAGTGTGTCAAGGATTCTGTTTAATTGTAGCGACAGACACTTTTTATTTATAGTTTTAAGTTAACGAAATTAAGGGCCTTGATGGCAGGTTATAATATAGAATAAAATACTGGATGTATTTCTTCAGAGCTTTGTTTTTGTAGACATTTTCGGAAAGGTTTTTATTATTTGTAAGGCTATATACCAAGAATTCATCTTTTGTATTTCTAAAGTTATACTTATTCCTGAAATATTTGATAGTAGTCACATTTATACGTATGGGAAGGGACTACATGATACCTGATTGACATGTGCACAAATTAATTAGTCACCCATCAATAAACTATACCGAGACAACTTTGCTTAACCTCGGCCACCATTACGTTATGCCCGCTTTATGAAAACAATACCGTAGGTGTTAAATGTTTATAAGCTTAACGTCACTTTAAGTATATTTGGTGATCAAACAAATGCGATGGAGTATTTATTTAGTAAACAAAACTCTATAATATTTATACAGGTGTAATCGATCAAATCATTTTGGTTATTTAAATAAAATATGCATAATCGCGGACAGTCGTGTGTTTAAAATGACAATACATATTGTGTTATTGTCAATTATATCCAAATAACACTCGATATTAGTATATCGATAACCATTGTCCAGAAAGCAGTATTGAACATTTTTATAACAAGTTAGATAATACGGTATTACGGCAGTTTTCGGTCAAGAAATGGAACCGAATGGCTAAATAGAACGAATGCATTTATGTATATTTAACAATGATACCACCAGCATATATGGCACGCCGCCTAGGAGTGTTACTCCGTGTGGTTACTTGCCACTTCACTAAACCTCTACTCGATCCATATGCTCAACTTTTTATGTAGGATGGACTTATACATCAAAATTTCTTTACTATTCCTTCAATGATGCCTAACCTTAGCTAAACCACCCAAACTATTTTTAAAGTGGTTGATAAGCACAAGAAGCACATATTTAGCAATGATAATCAACAATTACTAGTATATATAGAAACCAAATTACCAATATAATCTTTCAAGAAAGTAGCTGTAGACCTAATGGTTCAATAAGGTATCAGTATAGAATAGCAGCGGGAGTCCAGGAAGAAAACCAGTACGGAATATTGCAGCAGAGAAACGGGCATACATAGAATACTGATGCCAATCCCCTCTCATCAGGTACGATACCGCAATGACGGGAAGGACAGAGTAATATTTTTAATTCAAAGACCACACCTCATGCCACTATTATGGTACACTTCCCGACGTAATAAATATAATAGGTGCTTCTGAACGTCCTGTTACGTTACACATCAGTCTTAGGATGACATGCCTTCGGTTTATTCTCAAATAAGAGTTGCACGCAACATCTGAAATGTTTTGTAAAGCTGGTGGTATCTTACTAGGACAAGTATAAACTTCTTATTCTCAAATGCATCAATCCTCAATGTATGCTATGAAAAAGGCGCTGTGCTGCCTCTGAATTTAAACTAATCTACTTTCAATCCTTAAGTACCCTGATTATGGCAAAACCTCCACCTTACAAAAGATAGCAGCCTAATAACTTTGTGTTGTGCTCCTGCGAATAGGAAGGTTTCCTAAGCGTCCTAAGCTGTCAGAAGAGAGTAAAGTTATGTTCAAAAATGCCCTTAAAAGGATTCAATACTCTGCTGGCAGTGCATCGAATCCTTTTGAAGGACTTTAATAAGGGAATGATAATCCTGCTTTTGTAAGCGTCCACGGGCTACGGTGACCGTTTACAACCTTTAGACCCCTAGCAAGACGAATCGAAATAAGGAAAGAAGTAGACACGTACTTGATTAATATATAAAACATCTCCAGTGTCCTTTAAAACCGTATCGTATCATGAAGAATGACAAGACAAGCGTGCGTGTTCGCACATTAATAACAGAGACGCCACATGGCTAAGCCGAGCGATTATGTAATATATGTATATGGCTACGCTGACCTTGCTTCATTACTATTCAATCATCCTTATGTTATGATAGACTATATTTCTTACTATGCGATAAAATCGTCCTTTGTCCTAAAACTGGGTCTATGTTCATCTACAGAGACATCTGCAGACACATTTTAACATTTAAGATATATATTGTAGCGATATGAGAGGTCATCTCATTTCCGCTCGAGATGATAAGTTGTGATCCATAGATAGTTAATAATAGATAGTTGTTCCGATCTTGGGCTATTTGCAGCGGTCGTTGTAACGACCACATCGGTCGCACAGTATTGAATGCAACTTCTGTGCTACCTCGATGACACAGTGCTAGTAAACTAATGTGCCTGAGATTTCGGGGTCGATTTTCGGACTGGAAAATGCTATTTGGTTTTTTTGACAATAAATTTTGAACAGCAGCTTTGAGCCTGGAGTCACTTAAAATATATTTGGCAAAATGTAAGGTGTAATATTAAGTTTGTTAACCCCTTCGGGTTATGGGCGTGTAAGTTTTAATGATACTAATGCCAGAAATTAACTTAGGAGAAGAATACATTATTTATTGTAACTCGAAATATCTGTATTTCGAGTGTCCATATACTACGGTAAATGCGTACAACTAAGTGGATTATACTTTTTTTCACTAGGTGGTGTTTTATAAACTCTATAAATTTATACCAGCGAAAATAATTTACCATAATCGAATTTTCGTGTGTAGAACATGTCCCAGCTTCGTGACGAGTCTATAGGGATAAATAAAGCAATTAACAATTGTTTATGGGAAGATGCGAATCGATTAAAATACAATAGCTAGATTAATTCGATACGTATTTCGTCTTTGCACGGAAGGACTTTAGATTTTTATTTCTAAGTTTTGTTGATATCGTAACTTTATGGTTAAAATTACGAATACGTTTTCAAAGGAACCATTTCTTGAATACTCTGTAGTTCCTCATTGGCACATTCATGATGACAGGCCTTCTGGTGGTGGTAGTCAATTATATGTATAGATACAATCACGCCTGTAGATACAATCTGCAGCGTATTATACTTATCGATTTTTGGACAACTATGTTCAGATCCCACGTGAGATCCATTGATTATAACTTTAGAGGATAAATATCATATAACCAGATAAATATTTTTAAAGGTTTATTGCTATCTTCTGCGTGTGATTTCACTCGCATGCATCCCACAGAATTGCATACCAGGCATATTTTACATACGTATGTCTTAATCCAGGACATGGTCTATCCGTGAGTAATAGTTATAATATAATAATAATATAATAAGTTTCATCCAAATTCGTTATCATTTTACCGCGTGATTGAGTTACAAACATGCAAGCGTTTTCCCAAACTTACAATTATAAAAATATTTTTTAACGTTAAGGTTTTTACTTATCTATATATCACTACCCTTTCCCTCGATCAGAGTCAGACTAAGTCGTAAAATATCTTTAATAGTATCAATACTTATATATACCTACTTGTTATAACGCTATCGACAGAAGTCAGTAAATAGATAACGTAGGTACATAATTATAGACAATCGCAATAGATTGGTCATAATCGCATATAATTTATATTGCAACACTAATAAACACATCAACCTTTGATTATTATTCTAGTATCGATCTATAAACGTGTACAAAATACTCCTAACTAATATTAGAAATACGAATGTCAGTTTGTTTGTTACACTTTCACACCTTAACTATTCGACCGAACATTATTAAATTTTTTACACGTTGTTAGGGCAACAGAAAAGGACATAGGGTACCTTTCATCCAGAAAAAAAGTACTATTACTAACATAACCTAACCTACATTAGAGCGAGGAAAGCCGCGGCCAGTGTCTAGTGATCTATAAGGTTATATACCAGGCTTTGGAAATTGTTTCATCAATGCTACGGCGACTTGTATGTACCGGTCGATTTGGATATCCCATGAGTTCTCGAAACCACCTTAATGACGACCATAAGGATTGAAAGCATTTAAGACATCCAGTAGGCTGGACCGAAAGAAAATTCTAGGCACTTCGACTTATACATAAGTTCTATCACCAGAATATACAGTAGGTAAGTACTGTCCGTACTTAGGATACTGGATAGGTATCTAGGTAATTAGCTAACTGAACCAAATTATAACTTGAAAATTTTCCTAGTAATTATTAAGAATCTGATACGAAAAAGGTTTTGTAGAACAACTTGTGTTACACCAGTCTAGAAAATGATTGCAGAAATCTAATCACATTAGGATCTGGAATATCATCGGGATTTTGTGATATGATTGAATAATTATCAAAACGAATAAAGGTTACATACTTAATTAAAAGCAACAAAACCAACTAAACTCTATATACCTACATATTTTCGCATAATATTACAATATTACGACCCCACAATGTCACAGCCGGCCCCACAACGTTTCCACCGGCTAGTGACGAAACATTTAGCGGCAAATCTCTAAATTGCTTACGTGGGTAGGGCCACAATGACAGCCTAACTGTTAGCACTAATGGCGCTTAATGCTATTCAAGACCATAACAATTTATTTACGCCTCAAAAGCCAGTTATACGACTACCAAACACATCTGGATCTAACTAGGCAACTAATATCAAGTGTTAAACAAATATGACATAAAGAAACTGCACGTGATCTCGTCAGACAGTTCACGACACGTTTACATCAAAATTTACCTTCAAAATAGACTATAAAGCAGAGATTAGACAGTAAAAAATCCGTACCGTTTGGTCACCACCCACGAGGTCTTCCAGGAATAGAATGGATCGTCATAAAAGAATAGAAACAAAACCGCAAACTTGTCAACTAATGCTAATGAAACCAAATTAACCTGACTACAAACAAATAGGAATGACTTCACGCGTAAGTAGGCTATAAAACATTTATGTAATCTAATTGAGTTGAGTACTATTAAACGCACGATTGTTATGACGTGAAACAATCGTAGATATACAAGAACGTGTTGACATGTCGTTAGGCGAACTAAACGCTACTAAAATAAACTTGAGAAACATAAATTCTTTATAAGAGCTGGTACGGTATATATGATGTTCACTCGGGTAGTAAATAAACAAGTAAAGAGCTCACTGTTCGACGGGTGCACTGAAGTACATACGCAAACAAACATATCTCGACCGGGAAGCGATACGTAATTACCTTGTAATCGATACACAACTGTTCCCATCCACACACGTTTTGATAATAAACAAACACACGAGGCGAATCCCGATACATTTCTATACGTTGTAAGATTTATTACACATTGAATTAATAAAAGATCAATACTCACAGCCGGGCGATATTCCGTTCTCCTTCATAGCGCAGCGGAACGGATAATAAGTGCCTGGCAGCACCTTGCCATACATTGTTCGATCCATTCTTCGACCAATCACAGCTGTCTTTTACAATTAAAACACCCACAGGAACAACACCGGCGTCAGCGCACCATAATCACTGCCTACACACAATCCGCGTAAACTGCGTCCTACGCGAAGAAAATGCAATAAACGTTTACGTACTCATGTCATTACTATACAATGCATTTAACATGTAAACAAATAATATTTTAGCGAGCAAATAGGCTATCACAAGGCCGCGATGCGACTAAACACTATCGTTGATTAGTTTCGTGAGTATCGGTCCACATATCGATGGTTTTTCTTTTCGTCGATAAGAGTTGTGATAAGTGATAACGCAATGTCACTGGGCCGAGGTCGCGGTGCTCCGAGTAGAGTATTCGTCAACGCGGCGAAGTCACAACTAAAGTGTCGTAGAGCCGGCGCCGGCGCACCGCCCCAGTCGCACCGGCTTCACAACAGTATTATTTATACGCGAGGACGGCACAAATCAATGTATTTGTCAAAATCGATACGTTTCTACCGGCTCCATACCGATTTATAGAATAAAGCAATAAAAGTAACAATAAACTATTTTAGTATCACGCGTTACTTTATGCTATTTCACATGAATAATACGCCTGATCGATCAAAAGCGATTTCTTACAAGAATCGAATAATTTACAGCCCTTATAATGACACACATATCAACGATTAGGGCAAGATTAATCAAAACAATAAATTAGATCAAAAGAAACGTTCGGGACTAAGGAATGATAATTAAGCCATACGTTCGGAATTCCTTTTATTCCGACTTGGTAGAGTTGTCAGCAAGCGAGTGAAGGGGCGATCCATCATGCGTTTCTTGGCGAGGAAAAATCTAATTCGGTACAGTTACCGGCAAATTTCACCGCGCCCAAACCGCATCCGGGCAATACGAGGCGAACGTCCCTTGACTTACAACTTCCGGCTCATCATTCCACTCCATCACACATCACTATGACTTTACGATTGTCATTAGCTTGAGAAGTTAACTATCTCTTTGATGTATTTGAAAAGAAAGGGCTATAAAATTTCTGTCCCTATCTAAGGATTTTATTACTGCGTTAATTAATAGGTAAGCTAATGAATACGTACTGTAAGTTAGCAATTCATTGCAAATCACATCGTTAAGTCCTGAAGGTTGCTTTCACGAGATAATATTGGTAACGCGAATATGAAAGTTTGTTCCACGAAGTGCATTTCACATGGTTTACGACTTGTCCATTTTACGATCGAACTAACTGTTCTATTGTTCTGACTGGTCTCTAATAAGGAAGTAAATATTTGAGCTGTACTCGCGAAGCGCGGTGCTAACTCGCATGGGGAATATACTATCGTACAAATTCCAAAGAACACGTTCCGTTTTCAATGACTCGCTTGCTGTAAAGTTGAAACTTTAACAATCATCGTCTTCAATCATTTAAAAGCTAAACATTTCTAAATAAACACCGCTCTGGGAAAAGCCACACACCTATGTGACTTCGGCGTCAAATATTTATAAATGTTTTATGGGTCGTCTCAACCTTGATAGGTCTTGAACTTACAGTCCTAAACTACGATTTATATTTGAATCGAAGCCAAGAACAATCGTTACAACTGCCAAGGGTACCTACTGAAAATAAAGAAACTTTAATGAGATTACTATTACTAAACATTAATGAAAACATACGTTGATACGGAAACTCAGGTGTCATTGTTAAAATCGCGTTCTGTATTTAAAACTTATCACAACGTAGCTAGAAATTTAACGAGGAAAGTAATGGCGGAAAAACATTTCTAGAAGCGATTGTGGTTTTCATTAATTATTGTTAATTAATTAATGTAATTGACTGTTAATAACACTATTTACTACGTTACGTTTCGCAGTACAAACACTAATCACGAAAAAGGAGTTGAAAAACGAATGTGCATTACGAACCTCAAATAAGAACACCGCGAAAATTACTTTTAAATGAAGAATGTTCAAACTATTTTTCCAAGCAGTACGTTTGGACTGGATCTACGCGTACGACTGACAGCTGTAGGGAACACGTAACACGCAACTCATCGACATCGACGACGATGACGAGGTAGTGACGTCACAAAGTATATATTTACAGCCTTATAGCTTTAGTCAAACACAACGCCGAACTAAATCACTATTTGGGTCAAGCAGGGAAAGTTTAATACCTCTACTGATATTGGCAGAAGGCTCGATCTAGGTGTATTAAAGCGAGTTCAGGGCTGCGGTTGTGACTTTCCAACTATTTTGTCATTACGTCATAGAACATTGAACAGATCTAAGATGACACATTCGTCGTAATGCACGTGAGGTTAACGTGACACAGAAAATTTATGAACGCAACACATACTTTGAATGGACAAAAAGCACAAAATTATGAAGCAGAAATAGCTGTTTTCTCTTCGAAAAAAGTAAACATACTGACCGCTCCTGTCAAGTTACGTGATGCACATACGAGTAGGTGTGTCCTGCGGCATTCCCTACGGTGCATGACGACTAATTAAATTAATTAAGAACGCAGGAACCAATGGCACATTAAGCGGCGTATCGCGTGTAACTCCGCGTGTGAAACTAGAACGTGTTACGAGGGACAGTGACATAATATTTTAAGTTGATTAGAGTAGGAATTGGAATTCTATGCTTATTAGAAAATATAATCAATACTAATTTATTTTATACTACTTTAAAAATACATAGTTAACATTCAGAAGCAAAGGTATAGAGATGTTCTCGCCTGTGAATTTGAACTGCTTTTTTAAATAGAATATTATATTTAGGATATTTTTAGTACAAAACTACGACCGCACTTGGGAATTAGGGTAATACTAATAATAATGAACTACCAGTGTTGTCGATAACAGGAGATTAAAGGTGAAGAAAGATAATATAATTAAGTTTCAGTTATCCGATGCATATTTCCCTGCTTGCATCTGAACGCTCCCAGCACTTTTACAAGACCAATAGTACCTTATTTTATCCATCCCTTGTCCTGTTTGTGGTAGCTACACGAGAACTCTCTATTCATTCTTCTTAGGCTACATTCCATGGCAATTAAAAATAATTATTAAAATAATCTGCAAGCATACGACAGCAGGCGACTATAAAAACAGAAGTGAAATACTTAATGTAATTTAATTGCTTGCGTTATTATTTATCTTTAATTTTGAAATATGCACGTGTAAGGCGATAAATTTATCATATTTTTGATAAGGATAACGACAAAACAATAATATCCACATTAATTTTTTCAGTCATTAAAATATTTTTAAAGAATAATTAAGTAAAAGGATCTATTGCATTGGCATCTTCTTAAGGAGCTTAAAATTTACAGCAAGAAAATATCACAACGTCCAGTGACACACACAAGTGTTTTCTAATTATATTCGAATACACAAAACGATACCTACTTTGCATGGTCAAGGACGTAGCTCACGTACTAATGCGTTAACAACACTAAACATTCGAATATTATTCAATTGCATTTGTGCACACCACTAATAAAGTTGCTTCCTAGCCAACAATTCTCTAAAGAGACTGCTATCGCCGTGCTTTAAATTACCATCACGCACTCCCGCATTATTTACGGAAGAGCACATAATTAAAAACAATAAATTAAGTAAACATCACCGGCTCATTCACTAAGATGAATCGATTATTTTCGTCCCACCCTCGACTCGATTACAAACTCAAGAATCGGATTTATTGATGTGTCAGGGCGTATGAGCATTCCGTACTGACATGTAACAGATTTCTCACATTCCCTTCGGATAGTTCTCGACTATATAATTAATCCTACGGTTTGATATATTTTTAGAATGCGTAGGTACAAGAGTTAGCGTACATCATAGCTTGTTAAGATATGGCTCAACCACTTAAAGTTGATTGGTTTTTAATGGGAAATTGCGTACACTGTGTATACTATAATACCTATAACTTAAAGACTGCTGCAATATCTCATGTTAATACTTCAGTAGGATATGTAAGTAAAATAAGTAAGTTTAAAAAAACAACCTGTTGTTAAATAATGACGAATTCTACGACGTCGAAAACAGTTTTGTAAATAATTCTAATTATAATTACTTTGTCTTTTTAAGTAAGTAAATATATATTAGATTAATTTGTGTAGTTATAATGAATAAATATTGTAAATGTCGCTTTTAAAAATAAATAAGATTAACTTATTGTATATAATTATCTGGAGATATTGTTATGCTACAAATCTCGGTGTCTGGAATACAACAAGACCCACGTGTTATGTTGACTTAAACAGCAAACAAATGTGGAGATGCTGGCTAAAGCAGAGATCTCTGGGGATGTATAAGCGTAACTTTATGTAATGAATTACTAAATTTAAAAAAATCTGTTATAAAATGATGAACATAGATTATTTGTATAAGTTTAGACATTGAAATAGTTAACACCTCAGTCTCCTTGTGTGAATAATCACATATATACAACTGAAGTTTTAGTTTTTGAATGCCATCTTTGTATCGAAAACGTATTTTTGAAGAACATTCAACAGAATAGAACTACGTGTCAAAACAATTCATTGTAATTTTTTAACGTCATTTTGACGGCAGTGTCGTCATTTCTTATATAGAATAAACTAATACAATATGCTGCTTTCGCCACGAATAGGTGAAGCAAAGTCAATCAATTTTAAAATTTAGTATTGTGAGTCTTAAGGCATACACTAACAGCCTTACATAAAAACGCTAACTAATACTTAGCTACCGCTCAACTGATAGCTCTCAAGTCTTTGATCAATGATTTACATTTGATCAACGGTTCGCCGTTGTTACTTAACTATTATTCAACTAACACTCAACATTAATCGTAATTAGGTTAAAATATATTTCTCCTACTAGTTGCTAGTTAATACTTAGCTATCTCTTAAATATTTGAGAGTGTGTTATAAGTAAAGCTGATAATGTGCAAAGACGCCAACGAACGAGCATAAAGTTCTTAGATTATGCGAGTCCATGCAAACTTCTTCGATTGGAACAATGAGGCAGTCACGATAGAATCATCTGCGCAGCTAATACAAAAAAGAAAAGGAAAATTGTACAGTGCTCTCATTCAATCGATGGCAGTATGAAACCCCATCTGAAGTGTGCTTCCCACATATAAAACAACGTGGTTATTATACTCTCTAGTCGAAGTCGCATTATGACAATACGTAATCAACTATAGCTAATACAGCTTAGTCACTAATGACGCTAGAAAATTACTTTTGATGATAGCACATCGCCTCACAATGATTAATGACCCACTACCTATGTCGACACCCCGCCTTGCAATCTTATAAAAGCAATACAGGTCAGAGGGAAGTAAGTGTAAAGTTTATAGATACCGTTAAAAGAATATAGCTGGCAGCCAAATAGACTTGTGTTGTGTGTGTGTATCGGAATGAAAGAAAGTAAATGAAAAAACAGAGATATGCCAGGAACGTGGCATGGAAAATCTAGACAGAAATTACCTTTCTACTTTTCTGGGAAACAGGCGTGATTTTGCGTATATACCTAGTCTTGCCATAAATGTTGTTGCAAGCAAAAATCCTTTTTTTTATTGCGTAGAACATTTATTACTGTAATGGTTGTTAGTTTATGCATTAATATATGAACATTAAAATATATAGAACATTAAGCTCATTCAAAATGATCTCCATTGGCTTTAATACAGTCTGTAGGGGTGAGCGTAGTCACACAAGCACACAAGTATATTGTATAACCTATATAACTGAATGCAAAGTTATTATAACGGGCACTCTCTCGTACGCTGCTGCGTCGTAATCGCTGTTAACAATTGTAAATAAACAGTGCCCAGTTTTTACATGAACTTCTTTCATTCGAATATCCCACGGAGTATCTAAAAGTCCTTTAAACGTTAAGGCCAATAGAAACACGCACTCTCTCCATGGGAAAATTCTTCACTGCCAATCTTATGGATTGTTTTAGGGTCTCCAAATTATCATGGGGTTTGGAGCATGACATACTCTCTAAAAATGAACATAAATCATAATCGAGCGGATTAAGATCGGGACTAAATGACGGCCAGTCTTCAGCTCTGATGAAGTCCGAAACTTTCGTTTCCAACCACGCTTGGGTGGATCAAGCTTTATTGGTACTGAATCGTGCTTAAACGACCATTCTTGGTTATAGAACATGGTGTTGTTCGTATCTTAATATACTTGTGCCGATGTTTTGACACCTTTTTCACAACGTCCTTTATGCTGACTACGAAAACGCAGTTTATTTCAGTATGTAATTAATCCGTACAAAACATACTTATTTTATTTCAATCTTCCATATGCTATGGTAAACACATGCTGATAGAAGAAACATAAACTCCTTTGCCACCATAGTACTTAGTATAATAATTCGTGATTAATAATGGAAAAGTACGAGGAAACGCCGCTTTTTAAAAATTGTAGATTACATTCTATACAGTCACATCTAAAGGATTAGTCGATTACAGATTAATCTAGTAGGTATTTAATTTAAAATACAGTCTGATGCATATGACATTATCAATTTGTTTGTGCTAAGCGCATATTCAATATTTCTAATAATTAGTCCGGTTTCTTATGTAACCTTAACATTTCACGGTTACCTACAAATACTTTATTTTATTTAGCATACAGGATATGCTAAAATTATGGAAGAAAATCTCGGTTTGTCTGTTAAGTACAGAAAAAATAAGTAAAATAAGAAGACGACCAAGAGTTATGTATAAAGATGTAACTAGAAAAGACTTCAGGGTATGTCAAGTCATAAAAGACGAGGCTCAAAAACAGAGCGAAAAGAAGTTGAGTAAAAATAAGTAGTAGGACATTAGGACGGCGCCCTCGATGGCGTAGTGGTCGGTGCAACCGACTGCCACGCCTGAGGTCGCGGGTTCGATTCCCGCACAAATCAAACATTTGTGTGCATGAACATGGATGTTTGTCTTGGTCTGGGTGTTTCTATGTATAATATGTATGTATTTACAAAAATAAAAGTATTTATGTATGTTTATCCATTGTCTAGTACCCATAGTACAAGCTCTGCTTAGTTTGGACTAGATGGTGTTGTGTGTATGTGATAGAATATTATTATTATTATAGCGGCCCTTGTCTAATGAACTTGAGAAGAAGTTTATAAAGCAAAGGCCTCCACACCATAAGATCACAAAAAATTACCAAGTCTTGTATTTCTATGATAATTAATCTACTAATAGGAATTCCTTGAAGTAGCATTGATCCAAGCAAGAGCAGGGATTTTTGTCCAAAAGTGTTCCGGGAATCTCTTACCGCCAAGTTGGCAACCTACAAGTAAAACCTATGTTGTTTCAATCGTCCACTGGATGGCAAAGGAAACCTGATCCTAACTTTTTATGGGTCTCGAACTCAAGCAATATAGAAGGAGGGAGATTCGCACATCGCAAGTTAATCTAAATCTATCAACATAACCACCAGTCATATTTAAAATACACAAATATTTATTATATATTCTCATCAGCCTAATAACTTTTATTTCCAACCCATTTCTCCATGCGGATATGCAAGTCAAAACAAAGTAAATTAGGAGTATATTAAGTTCTCGTAGCAATTTAAATAATTTGTTTATATATTATTTCATATAAACACGCCAGGGCGGGTCTAGGCTTGCCATAAATCGCATTAGAATCGTTCGTGAGAGTTGTCTTTCTGTAGAATTATAACGTAAAGCATGGAACCAAATCACGCTCGCTCGTACGCGCGGCGGGCAATATTTCTTGCTCGGTGAATTACAATGACGTAGTACTTATAGCTAAATTTACAAGTTGATTATCTATAGATTCGTGTTAAAGCTACGACCAATGATATTTTAAAAACTATAGATAAGTTGCGACTATCGCGCAATATTCAGTTCCACTGCATAAAACTGCACGTTACTATGAGAGAAGATACAAACTACGAGAGCAAAAGTAATAACTATCTATAACTTTACCGTCTTGTGACTGAAGTCCTTGTGACAGCGATAGAATAGGTACATATATGTTTTCGTCTAGCCCGATATTTAACTCTATAAAGTTCAACTGATTGTAAACTTAACACTTGGGTAAATTAAGGTTTTACTTTTGGCGCGCATGTCACTTAGCTAAAACTTTTTAAGTATGTAATGTCATTGGCTACGAGTTTATTTATTTTCTGTGGACCCACATCATATATTTGAGCATTGGTGTGAGTGGAAGGCTCACTTGAGTCTTCAGTCATTTTGCCTTATACTTATAATTATTTTTGGGATATCGACTTGTAGGTAGAGGACAACGATGTTTCATTTTACCTCAAACATGTTAGTAAATAAACATAATATGTCATCCGTACTTAACTTTGTCTGCTATGTACGAACACGTTTAAACATTTAAATCTACGGCATGCTGAAGGTGTTTCAAACCGCAGATACAATATTAAATAAAGTTCTTATTCTTATATCTTAATATTCTTATAATATATTATACAACTTCAACTTTAGGACAAATCTTAATTAAGTTTAAAGATACGATCTAAGTCGTTGTAGTAACAAGTTACATAATTAATGTAGTTCTCATTAGTAATATTGTAGGTACCGGTAATCCTACAAAAATGGAAAATGTGAAACTTTGCAAAGGTGTTTGGATGTTTGTTTCTCAATCACTCGCAACCCGTTGAACTGATTTGGATGAAATTTGACACACAGATAGACTATGTGCTAGATTTATACATAGGTTACTTTTTATCCTGCTAAAACGATCCTGTGGGTAAAGTCGCGAGATGAACCTATTCAAATTAAATTCGGACCATTTTATCTTGGAGTTTTTAATGAGTATGCAGGCTCAAAATATTCTAATAACATGCGGACATCCTAAGACATTCAAATCGTGTTTTTTTTCTAACAAGATTCCCAGTATCTTAAATCTACATAAATTATATCGGCATTTTATTAAAAAGCAATACATTTATAATGACGTATGTTTATCATAATGTTATGTTTTGTATTATGTGCCCGTAAAGTAGCTTGTTTGACAACATTCCTGCGGACTAGTTCAGGCTACCTCGAAGATTTTACGTAAATGCGTCGTGATAATATGCAATATTGTTGAGTGAATGAATAAGCCCTCGAAATTACTACAGCCTCACGGTTATTCTTTGGAGGGTAAGCAGCGATAGCCTTTACCACGCAGAGCTCTTGAGTTTGACCAAAAAAGACCTTTGACTTTTCAAAGTTATGTGCGTTTTAAATAGTTCATTATCGTTTGCTTTAAAGGTGAACGAAAACATCGTCAGGAAAGAATTCTCCATAATGTTCTCGAAGATGTGTAAGGTCTGCCAACCCGCACCGGGCACAGAAATGGAAATCAATCCCGAGGCATCATGCACACCATCACTATCCCACCGTCCATACTAAAAAATTGTCGATTTTAGGGATCTGTAGGTTATATTCTGTATTGCCAATGATCAGTATTCCCGAGTACCACTTCCAAGAAGTACACCGAATAACAACCTATTTCTTATACATACATACAATTTGATGTATACAAACAATTGGCAATACTAAAAGCAAACACTCTAGACAGGCAAAATTACTAGACGAAAGCATTGAATCATGGTTTTTGCCATTTTTGGTCAATGGCGAGACGCTAGCTATATGCAAGCTCTTTCACATTGGCAAATGGTACAAGCAAAACAAAAAGCATGTTGATAATATTTATTTTATTAATCTATTCTACTTTAATAAAAACAAATATTAATAGAATAAGCTTGCGAAGTTTAGTGTTTACAACATTAAAATATATTATGATTGAGTTGTACTGTACATTTTCCTGGTATACCTTATTTTAACCACCAATTTATCTATTTAGAGATCAATGTTGGCACACAATTTACCTATATGAATCACTACCCGCGCAACTTCGTCTGCTTCACTGGGCTTCACATAAGAACATTTTCCCCGGTGTTGCAACATTTTTCATTTATGCTCTGCTCTTATTGATTGTAGCGTGATGTTATATAGCCTATAGCCTTTCTCGATAAATAGGCTATCCAACACTGAAAGAATTTTTCAATTCGAACCAGTAGTTCCTGAGATTAGCGCGTTTAACCAAACAAACAAACAAATAAACAAACTCTTCAGCTTTATAATATTAGTATAGATGATCAATTAATAATGTCTGATATATGCAGTATGTTTGAATCTTATAGAAATATATTTGTAAAATATTGAACCAATTAATTGTGAGGGTTGATACCCAGATTATTGGAGATATTTCATTGGGTTTTCATGTGAGAACATTCTCAGTATTGCTAGCACATAGTCTGGAAATGTGCCCAGTAATAAGTTCTCTCCCATTACTTTACCTATTTAGTAGCAGCCGCATACTGGCGGCCAGACACAATCGATTTTAAATATCTCAGGCATTCCAAAACTTGACAGGTTAAAATGTAAAACCCTGGCATAAAATCAATGTAAAATGCTTTTGTTTAAGGGTAAGAGTCCTTTGAGGATATACAACCATAAAAGGAATTAAAAAAATATATCATTAAGTAATTACACAAACCAAACTATGTTAAAATTATTGCACAGTATAAACGCCATTGCGGTGTAAGAAGTTATTTTACCATCAGCTCATATCCAGCACTCAATGATCGATAAGCGATTAGCGAGGTTAAGTAACGTTGGGTGCGGTCAGACTATAGATGGGTTCAAGGAGGCGGCGGAGCGGGAGAGGGAGCGTTTAAACCCTCTCCCCAACCGCAGAGTCGGACGCCGGGGGGCGCGGGACGACCTCCAGCCACCCTGAGGTTTGACCTGGGGGTGGCGGGCTTTGTGGGCCTGCCCGCCATCCGTTCAGCACCAGGTCCGAGAGGCGGCGTGCGTGTTCGT
Source organism: Catocala nupta (assembly GCA_963675205.1). NCBI lineage: Eukaryota > Metazoa > Arthropoda > Insecta > Lepidoptera > Erebidae > Catocala > Catocala nupta. The sequence continues at coordinate 24,653,045 of OY776090.1, read as the reverse complement.
GTTCCCACTCGCGCCTCTGTGTCGAGTCCATCTTCTCCTCTAGGGGAGAGACAGTAGGGTTTTTAAGCATGTAATGCCTATAGGCTAGGCTTGTTGTGTAGTGACCTGCCGTTTCATACGGCGGGCCGAAACCTCGGCGGGGTCGCGACCGCATGCGAAAGTGATTCGCAGCGGTTTTGTCGAGGAACACCGTGGTAGGTTTAGTCGGTATTCCGGGAGGTCCATTTTCATTTCAACATCTTTCTTTACCCTGGCGAGTCCGACATAATCTCTCCGCCCGCCCCCGCGGAGGGACAAGCGTCAATACATTCACCCAAAACAAAAAAAAAATTATGCGTGACCACTTTGTGGTATTTCATCTGAGCGTGTCTGTGCTTCGGAGTGCACGTAAAAAGTCGGTCCCGGTTGTTGCCAAATTGACAGCAGTCGTTAAGCCATGTTAGAGGCCTATAGGCAGCTTCAACAACTCTTGACAACAGGTTGGCCACTAACCACATGAAAAGAAGAAGAAGAAGATCATCAGCTATGTATGCGTCAAGTATTGGTGTTCAATAATATCGGACCTATGTTTATGTCCGATATTAGTGGGCCAGAGTGGTTATCTGTACATAAATCCACTCTGGCTCACTCTTACATAATTATGTAAATGTACTTTAAGATGATACTATGATACATTATTATGTTATTGAGAGATATTTGACTGCACAGATGGTATAGTGGTTTAAGTGGTCACCTCGCCACTGCCACTATGCCTAGTGTTGTGGGTTTGAATCTGACACTGGACAAAACTTTGTGTGATCCATTGAAATTGTTGTTCCGAGTCTGGGTGTTCCTTGTGTCTATTGTATGATTGTTTGTAAAAGTCCCTCATGACACAGGATTTATTCCCAGTATGGAAGTTATCTTTTATAAAAAGAAGTATGTCTCAGCTCAGCGGCACCTTCGTGTAGTGCGGGTTTCAGCAACTACCCTTACTTGGTCTCTATTATTTATATTCACACTGTCGGTATTTCGACACACAACACTAACGACGTCAACACACTACCTAAGTCACTCAAGATGTAGACAAAAGGTATCCATCCTCCCGCTTGAAATTGCAATATTTCTTTATGTCAACTGCTTCACATACTATCCTGGAGTAATAGTGATGATCGGTGGATAAAACCTGTGGTTCATGTAACTCAATCCAGTGGTTTAGTCCAGACTCCAGCAAATGCTCGGCTATAGCAGACTTGTTTACTGACCGGTTTGTGACAGCTGTGTCATTTGGTTACAACCCAGACAATTGATGATTCATGTTAACATTACCAAGTAGGTACCAAGTGGTGATAATGGTTATTGTACATTTTCCTGTTTTAATCCCTTAGTTAATGCTCGGACTCTAGGACCCAGCAAGACAAACTCTAACTTTTGCCAAACAAATAAAATGTTGTTGATAAATAAATATACAGAAAAATTACAGGCAATTATGTGTTTAAGTTAAATATTTTGCCACTCTTTATGTATAACGAGCGGCACTTGTGCCGGTCACTGATATAATTTTATGTCAGTCTGTGTTTATCTTTATAAGCATACCTTGATAACAAAAGTAAATAATGATTGTGACATCCAATTGTTTATAGTAATTGACCTGTGAACTCATATCTCAGGTATTTGTTTAATAATTCTATCAACGCACGGAATCTCGAAATCCATATGTGACAATAAAATAAACATAAAATATTCGAACGCAGGATGTGAAAGATAATGACACGGTAACGACAGAAAGGTACAAAAAACATGCGTCTTCAGCCCTCTGCAAACTCGTGGATAAGGCTAGAAGGTTTGTCAAGGCGCAAAATATGCAAATTAACAAGTTATTTTAGCAGAACACGTCATATCATATACACAGCAACCAAACAGGTTATGATAAGGCTAAACTTACCTAAATCATCCATAGTTTCCGTTATTCAACAAGTTACACTTTCACTTACACGATACTTCTGTTGATACACTATTTACTTATACTATTTCAAACAATATAAGTTGCAAAATACTAGAATAATACTGCAAATTAAAGTTGAAAATTACAACCCAATTATGGCAATTTAGATATTTAGCATTTTTTGGCGTAATGTTGTTGAGACTGAAAAGCTGTCAAAATATTTTTCCGTTTATTTCTGAACGAATAAATTTTATCAAAAATATATTCTATGTATTGTAGTCATACTAGCAATTTATTTATAAATTTAACTATTTTATTTTTAAAATGACTTTTGATGCAGTCGACCATAATCCACCGCAATATTCTAAACACTACTTCCTAATAAAAAAAATATTTTAATGAACAATATAAGTTTCAGAACAGTAATAGCTGTGCTGCCAACTTTAAGTATTGTACTGGAAACGTCAATAGAGAACGGTTCTGAAATCACTGTGCACAAACAAATTAAATATAATATATTATTGTGTTACTTGTTTTCAGATATAGTATATTTAACATATTAAAAAATGCAAACTATTATTGATAGTGTTTCATTTAACTCATAGATAAACGATCAAATTTTATTATTATAAGTGTGTAAAGTTTAACTATCATTTTTGAACGTTAAATAACTTAGTTGCTATATCGATTCACCTCATTCAGTTACTTTCATGTTTATAATACGCCCAATTTTCTCTAATTCATAATTATAATTAGTAAAGAGTAATTAATACAACATGAGTACTTCAGGTGAGCAGTTAACCTTGGCTAGAGATATCAAAAGAGCTATCGAATTGCTTGAAAAACTACAGCAAAGTGGTGAAGTTCCTGCTACGAAACTTGCAGCACTTCAGAAAGTGCTCCAAAGTGACTTTTTGAATGCTGTCCGCGAAGTATATGAGCACGTATACGAAACTGTTGACATCCAAGGATCAGCTGATATACGGGCTTCAGCCACAGCTAAGGCCACAGTGGCTGCGTTTGCCGCAGCTGAAGGCCACGCGCATCCGAGGGTTGTCGAGCTTCCAAAGACGGAGGAAGGTCTAGGTTTCAACGTCATGGGTGGTAAGGAACAAAACTCACCTATTTACATATCAAGAATCATTCCTGGAGGAGTGGCAGATCGACATGGAGGACTCAAAAGAGGAGACCAGCTGTTGTCAGTGAATGGAGTGTCCGTAGAAGGAGAAAATCACGAAAAAGCTGTTGAACTATTAAAACAAGCAGTTGGTTCAGTAAAGCTGGTTGTTAGATACACTCCCAAGGTGTTAGAAGAAATGGAAATGAGATTTGACAAGCAGAGAACGGCAAGACGACGACAGAACTACAATTAACCATATTGAAGTAACAACTTGTTGCATAGTCAAGTCATGTTTATTAATGGTTTGGTGTATATTATCAATTGAGATGATTATCAAGAGAAACAGTGCCAATGATATGTGACGGCATAGTTGGGAAGGGTAGTTTAGTGAACTTACAACTGCCTATATACTAAATATTTGCAAACTTGAACAAGCAATGAATGCTTATCAGAGCTATATGTCCTACATGTTATAATTCCAGTTCTTTAGTCAACTGAAGAGTGTAATTTATAATAGTTCCATGAATGTGTAGTTCACTATTTATTATAATTGCCAAGAGCTTGAAAATACTTAAAGTGTTTGCATATAAATTATATGATGTCACTTGCCAGGTGTATGATATCTGCTACTTGATTCTATAAATTATATTATTGTTTGTGTTTATAAATGTTTAAGCAAGTATACAAAGAGACCTTATAAACATGAAACTTTAGGAACAGCACTGCATTTGGTAAACTATTTCACAAGAGCATTGACACCTATGAGTTAGTGAAATGCGCATATAATATGACTCTTTTACACTTTATTAATTAATATAAAATTATAAAAAGCTGTGGATTCTGTTATTGGGATTTACAACTTAGCCTTACCTTGATATATAGTAAAATATTATGTCATGTTTACATATTCATTCTTCCAACAATATCTGTGTTCACTACTATGTATGAACTATTTAGTATATAAAAAGATTCATAGCATTCATTTGTATGTAGAGAATTTCATGTAACACCAAAATTACTAGAAAATATAGAGGCTTATTCAAAGTTTATACCAAAAGTCATTCATTTGTTGTTTTATAACTTTTAAACCTGCACATACATTAGGATCACATTTTAGACTCATAATGCACTAGAATTTACATGAATTCTCCTTTGCATAGTACATGTGAAACTTAGAACTATAATGAATATGTTACTTAGTTTTACTCATATGACAGCAAAGACTTTAGAATATATTTATTTACTTATCATTTAGAATTTTAGATTAAACATATTTTTTTGTCTTGGCCACACTGGGACTTCAAGCTTAGAAACCATATTTTAATTACTAAATAATATTCCTTATAATCAAAATGGAACAGTATGGTGTAACATATGGCCAGCAACAGTGTTCAAAATCTACCACTTCTACCAATAAGTTGACAGAATGTTATGAACAATCAAAATACAAGTTGATTAGTATGGCCAGGAATTTCAACCTTTTAGCTGAGAAAGACAAAAGTTTTTAGTGGGATTGTAGCTGAGACCAAGATGGCAGCTAAGACAAAATGTTATCTATCATCATTCACAATACTATCAGAATTCATTTATATGTCATCCCACATTTTTGTTGATGTATTTTATTATTATCATATTATACTTTAAATATATGTGTACTTAACACTTTAGTTCAAATCCAAACAATTAGCTGTATGTAATGAATTTATCAATAAATTATGTAATTATATCCATAACAGTATAATAATACTGTTATGGATTTATTTGAGTTATCAGTATTTGAGAGGAATTAAATAAAAGATTAAATACAATATAGAACTCTTTATTTTTAACTTAGTCCATATAAAAAAATGTATTGTATAACATACCACATAATGATAGATTGAATGTGGTTACCAAAACAACACGGAAATACTTAAGATAAATATTTACATAACACTGAGGGCTATTAAACACAGGAGTTATGATTTATATCATTTTACGTTGCCTGAATAAATTTATCACCAAGAACAATACAATCTAGTGAAGCCTTTACACCTAGCAAATTTTGAAATGTGAACTTTCAGCTGATAAAAGTAAATTCAATTTCAATATATAGGTACAATAGATTTGATGTTGGTAAAGTTATCATTACCTTGAAATATGACATATGCAGCTAATAAAGTGCATCTTGTCCTCAATTAGCTGGTATTAATTTGCATAACTATGTAAATATATTGCTTGGTATATAAATATTTATTGTTTGTTTCCTTTAAGATGTATTTACTTCATAAGACATAAGAGATTTACGACTTATGTAATGTATTCAATTAATCTGCTGGCGACGGATGCTGGTGTCCAGACATAATGCTTTTATTATTAAGCAAGATACCCAATGGTGCCAATTCCGTTGTCACAAAATTCTCTTATCTTAGCTAAAAATCTCTAAAATTTATTTTAGTCCTGTCACTTTTAGTGATTTCATAATACGAAATGTCGTTTGACAGGGCTAAACTAAATTTTAGAGAATTTTAGCTAAGATAAGAGAATTTTGTGACAACAGAATTGGCACCATTATCCTTTTCTGTACCCCTGGCAAAGTGTATGCGAAATTTCATTAAGATCGGTCGAGAAGTTAAGGCGTGAAAGCGTAACAAACAAACCAACTCACATTCGTATTTATAATTTTATACTTAAGATTATGTCTCGACATGGTTAAATTTTCTTTGAATACCTATTTTCACAATATAACCCCTGTGTATAAGCCAATTCATGAAAGACTACTACCAGTTGTCAAACCCTGTAAAACTATAACCACCATCTTTCTTTGGTTTTTTGGCGGAAACTTCTTGGGCCTTTGTTTGTGGTTTAGTAGTAGTAGATGCTTCTTGTAAATTAAGATATTTGCCTACACCATCTCTGAATACTTTTAATGGTTGCTTTGCTTTTTTTGGTCTCACGCTCGCGCCTTCCGTTTCTGCTTTCCTTTTCAATTCTTCTGCTCTTTCTTTTACTAACTGTAAAGGAAATATAAACAAAAGTCAGATTATAATAGCGATACTCTTGTCTAGATAATTGGCGTATCTAGCATTATATTTCATAAAAGGAACCGGCCGCTAAACAGCTACACGATAACATACCTAATTAAAGAAAAAGTCGTTTATTTATTTACATCACATATGTAGATGTGAAGCTTAAAGTTTACTTGAGTTACATACTATGATTAACCAAGCAAAATTCATAATAATTTATTTTTCTTAAGAAACTACCACCGAACTGGAAATTATTCCTTAATCTGTATGAGCAAACATTGAAACAACGGACTCAGCACTCCCAGACACAGAACAACAATTTGTGAATCAAACAAATGTTTGTCCCGTGTGGGCTAACTCACAAGTCACAACATTGAATAAACTGTAAGTGGCAAACACATAAAACATTACATCATCATCGACCTATTGAGTCGCAGCGGCGTACCGGCGGCCAGACACAATAGGTTTATAATTACGTTATAATACGTTACGTTTACGTTATAATATAATACGTTTGGCATTCCAACAATCAACAGGTTAGAACATAATATCAAATCCAACAAAATATTACCTCTTCCTCGGCTTCAGAGAAAGGATCAACGAACACTTGCGCCACGTCGATGACAATGTCTTGTATGGGTCGGTCCTTGTTGTCCACTTCTATCTGTTCCATAGCAGTGAGCGTATCCATACCGCCGACTAGCTTGCCGAATATCGTGTGCTTACCATCCAACTGCTTACACGACCGGAATGTTATGAAACTAAAAAAAAATGTCTTTATTTGGTAACTAATTTCAAAGTATAGCCTATGTTACTTAGGGATAGGGAAACAGATAGTTTCACTATTAGTAAGAGATGATTACAATCAGTTCATTAGTTCCAGAGATTACTCTCACATATAAACTAAGAAATGTTGTCTTTTTGTAACATTTATTAAACAAGATTTTGCTGTAGATCTAGAATTGTGTTGCATCGCATCGTAAGTCATGATAAAGTTGGCGTGTAGAGACAGGTAGAAATTGCTTTTAATTATTGGTGAAAATTTATTATAGAAAGGTAGTCGTGCGATATTCCTTCTCAAACTTGAGGAGGCTCGATTGATAAGGTCTCTTAAACTGCAGCCAAAAGATAATATGTTGTTTTTAATCCTGATTATGAGAAGAATTTTTAAGGCTCATTAATTCGTTTGGCAAACAGGCGTAAGTCGATGTTTAGGAAAGCAAATATATGCATACAATGGTATGTATCCAGGTACAGACCTTAGGAACTATTACACAACTGGTTAGTTAGATGGTAGTTTTGGGCATGAATAAATATACTAAATGTTAAAATTAATGAAATAGTCATATATCGATCACCAGATTTAGAACTTCAGTTTCGCACAATAGCTTAAGATTACGATTATGTTTGCGAACGATTGTGAGGTATCGAAGTTGATTCTAAACGGTTAAACTCATAAACAGCATGGATTTCGGCTATGCAATCCCTATTAATCTAAAGCATAGCTTGCGAAATAGATGTATATTAAACCTCTGGCTTTCCCAGTCCCTTCAGAGGTAAATATCTACGTATAGTTGTGTGTCTCAATCTTGGAGAGAAGCCAACGTGCAACCTATCCCTAAAAAAGGGGACCGGTCCGATCCATCAAACTACCGCACAATAGCAGTCACCTCAGTGATCTGCAAGGTGATGGAGCGGATTCTTAACAATCAGCTAATCCGCTACCTTGAGTGTCACTCCATCATCAATGATCGCCAATATGGGTTTCGACCAAATCGGTCAACGGGTGTTGCTTTTCTAATGCACATCTGGGGTGAGGCTATTGATAAGCAAGGCGAAGCTTTGGCAATCGGGCTGGACATTGCTAATGCCTTTGATCGGGTCTGGCACCGCGGTCTTCTCTCCAAGCTGCCGTCATATGGTCTTCCCAGCCGGCTAGTTAAATGAGTCTTCAGTTTTTTACACGAGCGAAAAATGCGTGTCCTAGTGGACGGATGCTCTTCACGTTTCGTAAGTGTAAATGCTGGAGTCCCACAAGGTTCCGTGCTCTCTCCCACTCTATTTCTTCTGCATATCAATGACATGCTATCTCTTGGTGGCATTCATTGCTATGCAGACGATAGCACCGTTCATGGTTGTTACCATCCACAACCACCTAGCAACCGGCAGGATACTGAGAGGAGGCGGGTAAAGTTTGTCACTGACCTCAACAGGGTGTTGGATGACATATCCGCTTGGGGTTCATCTAACCTGTTTGAGTTCAGTGCTAAGAAAACTCAGGTGTGCGCGTTCAGCTCAAAAAAAACCCTATTTTCTCCAGTTCCCACTCTTTGGGGCACCACGCTGCCACTGCAGGATAGTCTTAACATCCTAGGCATAGACATCCGCCACGACCTTAACTCTAGGGATTACATCGAGAGTGTAATAACCACAACTGCACGCAAACTCGGGATTCTAAACAAGGTGCGGCGTTTCTTTACTCCTGAACAGCAGTATCTGCTGTATAAGGCCCAAGTCCGTAGCAGCATGGAGTACTGTTCGCACCTTTGGAATGGTTCCGCTAAGTACCTACTCGATGCCTTAGATAAACTGCAGCGTCATGCCGTACGTATAATCGACAGCCAGGAGGTTACGAAGGACATCGAACCGCTACAACTTCGTAGAAACGTTGCGTCCCTTAGCGTTTTCTATCGCCTCTATCATGGCGAATGCTCCGAAGAGTTATTTGACCTCATCCCACCTTCCCCCTTCCTTTTGAGAACCACACGTGCCGGTCTTCGTAATCACCGACTGACGGTTAGCACAATCCCGTCTCGCACCAAAAGGTTCAGCAATTCCTTTTTAAGCCGTACCATACAACTTTGGAATAGTCTTCCGGCTCATGTGTTCCCTCCCTTCTATGACATTGGGTCCTTCAAACGTAGTGTGAAGAAGCATCTGGTCAGACCCGCTTGACACTGACGACGACTAGAAGACATCTATCTTCTCCTCTTCGTCACTGTCTCTGGACTGTAATTGGGCTTTCCATCAGGTCCGTTACAATCACTTTGCCGGGTGACGATAAAAAAAAAATAAGAAAAAGTATTTTTTCAATGGTCCATAATTTACAATCTACTAAAATCAACATCATACAAAGCCAACTTTTACTTACAATTGTGATCCATTAGTGTTAGGTCCAGAATTCGCCATAGATAGTACCCCTCGGCCTGTGTGGTGTAAGTTAGGTTTCACTTCATCTTCGAAAGGTTTCTTCCAAATGGAATCGCCGCCTAGTCCTGTGCCAGTTGGGTCGCCTCCTTGTATCTGGAAAAGCAGATAAAAATCTAGTAGTCCTAAAATTATATATAAGGTGTTGATTGCTACAATGACCAAAGAAATAGTGTTCACTGTCTTGTCGAACTCGTGTAAAAGAAATGCAGCAAATAGTGATCATTCACTCCAGGTTAAAAAGAAATTTGATTCATTCTCAGAAAATATCACACCCACGTAATGTAGGTGTGATATTTTCATATTTTTCATAGGTGAAATACATACATACAGGACTGATACATAGGCCTGTTTTCCAAAGGAGTACACACAGACTATTTTAATTTGCTGGGATGCTAGTGTATATTTCTTGCATTATTCACTCTTATTACATTCTTCATGCATAATCGTTGGTTTAGTGTAAATATAACCTAGCCTTTTCCAGAATTACTCCGATTGCAGTACTTCTTCTTCTGCCTCAAATATTCTATAAAGAATTAAAGATTATATTTTTGTCTCGTGTAGATTCGAACTCACGACACGTGCCTCGGTGGCAGTAGTGAGGCAACTGCTTAAACGATTACGCTATATGCAGTCAACACTCAACAGTAACATTTTAATAAATCATTCTCATCCTCATTCAAATTGAAACTTACCATAAAGTTACGTATAGATCTATGGAACTTGGTGCCATTGTAGTAACCACTGTTGCATAGTCTTATAAAGTTGTCACACGCTTTGGGACACAAGTCGCAGTACAACTCGAAGTTAAGAGGTCCCAAGTTTGTCACTAGCCTTACGTAGCCTGGAAAAATCATTTTCCATCATTTATCATGTTAGGTTTCTTTACACATCGTAAGTTCGGCCTTAAGTAGTTGTTAGATTGAAATTGGTGATACTAGGTAGTGTCCGACCGAAACTAGTTTTTACGGCCGAATCCGAAACCGAATTGCGGCTTTGGTCTCAGTTTTGGTTGAAACGGAAACATCCATAAAAGGTCATATTTTCGTGGGAAAACAAATAGTCAGTCATAATGAGTTTAATTACATATTAAATTTAGTCTCTGATGTTTGAACTGATCTAATTATTGATATTCAACTAAATTATTTGTGCCTTTTGAAATATGGAATATTTTTGAATAAATATGCGTACTACTTCTTGTTAATAAAAGATAAAAATCTAAAAAGAGAAAATATATAAACAATATTTTCTCATCTGAACAAAATAATATCTTCTTAACTTTGGTCATTTTGTATATGAACTCACTCTTGTTTATGAACTACAATAAAATTAAAACGTACAACCACTAAACATGTTTAATGCAACTAATATTCATGGTATGAAAATAAAAAGAGTATACTCTTTAACAAAAAAATATCTGAAAATTAAATGTTTAATTGAGCTACAATCATTACTTATTTTAACGGCCCGATAATTATCAGTATTCATAGTTAAAATCTAATATTATAAGTAAGAAACAATAATTTATCAACATTTTCGCCTCGCAAATTGCTTCTTCTGTCTTAATAAATTTGACCAGCAGCACTAAATAGTTGTTCACTGGAATCACTCGTCTGTGGAGCCGACAAGAAACTCAGTGCAACCTTTCTCAAAGACAGAAATGGACTAGAATCCCAGGAAGAATAAATATCTGCGATTCTTTGTTACCTTGGCTCTGATAAGTAATAGGTATAGTATAAAGGTATCAGTGTGGTCAGCATTAACAACAAAGTTATACTAACCGAAAACATTTAAATAGATGCCTAACCTTTACTGTTAGTACGTAACGTACCTAAGTAAAACCTACTTATCAAAGAAAGCGAATTTTGTTATTTATTAACTATCATGAACTGATTGACAATTATCCGTCAGTCCCGGCTGCTATGAACATCTATGGCAGTCGTTATTGGGAAGTCAGTGCCCTATAATATCCTGACACTGGTCTAGCCTTAGGGTATCGTTAGGCTTCGGGTTGCGGAGGTCAGGTGGCAGCCGCACCGTGTAAAAACTGATATACAGTCAAATCTGTTTAGACTAGAAAAGCCGACCCCAAGTGACTTGCGAATATTAAAGGCTAGGGAGAAGAAGATTACCTATCATGAACTAAATCCCATGAATAGCGAAATAGTACTTAACAGTTTCGAAATAATCTTATAATGACTCGTAATATCACGACAAACAAAACAAACTACCGCAAAGTTCGTGGCGCAAACACAGACAAGTTATGACATGACTATGACGCGGCAAAATGACACTTCGTCGCTCGCAGCTCAGTGCACCGAACATTCCCGATCGCAATGCGAAATCTTCCGAATTCAGTTTCGGTTGGATAGCAGCCGAAACCGAAACTAAGCCGAGACACGTTTTTTGCCGAAGGTAGGCCGAAACCGAAAGTTCTGTCGGACACTAGTATTAGAACTAGGAATAAGACCGCTTAAGTTGAGCCTTTCGACTCGATACAAGAATGAGCCTTAAGGATAGTGGATAGTCAATAAACTCGAAACTCATATGTGATATTAATAAATCTGTTTTAAACATACCTATAGAATAAGATTTTACGTCGTTACGAGCATTATAATGCTATATTGTGTAATAAGGTCTATATTGTGAGGAGTCCTTTAATCACCATCCTGCAAGCACTTTCAAAAATGGTTGCATACTAAATTATTTCAGAGGCATTTTCTCCCATGGTGATGGTATGCACGACAGAATTCACGACGAATAAATTCTGATTATATAAAAATAAAACTTTGCTTACCTTTTTTCTTAACCCTGTCATATTTGACATCATCCTCGCATATTATGGCTGCTTCGTGCACTGTCTCTGGCATCATTGCTGTTGAGGTGAAGCTGGCAGCCACCATTCCAGTTGAGTAGTGAGCTGCATTGAACTTATCTGCTACCTGCATAAATTACAGAAACTGAATCAAAAATTCAGCACAGATTTACGAGAAAACCTCTAGAATTAATGCACCTCTGAAAAGGTTTTCTTTAAAAGAGTAACTGTTTAAGAGGAACCTTCCGAGGATCTAGTAAAGGAACAACTAGAAATAACTTAATGGTATTCAATAATATTGCTGGAGACTGGTGTTGGCCAATCAGTACTTAGTCAGCTAGAGAGGTCATATCTACACTCAGTACTGACACTATTTTTCAGTAATAGAGTGGTAAATAAAGAATCTAACAGTCATTAATAAAGATAAGGCTAAACAAATTATAATCAGTTATTGGTTCAGACACCAACCTCTTTTTTAACTACTTTTTTCTCTGGGGCTTTGTATTCCTTTTCCAATTCTTGTAGAATGTCTTTTGTTTCAGCAGACACATGCTTAAGTCTTGCATGGGGATCCTTTCTCAATGCAATTTCCTCTGTAAACATGATTGCATAACATTTAAATCTAAAACATAGCAATATGCACTGGATAAAATTCACAGTTATTATGTTTTTAAACCTCAGGACAGACTAGTAGGGCAGTCAGTTTTTTATCTATTATCAAATAAATATAAAACAACCTAATTGGTGCCACACTAAACGGTTCCAAAGGAATGTTCTCCCGCGGACGCTTAGGTTGTGGAATGAACTCCCTGTCCAGCTTTTCCCACAAGACTACAGTATGGGGTTCTTCAAAAAGGGCGTTAAAAGGTTTTTACAAGGTCGGCATCGCGCAAGTGATGCCTCTGGTATTGCAGGCATCGATAGGCTACGGTAACCATTTGCCATCAGGTGGGCCGTAAGTGTGTTTGCCACTTTAGGAGAAAAAAAAAAAAATTATAAGTTAGGGATGATCGATATTAGAAAAACATCGATGTTGACATCGATGTTAACGTCGATTTAAAAGCATCGATGTACGATAAACATCAATTGAAAAACATCGATGTATCCGAAGACATTTACATATATGTGTTTATTGTTGTTAAAAAATACAATGAAAAATTAACATTCCCAATACTTTATGGGTACACTTTGTAAAAAATTAACTTTGTCAGGATTTTTCCTTTAGTCTGTTACGTTGCTGGTACAGGAGATGGCCAGCTTTAGAAAAAGTTTCATTATTAACATAAACAAAATTTTTTAATTTAGATTCGCTTCCACTTCACAAGTTTACTCACGACACAATACACACACTTGTCACACTTTTACGTAAATCACGCGAGCGTTGAAGTTGACAGTTTCTTTTTTAATCTCTTTGGAAATTATCATCTAGCTAGTACATCCAAAGCACGCCAGATAGAGAGTATATTGACGTTCCGATATTTTAATCTCAAAATATCGATGTTTCGATGTTATCGAAGTCAAAACATCGATGTTTTCCAGCTAAACATCGATGTTTATGCACCATCGATGAATATCGATCATCCCTATTATATGTCTATTGGCTGTCCTGTGGGACCACAAACATAGGACTAAATTTAAGCTTTCCTCTCTGTCATTCACTAAAATATTAGGCAATGCCTTCTTATAAGGTACTAAATAATAAAACCTAACTGGAAAATTTACATATACAAAGAAATATATTTGAAGAGTCAGAGTCAGTATGTTCTGACTAATCTCTGTAATGGCTGAACCGATATTTATTTAATAAGGAGTAACTTAAGCTACTATTATTTTAGAAAAGTTGAGTTCAGCGAGAAATGTACCAACGCCGTAGAAGTCGCGGGTAACAGGTAGTATACTATACAAACTATATTTCAGAGACATATTACCTTGTGTGTAGATAATTATGACATTACACTGAAACCAGGCAAGTATATAGTCATTGACAATAGGAACTTTAATTCATACCAGGCTCATTCATTTTAAACAGTACCTAAATTGTTGTAGGTCCTGATGATGAAGTTATGATTTTACACAAAACTAGTGATGTGACTTTATATTGTTCTTCTTGTTTATATTGTTCTGTTTCTTTATATTGTTCTACATACTTTATATTGAACATTGTTGTTGTTATATTATATGCCATAGATTATGCATAGCATTGCTTTAGAGCTGAATACAGAGGCAAATTTCAATCTCTAATGTAGGGTCATAAATAACCAAAGTTGTTAAAGCAATGAGAAGGTTTGTTATGCAGTAGATTCCTGTCAAGTTCTACTTCATAGATTGTTTTTATTTAATTTATTATAACTTAAGCTTAAGACAGAAAGATATAGGAGTTATCTTTATATAACTAATATTTACCTTCAGTTTCTACTCTCAAATTATTCTTCACATGATGAAATGTAGATATGTTAAACTTGTTCAGATTATTTGGGTCTTGTATAGTAATAATATCATTTCTTGCAAAAGGTGTGTCATTAATAAGGTCTTTCCAATTCTTTCCTTTAATGTTGAGCTGCTCAACTGCTTCATGTGAGAATACATTACCGCTGGTTTTGATTGCAACTATATGAGAATTCTTTGTGAATGTTTTGAACAGTACAGGACAGTGGTAATCTTCTTGTGAGTTCTTGAAGAAATTCAATTTTGTTAAGGTCTTGATATCTAGTTTCTGAAAAATAGTGGTTTAATATTTAGGTATAAGTTTATATAGTAAGTGGCAGAAGTACTGGTCACTGAGAGAGGTAATGAAATCTGATATAAGCATGATGTTATAAAAGAAAGCCTATGATACCTGTGTTCTTCCAGTAATTACTTATGGCTGTGAAACTTGGGCACTCACCAAACACCACCGGGAAAAGTTAGAATGCTGCCAGAGCCATGGAGAGAAGAATATTAGGCATAAAGAGACAAGACATAGTTAGAAATACCATAATAAGGAAAAATCTAATGTTGCTGACATACTCAAATAGATCAAAGAAAATGGAGATGGACTGGCCATATGATACGAGACAAACAAAATAAATGGTGCACAAATATCTCATATTGGTATCCAAGAGATGGAAAACGCAACAGAGGATGCCAACAAACAAGATGGGAGGATGACCTGAGACTGGGCAGAATGCAGTGGAAAATGTTGGGGAAGGCTTATGCCATGAGGCACACTGAACTATAAGACATTCTATAGCAAAAGAACATAACACATTGTTATGTAAATTCAGAGTTCAAAATGAAGGGCTAATCATAGTAAGTTACTGGATTCCATTCTAAGGTAGAATAGTACTGATTAGTTTTAGAAAGAAGCCCAGCAATAATTGTATTTGGGACCTAAATATAGCTAGTGAAAAGTAAGTGTCGGACTTCTTTCAAATCTATGGAGAATAAACAGGCTAGCAAGTGAATTAATATTGACTGCAGAAGCACATATTATGTGTTAGGCTAAGTTAGTAAGTAGGTTTGAATTTTACTATAATGTCACTTGGTGTTAAGCGAGGATGTCAATTATAATTACTTATAATTGATATCCTCGATTAACACCAAGTGACCATCTTACCTTCCCAGTAACAGGATTAATTTTAAACTTCTTTACAAACTCCAGTACAGCTTGTAATTCGAATATGTTGCCATCAGCATCACAGTAGGGATCCTCAAATGGCTGGAGACACAAGCAGCAGTGATCATATGGCAAACGCTTGAAACTCGTATCTTCCTCAGTTGAAGTGCCAGATCTTTTGCCTCCATATAAAGTAGTCCACTCCGTGTACGTTAAGTACCTGAATTAGCGTATATATATACGATTTAAAATAATGACGAAAGCGACGCAAAGAAGGTATGAGAAAACAATAACATGACACTTAATCAAATAAACTTACATTTTATCTTTTTGGTGCTGTCTTTTACCCATTTTGTTGAATTAATTCACCTTTATTTTAATAAGTATATTATAGTTATTTTGTTGTTCTAATTATTTATCCCGGATTTGCTGTGAAACTTAATAACAAACACGATGTAATTAATAATTGTGCATTTTTGATGGAAATTAAACCTAAATTTTATTATTGAAAAGAGAGAGATAGCTAAATGAAATACACTGTAGAAGAAAAGAGATGTACAACTTAAAGCTTAAAATTATCACGGATCGATATTGAATGGATAGAAACGTGCTTATAGTCATTTTATGTCAAATGAAAAGCTTACCAGTAGTAAAATCAAAAGGGATACAATTAAACGGATTTTATAAAAGACAAATATATTCATTCTTATAACGATAAATATTTTTATGATCTAATTATCTATACATATTAGAATGATTATTTCAATTTTTTAATTGATTTGTAAGTCGCAGTTAGCATTTTGTTTTTGGTATTATATGAAAATTATTGCTGGTAACCCGCGTATTAAAATTAAAAAGTTAAAAAATGTCGGAAAGTGGTTGTGCTTCGTGTAATTTTTCTTAATTCATTGTTTTACAACTAATATTGCTTATTATTTTAAGTAAATTAGTTTAATTACTTTAAATTGTCTATCTGTAAGTATAAACATTTAGTAAATTTAGTTTTTCAATGTATTTATTTTATATCTGAGCTTGTGTGCATTCTGTGAATTTCAGTGGTTGTTTGTGTTGGTGAGGGTGACGGACAAATGGGTGAAATGTGGTAGAAGTGGATTGATGTTCTGAAAATCGTGCCGGAGTACTGCAATTTCAAGTTTTACTTTAAATAAGGTATATTTTATTTTATAGCTCTTTAAAACAGAGCGGTCAATGTGCGGAAAGTAACAGGCTGCCTATTTACGCTTTGCAGTGGGAGCATCTAACACGAAGATTCCATTGATAATATTGCACAAAATTTGTACATATTGAGTACGAATTTCTTTGTATTCTATCGGTTGTGTATCGGGAGGCATCTTTTCCATTGAATTGGGTCATTGGTGAATCAAATACTTGTAAATTATCGGATAACGCCAGCCCACAAGATGGCCGACTGTTATTCGTAAGGTACAAAATAAATCTTTTTCCATTACATTTTATCACTATTATTTTGATTTGTATTGTTTAGTAATTATTAGTAGCGTATTGTTATGTTTGTTTATTTCAGTATCGATGTTTCGTATATCACTTAGCAGGTTTAGGAATGTCTTTGTTATAATGATTATGTTCATGCTTGAAGTAAAAAAAAACTGCTGTCCTTTAGTAATTGTGTAATTTTATGTTATTTTCACATGTGTATTACGTAGCTACATTAATCATCATTAAAGCGATGATCCACATTGTGATCATTCATGCTCATTACCCACACACTTTCATGTCATTGCACTTTCAGAGTTTTTGCACAAAACATTGTTGTCATCAAACCTGTTTATTTTGGGAAGCTTTATTCCAAGAACATTCACATACCATTATGAAGAATGCTAACTTCATTGATCCCCATGAGAGCATGCATGTTAATATCCATCAGTATAACAGTTTTCATACTCATTTTGCATCATACATAAGCTAACTAGCTTGTTAACCACTAGCTATTTGGTTTAGCGGAATGAGACATTTGGTGCTTTTAGATAATGTCCGGTGCATCTGGTTCATCAGGGAGTGGAACGGGACGTGGCAGAGGAGGTGCGGGCTCTAGCGGTGCTGTTGCGGACAGCAAACCAGAGGCGAAAGAAAACAAACCAAATCCCAAGATGTCGAAGGCATTGGGAACATCAGCGAAGAGGATCCAGAAGGAGCTTGCAGAGATTACTTTGGACCCACCACCAAACTGCAGTGCAGGACCGAAAGGAGACAACCTGTATGAATGGGTGTCCACCATCCTAGGACCACCTGGCTCCGTGTATGAGGGAGGTGTCTTCTTCCTTGACATCCACTTCTCTCCAGAGTATCCATTCAAACCTCCTAAGGTAATGATTTTCTCTATTTTAACTACAGTATTAATAATTTAAAATTATATTATAAACAGTCAATGCTTATGTGAGAAAATTAACTGCTACACATAAGTCTTCAAATTAAATAACTATTGTGAAGTGATCCATTCAATATAGTTCACTAGCTACTAGTAAAAAAATCTCATAAGATGGTATGAAGTACTTTTTTATAACAGCAAACAAAACTTCAACTCATTCTTTTTTCAAATTAAATACAATAACCAAAAATATATAGTCAAGAAATACATAAACCATTACAACTATTTCTTGGAAATAGAACATTTTTCAATAAAAAAAAGAAACCATATGATCCAGTGGCAATAAATCTATGACATTTGTTGTTAGGAGTGGAGTGGCCACCACTATCTTTATAGTCATATGGCTATAATTCTTCTTTACTTAATAAGATACTTGACTCAATAACATGTCTTATTTTATTTATTATCCATGACTAATGGTGATATTATGTTTGTGGAGATGACTAGATTAATAAGAAACAATAGTTATGTCTCATTGTCTTAGTTATTTAAATACTGGGCTGATTGAGGGTTATTATGATTTTCTATAAAGAAATAGTCTCAGTAGCAGCTAGCAGGAGTAGATGTTAGGAACTTGGTGCTGTTTCATTCCCATGCTTAAGAAAACATGCAAATGCATTAAACCTGAGTATGATATCTCAGGTTTTTCAGATTGAGAGTTAAACCAAACAGAGTGCTCTTGTGTTTGTATACACACTTATGCAATGTAATAGAGCTTGCAGAGATAAGTAGTAGTCTACTAGATAGACAGTCTTGAATTAATTTCAGTCTACAGGACAACATTTGCTTCTATTTTTGTGTTCTTGAAGTTTGACTAAGATTTTGTGTATTATTTTATTCCTTTATTTAATATTCTACCATGTACACAACACCATCTAGCCCAAACTAAGCAGAGCTTGTACTATGGGTACTAGACAGTGGATATACATATATATATACTTTTTTTTTTGTAAATACGTACATATTATACATAGAAACACCCAGACCAAGACAAACATCCATATTCATGCATGTGTATGTTTGACTTGTGCGGGAATCGAACCCGCAACCTCAGGCGTGGTAGTCGATTACACTAACCACTACGAGGAGGAGGCATTTTATATGAACAACATTCTTGTCAAAGAAAATATTCAAAAATAACCCATTTCACACTTAATTAATAATATCAATTAAATATATATGTTTCTATAAATATGAATGTTTACTAGACGAGATGGATAATGACTAGATCAAGGTCACAGAATATTTTATAAGTAAACATCGTTGTTTGCTAAACAAACTGTAATATAGCATCACATGTGTATATTACGCTGAGGATTTTCACACCTGCCATTTGCTAACTACATTTATGAACCATATGACATGTCTCAGGCCTTATCACTATCTGATAATTATTATCGCCAGTGAAAAAGACACCTTGTTACTACTAGGAACAAAGTACGAAGCAAAACTATACACTAGTATAGTTTTGCCTCCTGTCGTATGCAATAATAATTGTATAAGAAAGGTGAATCCTCATATTATGCGATCTATCATGAGGTCCCATTTAAGTCACTGGCCACTTACCAGGCTTAATTTCAGGCGTGCTTCCTAACCGAATTGAACCAGGAATGTTGTAATGGACTGTAAAATTTGCCACCGAACAAACAAACGAACCAACACTCGCTTTATAAATGCCTTTTCCATATGAAACATATTTCAGTCTCATACACTGCCCCCTAAATAGTTAGCGTGTCTCTCCTGAAAAATTGGACGATGCTTTTATGATCAATCTCTGTCAATGGCTTTGTGAGAGTTCAAAGACATCATCTACAATGGTTTCAACATATATTTGTACTGTCCAATAAACTAATTTTGTACAGAATTTACCTTAAAGGCCGTACCTATGCGTTTTGACTAATAGGTAGACCTTTTTTGCATTCCTAACCTTATTTCTCAGAAAGGTTGGGCCTGTTTGTGTTGTCTTTTTTTGTTAACGATTATCGAACTTATAAAAAGTGTTCTTATTCTTAGTAGGATTTATCTGCTTCTTGCAATCTCGATTAATTATTGCTTAGCTTTTATGACAATACTGACATTATCAGGTCAGTATAGTCAAGTAATTAATGTATTCGCTAGTGGACATTATAAAGGTGGTGACAGACTTTGCGAGGCATGCGCCGCGAACGGCGCAAAACGAATGCCTCGCAAGGTGTGCACCTTCATATTCGTGGTGAGGCATGTGCTACGCACGTGCGAGGGCGAGCCAACGTATCTCGGCAAACGCTTCAAGATCAAAGTGCCTCAGTGCGAGCATTACAGTAGTTGTGGACGTAGTTGCGCATGCACTTTACGAGGTGTGCGCCGTGTACTATATCCACGCACTCCTCGACTGAGAAAATGAAACTGCGTTTGCTCGGGCGAAACAGCGCATGCTCGGACCGATCCAACCCACACAGCAGCAGTTAAGATGGCACCATAACATCGCGCGCGCGTATCCGCTGCTGATTTTATAATTATTCATTTAATTATTGCAAATCATATAATGCTATTGCTTTTCGTAAAATTTCTATCTCGTCCATATTTGCGCGCGCCAATCACAGCGAGGGGGACACAACCGTTCAAACGCAACGCACTGCTTGCAATGAGCCGATACACGCTGGCTCGCGTCGCACGTGCGCAGCCTGTGCGTAGCACATGCCTCGCCACAAACATGAAGACAGACAAACGAGGCATTTGCTTCGCACGCGATGGCTCGACCCGAGCATATTTCGTTATTTTTTCGGAATGCACGCCTCAAGCAGAGGCATTCATTGTGTGCCGTGCGCGGCACATGCCTCGCAAAGTCTGTCTCCACCTAAACTTGACTGAATATGACTATGTATAGTGAATGTGACCTTAATCATATTCACACAATGTTTTGTCCAGACGATGGTTCATTTCTATGGTAGTACCTGATGGGTAGCACTGTTGTGTGTAGTCGATTTACGCCACTGTTACCTATCGGAAAGGGTAGAACAACAGTCTGCCAGGTTAGATATTTTAACGGCAAACGGTTCTGTTATTTAACGGCAATATAAATGATGTGAATGCCAAACCAAGATCGCATTAGTAATCTTCGTAATATACAAATCTTTGTAACTATTAACAAAATGTACGACGAGGGCATTCCACTAAAAACGCTGAACAGGGCGCATCGCATCAATCACTGTCTTGATTCATTTTCTGAACTGCTCAAAATGTGTTGTGGTAATTAGCACTGCAGCCATACTTAGGTATCGCGAATGTGACCTTTACTTGTAGCCAAAACATATTTGGCCATAGGTACATTATAATGCGTCATATGATTTTGCGTAACTCAGCAGGATTGTTTTCGTATTTGTCTCTGAGTTAGAAAAGAGCAAGAAAATATCTTACAGTATAGGTACTGAAAGAAAGGCTGATTAAAATGTCGATACTCTTCACACTAAACGCTGATTTACTAAATCAGCGTTTAGTGTGAAGAATATCGACATTTTAATCAGCCTGTTGTTGTCTCTGTTGAGGTCTCCTGGGATTTTACTGAGTTTTATTGATTGACAGTCGTATTAGAGGAATTTGGTCGTTTCGCCTTTTTCATTCTTGGGTGGATGGCAATATTCTTGGTTAAGGCTGAAACTCGCATGTCTTCTGGAAGTTTAGTTTTAGCTATACAAATGCTATGTATGCGAAACTGCTCGTCTGTTCGTTATGTTTACACAGCGAAACGTTTGAATCGATGATAGTTACGATTCCGGGGTGGGACGTAGAAACAGCTTATTGCTTCACAAATTGTAAAACGCAGACCTTTGTGGGTTACACAGCATAACTGTGCTTGGTCTGCGAGAAGTAGACCCTTGTAGGATGTTTAAGATAAGCTCTGCTCATAATTTGATTGTGTTGGGAAACCTACCTCTACTTGTTCTTTAGTGAGAAGTCAGTCCTTATAGTTCAGTAAATGTTTGGTTTGCATGTCTTGTTGTTCCAGGAAGAAAGGTTTAACAAATCGGCTTGCCATTATGAATTAGATTATTTTATATTTTGCAACAGACACGCATTTCTGACGGCCACAGAAGGACAATGCAAATAGGAAGTTAGGAGATTTTTGTGGTCAAAATACGCTTGGCTATACACGCCTTTAATGGAAACTACATTTTCGTTCTCAACTAAAGTAGTATCAACATTTTTTGCGCGACCCTAGTTTTTGTTTGATGTTGGAACAAAGACTTATTCTAAGAATTGGGGCTTCGGGCTACATCTGACCTCATCTTGCTCTTTTATTTGCTACGACACTGGTTTGAAGGTATAGCTTGTGATAGGTATGATATATAGATTGGTTTATTTACGCTTGTAGTATAGTTTGTTAGTATTTGTCGTTAGTGCTAACGCTTCTGCACAATTGTAAGGAACGTTAACCGGGTCGGAAGTACCTACCATTATTTTTCTAAAAAGGTCTGATGACTATAAATTAATTGAATTATGCTTTTCTCTATAATATTGTCTTCTGTTTACGCGAATGTTATTCATTGAAATTAAACTACTATATACGGATTTTATCGCGTTGTTTATTTAGCACTGTATTACAAAATTTTAAAAATATTACACTACACTACTATTGATTTTATTTTGCTGCTGAAAAGCAACCGAAACGTCGGGGAAAGTGTAAACCAAAAATAAATAGATTTAATAGTTTAAATAATTTTATTAGCTTATAAATTAGTAAAATAAAATCAATAGTAGTAGTAGTGTAATTTTCAAAATTTTGTAATACAGTGCTAAATAAACAACGCGATAAAATCCGTATATAGTAGTTTAATTTATGCTTTTCTCTCTTGACTGTAAGTTTGGCACCGACTCCACATTGATTACATTCGATTGAGTTTAATTACAGCTGGTAATATATAAAGTATTTAGCCGCGTATATCTAGCCTATTGGGATATACAGATATGTGTTGTGAGGTAATTTTTTCATACAAACTAAATATTATTACGAAAAATCCATAAATCGTGTGCACGGATGGGCATCATTTTTCATCCCAATACAAATAGCGGCGACGTCACAACAACTACCTGAGAGTCCTTTTCCTTGAAGTGATTTTCTTTGTCTCAGCTCTCACATTGTCGTATGTCGCTCGAGGGATAAATAAACGTATAGACGGTTGTTTTATTGTACGCTAGCAGCGAGGCGAACACGTTGATGAGGCTTTGTCTCCGCGATGGCTTCGGGTAATATATGTACGAAAGCATGAGGTTTTTACTGTTAGCGTTCGTTCTACGTAATATTCTTAAAATATTCCCCTCCCTTACACTAGGATCTTTTGTCATGCTTGCCCAGCAACAACATTTTTGCGACACACTTTTGGGTCAATCCGTCTATTATGCTACGTATTAGTTTACCATCAAAATATACTTGGGTATCGTAATTCATGCTTCTATTGTTTTCAGTAGCATAATATTAAATTCCTTTGCATTATGGGATGTTGATGGCCTTTGCATAACAGTAGAGTTATAAAGTAATTAATGAATAAAAAAATACTTATATTTACATATGGGTAAATAGTAAGTTAAATATAGAGTAAATAATGTACATTTGAAAGTACAAAACCCAGGTTTTGTACTTTTAAATATTTATTTATCTCACAATAGTATTGGCAAGGTTTTAAAGCTCTTAGGTAAATCTCTTTATAATTATGGGTTTGTTTGATAAGCATCCATCTTTGTTTCTGTAGGGAAACTATACTCCATTTGGTTAGGTACTTAACTAAAGATAAACAACCTTGATGTGACTGTTTACACAAACACATATTAAACAAATAAACTATTGCTTAAACTAAAGGTTCAATTGATTTAGTAATCGTTATTGTTGTATTTACATTGATCTTTAGCAGCATTTTAGTTTTAAATTGAGTTTTTAGATAAAAAGACGCATCAAGATTGTTTACCTTTAGTTAAGTACCTAACCAAATGGAGTATAGTTTATACTACAAACATAACTTTGTTATATGCTATATTGTTGGTTTAATGGCGTAAGCGTTTGCCTATTGTGAGGAACTGAGTTCGATGCATTAGTTGGGCAACTTATTATTGGGTCTGTGTTGTATGTGTGTGAAAGGTTACTTCCAGACGCGTCACAAATTAGTTTTGTATACAGTACATGGCCATAAGCACTCTCTAATTATTTAATATTTGACATGACTAGAAAAATATGGGTCTAACAAATATTTCTGCCTTATCCCTCGATGGGACAAGTTTAATATATTTATTATGTTGTAATAAATAACATGTTGCTTTTGTTATATTACAGGTGACATTCCGAACTAGGATATATCATTGTAACATCAACAGCCAGGGTGTGATATGTCTAGACATTCTCAAAGACAACTGGTCGCCTGCACTGACAATATCAAAAGTTTTACTATCAATATGCTCACTGCTCACCGATTGCAATCCAGGTAAGAAATTCTGGTCCTTTCAATAGACTAAATAAATAATATAACGGAGTTGGCCACTTGTAGCTGTACTTAAAAACCATATCTATTAGTGGTTTTCCATGGCAATACGAATCTAACATAGTTATTATGAATAGAAATAATAAGTTATTGCAAGATAGCATGGGCAGTTAAGATATGGCTAAGATAGATGTCTTAGACATATCTTTGGAGGGTATAAGTCTGATCATCTAAGAGGTATATAATTTTGTAATCAACAGAGATTTTTTCGCAAAGTTTCAGCGTTTGTGATGTTTCGTGTGATTATCCCTAGTCTACTTTACTTAGGCTTTTAAATACATTGGAGATACGTGTAGATGTAAGAGTTATAAACGATGTAGTTGTTGATGTTGAAAACAGTACTGCTATATTTTCTAGTATAGGTTTCCGAAAAAAGAGGACATGTTGAACAATATATAATTCGCCTGAACTAAGTAAAATAGTAATACTACTTCAAACACGGTTCTAGTTGTTCCAAGTATTTAATCACCTGATTGAAGGAAAATCTATTTTCCTTGTTTTAAATACGGTATACATAAAGCTAGCAATGTTGAAAAACAATATATTTTATTATGAGGTGCCACTGTTTTAAAATGGTTATTCTTATTAACATAAATAGAAAAACTTTACCTAAGTCACCTTTAGATTGGACTATTTTGTATGGATGTGATACATAAATGCTTACCCCAGCATTCGAATACAGGATACAAATTTTCTTACTGTACCTAATCTGAAATTGCCATAGAGTAATACAATTATCCATATTATTTAGTAAGAAAATTAGAACTTAGCATGAATTTGGGTAATTATATTATGTATGTAGTAGTCTTTAATGTGTCTGTCTAGTTCTGTAATGGTTACCCTACAAATTTGTGACTGTTCCAACATAAATTATTGTAGAAAACGCGCAATATTTCAACTGAACATTTAGCTAGGTGTTAAGACTACAGACACTGCTTACCCCATAACCTAAAAATTGGTTGATTTGATCCAAAATTCTAGATTATTTAGAACATATTGATACTGCGTTTATCTAACTTGTCTACTTTCTAACACGAAATAGTATATGTAGGTCTCAATAGAGGTCAAAGCCCGCCCGCCCTTTCGTCCTTATTCTTGTTTTGTTCGTACCTCCGTGCTATGGTACGGTTTATTTATATCGATACAAGTTTATCGACGTGCTCACAAGTACAACAATAGTGATAGGGGATTACGTCTAGATCTTGAAAGAGTAATAGTTATTAGAACTGAGTTCGTGAATGCGAACCGTTCGTGAAGTTTTATGCTCGACTCTGAACAGTGGGTTCAGTTATTGGGTTTTGCCGGCATAATAAATTTTCGGTAGTAGTGCGTAGTCTGGAACACCCCAATAGATTGTAATAGAACTGATTTTCATATCGTGACCTAAAACAATAGCTAGCGGAACGGGGTGTATAAGAGCTGTGCCAACCTCTTTGTGGTTATGGGCGTAATACAATGTTTATATGTGTTTAACTATTATTAACGTGTTCCCTTATTATAGTAATTGATATACTGTCACTATACCAAAAGTAAAATTAATCCCTACTAATATAATGCGAAAGTAACTCTGTTTGTCTGTTACGCTTTCACGCCTAAACCACAACCGATTTGGATTAAATTTGGTACAAAGATAGACTAAACCTTGTCAAAGGACATAGGTTACCTTTAGTTGTAAAAAGGGCATGAAGGGTTGAAATAAGGGATGAAAGTTTGTATAGGAATTCGTCATTATCGCGCCTAAATCACAAACGATTTTGAAAAAAATTATGACCGAGGTAGACTAATTTGAAAAAGGACATAGGTAACCTTTAGTTGTAAAAAGGGCATAAAGGGGTTGAAATATGGGATGAAAGTTTCTATGGGAGTTCGTCATTATCGCGCATATATTATTATAATTTTATTATAATCGGTTGTAACCGATTATAATAAAATTTGATACAAAGATAGACTAGACCTTGGGAAAGGACACAGGATACCTTTTGTTCGTCATTATCGAAGATAAAACCATTAGACTTTGTATTAAGGCACTTTAGATGACGTAAATAAGTAAACATATTTTGTTGCAGCTATTTTAAAATGTCTACCTACATGGCGATGAAATAGGAGACAAAATTTCGCGTGGAAGCCCTTTATTTTTACAATACGTATAGTTTTCGGCAACATTTAATAATTAGTAAAATTGCCGTCTTAATAAATATACACGTCGCCCAAGTACTGGACACGCCAAGCGCCATACACGATGAAAGATGCGCCGGTGGCGATTTAGCGCAGCGTAGTGAGGGAGTTTGTAACTTTAGCAAAAATGTTGCAGCAAGTGTAAGTGCAAGGTGTTAGGTTTGGGATGAATGTACGATGTCCCACAAAAAAGCAATCTGAGCACTATATCGCGCTATTAAAGATATTAAGATCAACCAGGGTATCATAGGAGGGATGGTGGTACTGTTAGCTGGTGACTTTAGACAGACTCTGCCGGTTATTACTAGGGGTACACCGGCAGATGAAATAAATGCCTTTTAGAAGGCGTCTTTATTACGGGTACACGTAAATAAGTTTTGTCTGACTACTAATAAATATGCGAGTACAACTACACAACGATTCCCACCCAGAGCAATATGCTAACAGACAGTAACGGCATGATTACACTAAGACGTGAATTCTGTCAAATTGGCGATAACACAGGTGATTTAAATAATAATGTCAATCCAGATCTACAAATAAGTATGGGCAATCGAGAATGGTGAGTGACAGGTCAATTTCGGCGTCGACAAATGAGACAGTAGGTCAGGTAAACGACCAAATTACGTGAGATGTTGAGGGAGATGTCGTGTTTTCTCAGGAGATAATGTTATGGACACTGAACAAGTGACATCGTACCCTATAGAGTATCTCAACTATTTAGAATTATCAGGAGTGCCTTCCCATAGGAAGGCAATTCTGATCGGCAATATTATAAAAGTTATAATCATGACTAGAATGGCAAAAAGAGAAAATCTTTTAATTCCCCGTATTCCGATGATTCCGACTGATTTGTCATTTCAGTTTAAAAGAGCATTTACGATAATAATAAACAAATATGTGGCGTGCTCACCAGTATCATACCCGCAAAATCTTTGTTTT
This sequence comes from Catocala nupta, assembly GCA_963675205.1. NCBI lineage: Eukaryota > Metazoa > Arthropoda > Insecta > Lepidoptera > Erebidae > Catocala > Catocala nupta. The sequence goes on along the minus strand of OY776090.1, from coordinate 24,625,349 downwards.
AGCAAAGGATGGAAAATCAAAAAACGTAATTTATAAAATATTAAATTAAGCTATGTGCAGTAAACAGCATTTATATGTGATTCACTTGCAAAATAATTTTTGTAAGAAAACATAATGCTGCCTAAAGCAACTATTCCACGTGGACGAAGTTGCGGTCAAAAGCTTGTAAATAAATAACTCATAGCTTAGAATTAGAATTAGGGAAAAATTAATCTGAAAACAGGACTTTCAGATTAATTTTTCCCTAATTCTGAGTTTGCTCTGATATCCTTTGATATTCTCTTTTCGTCAAATAATCGTCTTCTGACGCTAGTAATTGTTATTAAATGATGCAATAAGTGTTGTGTGTGTACGTTTCAGCGGATCCACTGGTGGGGAGTATCGCGACACAATATCTCCAGAACAGAGAGGAGCACGATCGCATCGCGCGCCTCTGGACCAAGCGTTACGCGACATGATTCGTCTGCCGCCGCCCGCCCGCGCCCGCCAAGGAACAACCTGCAGTATCATACTCAATACCATTCTGTTCTAAATCCATCCTGTTCACGTAAATGTAAGCTTATAATTATATCCGAACACTAGGACGCTCTGTGCGACACTTTTGTTAACTCACTCGTCACGTAACGAACGTAGCGCACCGAGCGCATGATGTTTATACAGCTTATTAATTTTTAGTTGCAATTAATGTGATGTCAACATGCTTGTGACGGTCTGAATTGTATAATTTTAGAAAGACGAAAGATTTAGTTACGAATTGAACGATTTCTGTTAATGTTTCTAGCTCTGTGTTATATAAATACAGTGATAAGTTTACTAATGAAAGTGTATCGTAGGTTTAACCAGTGATTTGAGTCAATTTTGCCGCTATATCGCGATGATCTCATACACTTCAACTGTTACTACTTATGTGTAAGTATATCTGGAATATTGCGATACCTATTATGATATAAATTTGGTAACAAATCGCATTATTATCTTGTAAATTTTTTATTTAATTCGTGATACTATATGCATGTTTTATTGGTTTGATTAAAGCCTCGTATCCATTAGGCAACATTTGACGCGCGACATGTTACACGCGGCAACGCGGAACTTTGTTTAGCAACATTGTCTGTCCACGCTTGACTAGTCGTCGGCAACATGTCAGCGGAGGAACTAGTGTTGATTTCGGCGGCTTTTTCACGTCGCCACTTGACAACATTAATTTGATGCTCAACTGCATGTTGCATGGAAACAAACAACCAAGCGAACGTCACGTTGCGCTCTTGTTGAGCGTCACGTATTGTGCGACAATTGTTGCCTAGTGGATACGAGGCTTTATAAAGACGATATTTCAAAGCATTTTAACTGCTGTCAGTGTCTCCGCTCTGTCATAATATAAATATTTTCCAGCAGCAATACTAACCTAATGAATACGATAAAATTTAATGTGATATTTGATAACTGGTAGCTTTTGTTATAAGTGGAGTGGAATATTAAACTTCAATATTCCTAATTATGAATTTGGCAATATATAACACAATTTTATTCCCTAGTCCTACGACTTATACGCAATGAAGACAAGCCAAAATCGTACACATAAAACAGTAGTTTATTTTAAAATAATGAATTGATCTTATTAAATTTTCTACCTCCACCAGTATGTCTTCAAGTGGTAATAATGAATGGTTGTAAACTCATTCTGTGTATCTCGTGTAATATTGGTAATTCTAGTAGCTACTCATACACATATATCTTGTAGAGAATCTGACAGAACTGGCAGCATTGACAAGTACAAACAACTACAATGGTCTACTCTGAATCTTTTTGAACAAACAACTTGATTGATAACTTTAATGCTTTGTAATTATAATTAAGAATATCAGATTTAATTGAGGCAAATCGGTTTCTTAATTTGTAGTGAGATGTCACATGTTGGCAGAGGAATCAATGAAAATATAGTTTTGTGAATGTATAAATATGATGGCGAAGTGTCGGATGGTCAAAATTGTAGTGAACGTGATCAGCCGGTACTTTGAAGTACTACGTATTATATTTATTGTAACATTAATCGAATCTAGTTTGGGTTTATTTACTTTACTTAGCGAAGGCCGAATTAGATAACAAAAGCCTTATTTGACTGAAATCGGGGGAAGTCATATTAGATAGGTTTTTCAATTTGGTCCATTTTGTTAAGGATTAGATAGTCAAATTATTTGGAATTTATACAAGTTCGCGACCAAACATCCTGGCGATATTGTTTGTTTGATTTTATATTGTGCAATTGAAAAGGGGTTTTATACGAAATCTTAAGTTATATTTTGCATTGTCAGTATAAATAAATGATTTTAACTTTGATTGCGTAGAATAGGTCTGCTATAATTAATATCCTATTTATTTTTATAATAATGATCTTGTAAAGGTATACTTGCGTACTGTGCTGTGTTATCAGTAAGTTTTCGTAAATACGTCATTGCTATACGTTGATATAAAGTGATCCGACAATATTTATGGGACGCCGTCAGGGAAGCAGCGGTTATGGATTTGATGTTTTACTCACTACACAACATATCAGTCACATCGGAACGAATGAACTGTTTTTCTAATAATTTGACAGCTACATAACCTTCATGAAGTGCCAAATCTCGGGCACATTGGCCTCCGCTCCAGTCTGACATCTCCAACTTTTCTAAAATATTCCGTTTAGTATGTAAACAGTTATAGATGTAAGTTATTTTATTGTCTAGATAATGTATAATGTATGTCTTAACCCTAGTACTATAGACTCTTAGCGTTGTAATGATTTTAGCTAAAGGTGTATGTCGCGCGTATATGAATGTTTTGGTGATGCCGTCGCGCGTCATGGATATAATTTTTATAAAATTGGGTGATTTCGTTGTGTCGGAACTGGTGCTGTGAGATTCAGATGCTTGCGACATACAACAGAGAGATGAATACTGATGCTGTATTCGGGACTGGATATATTTTGTCATTGTGATTTTTTAATTATTTTATACTGTGACTCGAAATATGTTGCTTGCAAGACAACAGCTGTATTTAACGCGACTGATGTTCCTTGAAACTCAACGTTCATACTCTGATACCTAATAACTAATAACCATCCTTTGTTACAATTTATATCATGGTATAAAATAGGAAAATAAAAATGTGTGTAACTAGGACACTGATTGCTGTTTCATTTTACAACACCTGCTTATAAATATAATTAAAACTCGTTTTAGATACTTAATTGCAGATTTTATTATAAATATACACGACCTAGAAACACTTCAAAACATTACAATCAACTAATTGCTCCGTTTTTGAATTAGATGCAATTACTTATATATTTAGGTACTGTTTAATGGACACCGCGGTCGATGATGAGATCGCGTTTTGTGACATTGCGTCTAATTGATAAACGAATTGTACAAATCTAGTATATAATAATAATAATGTGCACCACTTCTACATCGGTTAAATATGAATAGTTAAAAGTTACAATTGTTTTTAATACTATAAAACATTGATTCAAGTTTTAGGGAAATATAAAAAGTAGGAAAGATCCAATACGATTTTGGCATAATGTATGTATCCATTTCTATTCGAAAAATCAGTCTTCTACACTGAGCACACTTCATAGTGATATTTGTAAGAAAATCTGTGCATAGTGCTTTTACCACTCCATTATATTTGCAAATATGACAAAACTCCATGCAGTCCGTGTTGATGTAATCTCTCCCAATAGCAATATACGTTTATAAGTATAACATAGCACTTATGACTTATTTATAACTTATAATAAAATAAAAAAATCTGCTGTAATAACAATAAAAATAAATTATTTCAAAATATATAGACATCGTAGACGTGCTGCTCCGGGGCGGGACCGCATGGTAAATTTAATAATCAAGAAAAAAAATGTATAAGCTATGAATATTAAATTAAATCAATGTTAGACGGAAGACCTGTTAAACGGAGTTATCCTGGTGGAAAAATGAAATCAATGTATGCAAATCTACTCTATCCCACCAGGATAACTCCGTTACTAAAGGCTTTTTAAATTCGTTTATGACACCATAAAAATGTATACAAATCTACACTAGTCAATTTGATATTCAGATTAGTCTATACCAATTTACGACCACTTAAATTTACATCCGGAACATTAGAGAAGCGACTGGTAAAAAGGTATAACGGTAGTAACGGCGTTAGCCTGGTGGGATAGAGTAGATTTGTATACATTGATTTAATTTTTACAACGAAACTATACATAATTTTTTTTAAATTATACCTCTATTATATAATTTTTTTTCTTACTTATTAAATTTACCAAGCTAAGGTGGTACCGCTCCAGAGCATCACGTCATTGTAGAGGTGTACTTAATCATAACTTAGCAAAGTATAAAAAGAGATGTAGGGATTACGGAAAATATTGGGCACTGCTATAAACATCTAGATCTAGAGATTATGTAAAAAAATACCGTATCCCGTGTTTATACAGTCTCGTACTGACTGCGGATGGAACGAGCGAGACAGCATGCGAATATTACACCGAGGAGCTGAAACAGAAAATAAAATGTTATTTTACAGGTAGATCAAAATTGTAAAAATTACGTAAATGGTGTATTTCGAAGGTTCTTATTCTTGTGGTTTTCGTCACTGCCGATCTTGGGGTAATGGGTAGAACAAGTGGTATTAGGTTTTGCCCAAAGAAGAGATTTTGCCTATTATATACATATATACACAAAATACTTGATAGCAATTGGGGGACTAGAACTGTGCCCGGCTGACGGCAAAAGGCTGGTCTCCTATTGCTTGGGTCGGAAACAAAACTGCTTATACTTGGCCAGCATGGTAAGAAAACTATGCAAAGATGAAGACATGGCTGTGTTGAATAGAATCGTGTGTTCTTTATCATAGCAGCTATGTATTGTTTGCTCACTACGCCTGACTATACTGAATTACGGGAAATGTGCTATTTAATTGAAAGCTAGGATACGTCCATCATCCGCAAGCCTATATATAGATCTCAAAATCAAGGGCTCGCCAGGAGCCGAATTGGCTATAGGTAAGAATTTTAAAAGATGCTTCAATAAATTATATCCTTCGCAGGAAATTCCTGTGTCGCGGGTGATATTACAAACATTCAAGGAACACAGACGCGAAAAATATTATTTGTGGAGCACATTTTTTTTCCTGTGGCAAATATGTTTTTGTGTTTTTAATTTTTGTCCTGTGTCACTTGGCACGGCGACTACTAAATCACTACGCCCATACTACGGCGTCCATTCAGTTCAACACTACATACAATAGAGCCTAATAGTGAATATTACCTGCACAATAGCGACTCCCAGTCCGACTCCGCCGAGCACCATGTCGATATCCTTCAGGAACGTCACCAGGGAGTTCAGGCACCCTGCCTTGTGCAGGGTATCGGAGTCGTAGGTGCAAGGCACTGCGGCACCGCCGGAGATCTCCTGAGCACCGCAACAAGTGTTGGGCAGGGTTATGTTGTTGTTAGCCCAGTCTTGGGGGCCTTGGATTCCACAGCATTTCAACTGGAAATAATAAATATAATTTTTAGCATCATGTGTAAGTACGTAGGTATTTAATTAGATAAGAGGCCATGGAGACTGTCTTGTTACTCCAAGGGAATTAGGACCAAATTATTCACTAGCGCAGACTTCAATGAAACGTTAATCTAAATGTTAATATAGCAAATTCACTTATAATTCCTCCACGTAATGCACAATTTCTGTCGAATTATTGGTAGGTACCTAAATATGTGCTAAGTTGAACTTTTTGATTAACGGTTTATTGCCCTTTGTCTAGGCGTTATTATAATTCTGCCATAATAATTGGCTTTCATATGATTCCTTATTTGATTCCAGGTCGATCAGATATCGTTCTAGTTCTGTCAGAAAATTCTTATAATATGCTGAGACTTTTTTTTGGATTTGTACTCTATAGATGTCAAGTTACCTTCTATTACGTGTGTACCTAAGCATAGCTTGCGAAATATGTGTGTGCTACACATATGTCATGTACCTAGTTAGTTATATATATTATTATATATTCGTTTTGAATAGCCCGGTAGTGCACACGAACGCTCCTACGTGTAATATCACGTTTTACCTTGAACGTTAGACAAAAGACCTATTTAGCACAGAATTGCTTATTACAACGACATAAAATTAGTAATGCCACTTAGTATTAATAACTAAGTTAGTCGAGGAAAATAAATAGTTGAGTCGTTTTAACGTATGACAGCTACTAAAATAAGTCGGGAAGAGGGTTCAACAGTAAAACATTAACGTTAGTTAAAGTTAAACGTTTATATCGGAACAATAATTGTTTTGCGGCTACATAATATGTTCGCAATTTAATAACATATACAAACAATCAGTGTTATAGTCCACTGTTAGATATATATATATACTATGCTCTACGATTTTCCGCCACACCCCACGAATATAACTGGCACTTAGTCGCCTTCAAATAAGTCAATGTACTATCAAAAACAATTATTTCATTACATATGCTATTTTAACAGAAATTTTATTCGCTGCTTTCCCTAATATACTGCTATAGAACCTGGTTCTCAGGTTGCACTTCGATGAGTGTTTTCCTAAAAAAGACCGCTACCCAATAACTCTGTATTTCTATGGTAAGTTGATAGGCACTCCGAGAACTCGTATGAAATCAATGGTTTTCACGGCGCCTTCATTCACTTCCTTGAAAAGGCAGTGAGTTTTCAAGGATCTGTGACCCGTTAATAACTACCCCTTGTATTGCAAATACCCATAATTTGCGATAATCGGTTACCACTAGATGGGCTGTCAATTATTTGTCACTTTAGAAGTACATGATAATCATAAATTTAGGCACCTGATGTGAAATAGGCATTGTAACGAAGTACCCGCATTATGTAAAGCAATTAAAGGTTTAACAGTGCGTTAACCTTGCTGCTATCACATACGCCTAATAATAGAATAAAATGCACAATGACTTCATCGAATGGTATCCTTAGAGCACAAAGATTTATTTCACTTTGTGGTATATATCAATGGTTTTATTGCCATATAGGTATACCAGGGCTGGTTTAATCAAGTATAGTGTATGTATTAATTAATTATTAACTGTAACAGGAATTTAAGCGATCATGCATTTTCTATAGGTGCGTGACGTTTTTATCTTGTTGCATCTTTCGTGGTAACAGGTGGAACCTAGTCGAAACGAGAAAGCATATTATGAAGAATTTAAATTGCGGTATTACCAGTTGGACTTATGAAAATATCTTGCGACGTTATAGTTTTAAACTATTTAAGTGGTAATAAGTACTGACACCGATCCTGTAAGACCTGGGGGCGCTCGAGCCCCTCCGCTAGCATTATCGATAAGACTGCGCCCCTAATATTTTATCTTGTGCCCCTGTTTAATTGACACTTAACCGTATGAACAGTACCGAAAGGATACATTTATTCCATAGCTTTAGTTTATATTCCATGGGAAGTTATGGACTTATGGTTCTCTAGTTATATCTATACTAATATTATAAAGCTAAAGAGTTTGTTTGTTTGTTTGGTTGGTTGAACGCGCTAATCTCAGGAACTACTGGTTTGTATGGAATAATTCTTTTAGTGTTGGATAGCTTATTTATCGAGGAAGATTATAGGCTATATAACATCACGCTACGACCCACGGGGGCGGTAACTAGTAGTAACTATAAACGCGGGCAAAACCGCAGGCACAGCTAGTTTATATATATAATTCTTCTATCGTGTTTATGTCTCTCAACTCCTCCTAAATAGCTGAACGGATTTTTATGAAATTGGTGTGTTTGAGTGAGTCCCTGGATGGTTTAGATTCACAATTGGACCAGGTAGGTGTCGCTACGATTGCGTTCTAGGATTTGTTATTATTATTTTGGCCATCCTTTGAACAGGACAACGTCTGTTGGGTCCGCTAGTATTAACATGTTTTATAAGTACTTTATTGTATTATTAAGTAATAAAGTTTAAAATTACAAAGATCTTAGCCCTCTAATATCTTAAAGAGTCAATGGTTCTTGCAATAAGCATATATTCCCCCTGATGGCAAGCGGTTCCTAACCTCCGATTGCAAATGATAATACCTATGCAACATGTCAGAATCAAAAATGATTTATTCATTTAAGTCACAAAGTAACACTTATGAACGTCTTATTATATAGGTTGAGTGAGTGAGTATATTAAGTTACTACTGCTACATTTAGGTTAGTTGCTAGATTCAGGAAAATTGTTAAGCCTATGAAAGGAAACCTGCACTGCATGGACAAGTTAATACTTAGATGATAGCTACTCACATCGGTCTGAAGAATGTCGAAGGTCTTGGCCACATTCTTGTTGGTCGGGTAATCTTTGATGGTCTTATTAAGATGGTTCCCTATGGATGTCTCCAGGTCTTGCTGCTTCACATATCCAGCGATGCCAACGGCGAGTTCAGCCACGAAGATGATCAGGAGGAACACTGAGAACTGGAATATAAAATAAATAAGTTATTTAGTGCCCCATTTGTACTGGGTCACAGGTATTTGGTTATAGCTTTCAGCGCATCACTTAGAAGTTCTTAATGTCAGTACGGAGCTTGGAAATAAGCTTGACGGCAATATGTAAGATCTATTATATAGGATAGGTTTATTAAAAACTAGATTTTGCCTGCGGCTTCGCTGGCGTGAATGTAGATTATGTCAAAAAAAAATGTATCATGTAATAGTACTTTTCCTCGATGAAAGGTACCTATGTACGTCCTTTTGTGTATTCCTGACAATGTGTGTGCGAAATTACATGATGATCGATCAAGCAGTTCAGACGTGAAAGCGTAAGAAACAAACTCACATTCGTATTTATAATATTAATTATGATTTTACCTATTTGTCTTTAAATTGAATTGAAATATACCGTCGTGTATACAGGGTGTCCGGTAATTAATGGATAACCTGTAAATGTCTTATAGTGGAACTGATGGCCGTAATTACCATGTATAACTTTCTTGTATACTACGATCATAAATGAATGAATATATTTTATTTCTTATTATTATTTTTTTTTCTGAACGGAGTGGCTCAAAGATACTGCAAATAAAAAATAAAAATTACTGAAACCTTTGACTTATACAATAGTTCTATTTTAAACTAGGTCACTGCATTGCCGTTTTGATGACACAAAATTAAACTATCAGATTGTCCTACTTTTGCCAATTGTAGCTAAACTAAATATACAGTTAACACAAAGACGTAAACATGTTTTTTAAATATTTCTAGCATCTTAGTTCTCAAATTATTAGTACTTTTGTAAACCTCTTCAATTAAGCGTTTGTGCTAAAGTTAAGGACAAATCGGTTAGCTTATGTAAATGGTTTTGTCCGTGAGAGCTCTAAGTTTAATAGATTCGGCATAATTTTCGACGGAAGCAACATTAGTCATCAGATCTAGGTAGAAATATTTGTGGACATTGGCCTGACTCTCACATATATTCATGAATCATGATAGCTGGCACTGATGGCTTTACGTATTTTCCGAGGTACGGTGACGTTTTATAGTTGTCACTCATCCGTAAGCAGGGTGGTGGTAACTTTGGTTAACCTCGCCAGAAGTGCCTAAGAGGTAAATTCACGCTACGAGCTAGAGGAAGAGAATCGGTCGTCAAACGTCGGTGAAAGCGCCGGCAATACCTAGTTCTATATAAATGACCATGTTTTTTACTAAACATTTTAAATACAATGTTTTTTTTTTGACGTCATCTGGCAAATGACATTGGCCCGATGCCGAAAAAGTCTCAGGTACTTATTACAAATGCGTAGAAGCGAAGTACCTACACATAAAAAAAGAAAACAATATGTTTTTGTGACACTGCTATTATTGATAAGTATGTGCTCTTATTATTCTGTAGGATAACAGACAATTTATTTATAGGTAGACTTTTTATATTGTGCATGAGTTCATTGTATTAATAAGGTGATCTTTCCGTGAGATCGTGTGATACCTTCATCAGCGTTGCATTATTGTACCCTGCTGTAAACGGATTGAATTGTTCTTCAATACGTAGATAAATATTTGATGTCAATCAATAGTGGGTCACAGAATCATCGTCCCTTTATATCTTTAAAGAGATAAGTAGGTACGTAATAGCAAGATAACTTAACACTATAAGTCTAAAACTGTGACACATACGACAATAGGCTTGGTTCGTGTCACCGAGACTTTTTATACAAGCATGTCGGTAAAACGTAAATGGTTCGAAAGGTGATAAGCAGTTACTGTATTCTTAAAAAGTACATAGTAGTTGTAGAAACCTGCTGGGGGCATGTCGGTAACTTCATATATGCTCAAAACCCCGGTTTGGTTTATTATATTCTGTCTAGCACTAAGTTCTTTTTAGTGTGTTTTAGTGAGCTTATTTTCGAGATACAAGTGAATTTAAGTAACAAACAAATAAACTTACATTCCCATTGAGAGCAGCGATAGCTCAGTGGGGAGACCAACAGACTGCAATGCAGAGGGTCTCGGGTTTGAACCCACGTCGCGCACCTCTGACTTTCGCAGACATTGACAAATTATCGCTGCTCTGTGCCTCGGAGAGCACGTTAAGCTGTCGGTCCCGGCTGCCATAAACATCTATGGCAGTCGTTATTGGGGAAGTCGACACAAAGGATCCCACTGGGTCGAAGTGTCGCTGGTCTGTACTGACTGGCCCCCACACAAGATAAGATACATTCCCATTTATAATATTAAGTTAAGATTGCAGAGTTATATATTGGATTCGGCTTACTCTAAATCTAGGTTCTTAGCTACGATTTTCTGTAAGGTGAAAGTACTTCCCTACGAGTTACCCAACCGGACAGGTCTATATTGAGCCAAATCCCTCAGTGCCACATCGCTTAGAGAACGTATCTAAAATGTTATGTCTAAAAGTATGCTTTGACACAGCTCTGCTGAACGAATGACATGGCTATACGAACGACACATCTATTTCAATATTATCAATAAACAAGCAATTATTATCCTAGACGGCCATATTTATCTAAGCCGTCGGTGCCGGTCGATACAGAATACTAATCGGTTATTGATTCCCACTTGAATCGCACGGGACAGCTCACCGTGCCGCATGCATTGCTAGTTCGATACACAAATGCTCCAATAACCTATTTTTCTAGTTGTCTTGGTGAGCAACAACTGAAGATTGCCGCAAAGTAGCTATATAATAGAAAGCTTAAAGATGTAACATTTTCATCTTATTTTGTACTATAAAAACGTTATCGTTTGCTTAATTTAATCCTTAACCTATAGGTCGCACCGGGACACTGGCGCAGTGGTCAAACACAATAGATTTTTCATTTTGTCTGGTATTCTAAGATTTGACAGATTAAGAGCTTTATATTATTAGAATTATAAACTCAAACGTCTATATTTAGGATTAAAAGAGTCTGCCCACTACATCGTCTCATACCATGACCGTGCTAGGAACGTATCAGACACGAATAGCAGAACGATACGCCCTACTATAGGAACTGCTCGTGACGGAACGGTCTAGTGGGCATAGTCTTATACATTTCCTTACAAAGATTTTTTTTTGCCTGACACTTTCCTAGCACGGTCATGGTATGAGACTGGGTAGTGGGCAGATTCCTTTATAATTAAATTTTTCAGCATTGGCTTAAGGATGAAATTGTACAAATACATATATATGTATATAATTGCATCCTTCAGACATATTCCTAAATAAGTACCTATATATGTTATCGTTTAAGTTGAAAGTGCAGACTCAGCGTACCTGGTTATCGTTTTCCTGACTAAGCTATTTATAGTTTAAATTTTCCCGTGTATTCTCAAGGCGCCGCGCCGTGCCATCTATTGATCGATTTTCACAACTATACGACAAACATGAAACTGTTATTATGTTCTGCATTTTGTACGAAGTGTAATAATTTCGGATGATGACATGTCCCATGCCTTTAAACATTTAACCATAAATAAAATAAATTAAATCATTAATTTACGTTAAGGTTAGCAACGCGCGAGTAATGTACCCTTGATTTTGCAAGACGAGTATTCATAGGCCAAAGTCGGCAGTATAAAAATATTTAAAAACACGATAGTTTATGTCGTTTAAGATATTTCGTTTGTCATTGCAGTAATAGCAGATAGAATAGACACAACTGCCCTCTCATCCTCATCTCATCCGATTCAATAAATTATTATAATTCTGTGCCTCCTGTGAAAAGTGATACAAGTCAAAAATCAACAATTTACAGAAGAACAAAAATAAGATTTTAAAATCTAGTTCCCTTTATAAGTGGGCCAGGTTAAACTTGAGTACTCTTGTTTGTAGATAAAAACATTCACTTTGACTGTTAGTCAATATTATAGATTTAATGTAATTGTTATAAAAACACGTAAGTTGTACCTTTTTTATTTCTAATACATGCTCTAATGACGTGATAATTGATAGAACTACAGTTAAATTACATTGCACTTATAAGTTGTCTTTGTGTAAGATGAAAAGTTAAATGTACAAATAAATATATATCACACTTATACCATGAAACACGAAAAATAATGTGTGCATCAATTACTTATAGAGGTTACAACTTGAAATATATCTATATTCACGATATTTTTGCAAAAATCCTGCTAGTTATATCACTTTGCACAAAATTATCTCCGAAACTATGGTAGATAGAAGAACGTGAGTTAGATTAAAAAAATTATAATTTTTCTATGTCAGAATTACAAAAAGCGTAAATCTCGACTTATATCACTCAACACAGGAGTCACATAATTTTATTTGGATAATATCACCTAGGTGAATTATTCAGATGTGATATGAAAACACTAAAAATTGAACTTTATACACAAAGATGAACAGTAACTGATTGGACGATTTGCTTACGTAAGCTAGGTAAATCAGTGAGCTAGCGTAGTTCACGATGCCTCTTATCTCTGTGGGTACGATATGCCAGAAATTAAAATAAATATATAAATAAAAAAATAAATTTGTTTATTTGTAGCGGTGGAAAAATCTGTTTCAAACAAAATGTCGAACATCGATATTATCAGGTATGACTAATGCGTTGAGTGAGGAGTGAAGTGCACAGCTTATTTACATTACGCTACACTCGAAACATTCCGTACTGATAAAGGGGCAGCATAGAAAATTATAGCCGCTATCGATTATACGCGCTTATACATTCATGTCTACGTACTTCCTCCCGTAGACGAAGGTTAATATATATCATTCGGGAGAGTCCGACATACTCTCTCGCCTCCCCTTGTGGCGAGGGTGTACGAGTCAGGATCATTTCCCTACGTTAAAAACAAGGCTAAGGTATGTCATGTCCAACTTGTGCCAGTTACTTTAAAAGTCCCTCGTGATAGAAGGCTAGTCTACTGACGGCTTCCAGCCACAATTTCAGATGCTAAATTGCTATTGAGAATTTCGAGATGTAATAATAAAAATATTGCGTTTGGATGCCTGCGTTTGTACGCTGATAGACATTTGTCTTTCACCTTATATCTTAGAATACTGTTCGATACCCGAAAACCAAATCGAGCTTTATTATCGGACGGAAACGTGAGCGCAAGCTTGACGCTACTGGGACATGGAGACTATATTATAAAATAAATTAATAAAATTTTAAAATGAAATTTATATGTCTTTTTACTATTATGATCAAGTGAGCATGCGGCTCACCGTGTCAGAATTGGCTGCCGTAGTCTATGGCCACTTGCAACACGAATGCTTATAGCCCCGTGTTGCCAAAAAAGGAGACGCTGCGCCATCTTGGAAGGAATAATTACCACGAATCCTGTTGATCCTGACAGAACATCATCTTTATAAGGAAGTCTGGTATCCATCCGTCTGACTCAAGACTGCTTGGTGTCGGTCTTTGAAAGAGTGGAGGTGAAACCTCGAATACTTTGCTCAGGTTTAAGGTGGATTTCCCAACCAGAGCGACCTTTTAGTCATAAATACTTATTTGCTCTTCTATTGTTTGCTCTAAGATAACTGGCATAACCGAATGTTGTTTTGAAAATGCGATTACACGTGAATAGATAAGCAGACGAATATATTACAACCTATAGATGTAAATGGTTTGGGAAAATACTTCGTACCGTATTTAGCATTTTGTATAAATCTTGTGCTACGTGCTGTTATCTCTAGGTCAAAATTCGAACCCGGAGCCTAAATATTGACTGCTATTCGACGAACTGGATCATTAAAAGATTAGGCGCATATCTTAAAAAAAAAAAACAAAATTCTAATAAAATCATGCCACGTCACGTTAAAGGAAAACTTCAACTTTGTCAATACGTGCCGGGCAGAGACGTGACATGTGCATGAACAACATATATTATTTCCATTCTAAGATTCTCAACGTATCTAATTGTTATAAACGTCATATATTGCAAATATTTATATTATATGCGAGCATACATTAGTTATCACCGCTTGCGCATTTTAATTAGAATGCTCGAAAGGCGTTGTATTTAAAGGAGAAAGTATAATCACATTAATATACAGGTGTCCTAGAATATGTGAATCAAATTGTAACGGAAGATTCATTAGGTAAGGACCTTTCAAATGCGAAGCGATTTCAAAACAAGGACAGTTTAAAAAAAAATCATTGGTAGTTTCACGAATCGATCCTTAACAAATAATAATAGTGAAAACCTGAAAATTAGCCATAAACGAAGCACCTGTAATTAAAACTCTGTAAAAGAGCGTACTATTTTAAAAACTTTGTTTTTTTTTATTTTTACACATCGGTCATATTTTTTATTTAGCATATTTGAAAGGTCCTTACTTAAGGAGTAAGAATCTGAATATAAAATATATTTCTGAATCAAGTTGTAACGAGAGATCTCGTTACGATTTGATTTACATATTCTAGGACAACCTGTATGTAAAATCGAGTAAATACGTATTACTCTGATAAAAACTCTGTGTTAATCTAGAATATTATTATCTTTGTCGCATATTTGATCCTATGTCACTAAACGATTTAAGCATAATAAGTAACAAACATCCCAACATCTTTACAGTAATAATATTAGAAAGATTCCTAGTTTCTTCGAGGTGTTACTTTCTTAGTTTAAAAGACAAGAACCGCGAATACTCTCCAGTTCATCTATACTAATATTATAAAGCTGAAGAGTTTGTTTGTTTGCTTGAACGCGCTAATCTCAGGAACTACTGGTCCGAATTGAAAAAATATTTTAGTGTTGGCTAGCGTATTTATCGAGGAAGTAATCATAAACGCGAGTGAAACCGCGGGCACATCTAGTAAAGTATATGCAGAAAACTTATGACGATTCATTGCTGCGTAAATAGAGGACAAACAAACAAACACACAAAATGTTTTATAATATGTATTAGTATAGATATTATCGGTTATACACAAGTCTCGAATTTTGCTTGTATTTACTACCACATGATTTGTCTCATGGTTCAAGTTCAAATCACACCAAAGCAATCGAAATCGCTCCAACACTCGATAAAAACTTAACAAACATACGCAGTTACTTTCGCATTTCTACAAAATAAGTAGAGATAAATATGAAAAGCGAAATATTTAAAATACACAACGTATTTGAAGTACTTAACTACTAATTGAATGTGGCCATTGTATATTCCATTCGGGTCGTGACTGCCCGTCCATCATGTGAGCATTATCAGTGTAGTGCAAGGTCGACTGAATGCCTAACAGTAGCCGGTGGTTATCCATTGACCGAATCCATTAATGCGTCACACACTGCAATAATTTGCGCCATTCTGTGCAACAAGCATTCTGTTTTATACAGCGATGTGAGTTAATGTATTAACTATGTTCGATGTCGTTATAAAATTATATTAAAGTTGTTTGTTTTCTTTTTATAGAAGTACGAGGCAATATTTTCATCTTGCCTGAAGATAGCTAGTTACTAGTATAATCCTAAAATGCTTATAAAAATGAGACGGCTACTCTGCAAAAAGGACGAAAATAACTGGATTGATTGATGGATGCCCGGTACTTAGACAGGAGCTAGAAAACCGATGTATATCGATATGTGGTATTCCCCATTGGCTAGCTGTTTGGGTAACAATATTTATATATACTTTAAATTGCTCGATAGTTACTTGGGAAGTTTGCACTTATTTTGCAGCGCGTCACGTTTCGGCTCCTAATCTCGGGATGGGGGAATTGTATTGGGTTTATCTGTTAGCAAATTCTTGGTAGCAGCACGAAGTCTAGAACATTGCCGAATTTAATGTCAATAAGATCGCAGCATAACTGGCTAAATATGTGTGTAATATACTTCTGCCCACCCTTTCCGGGAAATACAGGCGTCATTATACACAGACCCCGCGACGGCAAAAAAGGCCACGAGGCAAACTTAAGATACAAATATCACCTTGTATGAATATGTGCAAATTGCCCCGAAGAAATTTTTGTTTTAGGCAAAGGACATACAAATAGAAAAAGTCAAATAAATTACTTTATTCATTTAACTCTTATACACGTACAAACGAATTCTTTAGCAACGGTGAATTTATAGTAGCCGCATAGTAACATTTGTGGCACGTGACTTTTACAAAAGAATTTCGTATCAAGTCCGGGCACACAAATAACTGGGAGGGAATACGGTGAGATGTGCAGCTGAAACAGTGTTTAAACAAACCGATGACTGCAGTCAACCATTTAGGAGATGTAATATTAAGTTGATTTGAACGGTGGATATAGTGTTATCTGATGGGAGGCAAATCAGGTTTAATAAGTAAGAATAAATGGTGGTATTGTGTAGAAAAGTAACAATGTTTCATTTAGAAATTTTACTTTAAAATCTTATTTATTATTTCAGTTACGTTATGCTCTTATTCATAAAATATGTATTGCTCCATCACAAATGATTTATCGGCAACGTGTACCTAGTTTAATGGTTGGTTTCAATAGATACATACATACATAGATTCACGCCTGTGCTCCATTCATACGTTCTTCATGCATGATCTTTAGTTTTGCCTTTACCTTGCCTATTCTGTTTTTAGAAGATTTCTAGCAATATACATTGCAAATTCCTAATGTTCTTGTTAAACAATCCAGCTAAGAGAAATAATGCTTATGTTAAGAGTAGTTTTACGTCAGTAATGCAATATGTTGGATAAAACCCTTTTGATCGCAAGCCAATGCAAATGCCTTATTCGCGAGATATTCTTCTAGTTCACCAAGAACTTCATAGGGCATCATACGACCAGCATTTCACGAAAATACAATAGTTGTTTTCATTTTAAGATAAATCGGTAAATTTTGTTGTGGAGTGGAAAAGCATTTAATATTTATCCGAGATATTCCTCCATGTTAATGGCCGTGCGACCTTATAATGTTATCGATGAGTAGAACGCGTAGCGAACATTTAGAACAGAGGAATTACTTTATTGACAAGTGCACGATAGTTAATATACGTACATATATTTATCGTGATATATGTATTTATTTACGAAGGGCATTTCAGAGTCCCTTATAATCATATTTTGCTAGCTATGATTTTAGGAACCACGTAATAGGAAAGAAGCATATGGCCGCTAACCGCGCAGAACCAAGCTTCGTACTTTCACACCTTGACTACTCGGCCGAACATCATGAAATTTTACATACAGTCTTACAGTACTTGTCAGGGGTACAAAAACTGTCATAGAGTAATTTCATCTAGAAAAAGAATTGTTTCCGAATGATAGAAATTTATTAAGTAACTAAATCTACATTAATCTGAGCGAAGCCGCGAACAAAAACTAGTATCGTAATAAGAGAACCTAGAAGACATTGGAATAGGTATTACAAAGATTTTGTAGGTCGAGGGCGTTTTGTTCACACGGGTGAATGCTGAATTAAACACCTGTCATAACCCCTTAGCTCAGTATGAGAAGGGTTGTTTATATATAGCCGGCAGGGTGACGCCACCCCAATACGTCCAAGAGCCAAGCAACAGATTGAAAAGGCTTGTATAAAAATTGAATGAGTCAATGAAGAGGAACAGATTCGTAACAAGTTAAGTATTACTAACGAATACCGCGATAAAGACTATTAGGTATAATTATTTGTTAATCTAGGATATAGTCTATTTGAGTTCAAAGTTTTATTTAAATGTGATTGAGTTAGAAATAGATAGACATGTTCACAAACGTTCACATTTATATGGCAAAGTCAGAGACATTCCTTAATTCAACAGTTTTTCTCTGGTTAGAACTCATTCCAGCACTATGCATAATACTAACAAACTAACAACATGGCTGCTTTTTGCTTTATTTAAAACGTATTGTGTCATAGCTACAATCTGGCTTTATACTGTATATTCTGATTACCTGTTGCTCTTTGATTTACTCGTTTTGTGTGAGTCAAACAAATATATAAAATACCTGTAGGATTAGAAAACACAAAAATTCCGAACCGCATTTTTACATGCACTTGAAGGATTTTAGGTTTCTGCGACAGATGTGCAGGTAGTACCATTATTATTTGGCCAATATAAGTCACTTTCACTAAGACAATGACACCTCATTTATCAAAAGCCTGTCAATAGCGAACTGATTCTCTTGGTTATGTCATACGCATATTTTTTATGGGTGTGGTGTCATCCGCAAACAAAATAGTTTTGTGGTGAGTAATTTTGGGTAGGTCATTAAAATAAAAATGGTCCCAGTACGCTGTCGCTTCCCACAGGACGCCGAATCTATTTCATTTGTAATTAGACCTACTTTGCCATTATTTTCGATTTAGGATATTTCTAAACACACAAATTTCGACCCTCATAGTAAACTCTTTATCATGTCATTGGCTAATCTTTATTTCCATATTGTCTAAGGTTTATAGTCATCAAAAAGAGGTAGACATACACTTAAAAAGCTTTATATCCGTCTGACACAAAATACTTATAGGTACTTTTGTTAATCCTGTGCATCCGATACAGTTAGGTCAAAATAATCTCTGTCTGTATCCCTCCGTGATGCAGGTGTAATGTTATGTAAACAAATTGTTGTATTCAAGAAAACAGGCCTGTGTCGTGAGAGAATCGTACAATGAACAGAATGATTCAGTTATTTATAAGTTGTATCTGACTCAGTGCGATAACAACTAAAATATATACGAACATTTGTTGTGTTGAACATTTACAAATTTAAAATGATGTAATAATTAATAAGCGTGTATAAATATTTCGAAATAACAGACCGTAAAATGGAGCTGTCTTAACACATCTGTTAAACAAGTAATAATATATATAAAATAGACAGTTTGACATCGTTCTTGTTATACACAGTCACAAGGTTTTCCAACCTATACGCGGAGAGAATTTTGTACCCCTTTTTTAAGAAATATTGCGCGCACGGAGAATTGTTTATTAGATATAGTTAAAGCAAAAGTTATAGTACGGGGCCGCGGCTTTTGCCTGGAGTTATGTTCCTATGTCCTTTCTTGTACCCCTGTCTACGTGTATGCCGTACTTGACCGATCATCATTTCATGATGATCGGTCAAGTAGTTTAGGCGTGAGATACGTAACAAGCAAAGAAACTCACATTAGTATTTATAATATTAGTTAGGAAGTAAGGATAGACAAGGAATACAGAAAGGTTATACAAAAATTTGGAAAGCCGGTCAAATGTCAATTACTGGTCGACCACTAGTATATGTAAAGATGGCAATGTTCGAGACTTGTATGTTTTAAATCAAGATTATCACTGTCTGTTGCTTGACGTCAAAACATAGCTATAAAGTGCAACATACAAGGGGAAAATCCAGAGAGCACAAAATCGAGTCGTGCTCTCTTCCTACGCCGGCGCGGCGGCGGCGTAGAAATACGCGGCGCGCTAGTATAATGTTCTGTAGCGAAGTCTTCAGTCGTCCCCGACATATATGTATATAAAAACCAATCCACACAAACACATGTGGAATAACTCGTCGAGTATAATATATTCTTTTATTATCCAAGTCGTTATACGATATTACCTCTAAAACTACTGCACTCTCTGCGTCAACTACATACGGTACCACATTTGCTTTACTAGGTACTTTAGATACAACATTTGAAAACGCATAAGACTTGAAAACTAGGTTAGCGCATTACGTAAATAAGTTTAATGATTTCAGGGGTATGCGATGGAGCACGCTTGCCTAGAAGTTACCTATTCACTCGCGACTTGAAGACACCCAAATTGTAAGTAATCATCGAGAAACACAGACTTAGGTAGTGAGTTCCACTCCTTTGCGGTACGCATTATAAAAGTGGAAGCAAAGAGCTTCGTGCGTAAATGTGGTATATCCACCATGCACCTGTGTCGCTGGTCTGATTGTCTGGTCGTCCGATGGTAGAATAGGGAAGGAGGAATCAAATAATGCAGTTCCTCTGCACATTTTCCGAAACGTTTTGCGAATACTTAAATTAAACTACTTACTTAAAATCATATTTATGGCAGGTTTTTCGTTTAACACAAACGGTCAATTACCTCGAGGGTAACCAGTCCTCGCCAAGATGGCGAACATACAGATGTACTTAACTCGCAAGGGTGGTTATACGCAATTATCTAACAGAGTCACCTTTAAATCATGTCTATGTTCTAACTTTGCGGTTGATTCTCAGTAGTGATGGTCACGAGGTGACTCGTCGGAATCATTTTACTCATATGTATTGATATACATACATACATATGGATGATTCCATAGCGGGATAATAAAAACAAACCGCAATGAAATCAGCTTTAAATACTCTTATACCGATATCAGATTTATTCAGTCTGCAGTTTTTATATATATTATATTTATATACATATTATGTTTTGAAATTAAACACTTTATATGGATTTTATCGCGTTGTTTATTTTACTTTTAACACTGGTATTGAGTTTACACTTTGCCCCGACGCGGCGACGTTTCGGTTGCTTTACAGCAGCCATGTTCACGGGGAGACTAAGATGGTAGTTGTCTCCCCGTGAACATGGCTTCTGTAAAGCAACCGAAACGTCGCCGCGTCGGGGCAAAGTGTAAACTCAAATATAAATTGTTTTAATTAGAAAATATATAGCTTAAATAGTAGTAAAATTTCAATAATAGTAGTGTTAGAGTTTTCAAAATTATGTAATACCAGTGTTTAAAGTAAAATAAACAATGCGATAAAATCCGCATAAAGTGTTTAATTTCAATGTATAACATTCGCGTAAACATAAGACAATATTATACATATTATGTTTACCGTGCACGGTTCACTGTAAGTCAATTCCCGTAGATTTCCTCTTAATTTTCCCTCCTCGTTCTGTATTCAACACGAGCGTTATTGGCCATTAAACAGATGGGTTAATAAATGTCAATAGAGTGTTATATTCTGATAAACCTAAAGGACAGTGAAATTGAGTTGTTTACCCGAGTTCAGATATGTTGCGTAATTTTATAGAACGTGAACCGAGTATTGACTAAGTAAGTACGGTTGTCACTACACTATAAAACTTCCTTTTTTGTTTTCTGTTTTCTATACCTGTTTCGATTCTTAACGATTCGAATATAATTTTAATGGGTAATCGATATCATGCTGTGTCGATTTAAATGGTCTCCTCCTAATTGTTGTTAAACGATCATCTATCTGTCAAATTGGACTTTGTATTTGAAACAGAGAATAGTTATAACATATGAAAACTAAAATATAAGCCTTGGTTTAAAAACTGTCACACTAAAAAGACTTGGCCATAATTCATCATGCTAATCAAGTGTGAAATAGTACCTAGTGCTTTCTCAATTTATCGAAAGACAACATAGTAGCGAAGATACATGTCTGGTATCGCTGGCTACTTTCCCTGAGGACTCCTCGTATGCACTTGAAGCAGAATATTGAAAATTAATTTTTAAGTAAGGTAGGGCATAGCAAGTCATCGACCTAGTTCGAAACTAGGGCAACCCGACTGGGTAAATTCGTTTACTCTGCAGACTATATACCTTGTTTTGTTTCTGTGGTAAGTACTGTCTATAGAGCTCTTTGAAGAGACGCAGACGTTGTGCTGTCAGAATAGACTTATTGTCTTTAACTCAGTATACCATTGATTTTATAGAGCCGGCATCGCGCAAGTCCTATTGTTGCAGGCCTGCATAGGCTACGACCGTAGATAAGACACTATATACCGACAACCATGTACATGCATAAGACACTATGTGACTATACCATGTATTTACTAGTCAAGCGAACCGTGTGTTTATTTGCTACTTAAATATACGGGACTTGTGAGGGTGGCTCACGTCACTTGTATACGTGATACATACTTAGTAGTGTGCGTAGAGTTTAAGGATAAAAAACGCTATACCTATGTCTTTATCGGTATAGGAAAACATTTTAAGGAAGCATGTCTGCGAGTTCGCTATAACGTTCTCGACGATATGGTAAGTCTGCCATCCCGCACTAGGCCAGCTTGGTAGACTATGGACTAACCGTTCTCACAGTGAGAAGAGGTCCGAGCGGAGGGACAGTTCGCATGCGCGAGCACATCTAGTATATGTATATAGGTACTAGATGTGCTCGCGGTTTCACTCGCGTTTATGATTACTGCACCGCTCCCATGGGTTATAAGTGTGATGTTATATAGCCTATAACCTTTCTCGATAAATAGGCTAGCCAAAACTGAAAGATATTTTCAATTCGACCCAGTAGTTCCTGAGATTAGCACGTTCAAGCAAACAAACAAACTCTTCAGCTTTATAATATTAGTATAGATTATATAAGGTCTGATATTAAGTACTAAATGTCTTTTTAACTATTAATATCTAAATCCATCTTGTTTTCTTTTTATTCCTCAATTACACCAACATGTCGTGGGTGAGCTCACTAAATAACTCTCTAGGAATGCTAGCACTGAACTGAATATAATAAATATTATATATTTAAGACAGAAAGAAGGTTTTAGGAAGGAAAGACGGCTAGTCTTACGTGAGCACCACTGCGCATAAAACCAGGGCATGTACCACTTGCATGTTCGTATGCCATGCAAAATAGCCATAAGCATAAGTTCAAAGCTTAAAAGATTTTGTTCATTCATTTGAGGATATAATACCTCAGTATTGACATTGTTGACTTGATAAGATACTGTTACTGATATGCGCTGATCTAACATTATAAAGTTTCTGATGATTCATTTCAATGACTGTCGATGAAATGATTGACATCATCATCATCGTCATGATGAACCCCACAGAAGAGGCATTGTATTAAAGTATGTATATTGTATTTGCGATGTAAATTCACTAATAAACGATTTCCCACTTCATTTATGCATGACGTTTTGCAATCCTGGGTCGGGTGCCGGGGTCGAGCTCAGTAAAGGCGCAAAATGATGATGGCCGTCGTGTCATATGTTTGCGAGTATGATTGCCGCCGATGTGGTCGCGGAGCAGGCAGTATTATTGGATATTTTTGGGCGGCAATTCTTACTAGTATTTCGGACAAGAGAAGAAATTTGCGCCATCTAAAGATTCGCCCTCTATTACGTGTGACTGAAACATCCTTGCTAATATTATATGCGAATATGAGTTTTTTGTTTGTTGGTTTGTTCTGCTTTCACGCCTTAAGTACTCGACCGATCATCATGAAATTTCGCATACTTGTTGTCAGGGATACAGAATAGGGTAGGGTGCCTTTCATCCAGAAATGAGGTACTGTTTCCAGGGAATAGAAATTTATTGGCAAAACCTACATAAACGCGAGCGAAGTCGCAAGATATAGCTATGTCACTATGCCTTGCCATACGAGAATGAAAAAGTATTTATTACGTAAGTCAATGTTAACCTTTTCTGTCCCCCTCTTCCTAAGTAAGCAAAATAAAACTTATTTTAACTATGTAGACCCCTCTCCCCAAATCGTGGTCCGAGAACATAATAAGTGTCATACAATATGTAGAAAGAGAGGAGGGAGAGAGAGCGAGAGAACAGGTGTCCAATCGATCTCAATGACAGTAGTTATTCATAACACGTAGAGACAGAAAATTAACTGTTGTCAGTATTCTGTATTGTATTTGCATATTAGCACATTTAAAACCGGTCGATTTGCATACAAGGTTCATGCAAAAGTTATCATACTATTATCGTTAGAGTACAATCAAATTACATAACGTGTTAGCTATGTAATGTTTATAAAATGTCCCACTGTTGGGCATCGGTCTAACTTTCGTTCTCTCAACCAACGTTAGGACGCCAGCATCCAAGCTTAACCAGCCTATTTAAAACGTAAATTTTGTTATGATAGTCTTATATTTGAATAGCTTTTTATTTTTGTATTTTTGTTAACTGAATTGGTTGAGGGGTTAAAGGTTCAAGCCATAGTGTATGTAATGCCAACCAAAATACCAGATATTTTAAGTTCGATGTTAATTCATACATATCTTTGCCTCTGTGATTCGACGCCAAATTTCATCCGAATATGTCTAGCTAAACTTGAAAACGCCTAAAATTCGAAGAAACAGAACCTCATTGTCTAAGATTTATATTTCTTTAGCTAGATCAATAGGGACAGCGGATAAAACTAGATTTTTTAAGACTACTCTCGCATTAGGAATAATTCCTGTTTCGCGGGGGACTTCACAAACATTCAAACAACGGACACCAAGAACACTCAGACTCGGAACAACCATTTGCAAATTACACAAAGTTTTGTCCCATGTGGGATTCGAACCTACAACACTCGTCGCAGTGGAAGCGGCGAAGGGACTGCTTAAACCACTACGCCATGCAAAACAGACGAAAATAAACTAGGTATCCATACTCTTGGTACAAAAAAGCGACGTTAGTATCAAGACATAAAATAGTGCCTGCTGTCACAATCACTTTATTAACTGAATCACAAGCGGTGTAGGACATCAAGCGACACAAATGTAATTACAACAGTATTTTTTTAATAGCGGTAGTGACGTAACAGGAAATTCCACTGGCCACTGTGAAACTCAGTTTAACTGTGATTAGTTTATCTTGTATCACCTCCGCTCATTGTTTGTTTAATTAATGAATTAGATTATGGAATAATGTGTTTGATTATAGACTATTTTTGAAGCTGTTTGACCTTGATTAAAGATTGATAAAGGATGTATTGAAATAGCTGTATTTCAGGTTAATGGGGCTGGTTTTATTGTATTTAGAAGCTTTTCTTAGAAGAAGCAATTATGGCTAGTGCCGTCCGAAGATACAGATAGTAAAAGAAATTATGCGTACCTCTGGTATATTATATTTTAAGATATCGATGCACTTAATGTAACACTAGAAACCCGACTCAGCTTCGCACGGGTAGTGCAAAACGTTAACAAATTATACACCTAAACGTTGCTCTCAATCACGCTGTCTATTGGTGAAAACCGCGTGAAAATCCGTTCAGTAGTTTTTGAGTTTATCGTGAACAGACAGACAGACGCAGCGGGGAACTTTGTTTTATAATATTTATTAATAGTGATAGTCATATAACTAATACCTAGTATAAAAATAGGATGTCAACAACACGATAAAACAGCACTTAAAAAACTATTTTAAAACCACTAAATAAGGAATTAGATTAAACCCATAAGCAGCACGATTTCATTCGAATTACATATATTCGAATATGTTGACAATAATATACATAATACGTGAACTGTATCCACGACCATGCAAACTAAACTATCGCGTATTTGAATTTCAACAAAATTTAAATGCAATTATGCTAAAACTACATTGAACAGGCCATATGGAGGTCTAAATAATTGACATGTCAGGCGATATTGCTGGATGATATTATATATTGTCTGATAATCTTCATGTTGATAAGCCTCGTTTAACACATTCAGTGGAATGGATCTACGTCGTGGGACCACTTTGGCACATTTATGTATAATACCGACGATTCCTCGTGGGATCACTAGTATGACGGCATTGCGTATGAGCTATATGAAAAGTATGGCAGACGCGTGTGTTAAACTTAAATCTATACTAATATTATAAAGCTAAAAAGTTTGTTTGTTTGGTTGAACGCGCTAATCTCAGGAACTACTGGTCCGAATTGAAATTTGTTTTTAATGTTGGATAGCTCATTTACCGAGGAACGCTATAAGCTATATAACATCACGCTACGACCATTAGGAGCGGAGCAGCAATGAAAAATGTTGCAAAAAAGTCTCTTATATGAATGAAGCAGATGACGTTGCGCGGGTCAGCTAGAAATATTATAAATGCGAATGTTAGTTTGTTTGTTACGCTTCCACGCCTTACCTACTTGATCAATCATATAAAATTGCATATACACGTTATCACGATTACAGAAAAGGATATAGGGTACCTTTTATCCAGAAGAAGTACTGTTACTAATCTAGATTAACCTAACCTACATTTACGCGAGTCAAAGTCAGGCAAAGTCACGTGAATTTGTTTGTTTGTTACGCTTTCACGCCTTAACTACTAGATCTATCATCATGACATTCTTCATTCACGTTGTCTGGGGTACAGAACCTTTCATCCAGAAAAAAAGTACACACAGCGACTCATCGACCTAGACTGTTTGGACTTTGAACTATTAGAAGTTGAACGCTGCGAATTGTGCGAGAGAGTACGTTATATTTTTGTTATTATGTCTCATTAACGCTGAACGGGCCGCGGGCTTCGCCGCACGCGCTAGTGCACCGTGATGGGTCTACACCAGTATGCATTGTCTCTTTCCGACAATTCTCTATTTTGTATGTAGCTTAGTTGTGAGTATATAGGGTGTCTAACTCGATGTGTAGCCGTATGTACTGTTGCCGCGGGACAGAAATTTATTGATAAAATCTAGATCAATGCGAGCGAAGCCACGGCAAAATCTAGTAATATATATTTGGCAGTGACTGTTCGCTAATGCTATGACACTGTGCCTCAGGGATTTCGTACGTTAGCGTCAACATACAAATTAACGTCGCTCAGACAATTGCTCGTGGCATTTAACGTGACTTGAAGCTAAATGCACTGAGGTGCAACGGTATACATCGCAACCCACTGCAATATTATTTCGATTATTTAAATAACGTGTTTGCGTCTAATCCAGATCCAATCCTGCTTCTTCGTGGATATATGGTCGTGATTATATGTTATCAACTAATCATACTGAAATATTGCATTTATTTTTAATTTTATCTTAAAAACATGTAATTGAAAAGCATTTTAGGGTTACGTATCCGAATGTAATGGTCCGCCTGTCTGTCTTTCAGCGGGCTTGTATCTCATCAACCGTAATGGGTAGATGTAATTTTTACAGGATGTATTTATTTTGCCTCAAATGAAAACAGAATCAAATAACAACAGTACATAGTGTTACACTGTGCTGTAGTGTTACATCTTGTACGTTGGTATGGCACACCCTTCGTGTGCGCGTCCAACTCGCACTTGACCGTTTTAATTTATTTTCCGTAGTATATTCATTGTATCTCTACGAGTCTTTATTTCATAATACTTATGTTTATACTGCGTTGTGTTGTTGCCTTGTATAAGTAGTCCATGTTTGGCAACATAATTATGGCAATTAGTTGAGTTTTGTTTCGTTTTGCGAACAAAGAACAAACAAACATTACAACGTTAAATAAGAGTTGGACCTTTTACATAAATTGTCTCATTTGAGTTGTTTATTATAACTAATTTGAGTTATGGTCCTGTTACTTTGAATAAACTCCTGGAGGCAGTTTTTACTATTGTCTTTCGTTTTATTACATGTTTTTTTAAAGAGGCCTATGAGCGCGTTGCACGTCCCTGACACGTTGTTAATATTGAAACAAAGGGTCCAAAGAACACTCATACTTGGGATAATTATTAATTATTCATAGTCATGAGTATCAAATTTATAAGTTTCGGTGCATTGGCTGTAGCGAGGCAACCACAATATTACCTGTGTCGTCAAAAAATACAAGTTGCTCAACGCAGCTACAGTTACGATTTCCTTAAGTCAATAATTGCCTACGTTATTTCCCAGAGTTCGGTTCACACCAATAGCAAAATTATTGAAAAGGTATTGTTAATAAGTTCCTTAAAAAAATAACAAACAGAGATCTATATTTATAATATTAGAATGGACCGTATTTTAAACCAAAACATTATAATAATTACGAGTATAACATTCACAATTTAAATAACCTTGATCGAAACGAGGAAAATTGGCAGCATTACTGACGTCACTTGTGTATATAAAATGTCATTTGTAAACTTGAAACATAGCAGCTTGTATGGTAGAAATAATCACCGCTATTTCCCAGAAATATCAGGGAAAAATGTACATTTATATTTCGCTAGTTATTTAAGTCTAAATTATACGAGAAATTGTCTAAGAATATATTTGGGTATACCCAATTTTCAAAAAAGCCTAGTCTACATAGGCGTCGTAGTTTACACTTACGTCATTGAATCTAAGAGGACGCAGAATTATTCAGTTAATACCACAAATGTTGCTATAATGTCAATGCCATAAATGTCATATGTTTGTTACTAAATGACCGTTAAAAAGATTAGATGAAACTTTGTACACAAATGGACCAAATTCTAGATTTACACATAAACTACTTTTTATCCCGGTACACGATCCTGTAGGATTCACGCAGACTTGGCTGCGGACAAAAACTACTAGTCTATAAGAAAATCAATGAATATCTGTACCAAGACTTGATTAAGAGTAAACTAACCGATAAAGTTCAATTTCTAAAGTTCCTGATGAATCGTTATGATTACTTGACTGCAGATTCCGCAAATCAATTTGCTCTCGTGCTGCAAGCGTTCATAGGCTACATGATAGTCCGCATATCCGTCTATCACCAGAATTGCAAAGAATAAGGTAAAAATGATAAAAGATATTGACTTCAATGTGAATCCGTAGTATCTGCGATTGTATTTTAATCTCGACTCTCGAATGAGCGCGTAATTCCTGTATCGGTGAGCCGTGCAGACATCTGCCTATAATTTAAAAATAAAAGGCCAACTGCATAAATATTTTCACCGTTTTGGTTTTATACGCAGTGTGGTAAGAACATGATATTTATCTGCGACTGCGTCTGTGTTGCTTTAAGAAGTACTTTATGTCCTTCCGTAAAGTTCAGGTTATCTTCATATTTAATTTTATTAAATTCAAATTCAAATAATTTTATTTTGTGAACACAGGTATTAATATCGGTACTGCAGTTTAGTATGGGTTTGGATGTCTGAATTTTGGTAACCTTTGTATTTAGCATATGATGATCTTTCGCAAAGTGAAGGATCCTTCACATTCGGACTACCCAGGCCGCAACACGTACGCCGAATGTTGTGGGTTTAGATTCCCATACGCGATACACATTTATGCACAAATATTTGTGGTAACATTGTTTATATTTTTATAGTCACATAGTATTTTTCTTATTGTTGTATGAATAAAAAATAGACATGTCTCTTTTCGGGCAACAAATCCGGTGCATGCCAAATGATAGACAACAACAACGTCATTCGTGCAATATAACAGACATTTTAAAACCCCGCCTACGGGTACCGAAGGAATTTCCAGCAGATTCTGAATAGCGGTTCCATTATACGGAGCATCTAATAGTTACTGAGATGTATTAAGTAGAAAAGGATGTGTCCATTTAACTGTATGAGACGAGTGTACGTCGTGAGTCAAAGGTCGCAGGTTGACTTCATCGCGGTCAATTGGACGCACGGTTGCTCCTCATTAATATACCTATACCTATACACAATCTTGCGGTTCATTGCTCGGTTTATAATTGCAAGAATTTGATTATTTGATTAATACATTATTATATGCGTTTTACTACAGCACGCTTTCATGTTCCGTACTCTGGTTAAAACATTGGGAATATGTTCAAAAGGTCTTTAAGACTTTCGATCATTTTATGTATCGTACAATCGAGGTGAATCCTACACAAGCATACAGATTTCCTAGAGGAGTTATGAATGCGACTGCTGTGATTACATATTTGATCATCGGATCGGCTAGGTGAAATTGAGATTACCAGCAAAAAAATTTTTGCATGAAACTGTGCCCATCAAACGGCAATACCCCCTACCCTATTACGTGTGACCTAAAACATACCTAGCGAAATGTGGGTGTGTAGAAGCCACCTACTCCTTAAGGGTTAAGGCGTTGGTCTATGTACCTATGTATTTTTTGATAAACGAATGTATGGTTACATTTACACGCTTATTTAATCGATAAAAACGATACTCTTTATTGCCAAGTTCGATCCCACGGCACGCACTAGATACGTTATTGGTCGCAGTAATAGTGAATGAAAACATCGTGAAATTGAAGCATATCTGAGAGTTAGTTCAGAGGGCCAGCGTGGTGGACGATGGACTAATCTTCTCATAGTGAAATGTAACCTGAGATCGTCAATGGGACAGTTTGTAAACAAGGCTGATATTTTTATTTTCAGTTATCTCCTCTTATCTATATGTAACTTCAGTAAACTCAGTAATCACTAAGCTTGAACGTTCATAACTGTTATATTGTTCTGTACTGTACTGAATTTAACATTCATAGCTTCAACTACTAGAATGTCACTCGAAAGGAGTTATCATTTAGAACTCGCAAACTATTTTTTTATTACTGTTGGTTCTTTCTGTAATGTCCTTTACCAATATTTTTTATTTATTGCTATAGAACTGTCCGCCGCAGTTTCAAGCGATAGTATTTTTAGATAAAGTAGCTAACCAACGGTAAAGGAATGATTAAAATTGGTTCAGTGGTTTCAGGGATTATTGATTAAAAACAAACTAAACATTTTTTTATTTATAATATTAGTATAGCAGTATATATGGAGGTATTTTTAAATACAAAATATTTTTAATATGTGTGCGTATTGTCCTGTTCGCTTTGCTACCGAGGAAATATTTTTTAATTAATATTTTTAACGAAAATTTATTTTGTATATTATAATAATCTATTTTATGATTATGATAATCTATTTTATTCTATTTTGTAATATTAATAAATTCATTGTGTAAATATGTACCTACCTAATTGAAAGAAATACGCTGCTACTATAGAGACAAACAGGAAATAGATATTATATATGTATATAATTAATACTTATTTATTCCTTCCTGCATACAAATTCATAAAAAAGAAAATTAAGTGTGACTTAAAAAGTAACTGGCGAATTGTGTCGCTTAATACATTTTTGTCCATCTCTTCTGTAATATATGTATGTAAATAAAGAGACCGAGTATGCATGTCGCCAAAGTTTTAATAAAGATGAGGAACTGACTGAGATTAATATCATTGTCTCATCTGCACTAATACTAGCGACCCGCCCTGGCTTCGCACGGGTAGTAGGTACAAAACTTTACCAAATTATATACTACTAAACCTTCCTCATGAATCACTAAGTCTATTGGTTAAAACCGCATGGAAATTCGTTCACTAGTTTTTGAGTTTATCGCGAAAAGACAGACAGACTTGGCGGAGAACTTTGTTTTATAATATGTAGTGATATTGATAGTGATTATAAAGAGGAAAGATTTGATTTTTAGTTTGTAAGGATTTAAACCAGAAACAAAAATATTGCTTTTAAAAAAAATACTTTAAAATTCTTTAAACGAGCGCTATATTATCAGGGAAGTAACATTTTTTTAAAGTAACATCATCTAACCTACTATTACGCGTCCGAAGCCGTGGACAAATGATATATTATAATTTGCGAAATAAAAATAATATGACTAACTTTACACCATTCAAAGGTGGCTGTTAGCAATCGCTTTAGCAACGCAGCCACATAGTTGATACAATTGTATCAACTATGTTTACAATACAAGTTTTGTAAACTATATTATATTGGAATACAATACAGCATGTATTATAATGAATAATGTCTGTGTATTTAACATATTGACTGCGGCGTAAACAATAGAAATTCATCGTACAGTCACCGGTGACAGCGGTTGCGTTTAAAATGATAAAAAGAAATTTGAGTCACTTACTGACTCGGTATCTTCGGATTATTTCGGAATAGGGTACTCATTATTGATGATTTAAGTCAAAAAGTTAGAGTTACAATTTCAAAATACAAAGATGTCAAAATTAAAAACAAGTGACAGAGAAAGGATGAAATGCAACAAACTGTTACGTCATAATTTGTTTCGTCATCGATCTATTTATATGCAGTTGTCCGAGGGAGACAACGAGATATCCCAACTACAACTCAATTTTTCTTATATCTAAATTTAAAATAGCATCCCATTCTGATACATTTTGCACAAAATGATTTCTTTTGATTGCTATTTGCTCTTGTATGTAAGATTATGTACCTAAAATATTAAACATAGCCAACTACCCTGTTACCACTAGCTGGGATAAGGTCATTTAACAACTAAAGTCTATGCGAACGTAGTCGCAGGCAAAAGCTTGTATTAAATAAATGAGACTACAAAATAAACGTATGTATTATTTCTTAATTCATTAGTGAGAAAACCTTGGTGTCCGATGCGGAGGCGGGATTGAGCGTAACTCTGACGCAGATACCTTGAAATTATCACTACGTAGAAAGGATTTAATGAAAGCAACAAACTCATGACGTCATAAGGCATGATTGAACGTACATCCTTACTAATATTATAAATGCGAAAGTGAGTTTGTTTGTTACGCTTTCAAGCCTTAATACTAGACCGATTATCATGAAATTGCGCATACACGTTGTCAGGGGAAACAGAAAAGGATAAAAGGTGCATTTCATCCTGAAAAAGTACTAGTATTAACCTTACCTAACCTACTTTTACACAAGCAAAACCGTGTGCAAATGCTAGGATAGAATAAAGTAGCAACAGCAAGTTCATCAAAATTATACACCTAAAAAATATGTTGCATTTTTTGTACGTATTAGTTTACGAGGTCGCATTTCAACCAATTATTGTTTTTTTATAGTAGGGACTAAATTCAATTTGTCATTTCAAAATTAATTGTAATATAATATGTATTAAGATTTTTAAATGCCGCGCAGAGACAGCAATAAGTAAAATCCTCCAGACCGACTTTCGGTCACAGCGGCCAATCTTAATGGAGACAGGCCATCTGCGCTGGAGATATTATAGTACACAAGTGTGTGCGCAAACACAAGTGCATTCTTTGTCCTTAAGTCTCTTAATTTGATAAGACGTCAATCCAACACGACCAGAAAGATATCAGGCGCAAAACCAACGCCTTTACATGCATGCTGAGGCACGGGGGTTAGAAACGCCAACGCTTTCTATTTCCAGGCTACTTCTAAGATTTCTTGGGCAGAAAAACCCAACGATAGTTTATGGGCCCGACGCAGGATTCGAACCCGAGACTTCATGCACAGACACACGAAAGCAATCACAATAAGCTCGTGAGAGAGTAAGTACACCCATGCACGTAATCACAATGCGTTCCTTTCCTTGGTTAAATAATCCAGTATGAATACGCCTACATTAACGGCAACATACCTACATACATAATATATTACATATAACATTTGTATACATCGATAGCATAGCATCAAATTATATGAGATTCTACCCCTGCTTTTAACATTAACGATATAAAAGAAAATACACTATGGTTTCGCCATTCAATTATGGCCAGATGAGACATTTTATTCCGTCTGACGTCAGCTATGTAGCGTTCTTAGAGAAAACCGAACAACCTGCGTAAACAGTCAGTCACTTATTTTTAGCTTAACTACGACACCCATTAAAGTATAATACACGCTTATATCCTGAAGGGTAACATATGCCATTTATGTTTAGGCCCATATAAAAGGGGACTAGATTTTGCCCGCGGTTTAGCTACCGTAAATGTAGGTTAGGTTGATAACAATACTTTTGTTTGTTTTACACACGACTACACATCAAGTTAGACATCCTATATACGCATAACTACGCTACATCCAAAATAGAGAATTGTTGGAAAGGGACGGTGCTTAATGGTGTTGATGTAATGGTAAGGATAGTGTCGCGTCCCGTTCAGCGGGAATGAGGCAAAGTAACAAAAATATAACGCACTCTCTCGCAGTGTTCAACTTCTAATAGTTCAAAGTCCAAACAGTCTTGGTTAATGCGTCGCTGTGTACACACATGTACCTTATATCCTTTTCTGTTCCCCTGACGAGTATGCGAAATTTCATAATGATCGGTCTAGTAGTTAAGGCATGAAAGCGTAAAACAAACAAACAAACTCACTTTCGCATTTATAATATTACTAGATGTGCCGCGGTTTCATTCGCGGTTATGATTACTGCGCCGCTCCCGTGGGTTATAGCGTGATGTTATATAGCCTATAACCTTCCTCGATAAATAGGCTAGCCAACACTAAAATATTTTTTTAATTCGGACTAGTAGTTCCTGAGATTAGCGCGTTCAAGCAAACAAACAAACAAACTCTTCAGCTTTATAATATTAGTATAGATATAGTTAGGGTGTACGTCCAATCATGCCTTCTGACGTCATGAGCTTGTTGCTTTTATTTATCTTTTCTACGTAACAAACAAATTCACATTCGCGTTTATGATATTATAGTTATGATAGTAATTTCCAGCTGCTATTAAAAATAATTTAACAGGAATTTTCTCAAATCAAACTAGAGATCTCGTAATTGGTATTTGCGCATGCAAGAGTGAACTCACGTTATCTAATCTGACTTATCTGTGGTCATGCACATGTTTCCTAGCCTCTTATTAAGTACATAAGCCGAGCTAGTTCGAGTCTCTTCTAGTATAGTTATATAATAAAAGTACAATTTGTGTAATCGTTATATTGTATGTGAATGTATGCTGCGTTCACGTGACAATGACGTTGATGTTTTATTCGTGCGGCTGAGTCCATTCTTTCTTTACGTTATGATGTAAAAATCAGGATAACATGTTTAAGAACAGGTTCGTGTTCAAGGCCAAACCGTAACGTTTTGATAGTTAAATCGCAAACTGAACCAAACATTAAGGTTCTTATAAATATAACACGGACTAAATATACTATCTGGTTCAGTTCTTCAAAACCGAATTGACTATATAAGGTTAACTATTGTATAAATTGAATTAGACTGTGCTGAGAGTTTATCTCTAAATTAATGATAAATACTTCATTTTTTTTTAACAATAATCATTAGGCCGCGAAGGCCGAATTGCGTAAATTATTAGATTTTTCTGTCGACTTCTGCAAAATGGGATAAAATGATAAAAGGTCGTTGGTGGTGCTTATCTTGTCGGAAAGAACTGGATAATATTACAAGGCTGGGTGGCTAGGTTTAATGCGAAGTTTATTAAATCCTAATTAATATAATAAATAACAATGCATAACAAACAAATTTACATTTGTTTGTGTCGCTTTGACGCTTTAACTACTCGACCGTTTATCATATTATTTCGCATAGACGTCAGGGGTACGGCCGTACGGAACAGTATAGGCTATCTTTCAGCCAGGACAAAAAAACTGTCCTCAAGCGAAGCTGCGGGCAAAAGCTTACACATTATGAGTACCCAATAATTTGCTGATTAGACGTCGCCAGGACTCTAGTTAATTGGTAATCGGAAATTGCCATTGATATATGAATTGACTTATTATGTTCAATCAACTTTTGATATAAAGGTCAGCGGTAACGGCGGGTGGCATTAAACCGGGTTAGATGACAAATATTTTATATTAGTTAAATCCTTGTTGGATATACAGTGTGTATAATAAACCCTGTCTGATCCATTAAGGACTTGTTTCTCTCTTAACAAACATGCTAAGAAAATAACAAAAATAATCTATATCATCGCAAAACGGCTTCATAATATTATTATGTACAGTATTGATCACCATTTTTACCCTTAAATTAATGAAATTTCGCTCAGTCTAGCAACACTCCACTAAACTTGACAAGGACGCGGAGCGTGGTATACTTTTGGTGGATTTTTTTAAGGCTTAGTTAGGCGCAGCGAAGCACGTGGCGCGGGCGGCGCGGCATCGGTAAACCTTTATGAACTTTAGTTGATACTTATTTATTATGATTAATAAGTTGTCGGTGTTGCCATGGGTAATCTATTAACATATTATTTTAAATAAATTCAATTTACTGGGGTAATTTTTAATCGATTTTTATAAAAGGCTGTCATTTACTTATCTTACGTACTCGTAATAAGCTACCTACTGTATAACATCTTTAAGGATCGGACAAGGTTTAGTATACACACTATATAATTTATAGCTACTTAGTTAGTTCAAACTCGTATTTTTATCTTCTACTAGCTAACCCGTGCAACTTCGTCTGCTTCATATAAGATAAGAGAATTTACCCCGTTTTGCAACATTTTTCATTGCTGCTACGCTCCATTTGGTCGTAGCATGATGTTATATTAGCCTTCCTCGATAAATGGGCTATCCAACACTAAAATAATTTTTCAATTCGAACCAGTAGTTCCTGAGATTTGCGCGTTCAAGCAAACAAGCAAACAAACTCTTCAGCTTTATAATATTAGTATAGATTTGTAAAAATAAACGAAAAATATTAACCAATATACAATGATAAGTTAACATTAATTTTAGGTAGTATTTTCCAGTGTTATGTGGAATGCCTCAGTAATTCAAATTGAGTCGTTACGTCCACTATGGCGAAACACTGGTAAATTCCAATCTAATGGTTAGGTAAATATAATTGTCAATATGGCTATAGCCCAAAGTAGTAATCAATTTTGATGACGATTTGATGCGTAGAAGGTAGGATAATTCATAATGCGTAACAATTTCTAATAACGCTCACGGCTCAGGGGACTTTTGCCAAGATCTACCGATCTTAGCATTTCTTATAGCGGTCCCTCATGATAACTTTTTAAATTTCTGATAAAGTTGACCCTACAAGAGAATAGGCTCAGCTTTAATCACGGAAAAACCTTTTTCTAGCCTGGCAATTATAAATGCACACTGTTCTGACGCCATAAACCTTAATGTTTGTTATAATTACATTACCTCGGTCGGTATATTATTTAATGAGGAAATTAAATCAATAATAATAGAAAGGCGAAACCACAATTTGCGACAGTGAATAAAAGCTGACAAAGAGACATGGATCGTGAAAATATTAAAGTGTAATAAATAGACATAAATAGGCCAGACATTGCGAGAATTAGCAAAATCTCAGAGGAAGTTCCCCATCTTATTCCCTCATCATCACATCACACTAGTTGTCAGAGCTTCACTAGATCAAAAGACAACTTAAGAAAAACGGAATAATATTTTGAGATACAAATTCCGCAGCAATTTATTATTTGTGTTGCCAGACTAGAAACAACCATCTGTGGTCACGCATTCTTTGTTCAAAAATTACAAACGACTACTTAATGAATGCATAGATAAACCTACTTAGTATAGAATAGTTAATGTCATGGTGCAATAACTCGTTATAATATTACGTAAAAAACGTTTAGCCAAACCAGTTCTCTAATAATAATTTTACACAAGACTTCGTTCCACGTGATTATGAACGTGTATGGCATTTGCGGTACAAAAAACCAGTAATTTATTCTAGTAAACTATATTATATAGGCTTGTTGGACAAAAGTAACCATGAGGTTGTAGTTCATTATTCGTTTATTAAACAGAATTGAATTAGATGACTATTTCCTCACTGGGGATAAACCCTGAGGCTTCATGAATATTGAACAATGGATGCGGCGACCGTTCTCCTAGAGCAACTATCTACATTGTGTTATTATCAGTGTTATCACTTATCATTTATCATATATTATAAGAAAAGAATAGCCACGTGCGAGAACCGTCTGTAAGGCTAAAAGGCTAACCTCATGTTAGACTCCGTGCTGCTGTTGAGAATTCCGTAATAAAAACCAAATTATTGTTAACAGCCATATTTTTTTATACTTTCCGCACTAGAATTGGAATCGATTCCTGTTTTGCGGGGGAGTTTATATATGCAATCAAAAATGAACACGCCAGCGCGCTTATCCTGTTCGGATAGCGACAATAAAAAGTGCTAAGCGTTGTTTTAATAAAGATTCCTATGCTAGTAATTTGTGTTGTAAATGAAGCCAAGTTAAGGCAGTCAAACCAAGTGCTTGTATTAAAAGTACCTAGATACATCTCTATTAGTGCGATGTGGTTTCGGACCATTTAGTTACTTTTCAATTTCAAGACCGATATTTAAAAAAAAACTAATAATACTACCGTTTAAATTCTCAATTCGTTCTCAAATCTACTAAAGCAGGTGCACATGTATATAAGGAAAAACAACATGTTGTGCTCGACTTTTATTCTACAGAATGAGGTTCTAAGTGACGTTAAGACAGCTGTACGAACAGGACAGTAATATACAGAGTTACATGCGAGTAAAAGAGTAACAAACAACCAAAATGCGATAAGGATAAAACTAAAAGTAATAACAAAATCGGGGATTTCTTTAAAGAGTTTGAAAGTGCTGTCCAGCATAGAAAGTTGAGGAATAATCGTTTGTGCTATGGTCTAGTCTGTAGTGATGGGAAGGAATAAGAAGACACTTTTACGAGTCATACATATGGTTTAAAATGGAAGCAACGTGGAAACGGTAGATAACTTAGTGTGTAGGTTATATGTGAATAGAAAACATGCGCAGCATAAGATAGGATGTTGAATTATTGGCACGTAAATATTTATAAACTTAAATAAGTGATTGCCGTATTGTCTTATTGTACAACTGGCTGTTGTAAGGCATGCCGAATCAGGCAGTGCTTTAACAGAATTTAAAAAAGAAGCAGTTTCCTAATTCGAGTCGTATGTTCTATTTTTATTGTTGGTTCTTGGTAGGTAATTCTATGGTCGGTAGGTAAATGATTATATTCTATTAGTTAAATCAGACTACTTATTACAGCTCGAAATTATGGATTGATCTTTATATTCCTTACCCTCAAGGAGTAAACATGGGTGCTTCTATATTATCAAAAGTTGTGTGATACTACGTAATAATAAAATTGCTTTTGATTTCATTTGGTTTGGACATAACTAGCACACTAAAAAAGGATATATATGGATATATAAATATGGACTTAGGTGTCCTTTAGGTAATGCAAAACAAACGTAAGGTAGTTTGTAGATAATTAGAAAGGTTAATTTATTCCGAAATAGTAATTTTATATTTATACTTAGAGTTAACATAACAAGTACTCGCTGCATAACAGCATTATAGGAGCTGAACTGAACATAACATACAAACGTAGAACAGCAAGAACGCGCCGCCTTTATTAACGCAATTGACAGCTGCGGATCATGTCCTGAATGTTAAAACACTTTGAATAAACTTACAAAGGACTTTAAGGAGAGTTTGCAAGCAATTTATATGAAAAATAGCATTTGACTAGCGTAATATTCGAGTGGTCGTGCGTTTACGTGCAGTTTTGAACGGCTGGGAGTGTCGAACTTGAATATATAATCAATTAGCCGGATACATTAACATCCGATTAGATAGAGGTACAGACATATTTGGATACTGGTAGTATGTGTTGGCGGACAGCCAGGTGTGTTGAAAAACGTAAAGTGTTATGTCCGTCTAGACAACTTGAGAAATAATAATAATATACAATATAAATAATAATATAATTTATTGCGTCAAATATGGTACGGTATAAAGATATTAATTACAATTATTTTGTATCACATATTTGGCCGCTATGCAACAATAAAGTTCCAAATTGATACCTCTTAAATTAAAAAACACGACTGTTAATTCATTAGTTGTGCTTATACCTCAATGAACGTTCCAAATTACAAAACGTGCATGTATTTTTTTGCAAAAACTCCTCAACCGAATAATAACATTCCTGTAACAACCAGCTACGCAATGCAATACAACATTTTTAAAAAGGTATTTGGGTTATTGTATTTGGCAATAAGTTATAAATTAAGGGTGCCATATAAACGCAACTTTTTCTAAATAATTCTAATTTAGGAACAGGAATTTCAAAATCTAACTGATTTGCTTTCCTTTCGTTTGTATTGTTCCTCCGTTCAAATAATATGGAATTTGACCCTAAAAATTAACAGTTTTTAAGGATATAAATACAAGGGACAATTAAAAGTTTATGCGACTTAAATATCGGTTTACAGGAATCACACCAGTCTATGTTAAACATAGTAAGAATTTTTTTTTTGCAATAAAATTTATCGGTATTTAACACGTTCACTAGGCTTAAGAGTGAGAGTTTGATCTCACTTTGAAAGACAAAATGTGTAATATTAAAGATTGAGCACTATAGTACCGATTTATAAGTAAACACATAGGTACTTCAAGAGTATTGAATTGCAATTTGCAAGTTGTCAAATAGTAATCATTCGTACCGATATTTATTAAGCAGTAAATTTTGCCCGTGACTCGGTAATTTTGTTCATCTATAAATTTATATTTCTCAGGAACTGTACTTTTTCTGGTTGAATCCCTATGTCTTTTTTCTGGTTGAATCCCTATGTCTTTTTTCTGGCTGAATCTGTATGTCTTTTTCTGGCTGAATCCCTTTATCTTTTTCTGTATGACAATATCGGTGCGGTGACAAACGTAGTTTTGGTAGAGCTTTCTTTGTCCGTATGTAACAAAGTATTGTTTGTCCCCGCCTGCAGCACCATAAAGTATTTAGTTTAACTAATTTGAATATACATATGTAGTTATTTCATTATTTGATAAAGTAAGCTTACAAAACAATGCATGAGTCAGTCGAATTTTATATAGATATTGTGATACTTGTTTTTCTCTTTTCAGTTCATTACTTTTAAGCAGTCGGGTTTTTTGTTTTTACAATAATAATTTATTTCAGACTTTTTAGTTTTAATAACCGAGTTTTATTTAAATATTTAACTAAGTTCAGGCAATGTAATTCCTGAGTTCCTGACTTGAATAGATTCTTGCTACAAAATGATACTTCGGGCGTCCCGATATATAATTGGTACGCGTTTTGACAATTTGTGTTAAAACAGTAATATAAACGTGATATGATATATATATATATATATATATATATATATATATATATATATATATATATATATATATATATATATATATATATATATATATATATATATATATATATATATATATATATATATATATATATATATATATATATATATATATATATATATATATATATATATATATATTTGAAAAGTTCTTTTGACGATCTTTCATTTGATACCCATATTGCTAAGGTAAGACAAAAAAACAAACTTCCTCCCCTTTTTTCTTCAAATGTGGGCGCCATTTTGAAAATTTATATAGCTTATGTCACTACCACAATTCTGATGAATTTAACGACACCTCATATGTCAAAAACCGTCCAGCCGTTTAAGCTGTAGGGCGTGCCAAAGAAATGGAGATAAATAACCACATACATACATACACACGCTCGAAAAACATTACCCTCCTTCTGACGCAGTCGGGTAAAAAGTATAGGAATTTGATACCCGCTTGTTATATGGGTTCATTGTTTAGTTCATTCAAAAAACTTTAGAACCATAGATCACATATTTTATAACGTTATTTTAAACAATAGTCAGTCTAAAAGAAAGCTTAGGAAGACTAGTTGCCTGCTTTATGATTACTGCTCCGCTAAAATGGTCAGTAGCTTGATGTTACAATATATCCTTTCACAATAAAATATCTGCTTATTGCAAAAATATTCTTTCAATTCGGATTGATAGTTGCTGAGGTTAGCGCGTTCAAACAAACAAGCAAAGGAAACAGTAATCTCAATATTATCTTTTAAGTATCTACAGTTGTATCGAGTTCGGGTGTCTTTTATCATCACATAATCACATTAAGAAAAGTATTTTGCAAAAATAAATAAAGATAGTAGAACAATCTGGCTTCGTATGATTTCATTCTATTGTTCAATCAAATAGTAAAGAATGTTAAATAGGTTATAATAATATCTAGTCTGGATACACGATCAACAGTTTTAGATAAATATACTGTAGTTATAACTTAAGGTAAGTACTAATTAGGTAATAATCTGCACTTTAAGCACTGGTTGACTATTGATTTCACGACATAGGAGACGGAGAAACCGTTGATCACGGTATCGTGTTACGTGAGTAGGAAGTACTCATTACACGGTGGTTAGCCTTCTTCACTCGCGATTGTTCTATATGAGGGAAAAACAATAGACGCGATGTCATCGATCGAACACTCTCAAAAATTATTTAAACGTAAATAGACGTAGGTACATCACTGGCTTGCTTTTCAAATTTAAAGTTAAGAATACAATTATTGTTTGGAGTATACGTGAATACGAGCACGTGATGCAAGGTGAGCATACGAAACAAGGAAACGATTACCGATCATCCCTCTTTTATTACCGGTTATATGCTAAACTTTAGGGCCCTCAACCACGGCGACTTTTTGTAGCGATGCAGTAGCGCACCGACAAAAATATATAATATATATAAAAATATATATATATAAAAAATATACAAAAAGTCGCGTATTTACGAAACGCGCGACAGCGTCGCTTCAAAAAGTCGCCGTGGGCGAGGGCCCTTAAAGTATTAATATGAAAATGTTAATTAACGATATACCTAAGTCATTATTTGTGTTTATCCAGCTGATATTATAAATGCGAATGTGAGTTTGTTAAACTTTCACGCATTTACTACTCGTCGATCATCAATCAAATTTTTCATACACATTGTAAAACAAAAAAGGGACATAACAATATGTACCTTTCATCCAGAATAAAAAGTACTATTTCCGAGGATAGTCTATTGACAAAATCTATGTATATTAACTCGAACAAAATCGTAGGCAAAATTTAGTACGTTATGTTATGTTATGACGACGCGATTCTCATATTATGTGCATAAGTTTTCCTGTATGCATACATTTTATAGAATAAAATATTACAACATAATGAGTAAAACATTATGATATATTATTATATTGTTATATATATATTGACTTGAGTTAGCAACTAACTCAAGTCATTAGTTATCAGTGCTCACTTTTGTAGTGGAATTTTTATAATTATAGAGAAACATTTGTATAGATATTTAGTTTCCATTACTGAACTTAGGGCAAAGATAAGGTCTAGGACGAGGACATTAGCAGATGATTTCTTTTCTTTACTAGTAATTATTATATTACTTTTTAATTAGTAACTACTGTATGTAATTACATTAAGCAATAGTTTAAGTATGTTTTACTTTTAGTGGCACTCAAATAATAGACAATAATTGCTGATAATTCATAAGCCTTTGTATAAATATGTTTAGTCATATCAAATTAGAAACCAATTTTATGATGTGATAATTTTTAATTATACTGCCTTATGTAAGGGGTGTCACTGACAAGATTGGCTACATCTTGAAGCGAGCTTCAATCAACACATACTTCAAGCCGCCAACGAAGATAAGTCAATTTTTACCATCCGTCAAGTGCCAATTACCTTTACAAGATGCAGGGGTCTATAAAATAGATTGTGACTGCGGACTCTCATACATTGGTCAAACCAAGAGAAGCATAGGCACCCGCATAAAAGAACACATAGCTGACGTAAAACACAAACGCTCGTTGAAGTCTGCTGTGTGTGAACACGTACAACAGGGGACCAACCACTACCTGAGATTTGACAAACCACAGATTCTCGCTAAAGAACACCGATTCCTGCCAAGGATGCTTCGCGAGGCTATTGAAATTAAAAAACATCCCAATTTCAATAGAGAAGATGGTTGGAATGTACCACCAGCATGGGATCCAGTACTTCAAATAGTCAAACCCAAGAAGAAACAAACCACAGCTAGACTTCATGATACTTTGAGCTCATTCTGCGTAAATAGAAACACCAATAATTAAATTATGTTCAGGTACTTTGAAATAACTACACTGGAACATTGAGACAACTACCATCTTAGTCTCCCCGTGACCATGGCTGCTGAAAAGCACCCGAAACGTCGGGGAAAGTGTAAACCAAAAATAAATAGATTTAATAGTTTAAATAATTTTATTAGCTTATAAATTAGTCAAATAAAATCAATAGTAGTAGTAGAGTAATATTTTCAAAATTTTGTAATACAGTGATAAATAAACAACGCGATAAAATCCGTATATAGTAGTTTAATTTCAATGAATAACATTCGCGTAAACAGAAGACAATATTGTGTTGCTAGAAAATTTATAATATTATAATGGTAATAAACAGTTAAATGAATTTATTTATAGCATGTGGAATCTACTATATTTATTCTGCACCTAAATATTGTAAACCTATTTAGTTTAACTACTAAACATTTTGCCATTAGGATTCAATAATAAATAATAGGTTTAAAGATTACCTGAAAACATTTCAATACTAAATACATAATATTACTCACAAAAATATATGATGGTAATTAAATGTTATTAAGCTAAGACTCACCGTAACTATCATGCAGTGGTTCTCTTTAACAGCACCGCAGCAACCGAAGAATGCAACAATGAAGACTATTACTCCAACAATGATGAGGACCATGGGACCCGATGTGTAGAAGTTAGAGTCTGTCAGATCAATGTATGGTGACGAGTTGATTTCAGCCTTAATGCCCACAATCAGGGTTATAAGTCCAGTGACCTAGAAGAAAATATGAAATCAATATAAAAATAATGTTCTATTTACATAAATATTTATTAACATACATAACATGTTTTGTGTTTTATACTTATTCCAAGATTGGGTGGGTAATAAAATTATTTTATGAATTTTATATAAATTGTTAAATTAAGCATAATATTAATTAATAAAATATTTTAAGAATATATTCATTGATACCATGAAAGGTTTTTATAGA
The DNA here is from genome assembly GCA_963675205.1 of Catocala nupta. NCBI lineage: Eukaryota > Metazoa > Arthropoda > Insecta > Lepidoptera > Erebidae > Catocala > Catocala nupta. The sequence continues at coordinate 24,580,578 of OY776090.1, read as the reverse complement.
ATAAAATTATCTATCTAAATCGATTTAATACATGTGCGGATATTTTACTAAAACGATATACGGATATTTTACAAATTCATGATTAGCATAGCATTTATATCAACTTGGCATAAAAAATTAAATATAACAGTAAAAAATTAACACGTGTAATGTAATATTCTAAGTTGTGCAATAGTTTAAGCAAGTTATAACACATAAGTGACTGATGAATCATAATCTTAACGAGGATAAATAAATACCCTCTAACGATATTTGTTATTAGTGCACATACCTATTTCATAAAACCAAAAATGTTAAAGCCATATGTAGCATTAATGGATGAAACATACTTTCGAAGAAATAACATGTTTTTATAGTTAAGGTGGAAGGTGAACAACTGTTACATACATACAGCCTTCGAGAAAAATACTTACCGCGAACAAAAGATTGAAGCAAAACAGCAGATATTTCACGCAAGACATTCCTCCTCCGATAGCCATTTTCAAATCTTGTTTTCTAATCTAATTATAAAATTTAGATCTGGAACAAAAGACACTGATTTTTATTCCTTTCTCTACGCACTTTCGAGCGAAGTAAACATCGATTAATAGAGTTATTGTTGACACTGAGCAGGTGAATCACAGATTTTTTACTATTTTACACTTCAACGTGATTACGTCTTTCGTGTGCCTAATAACGGCAAAAATGTAAAACGTAGCTTACCGCCAAAATTTATTATTGCGATTTAAAATAAGAAAGTTCTACGCGACCGACACGTCTTGTATGCACTGAACTGAACGGCGAACGCTGAAATTGGCGAGTGCCAGTGTTGCCACACCACGTTTCGGCTTTCGAGAATATTATTGGCGCCTTTGTCGCTCACGCTATAAATGAGACCGAATAGTAGAAATTAAATGAGTGGTAGAAAAATATATTGATTTTATTCTTTGTTTAATACTTGGCTCGAAGCTTTTTAATGAAGTCTGTAGTTTTATTACACAGCTAAGTTTTTAGAAAATATTTTGTTTTATACATAATTATATGGTATAATTTTGCAAAGGGAGGTAATTATTACTCTATTGATCAATAACTTCAATTGATTACAAACAGAGTTGTTAGAAATTTCAATAATGATCAAAACAATTCTTTATTTCCCTAAGTATATATTTAAAATATACTGAATTGGAAAATATAAAATGCCTGATTATTTTAGATAAAAAGGTTTGCAATAAATAAACGATTTCGATCAAACGGATTTATAGCACAAAGGAGATGTTACACTTTTGTATAGGACTCCGGCTATAACTTGTACATCCTCAGGAAACCTGAAAAATGTACCCCTAAACACATTTAGTTACGAAATTCTTTATTAATTTCTAGTAATTTCGTTGCGCTTAATAAAATATAAAATGTTTGACGTTTATCGTACGGACTATCTATGACAAGTTGGTAGATGACATTTATATATAACCTAGAATTGTTAGAAGTAAAAGAACTCTTGCTAGAATAATATTAACCAAAGAATTGATAATTCTTGTAGAAATGAAAGGAAAACGTATGAATTCAGGAAATTGCAATAAGAAACACCAAGACAGCATTGGAATATTTATTATCAGTCAATATGACATTGACAGTTAAAGTCAAACATTAAAAAAAATTTTGATTCCGGAGTGCACCCTGCAAAGTCAGTATATTATATATGTGTATGATACTTTAAATGAATAAATTATACTCTAAAACATATTTATTATTAATATTATTTATATTTATATATTATATACATTAATTATATAGTACTTTTCTACAGTTTTCGATCTGATTTATAAACGCATACAAAATTATATGATCAAATCAAATCAAATCAATCAAATCAATCTTTATTTGTATTAATGTGGTGTATACAGATGTTTGGTTTAGTTTACAGAGTTCAACATTAGTCATATATTCATGACATACAAATATAAAATACACAAAAATAAAAAAAAAACAAAAACTTATAACTAAATTAATTTAAATTCTAACTTAATAAACGTAGACTATCACACTGTATCTTACATGCAAAATATTCCTGTAGTGTGTAGAAACATTTATTGCAGAGCCATCGAAATAATTCTGCTTTGAATTTATTTATACGCCACTCATAAACACCCTGTGGCAAGTGATTGTAGATGCGCACCGCCATTGTGTAGCTATTCCGATTACATACATCAGTTCTTATGGGAGGAAGCATTAGTCTATTTGGATAGCGGGTGTTGAAGTGGTAATTATCCTTTTTTAATGAAAACAGGTTACAGTTAGACTTAACAAATACACACATTTCGAATATATAGAGACTTGCGACGGTTAACAAAGACAGTTCACGAAACAAAGGTTTACAGCTTTCCCATGGAGCCTTATTGCATATACCTCTGACACATTGCTTTTGGGCTATAAATACCCTGTTAATATTTACAGAATTGCCCCAAAGAACAATAGCATATCTCAGATTAGTGACAACAAAACCATGATAAGCTTTTAATGCAGTCTGTTTGATCATGCATGATCAAGAACACATATTAAATATAATGGCAATAATATAAAACTATTATTTTTATGCGCAAACGTAATTCGACTTAAATTCAGGAAATAATATTCTTTCCCGATTCCTGGTATTTTTTGCTATTTTTTGGCTGATAGTACACTTCATAGCCGAAAATGAAACATCTCCTTTATTAGAGCTACAAAAATACATGGCATTTTGTTTCACGTTTGCTTGTAAAAGTTTATAATATGTGAACTTATTAAGGTACGACGTCATAACATATTTTATTCAAGTATTAATAACTGTTCTACAACGTAGTTTAGTACTATAAAATCTGGCGTATCTATGAAAGGGAGGGCTAAGTGAACCGTGCCCACTTCAGAATTATCTAGTGTCCAGGTAAGAATTGATTTAAAAAAAAATATTTATTTATATTGCCAATCGCTGTTTTGGGGCCAGGGCTCCCTCTGGAAGATAGCCCTAATTACGCTACTGTGATATTTATAATTTTCTTTGGTATATACAGGTTGTCAGGCAATTAATGGATAACCTTGAAATGTCTTATAGTAGAACTGAAGGCCGTCCAGAAAAATGAAAAAAAAAATAATAAAAGAAATATGTATATATATACATATATGTAGGTATATTAAAAAATGCAAGCTATTATAGCATAGCATACTTTTGACTGTCTATCTATTAGCATAATTAGTGTTTAATAATAAAACAACAAAAAACCGATGGATTTCATTTATTTATGGTCGTAGTATACAAGAAAGTTATACATGGTAATTTAAAAAAAACACATATCTCAGGTAGTAGTTAGGATAGATTTTTTTTCATATTTCCAGACTAGACATTTCCAGGTTATCCATTAATTACCGGACAGTCTGTATATATAGAAATTGATGGACAGAAAGTCACACAGTAACGTCATCCTTATTCTAGTCTTTATGTCCAACTTTTATTGTTAGTACACACGGTTACACATCAAGTTTGATACTCTATTTACGCATAACTACGCTACATATAAAATAGAGAAATGTCGGCAAAGGACAGCGCATAGTGGTGTCGATGTAATGATAAGGATAGAGCGTAACAAAAATATAACGCACTCTCTCGCACGATTCGCAGTGTTCAACTTCTAATATTTCAAAGTCCAAACAGTCTAGGTTGATGTGTCGCTGTGTGTACGTAACGTACGAAAACCTACGCATTAAAGATATAGAATTTTGTTATTCACTATCTATTATAGCGAACTAATACTTCCCAGTTTCGAAATAATATTATAATTACTCGTAATTTCATGACAAACAAAACAAACTACCAAAGTTCGCGAAGCAAACACAAACAAGTTATGACGCGGCAAAATACACTTGTCGCTCGCAGCTCAGTGCACCGAACATTTCTGATCGCAATGCGAAATCTTCCGAATTCAGTTTCGGTTTCGGCCATAGTTTAGCCGAAACCGAAACTTAGCCGAAACTCATTTTTTTGCCGAAACTAGGTCGAAACTGAAACCGAAACCGGAAGTTCGGTCGGACACTATTTTAAACCTAAATGATGTGTGTCATAGTTTTGTATTTGGAGATTAGATGTATGTGTCGAGATAACAAAGATATTGGCCTGTTCATGATTGATAAATAGACATCATCTTATTTTCAGTCAACTTATCAATTTCAGTGAGTATTTTTAAAGGTAGTAAAGTTTTAATAGTGAAACATGATGGCGATGAATTTTAAATTTAGGATTCCAAAAGTTTTTAAGTCCGTGAAGTATTCTTTACTTGCTGTGAACCTAACATTCTTGGTGAGTTTTTTTTGGCACACAAATGACGATCATTACCAATTACTTACATCTGCAAAGCAAACAACAAGTTGTTCGATATCTTGTTTTCGTTAACAGGTTGGTATTTCAGTCTCGATTATAAGTATTCGTTGACATCTGAAATACACCAATTGAATAAAATTACATTAATATACGAAATTGTGATCTTATTTCACACATTAATTTCACTTTACAAGTAAATATACTTAATAATACCGCATAAATAAAACTTTCTATTTTAAATTTTTATTTGTATCTATTGTGCAATAAGTATTTTAATATGCCTACAGGCGTAATTGATAGTTAGAGCTAAATTAATGGGTTGTTTTTTATATATATAGGTATTAAATAATGTAAACCTATCTTCTAATTCTTTGGTCTGAAGAAGTCGAGATATTGATAATGAAATATAATGACGTAACGAATCTGCAACATACATAAAACATTTTTTTTTAATTAGGATACGATTCAATATATAGGTACGCAAGTTTACTTGTGGTTATTTGTTATTTTGACTTTGTTTAATGTTGTTTGTAATAAGCATTTATAAGCTAAAAATCTGTGATAAGTATTGGGCAATATCGTTAAAAACAAGACTACGAGAATATGATTTATTTTCTGTACTTTACTTTATTAATTAAAATAGTGTATCACAAGTCCCACTACTTTTATTTTAAAGACGCCTGTATTAAAACGCATACAAACGAGTTGTGGACTTGCAAAATAAGAGTGAAGAGGTCAGGGGCATCGACTTCATAATATATTTTGGCGCAATATTATTATAAAGTCAATGTGGCTATGATCTGTGTATATTAACAACTTTAATTCATAATAATATTTAATAGAGCGGGGAACGTCTTTAAAAAATAGTAACCATAATTTTCCATAGATAAATAAACGAAAACTGACGAATATAATTTTATTGATTTCCATACAGTTAGTGTTGTTTAGTGCACTGGATATAATTTTAAGAGAGCTCAGTCTTCTGTTTTTAATCTTTATCTTACATAGAATTATCTATCTTACTGATTTATTACAAGAAGGACGACATACCGAGGGTTTGCAGAGTTTCGATCCTCACCCGGTAGATGGCAGTAGTAGCAAAATTATTTTATTTTATTTATTATATATTAGGCTATTGAGTCTATTTAACAATTGAGTGCACTTACGATTAACCATACTAGTTACAATGTATATATATATATATATATATAGTATACTTAAGATAAGGAGAAATCAACCGGGTGCATATGGTCAGTAAAATGTTACATCTAATTTAGTGCGGCTGCGAGACTGGTATCTTTTGGCGACAATATATTTATATTTACAAATATTGAATGCACAGATATTGAAGGATGGCCGTTGTGCTGAGTCTTGTGTTCGATCGCCTTACGGCATAATTATTTGTGTGGTCCTTAAATAATAAAATTGTTTCGTATCTGGGTGTACTTTGTATACCGTCCATCAAATGTATTATTATTAAGTCCACCGCGATACAGGGCTTGAAACTATTACCTACAGATGTTATTATAAGAAAATGAATATACTTTGCAGTACACATGACACTTTATTAATAAAATTTGATCTTATTTGTTTTTATAATCAAAACAAAAGCTTGTACTTTCTTGATAAGCACTATAACTAGAATAATATCCCAGTTGATGCCTACCTAGCCTAGAGTACGACTGCTGTGGTTGGATTCCTGGGTCGAGCGAAATGTATTTTATAGATATTTCTATCAAGAAAATATCAGAAGCACGGAGTCTAAAACTTTGCTGGGAATAAGACAATAGGCTCTCTATTACAGACCTAAAACCATAATATAGTGTTGTACCTATACATCTTCCTTCCGTTTTGGAGAAAAAGGTATGAAATGATTGTGCTGTAACGCACATTATTGTATTCCAATTGCTAATGTTAAAGAGGTAATATGTTAGTGTAACATGCCAGAAACTTTCTACTGTAACTATACTTGGCTAGCATTTAATAATATTAGATTCTTTTGGTAACTATTTACTCAAGTAATCTATTTCAAAGTATAATCGATTACCGTAATTGTATATGTTATTAATTAGTTGAATTATGTACTTATTGCCTTATCTCTCGTCCGCCGCATGAAATTAATTATTTACCTGATTACTCATACTAGCGGTCGCCTCGTGGTCGAAATTCGACCATAATTGATTTAAGTTTGACAGTTATTAAGGTTTTATTGTCTAGATCATACTACATCATATCCTTATAATCACATTTCATTTAGATTTCGATCTATACAGGTTAATTTACCTATCTTTTTCAAATAAATTATTACATTGATTTATGTAATACCTATGTATGTAATGTCATATATATGAAGAATAGTACTTCATCAGCCGAACAATGCCGAAATACTACGAACGCGATTCGACTGCGTGTGTCAAATGCATGGTTGTGTGCGTGTAGTGTTTTTTCATTAATTTAATGTATTTCTAATGCACATTTTATATAAATAACAGGATTCGCCCCTCCTTCTCAATATAAACTTTAACTGTGCCAAATTTCATACTCCTCCGTACGCGCAATTTTCGTAAAAAGGAGTGCAATGTTTTTGCTTCACGTATTAATTTATAGATGGGCTTACAATTTTGCCGATTCTGCGAATATATAATATGTAATTCTGGCATTAATATCAAAAGATAATGGCATGTTTGCATATTATGTATAATTAGTTTTTCCCCTAAGCTTCGCTCGCGTTGATGTACTTACATTTTTGACAATATTTTTTCCTTCGTCCAGTAGTTTACACTTTCCCCGATGTTTCGGTTGCTTTTCAGCAGTCATGGTCACGGGGAGACTAAGATGGTAGTTGTCTCAATGTTCCAGTACCTATAGTTATTTCAAAGTACCCGAACATAATTTAATCATTGGTGTTCCTATTTACGCAGAATGAGCTCAAAGTATCATGAAGTCTAGCTGTGTGCTTTTAAATAATTTAATTAGCTTAAAAATTAGTCAAGTTTAATAGTAGTAGTATGTAGTATAACAGTTTCTAAATTATGTGATAAAGTGTCAAATAAACAACGCGATAAAATTTGTATTTAGTAGTTTAACACATTCGGATTTATAATATTAGCTAGGGTTTTGGATTAGAATATTTACGTGAGACACGTGGTCTTTTGCGAAAGTACAACTACAATGTATACCTATTAGGTACAGCCTCTACAGGGGCACTAAGACTTGTCTATTAATGTGTGTGCAGGTTACAATTTTATAACTGTTTAATGTCTAAAAATAAAATGATTTGAAAGTAAATATTTTTTTCAGTGAGATACAATGTAAACAAAATGATAATTTAGAACACAATATTGTAATTTTGCTCTAGATATATATATAATGTGTTTTAATGCTTATTGTATAGCATAGTGCCTACATTCCCGAAGGGCCAGCTAAAGGTGTAGTATACCTACATAATAGGGATCAAACCTATTGCTGTCTACCAGGTAGTACACACAGCGACACATCAACCTAGACTGTTTGGACTTTGAAGTATTAGAAGTTGAACGCTGCGAATCGAGCGCGAGAGTGCGTTATATTTTTGTTATTTTGTCTCACTCACGCTGAACGGGACGCGACGCTATCTTTACCATAACATCGACACAACTGCGCACTGTCCCTTTCCAACAATTCTCTATTTTGTATGTAGCGTAGTTATGCGTATATAGGGTGTCTAACTTGATATGTAGCCGTGTGTGCTAGACTGCTGTGCAAAGCTGCTTCTGAGAATTTCTTGAAACCCCAACAACACTGCCTGTGCCATCTCATGCACAGCAGTCGCATCCATCAGTTTTACTATTGCCGCGCCATCGAGGCCCCCTCCATAGATACAATCTGGTTATCTAGGACATAAATAGGACACAATATTTTAATGTTGCTCCTTAAACACTTCACATACTTTATTTATTTTTTAGTTGTTTATTTAATTTATTAACTGTGTACATATAAACACAATTCTTTACAACTAATTTATACCTAAAATATTATAAAACAGAAATAAAAAAGGAAATAAATCTATAACCCTCTAATAGGCGTCATAGAATTTCTCCGCATCACAGTCGACTGGTAGTGTGCCCAGAAGACTGGCAGCATGATATATTGTGTAAATAAGCTGAAGATAAAATATCTATAAACAATGCTCTGCTATAAACGACAGCGATCCTGAGGAATTTTACGACGCTGCCAAAACGAGCCATTTATATTTATTTATTTATTATTATATATTTAGTGCCATTCCTTATTTTTTTTATAAGTTAGTTATTTTAATATTAGTTTAGTTTTATGTAATAATAATAATTGTTGCCATTATACATTAGGTAATCAAAGTTTTTATAAATTGTAGTGGTCAAATCTTATAAACTCTTATAAATTTATGAACTAAAGTTTATCTTTTTAATTTCATAACTATTTGTTTTATACATATAACTAAATAAAGCGTGGAATGATCTTTAGCTCACAGGTATTACACTGTTCCTCGCCGGGGTGATAATCCTAGTCAACTTTTCTGAGTATGATGAGCTGATTACGAAGAATTTCTTCTCGTTGTCCAGATTCATGATAGCCACATCTGTTATAATATTTCTGATATCAGGCCTTGGGTTCTACGTCGCTATATCCAGAAAATTCTACTTTATTGTTGGAGTAAGTACTTATTAAGTTTGTTTTTGTAAATGTTACCAACGGTAAATAATATACAAATGTATCACACGCAATTTTTTTTTGGATATGTTCAAAATCTTGCAAGTGATCTACGTATAATTTAATTACGTAAAACAATGTATGTATAATTGTATGTATCTGAATCGCCTGAATTACAATCGAATAAGATACAATAAGAATTTGACGGAACGGATGAAGTAGTGGTTTAATCCCTTCGCCACGGTCGCCGCGCCGAGTGTTTTGGATTCGATCCTCACACGGATTAATATTTGTGTGATCCACATAAAGTTGTTCCAAGTCTGGGTGTCCTTTGTTGTATGACTATCCGTTTAGTCCTTCCAGGCATAGAAATTACACCAAGTGCGAGAGTTGTCTTTGAAAGAAAAAGGATAAGAAATAACTATTTTCACCGTCCGACTTTAATTGATGACAATTATTCATTATGCTTCTTTTACAGTATGTGGCTCTTCTGCTGATCATTCTGGTGTTCGACATAATTATATTGGCACTTGGGTACTCACTGTCCGATAATGCGGAGTCCAAGATCAAAAGCACCATGGTACAAAGCCTCCAACTTTATGGTACCAGGATAGATATAACGAAAATGTGGGATGACCTGCAGATGGGTGTAAGTCTAAGATATAATTGATTATTTACTATCATCCTTAATAAAGTTTCTCAGAAAGCAGGATAAATAAATAGCGAAGATGTCTTTAAAAATAAAAATAATATGACAGCATATTGCGTAGCAGTGATGTCTCATGAAGATACTGATGTAGCGATGTATGTTAGATCCCAAGCCACGCATTTATGCCTTTTCGAAGTTATATGCAAAATAACTAGTTAATTAACACTCTATTCAACAATAAAAAAGAAACATTGTAACGTTGTTCTTAGGGAGCCACGGTTTTAGCACGTGGTCGACCTGGGATGTCTAAGTTGCGGAGATAAATTAAATACTGTATTCGCAATTACACGACCTTTAATTCAAAAAGACGGAATTTAATACAATATCTAGGTTAGAGCCAAAAGTACGCGAAACTCAATTTTTACACAATAAGAAGTATCTCAGGGCGTGTTTACAAAAAAGGCTTCGGTGCGAGGTCCGGCTGGAGCACAGATGTGACACTTAACTTGCGGAGCGTCGGCAGGCGAAAGAACCCCATCCAGAGCGTGGCTGTAGATTTTATTTGCGGCCGCGGGTGGAGAGGCTCTTCCATGCCGCTGCAAGCGCGGCTGCCGAGGCATGCCTGGTCCGCATGACAACATCTCTCCATATTATCTTCTTAGGAAGGAAACATGTATTTTTAAAAACTCACTACTCGCATTATATTTTCGAAGATGTGTAACCTCTGCTAACTCTCACGTTGATCGATGTGGAGGGATGTAGCTTAAGCAAGGAGACACTATTTGATGCGTTGTTGAAACTTAGAGGGCTCTATACTACACGTATATATGTATTTATATTTAAAAATCATTGTCTATCTGAAAGTAATCTAACACAGCTGGTTCGATTTACTATCAACGTGGGAAGAGCGATGATTCAAATGTAAAAAAATAGCTCACATCCCCGATTTGAGCGACGTAGACGTTCATTGAACCAAAACATTGATTCTATTAGTGACGATGCTTGTCATCATTTTAAAATTAAATGCAGGAGCGCCCATTCTTGCTTGCGCCATTCTTATACGAATGTTCATTATAACAAAAGAAAGATACCAAATCGGTTACCAAAACCGTGTTCTATAATTTTATGCTCTTCAGTTTCTTTAACCTATTCAATCACGAAAAGTATATATATTAAGTCCTATAAGTGATGGTGTTAGCTGGTGTTATGGCCTTTGCATGATTTTCCGTCAGGATCACGGAACAGAAAGGATGTTTACTGTTAAACGGCAAGATATCATTTAGATAAAGATAAATAGTATCGTAGCAATATAGCAATGTTACTTTTTCAGATATCAACATTGTCTTTACTCATTCGTCCATATTGTTACAAAGATTTCGTCTAAAGCCAATTATTTCCCGAAGTTTTGCTGGAGTCTACTAACAACAATTATGTTCGCAGTACGAATGCTGTGGTGTCGCTGGACGCTTTGACTGGATTTCCAACCAGATCCCAGTCAGCTGCTGCCACATAGATTACGGGACTATTTCGCCGTTCGAGTGCAATACTGCCAACGCGTACACGGTGGGATGTGGCAGCGCATTGGGCGAATACTTGGCTCAACAGGCGTATATTATTGGCTTCGTTGGAGTTGCCGTCACTGTTTTACAGGTTAGTAGAGAGATCCTACAACATTAAAATAAAACTAAACTTATTATATCTGAAAGTCTATATTTGATTAAGGATAGCTATGTAGGGATTGGATAGCAGTTGAATGCCGGCGTTATATAAAACAATGAACACATTACAGCAGCTGTTATGAGATGATAATCATTAGAATAGAATTGGTGATTATTAGAATAAAGAATATATCCTCTAAGTTTAGTAACAAACAGTTATACATAAATTGTCATCAGCTATAACAAGATTACCCGTTGTGTCCTTAGTGAATGATGCAAGTGAATGAAATTGTCTATTATTTTTAAAGAATGAGCAAATATATATAATATATTACATCGCTTACGAGGACAGACATGTTGCCTATCATTTCTTTAATTGTACGAAATATAAACGAATAAATAATTCATTACTTACCGTACGACCATTATAAATCTACGATGATTAACTGCGGCTGTTCCTATTTGCTGACTCATGTTTTATTATATTAGAACTCACAGCATCCACCTGTTACTTCTTAAAATAAATATGCCACACATTCTTCCAATTCATAAAGAATATTGGGCAGATTGTGATATTAACCTTTATTTAAATTGGTACTGACCTTGTTGATACTGAAATTCTGTTAAGACACAATATGTGAGTAAAATGGTTTGGTTATGTGAAGTTCATAATGAGTCAATTGTAAGTGGAATTTTCAAGTGTGTGACCCTGAAATCTAGGCTCTAAACGACTATTATCCAATATCTGTTTATAAGCTTATTCACTGCTGGGCACTTACCTCCTTTTATAAGAAGGTTAGTTCATAGTCATTTGCAATTTCCATTTTGGTACTTATTTTTCGAAGCATGCTTCTGCGTCACTTCTTGAGATAGCCTACTGAGGACTAGGAAGCGAGATGGATAGGACTACTACCTGAGGACTAGGAAGCGAGATGATATTTAGTCCTTTTTCTGGAGGCAATGTAATTTTCATAAATTTTGGCGTCCGACCTACGTTGAGTAACGTTACCACAAAGGGGAATCTTGGCTAAGTCCTCAGAACCACAATGGTACACCATCGGGTGACAATGTCATCAGCAGTGGTCTAAAGTTTATTTCGGAACTAAGTGGAGTGCCAAAGTGTATTTTGCGACGTCTATCCAACGTGACAACACGATAAATAACCTCGACAACTATCCTGTATAGAAATTCAGGCATTAAATAAGAATTCAGTTTATATATTTACATAAAATTACATTAGGTATAACTGGTCGAAGTCTGGTACATAAGAGATGTCTAGAAAAAATTATGTAAGGGGTTTTTATACGAGCTATAGAAGCCAAAACAATGATTTTAGTTTTATTGTGTGTCTGTCTGTTTATCCGCGTATTACGCAAAAACTACAGCACGAAATTCAATACAGTTTTTACCGTTGTATTGCTGGAGGTCTATCTTAAAATCTGGTACATGTTTCATCTTGATACGCCGCCAAGAAGTCGAGTATTATGTGTGTAGATCAGTTGTTCCTACATGCAAAGAAAGAAAATAATAGACCTACTTCCAAATTTTACGCATATGAAGTCTGAGGCAAAAGCTAGTTTCATAATCTAAAGGCACACTTAGGAAAAAACTCTTGGACTCGTCACAGAAGTTAAGGCTGCTATTTATAACATCGTTACACATTTTATGGCAATACGTTAACAATGTTGGTTTCCGCCCGAAGTTTTAGTGATAATAAAATAGCACTTGTGCATTTATTTGTGTATGGCACTGATAACAGAAAACATGTTTTACTTAAATCTACGGAAGATAAAGTTATATGATAAACCACATTGGAAAACCCTGAACACACCAAAACGTTATATGTTATGTTATGATTTATCAACATATTTTTTGTTTACTTCTTCCTTAAGCTTAAGATAAGGACTAACTAATAGATTTAAGTGAAATTTGGATAGAATTTTATGTAATATAATATGGAATATAACAAAACCATAATTTAAATTAAATAAATAGTCTTTCTTAAGATTAATGAATTTGTTATTGTTTACCTGAATAGAGCTAATTTCTTACAGCGTTGCATCTCTTTTACACATACGCAAGCCGATAGTGAGCTCAGATACTCAACATCCATCACAATAATAGTACCTACCATAATAGTTGAACTTAATGCAACTGCATACTGCCGGTCAGACAAAAGCAAGATGGTTATTTACCATAGACAACCAGTCTGTCTAGTTCGCGTTAGCGCGTGACTGCAGGCATTCAGACGACGACCATGAAGTACGAATGCCGTGCATTACTGAACTGTTTGCTATCACACCTCTGTCTTATCCCTCGTCTAGATAAAGGTTCGATGTTATAATGTGTTAAATTTAAATTTATCATTGTATTTTCAGGTGCCACTCACATTGTTCGCCATGAGTCTGGCATGGCGCTCAAAGTCCGAGGAGGTCGAATTGGAGTCCTAATAAGTAAAAATATGTTGTATTTAATTAATAGTTGATTATTTAATTGTTGTGAATAACTAATAATATATACATATATAGAGGTCATAATAGCCTGTTGTTTGTTTTTATTGTTAGTGTAATAAAATGACCTTCTTGAAGCGAATGCCATTTATGTAATCGGTATGGTGAGCAGAAAACAAATGTACAAGGTTATCCATTTAGTTTTAAGTTTCTGGTAAATTGTATTAAATGTAATTCATCATATTTATATGGTTTTTATTAAGATTATATTAAATATCTATAATACGTCATGAAATTGAAATAGAGAGGTTAGAGAACCCAAAAACATTAAGTTTTATAACAAATATAAAAACGGCAAAATCTTTTTTCATGGTAAGCAACGGCTTTGTTGTGTCCTGACATTGCTGAAGTCCATGAGCAGCGGTTATCACTTCCCACCAGTGGGCCGCACGCTCGTCAGCCGCCAAAGGCAAAAAATAAAATAAAATAGGTATAAGTAAAGGTTTGTAATGTTTGTATCCACGGTAACATGACATCGACCCAAGCGAAGAGGCGTCAAACATAATTTGGTCGATAACCAATACCATCAAAAGATTACAAGAAAGCAGTAAGAATGAAATCGGCCGTATAATAGACATTGAGTCGAGATGCCGTGACATACCTATTCAATTATCATTGTTTACTGTGCAAGTCAAAAGTCCACACGCCATTCGCATGCAGTTCGAAATTAACAGAGCTGATCATCTGCCCAGTTTTGTAGTACATGCATGACAGGTGTTTTACTTTATTCTCTTATTTGCGAGCTAGTATCAAACATGACGATTATTATTAACCATCGCAGAACCAGTCATCACGCAAATGAACAGCTGATATAAATGAACAAGCGAGGTGTTAGGTGCGTATAAGTGCCATCCCCGTCCTAAGTACCTATTAAACGAGTCGAATCAGCTTACGTCATCGGTCTACGTGTCTGAGAGTTCCTTGATATTCCGAAAGAAGGCGCGACCGACCGACGACGCAACACAACGTAAGAATTCTGTGTCAAGAGGTCTGCGCATAGTGTGTGCTCACCCTTGACACTTCCTAATGTTCATTTATCAAATCTAAGGTCACTGAGTAGAACAGTGTCACCTAAGTACGACAGTTTTAAAAACACAATCGCCTTTATTACCACACAGCATGTATTCTTTCAGTACATTTAATTCGCCAAATGCATACATCAAAATAAAATATAGTTCCAGATTATAATGGAAATTAAGTGGTTGAATGGTGTATGTTTTTCTTATCGCTACTTATACGTCGTAACATTGGTACAGTTACGAGCATCGAGGCGGGTTAAAATTAACACATTTTGTCATATCGGCTGCAAAACTCGCGCGAAGCTATTGTGTCTTAACATTCTACTGCATATCACACATTAATAAAAATTATAAAAAAATAAAACTCCAATATAAAATATCCATAACGTGTTTAGATCACAGAATCTTGCAATAGTTCAGTCTAAGATGTTTTGTGTTTGAGAGTGAACGAAGTGCGCCTCTGATAAATCCGCTTGTTTTCCTTATCAAGATTATGTACCTACCTATAGTGATAAAAATATCTGTAGTCAGTTAAAACTACGACGGTGGAAACTGTCACGCGGGTGTCGACGTAGCAGTTTGAATATATTATAGCGAAAATGTGGTCCAAACTGTTTACAACTGTTAAATACATATTAGTCGCCGTCAATTTTCTGTTTCTGGTAAGTAGTAAGTGTGTTACCGTGTTGTGTTGTAAGTGAGATAAGCAGATGAATAGCCTCGATTGTGATATTACAGATCACTGGTATTATAATACTCTCGGTCGGCGCTTCGGTACAATCGGCATACAATGGTTACCATCCGTTCCTTTCCGAGAGATTCTTCTCTCTACCAGCGTTTTGCATCGCAACGGGTATTATTATATTCCTGATTTCATTCTTCGGGTTCTATGGAGCCTTCATGGAGAACTACCTCATGAGTATGGCGGTAAGTGGAACATTTTTATCTTAACGTCATTACATGACCGTGAAAATATCTGTTATCTCAGACGAGTTCTGATTCTTTGAATTACTGCGAGTTAGACTACAGTGATTGATGGTAATTGATGCTACTAATTGACGCGTCAGAAAGAATCGATTCACGTTATGTCAGTTATCAAAATATCTAGATTTAAAAAGCTATTTGGTTGATATGTTTATAAATCATTAAGTAGGTTACATATTAAAGAAATCCTTGACAAAATGATTTGCTATAATATATCATCTAGTATAGTTCTATCATCATCACTTTGCTAATATTCTGCAGCGCAGACGTTACTTGAACAGCAAACATAATTATCATGATTGTGACGATATTCTCAAAATAATTACATCATTATTTATCGAAACATAACAGTTTTGACATAAACTCGACGCATGGTTAGTCCGGGCCGTACGGAATTAGCCCAGTAGTTAACTCTTTGAGTACAAAGCCGGGTGCCCTATTTTCGCGCCATTCGAACTGACATGGCGCCCAGAGAAATGTCACTTGTAATAAATTACCCAGCACTTAATCTTTAATGATAATAAAAGTAAATACTGTAATTAGTTGTGTAATTTGGTGAATTATATTATTTGTTTATTGTTCGGGAACTTTTAAGTAGGTATATGTTTACTCTGCATAGCGTATTTGCCTAATTATTTTATTTATAGTGCGTTAAACCGCTGATAAGATTTTTATGTTATGTTCAATTAACTATATCTCTTGTACGAAATGACGGAACGAATACTTATTGTACCTAATAAAACTTCATATTCTCATTCTAATAATCATAAATTCATGAATTTAAACAGAATTAGATGCAACTTGTAAGTAAGTACCTACATAATTTCATTCGACAATGTTACGAAATGAGCTGAATCTCGCCACTTATTAAAAATTATTACAACATTAAAAATTAAACATTGTCAATTTTATCACAACATTTATTAATAAATCTTTGTTTAGAAGATCTAATTCGTTCGTCTTTATGTACACACATGCAATATAATATGATTATGTATGTAAAAGGGATCTTAAAGAGATGATGCAGTTTTCGAATAAATACCTACTTAGTTTTTATCATGTTGATGAATGAATAATTGATGTATTGATCTCGATGTAACAACAAATATAATATAATATAATATTGAGATACCGTAAACTAGGCAGGTACTCCTATGGAAATAAGTTTCTGGATAAATTTAATTAAATATAATTTGATGGCATGCCAAAACATCATTACAAAAATGTATAAAAATTGGAGCTAGTCTCTTTCAGGATTAATATTCTAATATCATTCACGTAAACAATTTCGTAGGCCTTAAGAATATTCACGTTTTTGGTATCTTGTCGTTGACATTTAACATTATTATTGATAAATATTTTAAGGCAAGTTGTTAATTATTAATAAATTTAAATGTAAGATCTTCTTACACGATAAGTGATTCTAAACATGTTTGCATTAGATACCCGTCCACAGATTGAAATACCTGTTTTCTAAGTTGTAGAATATGGCTTTAGTTGATTTGACTAATTTGACATCAAGGTCACTAAGCTGATACCGCATTATGAGATTACTTGATTGGCCACAGTATCTATACAACGAGTATGTAATTTTCTCTGGCGAAAAGAATTGAGTTCAAAGGAGAATCATTATCTACTTAAACTTCTTTTCTTAATATTATTTATTTATTTAAACACATTTATAATATCTTTACAGGATACCCTAAAAATATATTATAAGCTAAATACACATAATATAAAATAAATAAGACAATAAAATAAAAAAATTACACATTAAATAGGTACTATGCATTTTTCCGCAACTTGTTTGAATTTTGGCAGACTTAGGTACTTTGACCTGGGGGTGGCGGGCTTTGTGGGCCTGCCCGCCATCCGTTCAGCACCAGGTCCGAGAGGCGGCGTGCGTGTTCCCACGCGCGCCTCTGTGTCGTGTCCGTCACCTCTCTAGGAGGGGAGACAGTAGGGTTCTATAATGTGAGAAGTGCCTATTTTGGGTAGGTCTTATTGCGTAGTGGCCTGCCGTTTCACACGGCGGGCCGTAACCTCGGCGGGGTCGCGACCGCATGCGAAAGCGATTCGCGCGGCTCCGCCGATAGTGGTTTTGTCGAGGAACACCGTGGTAGGTTTAGTCGGTATTCCGGGAGGTACGTTATCTTTTCAACATCTTTCTTTTACCCCAGCGACATAATCCCTCCGCCCGCCCCCGCGGAGGGATAAGCGTCACGGCATTCCCCCACGTATAAAAAAAAATAAAAAATAAGACAGGTACTTATAGTGCTTGCAAATTTTGTAATAATAATAAGTATACACAATATTACAAAATTTGCGAATTATTTTAATAATTAATTAGGCGAATCGCCGTATCTACAAGTCCTATTTAAATACTTTTCTCTATTTATAAGATACATTTTGGCAGATCGACATATGTTACATATTATATTCAATCCGAGCGAAGTAGGGGCGAGTCGCTTGTTTTGATATAAAGAGATACCTATAGGGCATAACCACTTGCCTAGACTCCTTTGGCATAATATCTATTTATGCTGCTCTGCTGTAGGGTGTAAATGGATTTTTAGAGATCGTTAAAGAAACTCTCTGTTTTTGGCAAGCAGATAAGACTATTTTGTCCCTTGTGCTTAGCGTAGCAGCACTATTTGCGTAGAGGCAGTAACCTGTGACTAGTAACATGTGACTTCACGGAATGGTATCCTCAATCCGTATTCATCTATTACTATCAGTGGATAGTAAGCAGTTCATCTGTTGAGCTTGGCTAGGCCAGGGTGATTTTAATCGAATTTGAGCAGCCGTTTGTTATGTCGGTACCGGAAATCTACAACCGGGTTTACAAAATTCACCCAAACAACCTAGGCGCGTGTTCCTAGCGTGATCAGCGTTTCCAAGTTCCTTATTATGAAGGTCCTGTATGGTGAGAAGGTGACTAGTAATTTTTCTCAATCGTGATGGCAGCGTAGTTATATGATTTTTGAAGGGGTACGCCAAGTCATCTTCAGTCAAGTCAAGACTACAATATGGGGTTCTTCAAAAAGGGTGTTGAAAGGTTTTTACAGGGTTGGCAATGCGCAACTGATGCCTCTGGTGTTGCAGGCGTCCATTTGCTACGGTGACCACTTACCATCAGGTGGACCGTGGGCCTGTTTACCAGTATAGTTGTATAAAAAAAAATCATGGCATTGAAGAAACTCTCTAGAATTTACAATAACGGCTCACCATAACGTGTTTCGTATACATGTTTGCATTTTGGGTCATGTTAACGACGTAGATAACCCTTCTCACACAATATGAAGAGCCCCGTGCGTCTTCACATTGTGTGCCACACAGCTGAACTGTCCCATTTTATATATCGGGCTAATATTATTAATCTGTGCTTATAGTAGATACTTACTAGTTTTCATAGTTTGCGTTAAAGTTAAATGTGGAAGTGTTAATGCAAAGGAATTACTATAGTCCGTTTCAAATACAAAGTCTCTTTTGACACTTCATAGCACGTAACTCTGCACATTTCATATAAATTGCTAAAATAAACAATGATTCCTTATGGTACTAAAGACTATTTAAAAATAATTAGTATCTATACAAAATATGATGTCATTGTTTCACAAACATAATCAACTAATAATTTCTATTGATATTAGTCTAAACAATTTGAACATCAAAATAAAATGATATTTTGCTACAATACCACGCACTAGGGTATTTTTTTTTTACTTTAAGTCATAGTTACGCGCCAATATGTATCGGATAAAATCGAACTAATTCGAGGTAAAAACAATTGTCCGAGAAAACTTTGTAAATTTGTATCTGGTATTAATTATTATTACGTTGCAACGTACTTTAAATCCCATTCTGCAAACCCATAATTTTTTATTTTTTATTTATTTTTAACAAACTTACATCTATCATTACAGGTATTAAACCTATTTCGACAGTGCGCAACAATACAATAATTATATTCAACACCTATACTTATCCTAATTACACGTAATAAAAATACAAATTCTAAATTATCATTATCATTACACAATCAACTTACAAAATTAAAATAGTTATCTATATAATAAAAGCATAAAAACTTAGTATTGAGTTATTATCTACAAATTAAAAATAACAAACAATACACATTATTACTCTGGCCAACTCACTCAAATTGCACGTAAAAATGTCAACTCTATTATTCACTTCGTTAATGATACGAATGGACCTGGTAATAGGCGTCTTCGCCAATAAGTTCGTCCTGGCATTAGGAACTGCCAGCAGTGGCGGTCTTCTTCGCTTCCACACATATCTGTCTGGGACACAGAGACACAGAGGACGCAGCACACCAGCATTGTGCTCTGTTCCACGCAACAACCTTATTAAATATGTCGCTAGATGGAATTCTCTACGTACTCTTAATTGATTGTACCCTACCATGCCCAACACAAAAAGAGTAGGATACATAAGCGGGAAAAACGGGTATATTCCGTAATACTTCAAGTAAAGGTATCTTGTGAATTTGTTCTGAACCCGCTCCAACATGTCATTATATTTTTGTTCATGAGGCGACCATATGATAGCGCTATGTTCCAGATGGCTCCTGACTAGCGCATCATACAGCACCTTAACAGTCGACACGTTGGTGAAATCCCGCGTTTGTCTCAGAACAAATCCCAAGTTCCTATAGGCCTTCTTACATACTTGCTGTATATGATCGCGAAATTTGAGGTCAGGAGTGAAGTCCACTCCCAGATCGCGTACCTGAGATACTCTCTGCATCGGTGTTGTACCTATGACGTATTCGTAGTGTATAGGCGAACGAGCTTTGGAAAAACTCATAACTGAACACTTCGATTCATTAAAAAACAGTTTATTTTTCTGACTCCAATTGACTATGTCTTCCTGTAGTCGTCTACAGTCATCCTCACTCCGGACCTCAAGCAGCAACTTAAGGTCATCCGCAAATAGTAAACACGAGCCATTTGTAACGACATCCGGCAAGTCATTTATCATTACAATAAACTCAAGAGGACCTAAGTTGCTACCTTGACTCACGCCTGACCTGGTTAAATACGGTTTAGATACACAACCATTGTAGTATACATACTGCTGGCGATCCCTCATGTAGCTACTAAAGAACTGCAGTAGTTTCGGTGTGCATCCTACTTCGGCTAACTTCCTCAAAAGTATATCATTATCGACAGTGTCGAAGGCTTTTTTAAAATCAAGATACGCTACATCCACCTGCACGCCTGCATCCACCGCTGGCACCACTGTAGCCATGAAGTTAAGGAGATTGGTAGCAGTACTACTAGCTTGACGGAACCTGTGTTGCGCTTCAGATAGTATTGGTCGCACTTGCTTCTGTATACATTTTTGGATAGCAGATTCAAAAACTTTAGCTGGCGTTGATAGTACTGCCACGGGCCTGTAGTCCTTAACATCATGACTTACCTTGCCCTTAGGAACGGGAATAACTCTTGTGACTTTCCATTGGCTCGGGAAAGCAGCTGACTCCAAACAGATGTTAAATATATACTGTAAAGGCTCCGCAAGTACCCCACCACAGTCCTTAAAAATGAATGCCGGTATACCATCTGGACCAGCCGAACGCTTAGGTTTAAGGGAGCCCAGCGCTTCGCTTACATGATCTAATGTCAATGAGTCAATATGTATACGAGCGCTGCTCTCACCGCACGCCGCCGCCGCTCGCGCGTCCAGCTTTGGAGATTCGCTACTGTACACCGATTTAAAGTACTTTGCAAAGTGTTCTACACATTCCCTGTCACTTAAGTACTGATCTCCAATCATAATAGCCGGTTTATTTGCCGTTTCTTTTGTTGCCCTTATATAATGCCAAAATGATTTAGGGTCCTTTGCAAATTGACACTGTATCCTATCTGTATATTGTTTATGCGCCGCAACAATGGCTCTTTTGACGTGTGCCCTATAATTAGAGAAAGCTAGGTAATCACATTCTAATTTTGTTTTCTTATACTTCTTGTGAAGCAAGGCTTTAGTTTTGATATCATTTATGATATCACTAGTGTACCAAACTGGATAGTTGCGTCTGGTACTATTACTATTTTGTTTTATTCTAGGAACACATTCATCTAAAATATTCGAAAAGCTATTGTAAAAATAATCTATAATAACATTCAAATCATTAAATTCGTATAACCTACTCCAATCCATATTAAATAACTTATAATATAATAAGTTAAAGTCAGCTTTATAAAAGTTCCATTGTGGGCGCAAACTGAGTTCGTTGTGATTAGACACGGAATAAGTGCGCAGGGCGCAGGCGGTGGCGGCGGCGGAGTTGGCGCGCGCGCGCACCGCGAGCGGAGGGTGGTGAGCATCCACCGGCACTAGCGAGGCATCCGCGCGACTCACACTAATTTCCCTATTAAAACCCGCGCTCAGTACCAAGTCCAGTCGCCGACCTAAACTGTTATTAATGTTATTACTTTGAGTGAATTTACAATAGGACAGAAAATATTCATAATAATTATTTACATAAACGGTACTTGACTGTAAATTAAAGTCTCCCATAACCATTACCTCTCTATATCTAGTACATAATTCTTCAATTATTCTAAACAACAACAAATAATCATTCTCAGTACTACCCGGTGGGATATAACAGACACAACACAAAAATAAAAACTTATTATTCAAATGTACAGTTGCACACACGATTTAAAACACACAGGTGTCTATCGCTACGTTGGGCACAAGTACCTGTCTTATATATTTAACCAAACACACGTCCACTTCCGACAAGACAATTACGAGCGCTTATTTTCATATATTCTTTTTATATATTTTCTTTATCAAAAAATGGATTACAAGATGTGATATTATGTGGTAATATTATATGGTTTGCATATCCCGTAGTTTTTAAATAGTAGTCGTCTTGAAAATCAAAATCTGTTATATCACATTTGTTTCACCCTGATACTAAGTATGGAATAAGTATGTGATACTAGGAATTAATCAAGGATAAGAACAGTTTTTTTTTACAATTATGCACGTTATTTTGTGTACATGTGACTTTTCTATTCTTCAAACTTAGATGGGCTCCTTTTTTGTTTTTCTGTTTTTATCATTTTTGTTTCGATTCTAAACCCACGATTACAGTTTGTTAGGAAAGTTATTCGGTAATCGATTTCATGATGTGTCGATTAAAACGGTCTCTTCACTATCGCTGTTTAAGGATCATCTGTCAAAAGGGATTTCGTATTTGAAACGCACTATAATTATATTTATAAATACTAACGCATTCCATAGTACATAAATATTCTTTAGCTACAGGCCGTGTAAAAAGCTGAGACTGGATTATTATCTGATTAAAGCAATAATAACCCTGTTTATTGATAAAAATAATGTAAACTCAATCAAAGCGAGTTGTTCTGTTATATATGACAGGTATTATTTAATTGATTAGTCTTATATCAGGCAGTTGCCCTTTTTTAAGAGAAAATCTATTTAGCGGTTACCTACATTATTGTTGTGTACAAGGTGTCTGGTAATTAATGGATAACCTTGAAATATCTTATAGTAGAACTGAAGGCCGTTCAGAAAAAAAGAAAAAAAATGTATATATATTAAAAAGTGCAAGCTATATTAGCATAGCATACTTTTGACTGTCTATCTATTAGCATAATTAGTGTTTAATAATAAAACAATAAAAACCGACGGATTTCATTCATTTATGGTCGTAGTATACAAGAAAGTTATACATGGTAATTAAAAAAAAAACACATATCTCAGGTAGTAGTTAGGATAGATTTTTTTTTTATCTGGACGGCCATCTGTTCCACTATAAGACATTTTCAGGTTATCCATTAATTACCGGACACCCAGTATACAACAATACGTAGGGACATACACTAGATCCACTAGACACAATATGGTCTTCCGTCCAATTCCCAGGACGGACAATGAGGATATGGGATTTTTCTTTTGTGAAGTGCTTAGTAGCGGCACGGGGTCTGCGAATGTCCTAGGTAGCCGACAATAGGCTTGTCTCATATCACGTGTGACCTAATATAGAGATGACGAAAAATGGTTGTAATACACCTCTAGACCTGTATTTCGTCAGATTTGTTTAGCTGATAGGTAAATGTTGATGAATATTGCTATTCATCGAATACAATTGTAGACTTAACATAGCAGAGTTCTGCTATTTACATTCTTTTTACAACCCTAATCATAAATTTATTGCCAATCAAATAAACAAATAATAAACATAATATATACAGAAATTATTTACAAGAAATATAAACTATAGAGAAAAATAAAACAACAAAATTAAAAAGCATCATAATATTCCTCCGCATCGTCGTCAATTGGCAAAATGCCCAGAAAACTGGCAGTATTGCTACGTTGAATGGCAATACTTATTTTTTCTGCAAAGAAAATACCAGCCCTCTGGTCATGTGAAGCGTCGATCAGCCGCTTAGCTAGGTCTCTATAAACAGACGTTCGGCGTTCGTTAGCGTTCTGCTATTTAGAATTTTCAGACAGAATAAGTCAGAAGTAGTTTCTGAGCTAGATCAAAGGTTCGCAACAAGACCTTACGATCTAAGGCAATAAGGTAAGTTTGTGTTTACGATTTTTACCTAAGCGTAAACACAACGTTATGTCATATGCTAATAAAAGAAACAACTAGTGCGTCAGACCAGTTCTACATTACACTAATATTACGTATCAGCATAGGCAGTATTGGAAGACAGATGCCTCTCCCAATATGCACCACAACATGGCATAAAGATATAAAAGACCCTACAACCTTCTGTTGATAAAACTTAAAATAATAAAGCAATTTTTTCTGAAATCTCGGATTTGCCACGGGTATTTACCCAATAAATATACGTTCAGTCATGTAAAACTGAATAGACAATCGTATCACATCATATTATGGTAATAAAGTCAGCATGTGAATCCTGCAAGATCGTAGCAATTTGTATAATATTTGCGTTTCTTTAAACTATTCCAAAAGAAACCAAAGCTAGTAATTAATGATAAGATACTAAGTACATATTATACAAAGACACTCAAGTAAATATGTCAGCACGGATGGCGTAGTGGCTTATGTTGTCGACTCGCTACAGCCAGTACGCCGAGGGTTCGAAGCCTACCCGTGTCTAAATCTGATACTGTTACGGACCAATATTTCTAAAATTCTTCACATCAAGATGAATACTAAGAACATGGTCCAAAACAGGTTATAATTTTGGAGTCAATGAGACTAATGGCCTGCGAAATATTTTCATTGACATCCTATCAATTAACACATCTTATTTGTCTATTGCTGGATATAGACAGCTACTAATTAGTTACATATAAGATCTTTAACAACAATATTGTCGTTTATGTCTTAGGTACATCTAATATCTTGGTTTCTGTACAAAATGATATTTGAAAAATATTTTTATTTCGAGAAAGAACTATTATATAGAATTAATTATAATAATAATATTCTATCACATATACAACACCATCAAGCTCAAAATAAGCAGAGCTTCTATTATGGGTACTAAGCAATGAATAAACATGTATACTTTTTTTTGTGTAAATAAATACATACTTAGAAACACCCTGACCAAGACTAAGATCCATGTCCATGCACACAAATGTTTGACTTGTGCGAGAATAGAATCCGCGACCACAAACGTGGCAGACGGCTACACTAACCACTACGCTATCGAGACCGCCATAATTTTAATACCAATAATCTTTTATACACTTTGTATTTAAGGTTATATCACTTAGTCTGCTCGAATTCGTTGCTTTAATTCGCCATAATTACATGATGCTTGATGGTTTTGTTAATTTAAGACAAACCATAGTGACCTTCATACAAGCAATTATACGTGGAAAAAGAACATAGAATTCGAATTGGGCGTTCAGAAAATATGTATGGAATAGTTAGTACGAAAACCACAATGTTATCGATTTTCTCATAACAAAGCGGTAACGACATATTTAATCTATTAACTACCTATATTTTGCATGCGTCAGTCAGACTGGTTAGAGGCCGTATTGAAATATTGCCAATTAGCCATGTGATTTTAAGGACACTTTGAGGACATAAATATAATGAACTTTAATGATGTTTGCCATTCTATGAGTATTCAATGTGCCATATCTCTTCCAGCTACTATGGCCACTCCATGAACACATTGCATTTCTTTTACCTTTAATCTGACTGCTATTCGTCAATGTTTACAGTTCGCGGGAGCCATGATCCTGATGTTCGTGTTCCAACTATCAGCATGCATCGCTGGCTATGCTTTAAGGAGTAACACCGTAGCTTTGGTGCAGCAACAACTCATGTCAAGTATGGAATTATACGGAGCCACCAAGAGTGTCGAGGTTACCAAGCTTTGGGATCAAGTGCAGGAAGATGTGAGTAATTTTGGTAGTTACTGAGTCTACTTGATTACATGAGTGATTATTTGAGCAAACACATAAAGATTCCTCCTGTATTTTCCCGGAGGGGATGGCTGCGGTGACTTGTCAGACAAAAATTCGTAAAATGTGTACATTTAACGAGTTATGTTTTAAATTAGCTGTCCCCTGCGGTTTCACCTACGTTTATGATTACTGCTACGCTTCCGTGGCTCGTAGCGTGATGATGTTGCCTATAATCTTCTTGCAAAATTAAGCTATTAAATAATACAAATATTTTCAAATCTGATTGGTAGCGTCAACGTTTTCTAACGTTTAACGCACGCACATCTTTAAGTTTATTAAATTAGTATTGATGAGCCTAATATATGGGCATTAATCGGACACATTTTCAGACTTAGTATTTAAATACAAGATCCGTGAATCGAATCCAGGATCTCATAATAGGTTTCTTTTTATTTAATCATCATCAAGGTCAAAGTATTAATCACGTAAGTACCTACATACTTACGTAGTAAGTACTTATTTACACATGTAAATAGTCTGTAAATAAATAACGAACAGACTCGTCTCTTTACGTCAAATATATTTGATGTACTATGTAACAAATTAAAAGGAAGATCATAGGTTATTTCTTTGAAGCGCGCAGTGAATAATCACATAAAACAATTGCGTCTTATTTACTGCACTTTGTACCGTCATGGTATGATGAAATGAAACAGGGTATCTACTTACCTATACTATATTCGAGTACAAAAGATTCTTGTACATACATACATATAGCTAGTAGCTACTTTGTATATTTATACACAGCAAAACGAGTCGTTACCATTCGCAAGATAATTTACGCAAAATACTATTGATTTGATAATGAAGTGAATCAAGCTACCGTCAGCT
Source organism: Catocala nupta (assembly GCA_963675205.1). Lineage (NCBI taxonomy): Eukaryota > Metazoa > Arthropoda > Insecta > Lepidoptera > Erebidae > Catocala > Catocala nupta. Next base: position 24,553,453 of record OY776090.1, on the reverse strand, counting down.
GAAATAAAACAAAATGTAATTGCTGCTCGGCTAGTTATCAAAATTCCCTTAACGTAGGATTCAATAGATGAATGATGTTGAGAGTAGTTTGTCAATGAATAACTAGCTTAGACCGTTAAAGCAGAAGGCCCACTATGGAACGTAAATGCCGTAGTTTCGGGCTGACTGTTTCAGAACAGTAATACGGTAAGCCGTGAAACACATTTATTCGACAATTAAACCTGAATTTCGGCAAGTAACTTTTTCTAAACCGTTTCATAAAGCAGTCCGAACAACGTAGTAAAGTCCTTTTGAAAATATCTACGAAGAAAGTTCATTGTTAGTTTTTCGTTCAGCCTGAAATTTCGGATTGACATTTTCATGGTAGACCTACAAAAGACGAAAGAACAGTTTAAAATACCCTGACACTAAGTTAGTAAATAGATTGGCAAAATCTAATAGTGACATTAATTAATCATCTCATTGGTCATTTCCAGTTCGAATGCTGTGGCGTAGTAAATGCGAGCGACTGGCTCAATCCCCTCGGCACGCAGGACACTCTGGGTCTGCCAGTCAGCTGCTGCAGCCATGTCTATGGAACTGTCCAGACCTTCAACTGCTCGGTGCCCGTCGCCTATACCACTGGATGTTCGGAGTCCTTCGGTAACTGGGTGCAGGCCCACGCATCTGGCATCGGCATAGCAGGAATCTTCTTAGTTTTAATGCAGGTGAGTACTTCGGCCTTCATACCAGTCTTGGTAAGCAAGTATACGGTTCAATTCATGGTGCATTAAGACGACATAGATCAAAAGCTATTTAGCCCAATGTCCAGCACATCTATGGAGACGGGATTCATATTTAGTTTTTGGCGTTTGCTCGAGTTCTTTGGCATTTAATCAGATTTTTAGCGCTCACGTATAAGGTGGGCTGTATCCTTACGCGTACGTGCCGCAAAAAATAAGTTTCTTTAACTATTGTGTTTGCTATATATCGCAATAAATGTGTCAATAAAATAAAGTGCGAATCTTGTGAACTTAAAAATTATACATTTTATAGTCAAACTCAAAAATAATTGATTCATTTAGGTCACAAAGTAACACTTATGGACGTCAAAATCTATGGGTTAGTCAATTTACTAAGTTACTGAAGGTATATTCAGATTAGTTGCTAGGTTCAGGAAAAGGGTTGGACCTCTGAGAAGTAGTATATAATATAGCTGGTTAATCAATGTGTTAAACACAGTTATTGTGAATTTAAAATATGGCTGTCGTCATTTAGATCAAGAATGAACTGTCATTTAATTATTTGTGTGATTCACGAATAATTGTTCTGAGTGAACGTATTGAACGAACGGTATACCTTGTCTCCGTTAATTGAACCCTACGTTATTGAACATGAATCCTAATATGACATATTTTTCTAAAACAGAAAAAGTAAAGAATGGGTAGATAGAAACCCTGGAATTTATTGCGAAAAATGCATTAGGTGTTGCTTCTGATACAAATTAATTCGGTCTGATCCAACAGATAGATACTTATACACAGGCATGATACAATCTCCACCCGCTAAGCACTAAGATCAAGCCGCATATTTTCAGAACTATTTTAATAGTGTAATTTTATTCTGATTTCAGACTTTGGCAGTAGTAGGAGCTTTATGGATGGCGAAAATATCAAGAGAAGAACATGGAGCATACCCTTAGAACCTATCGTTTAGTCTAGTAAATTGAATCACCAAGAACCATCGGTGTACGATCTATATTTATTATGAACAAATTAATGTTTTGTTACAGCATTTAGTACGAAATGTGTACGTATGCATTTTATTTACTTAGTTGCGTTTTATGATTGGATGTAAGTAAAGTAATGTATAAACATGTAGGTAGTCAAGTTTATAAGAGATGAATCATTGGTGTAGATCAGGCTTTATTAAATTTTTGTTACCCACATGTTAAGTCGCGTAGATAATGTAAGTAAGTCTGAGGAGAAGAGCACAGTAGCATCCTTAAAATCTATTATTGGCTTGATTGGGGACGCACCTTATTCAATAGAAGCTCGTATCAAAATAGCCTTGTACTGTTTAAGTACCTCCGATTCGCCATCGGATTTAAAGGACACCATAGGGCTCTTTTGACTAAGACGGTTGTCCTGCTCCTATATTTGTTGTTTGTTCTTTAGTAGTCAATACGCATGCGTTGAACTGTAGAAAGACGATATCATTACGACATGAAACGTATAATCTATAGGGAAACACGGACGAAAGTAAATAGTAAAGTTTGCACGAGAAACATTACCGCTAACCGCAAAATTAAAAACATATGAAGTATTTGGCATTTGCGATTATGTAGTCCAGTCAAACACGCGTTTGATCGTGACACGCTTTTTTCATATAAGTTGTCAAACTTGCAGTATTTACTTATTTTTTTATCTGTAACCATACACAGTCATTTACCTAATAGTTGGTGCACTTAGTTAGACTTAATCATTAACATATCAAAATAGGAATACCAAAACTGTTTTAGTATTTATATACCGGCATAGTGAAAATCAGACATTCAACAGAATACTTAAGTTATCTAAGTACACATTAGAACTGTCTTGGTAATCTAGTGCTCAAGATACGCTTCTTATCTGTAGTAGATCATATCGTATATCAGAGGGAACGATGTCAACAGTAGGTTCCAAGATGAGACAACCGGCTATGATTAATAAAAACTGGTTTACACGGAAACGCATGCCGTGGCGCTATGTATTCTGGTATTCTATGTGCGTGAATTGTCTAAGTTTCATGCAAACCCTTTCATTGGTTGCCGCGTGTAGAGTCACAAACATTAAAACATATTCCCAAACTTCTACATTTATTATTTATTAATAATAATTGTAAAAGTTTGTGAACATCATACTGGAAACTGTAGAACTCTTCTGTAGAATGTCCGATTTTATATTTTACCGGTATCATATATAAATTATGTGAACGGCCCTGCCGATATATTAATAGCAATACATTTTATTACTGTAACATCGACAGTATATCAGAGGCAAAGCCTTAAGTATGATAATATGCTAAGCATTTTTACTTAAAATTACACAGTACATTAATACCTCAAAGTATTTATTTGAATCCTTTTCTCTGTATAAACGTATTAATCTTACTTATGAATAGACTTAAAGTTCTGATAACAGTGTCTTATTTTTGAATGAGTTCATTAATTTGAGTGTTATTAGAAAAACCGACCAAGTGTGAGTGATTCGGACTCGCGCACGAAGGGTTCCGTACCATTACCTATAAAAACGGCAAAAAATCATGTCTGTTGTATGGGAGGCTTAAATATTAATTTTATTTTAATTTAATTATTTATTTTTACTCTAGTGTAACTCAATATTCTGTAAATATTTCAAGCGTCTACCTGTTGCCGTTATCAATATCGAGCAAAAAAATCATGTTTGTTGTATGGGAGCCCCGTTTAATATTAATTTTATTATGTTTTTAAGTTTTTGTTGTTATAGTGGCAACAGAAATACATCATCTGTGAAAATTTTAACTGTCTAACTATCACGGTTCTTCAGATACATCCTGGTGACAGACGGACAGACAGACGGACTACCTGATGACAGACGGACGTACGGAACCCTAAAAAAGGTCGGACGTATGGCGTACTTTAATTAAATAATACTAGTTTCGGTGTTGAACAAAGGTATTCTTTATATACATACTAGCTGATCCGCGCAACTTCGTCTGCTTCACATAAGAGAATTTTCCTAGTTCATGCAATATTTTTCATTAATGCTCCGCTCCTTAGTCTTCGCGTGATGTTATATAGCTTATAGCCTTCCTGAATAAATAGACATTCAACATTTAAAAAAATTCAATTCGAACCAGTAGTTTCAACCAAACAAACAAACAAACTCTTCAGCTTTATAATCTATACCTACTAATATTATAAAGCTAAAGAGTTTGTTTGTTTATTTGGTTGGTTGAACGCGCTAATCTTAGGAACTACTGGTCCGAATTGAAAATCATTTTAGTGTTGGATAGCTCATTTATCGAGGAAGGCTATTAGGCTATATAAAATCACGTTACGACCCACGGGGTCGGCGCAGTAATGATAAACGCGGGTGAAACCGCGGGCACATCTATATTGGTATAGATAGTCTCACGCCTATCTCCCCGAGCGGTAGACTGAGGTGTATAACGCCAAAAGTCTCCAGTTATGATTTTAGGTACCATGGAATTATGAGCAAGCCTATTGCTCATCTCGTTTCTTAGGCATAGATCCTGACTATGTGCTACTAACGAGAATTAAAAAAAAAGCTCAATAGCATTGTGATTAAATCCGGGACCTCATACGCAGTCACATATTCTACCGTTGTAACAGCTAGGCTGTCTGTTATCCTGCATTGTATGTCATGTCTGTAAATCAGCGCTTGTTATATAAGCAAGCCTTCATAAACACACTTAGTTATAACGAAATTGGTGTAAAAACCCAGAATTCAACCTCTTCGTCTTCATGTGACCTTCCTCTCCCTTGGACTTCCAAATCACTCTGTTGGTGGATATCCCCTGACTTTATGACCTTGTGAGACATATATCTCGGGGGTCTTTTGACCCACAGGGCCCATATTCAAGCTCCACCAAGGGATGACCCCAAGTTGTCTGTATACCAGTAACAAGTCAATTGGTCCAGTGGTTCCGGAACTATGCCTGTCACTAACAGACAGACACACAGACCAACATAGTGTTTTCCTTAACCTCTTTGAAGAAGACTCAGAGGTTAATAAGTCTAAGAAGGCAAAGCAGTATGCAATACCTACTTAAAATATAATACCTGTTAAACGCCTGATAACATAAAATATTGTTGTTTATTTATTTGATATACGTTATAATTATATTATTAGTTGTGTGTTAACTTGTACCTATATAGATGATGTAAGTAAGTGTAAAGTATGAAAATAAATGTTTTAAATAAAAGTGTTGACGTTCGATCTCTCAGGAATACTACTTTTTCCTGGATGAAAGGTACCCTGTCATTTTCTGCACCCCTGACAACGTGTATCCTAAAGGGAGCTGTCCACTTTGTATGGAGGTTTTGGCTTGGAATGGACAGTCACTGAGAATAATAATTATATATTAATTTAGAAGCATTAACCAGTAGGAATTTAGAAAATAACAAAGTTTTGTGTCCACGTGTACCTTGTGGTGGTTTATATAAAAGTATTTGAAATAAAATCATTGTTTTTATGTTTTTTTTTAATTATTTTTATTCATATGTAACTAAAATGTTATCTAGGAACTGGGCTGGTGGATTTAAATCGTTTTAATATCTTGCCTAACTCAAAAACCAAATAATTGTCATTATATGGGCGCAGCAACCTACTGTCCGTCGACCATAGGATCGTCGTTATTTGTTTGTGTTTACTCAAATATGGATAAGTAGTTCATGTTTTTTGGACCCATATAGATAAGTACAACGTATTTTTACATATAAGTATTTATTAAGAAGCAATCGTGCTTAAAAATATTTTTTATTAAAAATATTATAAACGTAACAATTGCCAGCTTTTCACCTGATAACATTTACGTCCAGCACGGCGTTCATTCAACGATCACGTCTTATCACCCCAGATACATGCAGACACCGCAATGAACTATCTACCGCAGTGAGTCCTGATTACTATGATTTGTACTTCTAAGTTACTAGTTTAATGATAGGCTGTGCCAACGACTTGACTCCTGACATTGCAAGACAAGTCAAGTCAAGTGCAAGTCAGTGTGCGGAGGTTGCCACTTATCATTAGATTGGCAACTGGCTCGTTAGTCAGTAGAAGCAATAAAAATATAGCATGAGACATCTTCCCTCTAGATTGACAGACCACCTAAGGCCGTGCCTTTATATCTTTAAACATTTAAATCAAGTCACATAATTTATTTAAAATCTCTTGAGAACATAAAATTACTGAAACAGTAAATCTAGATCTAATGTAACGCGTTTGCTAGAAATAGTCGGTCCTGTGTTACGTTAACTACTCTCACATGAAGAATGTAGCTAACGTCAAGTCTATAATACTTTCCTAGTTGTTATATTAATCTAATACAATAAATTATTGATTGCCCCTATAACAAAAATATATTGTTACATCAAGTACCATCTCCCAGCACTGTAGGGAAGCGCTATGCCTTCTAATATTAATTTATTACAGCGCCATCTATTTACGTTTTATTAAACTACGTAGCTTGACAGTACGCGAAGTTTTCTAGCACTTTCTCGTATTGTTTTCAGGAACATCCCGGAAATAGCACTTCCAGAAAATTCCAGAAACACTTTTAACCACATATAAAAATGGGGCCCGCGCACCGCCATGGCAGTTTACAATTGTAAGCGGTCAAGTTAATCGCAGCGAACGGAAGCGAAAATACCACAGAGTTTGAAGCAGTTAGAGTGGAAAAGTGTTTAATTAGTGTGTGGTGTTTTAAATGTAGCTAGAATAAAACGTGTTTCAATTCGGTAATATTGTTTGAATTCTTGACCCTCGCACCTAGCATGTAACAATATTATAGGGGCATAGTTATTACATGCGCGAAAACGAGACACGTATAGAAATTAAGAGAGTGTGTCCAGACCGTGATTCGCGATCACGGTCTGGACACTTACGTCTCTTAATTGACCAGAGATGCAATGGTCTTTTTATCCGGTGTCTTTCACTATGATTTCCCACATTATATCTTTGGTTTCATTGCATTTGTATGTTATCAGTCCTGTATCTCATAAACATGGAAATTTATTGATACTTTCAATTAGTTTCTCATCCATTTTGATTCACATACAATGTCGATGACGTGTAAAGTGTATGACGTAATATCGCTAACTAAACTAAAATGCAGCGCACGAGTCCTTTTCTGACAAGTGTACACTAGCCGCCGCGCCGCACCGTTCCACTACCCTCTGCTTCGTACGCTCCGCTCGGCAACACAGCCCGCTTGACTCCGTTCTGTACGGCTCGAGGCCGCATGTTCATTTGTTTTATTTGAAAGTCCGCTCCGCTCCATTTGCACTGTTCCCACTGATGCGGAGTGGAGATATCGAGCACGGTGATTAGCCAGTTTACGGGCCGCTCTTCTCCACTCCGCCAAGCTCCGCGTCAGTGGAAACGCACCCTTAATTTCGTGCATGCAGTAATCATACGGCAATAAGGAAATAAAAATGGCGTTCGATAGCTATCAAAATCTTGAATGAATGGAGGCCTATATTTAGCTGATATGATGAAGTGTTTTCAACAACACTTACGATATAGTGTATCTCGTCTTTTCCTATTATTTAGCGTTTTTGAATATTGCAAAGGACCTCTCCTTCACTAGGGTTAATTTTTGTATTGCGGGGTACGCGTCCCGGTCTCGGACACAAAATATACACAAATTCGAAAAAAAACATTTGTGTAGCGTTCCAATTTTTGCCCTATGTGGAAACGCACAACACTTAGCGCAATGGCATAGACGAGTTGACTCCTTATACTACAGCGCTATTTTGAAAAGGAAAGTTGGTACTATTTTGTTTTTTGGCTCATACCTCTTGTTATCAATTTCTTATAATCCATCTTTAATCCTTGAGTTCGGTATTGTGCAAATGATATGCTCGATATTGCAAGCAATCACAGGTTTACAGTCATTGCATATCATCATGCCGGTTGTATGTTTGTTTCTAAACTAAATTAGTATACAAAACTGCCTCGGTGGCGCAGTAGTAGACAACGTGATTACAATACATGTGATCTTCGTTTCGAGTCCTGGATTGTGCAAAGCATTATTGGAGGCAATTCTCAGTAGCAGCATTCAGTCGGGAATTGTGCTCGGTAGACGATAATGATCTCACCAGTCGTCATCTATTTTGAGTACTTAAAATCATAGCTGGCAAAATATAGTTGTAATTCAGCCCATCCCTTCGGGGTTCGAATCTAGGACGGTTCAAACTTTACCCTTTGCTCTACCGTAAATTATCTGGAAAATTTAGCAAGAATATTTGTTGGTAACTAGCTGTGCCCGCGGTTACATCCGCGTTTATGATTACTATGCCGCCACCTTGGGTCGTAGCGTGATGTTATATAGCCTTTCTCGATAAATAGACTATCCAACACTTTAAGAATTTTTTAATGCGAACCCGTAGTTCCTGAGATTAGCGCGTTCAAACAAACAAACAAACTCTTCAGCTTTATAATATTAGTGTAGATTTGTAAAAATAAACGAAAAATATTAACCAATATACAATGATAAGTTGACATTGATTTTGGGTAATATTTTCCAGTTTTATGTGGAATGCCTCAGTAATTTAAATTGAGTGAGAAAATCACACGGCGCGTAAAATAAATCGCGTCCACTGACAGCTGTCACGAATAGAACATCATGAAAAGTCAGTACCCAACCCGCACAGTAATCTGTCAACCAATTATTATGCGCGCAGGCGGTAGTGAATGATAGCATTTACTGGTAGCATGGTCGAGCCAACAAAAAGATATTCAATTATTGAGTTATGAAATTCTTATGGAGGCCCCTGGGTTATTGAGTTACAGTGCTTCGAAAATTACGTAAAGATTAGATGCAGGACTAACCGTCGTGCGTCTATTCTCAGTCGTGGAAAATGGCCGTCTCGGATTATGCGAGTAAAGCACTTGTAATATGTCTTGCAAAGATGCCTTTATTTACGCTGAGATTGGCCACCATGACCGATATTTCTGGAGGACCTCAAACAATAACGAACAAAATACCGATAAATATTAGGCTCTCGGATAGATTTGGCACAAGCATAATTTAGTTTAAAAGGAAACTCCGAATGCAATCTTTTATTTATTCTAGAAAATGAATTAAACATTTTTATTTATTTATTATTTACTACTTCTCTGCCTATACCTTCGTGGATATTGGCGTGAACCTATGTATGTAAAGTTATTCTATCGTGTTTTAACCGCTGAATCGATATTCATGAAGATATGAAGATAGTTTGAACCTTGGAGAAAAGTAAGGCAAAAATTAGTAATAAAAAAGAGTTTCCTGTGAGAAAAGTTCCTGTGGGTCGCAACGCGCGCTGCTTTGTGTGGGAATAATAACATTCCACGTATAGATATGTTAATATGTGTGGCTGAAAACTTTAAAAGCTTGTTCTTCATCTAATCCTAATAGCTGATCTTAGAAGAGATGAACAATTATAAGATTGCGTCATCCATACAGTATCAAAAGCAAATCTCAAAACGCAAACATCTAAGTATAAATAGTTTATGATTTGAAATGTTTTGTTGTTGTTCTATTTTAAATGTTGTAACCAATGATACGCTAGTCATTATGGAATGTACAATTTAGATAAGTCTGTACAGAGGCAGGATTTCAACGGCGCGGTGACTTAAAATACAAATTATTCTAAGTATACTTCTGTAATACGTATTACAAGCAGCATTCGAGATGATTATTGAACTGCTTACGTGTTGTTCATATAACGATGCCATTTTCTGTCTAGTAAGTAATTGTTTAACCGATTAAAATAATGTCCTCCTAAATGCTCAACGAAATGGTCATATCTATTATTAGCTTTTGGGATTCGTTTCGAAGATATAACTGCGGATTCTTTAGTAATTATTTTAAACAGTATTTATAATAAACTAGTAAACTTCTGGTTTTATTTTTGGTTTCAGCCGCCCGAAAACAGAGTATGTTCAAAGAGTTTTAAGTACAACTACAGTTGCTAGAACATACACACATAAAAAAAGTTCGCGTTCACTTGGAAAAGTTGAGATATTTTTCTCGTGTCAAAATATAATTAATGAATGCATTATTTATTACTTTAACATTCAAAAACTCACAATTTTAATATAAAAATCTCTATAATATTTTTGTTATTCTTGAAAAATATCTAAATCTCTGTGAAATTTGTAATTTAAAGGAATGCGTAGATTTGATTAAAATAAATAATTTTATTCAGTTTTATATGTTTTTATTTACAAATTTAATACAAAATGACTCCTCCCCTGGCTTGAACTTATGCGGAAATTCTCCTGGGCATGCTGTAGATCAAGTTGTCCAATAGTTCTTGTGGTAACCTGTCCCATTCTTGAATGGCGGCTTTCTTTGATCTCTAACAGAGTTCTTGGAGGTGACTGACGACTGCGTGCTCGATTGGGTTTAAGTCCAGAGAGCTGGCAGGCCAGTCTAACCGCGTGATTTCGTACTCCCGGAGAGCAGCGCTCACTCGTTGAGGTCGCCGTTGCCGGTGCATTATCGTCGACCAAAACCTATTGGTTCCTTAATTTATCCTGAATGGTCTGATGATGCCAGCGGTAGTGAATGTGACTGCTGTGCATGAGGTCTTGGGTTCGAATCCCGGGTCGGGCCAACAAAAAATTATTGGGTTTCCCTGTTAAGAAATCTCAATACGAGCCCGGAGTTAGGAAGTTGGTGGTGCTAGACACCCCCGTGCCTCGGAAAGCACGTAAAGCCGTTGGTCCTGCGCCTGATCTCTCTCCGGTCGTGTCGGATTATTCGTCCCAGCGGATCATGAGAGTTAGAGAACAGAGAGTGCACTTGTGTTTGCGCACACACTTGTGCACTATAATATCTCCTTCGCCGATGGCCATTCTCCGTTAAGATTGGCCGCTGTGACCGAAATTCGGTCAGGAGGACATTATTATTCCGCCCCAAAAAGATACCGATTTGCCGGCTTGCTGAAAGGTTCCAGTGGCAGTTCTTTGCCTTTTGGAATTCCCAGGGCGTCTCCAAACTCGGACACTAGGGTTATCAGGGTGCATACTAATCCGTGTTTCGTCAACGAAAAGACAATTACGCCAGACATCTTCTTCTTCGTCTTCATCATTTTAACGCTGCCTGCCCCCTACAATCTGCGTCACTGTCGTTTCCGTGTATTCAAATATGCTCGCCAGAATCACCTTGATCGTAATCTAAGCTGGTATCAATAATTACGAATGGTCTGAGTGATAATATCCAGTCCAGTAGCAACTCGCAACTCTAATCTCATTTTGGTAGCGTTAACTATTGGGTCACCGACGGCAAGAAGTCTGATTTAGCGCTTTTGAACATCTTTAAGGACAGCCACTGCGAGGTCGATCAGCCACGTTGCCCATGCTCCAGTACCTCTGCCGAGTAGTAATGACGCATGTTTGAGAAACGGAGACTGGCTGCGATTTGCTTTGTAGAATATCCTTCTTCACGCAACAACACTATTCTTGCTCGCAAGACTTCAGACAGTCCATCTGGCATTTTACAAATGAATAATTTTAGAGAAATTGATTAAAACAGCTTTCAGGCAGAAACAAGAATGAGGCTCATTTGTCATTGACCTCGTTTTTATATAGTGTGACTGGTTAAACATTGTATATACTTAGGGACATGATAATTTATGGGCAGACGTAACGAAAATTATAAAATCTGTGTAACCTGCAAAGAAAACCTTTATGAAAATTTGTATGAAATAGCCATAAAATGTGGACACTGCGCGCGTCGCACACAGCTGTCGGAGGCTAATGACCTTTGATAAGAAAAGGACGGGCAGGGCTGCAAATTCTGGTGAGTGCGGTAGCGGGGGACGGGGGTGGAGGTTTTGTTTAGCTTTGGTATATGCGCAAGAGTGTCCGCACAATAAGTTTTTACTGGATAACCAGATCAAATTTTAAGCACCTATTTTTTTAGATATTCGGGTTCAGAATCAAATACTGAATACCCTCCTTCAATATGTTCAGTCTTTTACCAATCAGCCTGTATAAAAAAGAAAAGATTTTATGTTTTCTACATTTAAATGATGTATTCTTAAATAAAGAACACACGTAATAATTAATGTTTAAATACTTTAAGCAATTAAAAAATATCCGTGAACGCGGACATTTGTTGATGTGTGTATATACAAAGATAGCCTCACATCTATATCTCCAAAAGCACAGATACAACTTCAGGTCACACGATATAGGAAGTGAGCCTGTTGGCGTCTACCAGATACAATACCAAATTGCGTGCTGCTACTGAGAATTTTTTGACAGAAAATCCAATAAGACTTAACTAGATCCAGAAATCGAACTAAGTGTTAGTAGTGTCGCATTCACTACCAGTGTCATCGAGGCAGTTCATATAATTTTGAAGCCAAGTTGAAGGAACGTTTAAGGCTAATTTTTTAATCGTCACAGCTTTTATCTGAGCAATAAATCTGGTGATTAGACATACCTATGTATATTCTATACAAAACTTTAAGTATATTCCCCAGATAAGTTATTTGACGATTATAAAATCTGTCCTAATACATAAAAAATACGAAATAAAAACAAATAATCGATAGTGTCAGATCGTATTTGTAAAATTTGTTAGGGTTTGAAAGAGGGATGTATCGACAACACATGTCAAAAATGTGTTCTTTGCGTTTGTTGTTTCATATTTGTAAATTCCACAGAGACGGTGGTTATCAATAGTGAGGAAGAAGACATTTTAAATTGTAAGTAATAGCTGTTGGGTGGTTACAGTCAGACTGAACCTCTAGAATTTACTGAACTAATCAAACTATTATCTACGAACACGACCCCAATTCGAGAAGCCGAGTTCATATACTTTAGACACCTATACTTTTTATTGAGTTTATTAAGAATAATGTCTTCCAGACCGAAACTCGGGCACGGCGGGTAATCTTACCGACATCTGGTGATCTGTGCAGTAGGTAATAGGGAGATCAGGCGCAGGAACAACGGCTTAACGTGCTTCCCCAGGCACGAAGGTGGGCAAAACCAGCAAATATTGAGTATACGCCTTTGTTAACCACAATCTCACGTGATGTTAAGCGATGTGGTCGACTCTAAAGCATGCTATTGCTAGATAAATTAATTCATTCGTGACTAAAATATACATGGGCAAGAAATTTTACTCCTTACTTACGCATTGTGAAATTTGAAGTAAAACGCTTTGTGCCTATATAATAATGTCAGCCCTTTTTATAAACTGTCCCACTGCTGGACTCGAGCCTCTTCTCATTGTGAGAAGGGATAGACCATAGCCTATCATGCTGGCCCAGTGTGGGTTGGCAGACTTCACACATCTTCAAGAACTTTATGAAGAACTCTGAGACATGTAGGTTTCTTCAAGACATTTTCCTTCATCTTTAGAGTAAACGATAATGACTTATTATAATATGCACATAACTCCTGAAAGTTAGAGGTGCCTTGGGATCGTATTCAAGATCTCTGCAAGGCAGTCCAATGGTCTCCCATTAGTCTATAGCTGCTAATTTTTAGCTTTACGTCTGTTTGTTTTACAAAAATGTAATTACCGCATATACGTAGGAATTTACCCTTAGTACCTATTGAATTAGGATGACTTAATTGCATTGTTATGCATTGACATAACCGTTAGATTATTTTTATTGCTAGTCTCGTTTGTCCTGTAAATCCTTTTATTGATGTGTGTATACACACATCAACAGAATTTAGGGAAAGGTTAAACCTAAATTATTTACAAATTTATAGTTTAAAATATCTTTAGTTGCCATTAAAAGTTTATATACAGATTGAAACCTTAAATTATCTATTTTCAAAATTTAAAATGTACTTAAATAAAAAACAAAAGAAAAACAAAATAAGACAGCAAAATTGTAAGTAATTCGTTACACAAGGAAAATTAAAATTGTTCTTTTGATATAAATAAAAGGGATTAGATTGTTTTTCTTTTTTAATTTAACGTGCCTTGAGAGCTTTAGGATTCATGTCACGTCGTCATTTGAGTCGAGATAAAATGTTACGAGCCGAGGGCATGTTAGACAATAGTCGCGTCGTTGCTGAGGCCCTACACACCAGCCAAAACGTGATATCAAGGTTGTGGTCACGTTATCGCAGTACTGGGGATGTGGTTGAACGACATACGGATAGATATTGTGTTACTACGCAGAGACAGGATCGATTTCTCAAAATGACCGCCAGAAGACAGCACAATATCACAGCGATGCAATTTTTACATAGGCTCCAGGAGGACCACCAGCTGCTGGTAAGCGGCGACCAAATCGTGCGAAGGTGGTTGCATACACGTCTTCATGCTCGAAGACCGCTACGTGTTCCAGCATTGCGACGTGGCAATAGCGGTCGGCGGCTTTCGTGGGCTCGGGAGCATTTACCACAAAGTGACGAACAATGGTATTTGGTGACTTTTACCGATGAGTTGCGGCTTGGTTTAATTCAGATTCACGAATAACATGCATTTGGAGAGCTCCAGGGAGAGTTAGCCGTCTACGGCACCCTCAGGAGGTCCACTCATACCAAGGCAGCACAATCATGGTGTGGGCAGGAATTCGTCTTGGCGGACGAACCCAGCTCGCTTGGATCCAAGGCAGCATGACTGCATGAAAATACCATAAGGTGATAGAGCCTGTTATTGTCCCACACATAATCCAAATAGGCCAGGAATTTCTACTCATGCACGATAATGCTTCTTCCCATACAGCGCAGCTGGTGTCGGCCGCTCTCCAAGTCCACGATATTCAAGTTTTGGATTGGCCTGCAGAGCCCGACTTAAATCCTATCGAGCATGTCTGGGACATGTTACAACGAAAAGCTTTGAGAGACTTCCCGCCAAAGTTGACGACGGAACAACAACTTTACGAACACTTGCAAAGATTATGGGACCTCATACCGCAGCAAGACCTTGACAATATAATTTTAAGTATGAACAATAGATGTTGATGTGTAATTAATGTAAGAGGTGGCAACACTGATTATTAATAATTTGATTTTATGAGATCTTTTAAATTTGATTAGAATTAATAGCTTTATAAGAAGAAATTAAGTTCTTTTATCATATTAATTTTCTATAGCAATAAAAAAATTACATTTCTATTTAAAACAAAAAAATCACGTGATGATTTTTATTTTTTATTAAAGACCTTAAAATAACCTATATTCTTCCATTTACTATATCAGAAAATTCTTCATGGATTTTAGATATTTGATGAAATATAAAATATCCCTACATTCTGTTGATGTGTGTAAGCGCTTAGGCTGATTACTGAATGTTAGGCTTGTTCGCTCGATCGAGCATTATGCTTGACATTTTTGTATGGTATGTATACGCCAATTGGCTTACCTAAGTAGAACGTAAACAACCGGCGAAGTGTGCTTAAAATACACTTACTTGTACCAAGCCCTATCTGCAAAGGGCTTGGTACAAGTAAGTGTATTTTAAGCACAATAGGGGTGACGTAATGTGATAACTGAATCAATTACAGAGATTGACCGACTCAGCCTTATTTTGTACGAGTAGAAGACCTTGAAAACACCGACGTGTTTTCTACAAGATTGTCCTCGAAGTAACCAAGTACTTACTTAAAACACTATAATATACATAGTACTAGACATCACGTGATATAAATGTTTGCCATATTATCCTTTAAAGTAATAATAAATTGTTACGTAAACAGGCAAATGAAAACTTATATACGGTATGAATAAATTATATCAATATTCATTCCATAATAATTAGCATATGACCACAATAATAATTGTCATAAAACAAAAGGAAAACATAGCTAATACTCAAGTTCGTATCAACGCATAACATTTAACATTATAATGGTGGCATGACGCACTATTTACCATTACATTAGCGCTCACTAAAAGCAGACAAGCTAATTGGCTGAAAGAAAATCGACGTGTTTTCCGTGCCCTCTGAATAATACCATGCAGTCATAGCGCGATACACACAGCGAGCGTTACCTTATCAAGTGATAACAGTCCAGTGAAAAATCGTCAGTACTGTGTGGCTTATTGAGCCAGAAACATTATTCGAGTGTTGTGTTATTTAAAAAAATGGCGAAGAACAATCTAGAAGTCGGAATGAAGTGCATAAAATATATGCTCTTGTGTATTACGGCCATCTTTGTGGTGAGTTAAATTGTTAAAATTCTTTTTACGATAATTGAAATCCAATTGATTGCGCCATATTTGTTGTGTCAATGTCGCCTCTGTTATCTATGCTTTATTCATCAACAACGATAAATAAAAAAGTACTGTTGTCTATAGAATTTTACGGTCGCGTTATTTAAATTTTCAATTTATAACTGTAGTAGAGAAAATAACAGCTAGTAATGGTATGTAGAATAATATCTGTGTACCTTTGTGTTGAAAGGACAAAACGATTGGAATTATTTTAGTATCTAATCATTTCAATTGTTATTGATATGACAATAAGATGATTAAAACAATTACTTGAGTATCGTACCTATGCAGTACGTACATGTACAGTAATATGAAAAAGTAAACATAAATTTCAAAATTGGAATCTCCACTTAAAAAAATGTTTTGATCCAGTTAGATATACTAATCATATTTAAAACCCAGGATACATATACCAGGCTGAAGTATCGCAATTAGCGCCCGAATGATAACGCTGAAGGCTAATTATCGTACCTGCCAACCTTCTGGCACTTTACTGCGATAAATTGCGTATCTACACAAACACATGTATAGCGTATTCCGTATAGTAATGATGCATATAAGCGGCTTATCTGCTAACGTTTCATAAGCTGGTAACATTTTTGAGGTATCATAAAGGTACATACATGAGCGTTCTTTGCAAATAAGGGATTTTTCTTCGATAGTGGTTCGTGTTCGGTGACATAATATGATATTCTTTTCGTTTTAATGCCTTACCTGGTAATAAGTCAATCTTGTCTTCTAGTGAAGTATTTAAGCCTTCCAGAAACCGTAGACCTGGCTCGGATATTTATTGGTAATTTGGATACTTTCTCTTGATCGACTGTCATATATGTTTTTGACAGGACCGACTTAATTAATCTGTGAGACACAAAATGCGTATTACATACTTACAAAATACAAAGGTTTTACTATAAGTGAATTCCAATAACGCTCTTTATGCGAACCTGGATCCTTCAGTAACACAGCTGAAGTGTGTTTTATTTTTCTTATTTATCTGTCGAATGTCAATAGTGAAGCAATCCAGTTAAAATAATGTTTTTACGTTTTAATTACGTCTTTTTTTTTGTCAAGAACCTTATCAGATCAGAAGCCAGAAGTACAAATAAAATTTGTGATTAGCTGTATTTGCTAATAATATCCGAATAAATGTAGCGAAGCTCTCCCATATTCACAAGCACTTGCTTGCTTATATTAGTCTTTTACGCACTTAGGATAAAAAGTAATACATATCGGTAACATTTTATTACTACACAGATTTTTAAAGGCGTAGCAGTAGTAATATAGAATTATTGTTGTTCGAAAATTGAATATTGGCAATGACTAGACATTTGAATAAAAAACTAAATAATAGTTCTTTATAAGAATGTGTATTTGGAATTTGAAACCAATAGTTATATTACGTAAAAATAAAAAAGAATTGGTATAATCAAGTAGTATAAATAATAATGTATAAATTTATTTGTCTTTATCAATAAATATTGTGAAAGTACAATGAATCATAATCATAATACAGTTTGTTTGTTTAATCACACAAACATAGTGATTACGTTTAATACCTTTACTCAATATAGCGCACAGATAAAATATAAAGGCGACAAACTAAAATCATGGCATGGGTATAATCGTTATAGCAAAAGTATATGCCTATTAGTTATCACAGATTATGGGCATAGTTAAGTAGGCATAAGAACAACAAAAGGATCTAAACTAATAAATCTAAATAGTTAACCAAATATATCTATCTACAAAATTTATCCAGCTCTATCATCTCAAATACTGATTTTGAATTTCGTTCAAAGTTGGAGACCAGAACTTTAAAAAATAACTGCTTAAGCGGACACGCTCAATATTTGATCGATAATCTAGCCTACTATATTTTTTGAGTACCTATGTAATGGTAAATAAGTCTTGAATATCTTTGTGCAATACGCAGAATTCCTATGCGCTACACTCTGATCAATCAATAATATTTATTAATCGCGATAAATGTCATGATGTGATTCAGCTTGTAGCTTTCGCCTAAATAATGATTAATGACTAATGATACGTTTTGTCATGACAAAACGTATCATTAGTCATTATTGTCATTAATCATTATTTAATTAGTCGATTTGTCCAAAATTGCAGTTGAGTAATAATTCAATAATTTTGTATAGTTAGTTAATGTGATATGGAGTATTGTTATTTAACACTTTTCATTATTTCTGTTTAATCCAGATTTAGCTGTGATACAGGATAGAAAGTAAGGTCTAATAATACTGTTTTTGTTTTATTTGTTTCTACATGTATTTTGTACATATGTACCTACTAACTACGTAACCACAAAGAGGTAGACAGCTTTCGTGGTATATTTAAAGAAAATGTTCGATCTAAAAGCTTGGTCAACCGTATGGTTGGCCGTGAACTAAATCAAGCATAAGCCATGACATCAACGTGGCAGTCTGAGCAAACTTGCACAATTATTGATTGTTAGTTGGTTCATTGCTAGTGAGAGCGTAGTCATAATTACAATACTAACATGAATATTACGAGTGGCAGAGCCCGCTGTTGTTAATTATTTCAACTACTTGATTAAGGTATGAATAAATCGGTTCATCCGAGGATGGGTAGTAAAACTATTACTGCGCGTCGCACTCTATGTGAGAAGACCGAAGGCTTAGATAAGAATTAAAGAAAAGACTTGGCTGCCTATACTCGTATATAAGCCAAGTCTTTTATAGTACTTTATGAAGTTGTCTGGAAGCCAAGTGTCAAGCGATTGGCCGAATATTGTTGGTTAAACAACCAATTACAAAAATGTCTAGTTATAACAATTTAATTAATGAGTGATCGTGAGGTCACGGAAAGATTCGTTTAGGTTAATGGATTCCACTCTATAACTATTTAAACCTTCGTAAAATTTATGGGCGTGACTCTATGATATATTGAGTGGTTTCATATAAGAATTTCGTTAACATTTACAGTTTATAGAAGCAAAATAAAAGTAAAAAGGGTTTTATTGTTCTTCGTTACTAAATAAGGTGCGGTCAAACAGCCGGCGTGCGCGGGGCGTGCGCGTGTCCCGCCGTGTTGTAATGTACTGAACTATATGAAAGCGTTCACACAGCCAGCGCTAGAGCGAGCGCGGGGCGGGCGCGGGACCGGCGCAGCGCGGCGCGGTGCGGGCGCGCGTTCGGCGCGCGTATTACGCATGCGTGGTATAAAGCTTTCAACACACTGTATCGCTATAAGCTAATTGAAAATAGTATTAAATGAAAATAACATACCGTGTCAATTGAAAATAATAACATTTTATTTGACATTTTTCATTAGTTACTACTATGAGATTTATACACAAATAAAGAAATATTACCTCCATAAAATATATATTAATATGAAATGTATACTTTTATTCTGTATGAAACGTAGCATGTAACATTAATGGGTGGGCATGTGTGAGGGTCGTATTATACTGTCGGTCATATAGCAGTATCATGAATTAAAAAGAAGTATTATTTTTAATGTTTCCTGTTTTTTCCCCATGATCATCATTCACAACTGTGTAAATATCAGTAAATTTACTTATTTTGTACTTTGGAATTATTGGACTACAATGTATTTATAGAACAAAGGAACAGGGATGCAAAAGTTAGGTATGTGAGTGTCCAGATAACCCATTTGAACCAATATGGCGTACAGCCATACATTTATATGTATGTATTAGATATTTACACTCATAGAATAAGAGTGTCGTGCGGTTGCCTTGTTGTTGCCGAACGGCAAACCTGATATCTTGTTAAATGAAAAATCCTTGATGATTTTGAATATGACTTTCTTGATTCATCATTCATGGGTTTATCTTGATAATGACTTATTAAAAAGAGAATAATTCAAACAAATAAATGTACATGTATTGTAATGCGCTGACGCGGGCGCAGTATGTTGCTGACGCGGTAACTTATGAGGTTAATAAACCGAACATATTCCCGGCCCAGACAAAATGGATGAGCATAATTTAACAAACATATATATTTAAGTTAAAATTTGATCAATATACTCTATTTTATCTATATTTCTATTTCGGCCTTCATTACATAATATTATCATTAAAGATATTATTTCAGTAATCGTGGTCGCTGTGGGTTGGTAGCTTTATATTTATGAACGCACACGCGTGACGTCACCAAAACGCGTCGAGCCGGCGGCAGGCACGCCGCCGGCCCGCCGCGTTTTGGTGACGTCACTCCCGCCCCGCTCACGCCATGCTCGGCGTGGTTTAACGCATGCGCAGTACGACCTAGAATACTATAATATAAAGCCGCTGTCACAGTCATCGAAGTGTATACACGTCGCGCTGACCTACTCAAAATCCAGGCAAGACTTTTAGTCCACAAACACATAATTATCACAGCGCGAGAGCCTAAGTGAGCGTGAGAAAGGACAGCGATAGAAAGCCTAGTACCTATTTTAATTATTGATGTCGAGCGATTCAGACGTGGACGCGGCTCTGCTTAAGTTTGCAATAGCTAATTTTAAAAAGCGCAAATGGATATGGATTCAGTATTGAATCAATCACGTCATATGTAAGGAAAATATCATACGCTGTGTCAAACACATGAGGACACATTTTATGCCTATTTTAGGATATTTCAACATTGTTTTGAGCATATACATGGCTCAATAGAAGCGAAAATAAATAAACTTGACACAAATTGGAGACGCTATTGGTTCAAGAGAAAGGCTGGCAATTTGTCTGAGCTAAGACATTTTAATAATAATATTTATAATAAAAAAAAAGTTAATTCTAAATATAACAGCTTAATATAATAGCTTGTAAGAACCTAATACAATATAGTATAGCCTCGATGATGTAGTGGTTAGTGTAACCGACTGCCTGAGGTCGCGGGTTCGATTCCCGCACAAGTCAAACATTTGTGTATATGAACATGGATGTTTGACTTGGTCTGGTTGTTTCTATGTATAATATGTATGTATTTACAAAAAAATATAGTATATATGTATATATGTAAATATGTTTATCCATTGTCTAGTACCCATAGTACAAGCTCTCCTTAGTTTGGGCTAGATGGTGTTGTGTGTATGTGTAGAATTTTATATTATATTATAGTAGAATAATAAAATAATTACAAAATAGTACTCCAACTCGACATAGGCTTTAAACAAACAATATGCATTGAACTGTGTTCGCCTCCACATAAAGCATCCTCAAGACTGTTTAGCAATAAATAAGAAAATAGTTCTTTATATATTTTTCTGACACTGTGATATTGTATGTCAACTGTTTGCACCTTTGAATTCCAGACGCGTAACCGAAACGCTCCATCTATAGAGCGACATATTTAAATATATAGGTATATATTTTATTATATTTGACATATTTTTATATTCATTTTTTTTGACATCAATGTGACGTATTCTGAATGTCAATTTCTATAAAGAAATATATGCTTATTTATGTAAATATGTATTCTATGGTTAGTATACTACAGAGTAGTTGTTATGGCTTTAAAATATTAGTAGGCATAACCAATTAACATTGAAAATAAATTTTATGGCATATAATTGATCTCGTAAAACATAAATAATATAAGAAGCTAAACTTATAATAACAAAGTATTTATAATCACCGAATAATAATATTGAATTAAAGAATGAAATTAATACTAAAATAGAGTTTATTAATACTTCACTCAATTCTATTAGAACACGGCAATCTCTTTACTCTACACAAAACTCAACTTCTCTTCAAACTCACTATTATTTGGCTAGCTACTATGATGGCTAGCAAGCATATGGCGCGCCTTATGGTAACTGGTCATGGAAACTTACGATCACTTGCAATAGCCTTGTGCACATTGCTCGTGCCTATTATATGGAAAATAAATCTCATCTTTATTTCAATTGCTCTAGAAATATCTATGTGCCGATAGTCTAGTAGAAAGTCGTCGCTGGTTGTCGTAACGGCCATCAAGACGCGTACACATTTCTATGCCTGTGACCGCGGTTTTATATATAATGTCGTTCGTATCACGCATGCGTCAGCAAAGCGAAGCTTGACACCCGCCGGCGGCAGCGCGTGCCCGCCCCGCTGCCGCCGGCTGTGTGAACGCTCTCATACAATTCGGTACATTACAACACAGGCGGGACAAGCGCACGCCCCGCTCACGCCGGCTGTTTGACCGCGCCTTTAACGACGATTATCTGTAAGGACTGTTTTTACAGGCAACCAGTGTAAAAGTAGTAACACCATACTGCGATGAGCTTGCAACTTGGAGCTATATAGGGTCACATTTCTACGTCTACAATACGAATAAGCCAGCTGGCAAAGAATCACCGCATATTTTCAGACGAGCCGGCCTATTGGTACCATCACCAAATAATTGGCCACGGCGAACTGTTCCACTCGAACAACCTCTACCTACCATAAAATCCTTTAATACAAGTACAGCATTTTTGTGTTCAGCATAGGGTACCTTTCATCTCGACAAAAGTACAGTTCCCGAGGGATAGAAGACATATTATAACCTACATTTACACAGGCGAAGCCGCGAGCAAAATCTTGCTATGTATAAAATCGACTACAACATTAGGTAAAGTAACCATGTTATGCAAAATCGATTATAACAACTTTGCCTTGCCTGAATAAGAGCTACGCATGGACAGAAGTTGATTGAAGAGAGTTGAATCATGCCGTTATCAGATACTAGGTTAAAACAGATAGCAGAATGAGTTATTTCCTTCATATCATTATCTACAGTGGTAAAAAGTATACAATACTAAGTCAACATTGTCATTTGTAAGTACTGATACTATATTACAGTGTATGTACCTACACATTAACGTAGGAAGAATACAGTTGTATGAATTGCTTGTAAAGCCGCCGACGACACAGAAATAATCTTGCCACAATATATTGTATTCTTTCGCACCTAAAACTGGTAATCTTCTAGGCTTCTACTCTGCGAGATTCTAGTTGGACGCTGAGATTTAACTTTTATTGGAACAGCCATCAGTGAAACAACCTCGAATTGTGTTCCTGTATTAGTGAGAGTGCCCAGGTTTCTTTCGGAGGCGCTGTGTTGTTGTAGAGGTCCAGTATTCCATAGTAATCGTATTCTACAGTATTCGTTGTCCAGTAAAACTACTCCGTTTGGTTAATAACGCGCAAATAACATACCTGTTGTAGTTGCGTTACCATAATATAATCTCGAAAGTCTGTGTTACTCAGATTATTTTCTTTTGTATTTTATTTATAATAGGCCTGCGTTTGACCGCTATCTCACCTGATGTTAAGTGTCGATGCAGTCGACGATGGAGCATGCATGCCTAGAAGATAGCTATTCACTCGCGACTTGAAGACACACAGATTGTACTCATCGGGAAATATTACAAACATCTATAAACTACAACGGCTTAGGTAGAACAGAGACACCTTTTGCTTGAACTCAACCTGCGCTAGGAATAAATACTGTATCGCGTGGGGCTTTACAAACATTCAAGCAACGGACACAAAGGACAACCATTTATAGATCACACCCAGTATAGTGGCAGTGTCGAGGCGACCACATAAACCACTATGCCATCTCAACACGCAGACATCATGTGCTTCCTTGCTACGCATAACGGGTGGTAGCTCACACAGCATGTTGAGCAAATTGTATGTTCGGTGGTATAGTCCCATGCTTGGTCGGTGAATATGCCTGCACACGACGTAAACAGTGTCCAGGAACCGGACTTGACACATTATATTACGTTTAGGAATTTGTTTCATTTGTTACTCTTTATGGAACCTGGTCTGAAATAAATATTTATTATTATTATGTTTCTCTTATCAGAGATATTTTCTAACATATTATATTAGAAAAATATCTGTCTCTTTGGGAGGTTTACACGGAGACATGGGTCCAACATGAAGAGGCCCTTCGAGAGTTTAAATCAAAGGTGGGATGGAACACCGACAGCGGCACTAGCCGCAGCAGGCGTAGGACTATTGCTACGTATGGATTCTAATATATGGGCTATGGGTATGGGTGTTTGGTGGACCGGTATATTGGTAACTATGGATGAAAAACGGATTATAAATATTATTATTATAAGTTTCAGATGAATGTGTCGAGGCATCAGTAACCACTTACCACCAAGCTGTATACTAGTTAGCCACCTTGACTGTATAAAAAAGTATATTTGTAGCATCTCAGGGCATTCTCTCAGAGTTTCCACAAGCGCTATATTACATAACCTAAGTACTGTTATAATTTACCCCATCGGTCGTTAAGCTAAACAAATACTAGGTGTTACCGTCAAGGTCGCCGCGGCATTGTTCTTCAACGTTTATCAATGTTATTGATTCCATGCTATTATAAATAGCCACGTTAAAGTACTCATTTGCTCCAGTTCGCCACGGTATATTGGTCTTTATGTGAACTGGTTAGAACCGGTACTTGCGTGAGGTTTATTGTGACTAAGGCTGTATTCGTAGTGGGTTTAAACGCTCTGGTGGACATAGTATATTATAGAGTTTTGAGTTGATGTCGATCGCAGTTTGAGCGTCAAACTTATGTCTAACTATAAGAGATAGGACGTAAGGTAGTCTCCTTTATACCCTAGAGTAGCAAGACTGAGGTGGCTTATCGTAGCTACATAGATTTAGTAGCGTAAGGTATCACGAACTACGCTTCGTGTACCATGATAACTGTTTCACATAAAGCAATATGCTATACCACGCCTTCATTTATAAAAAAATTTAGCTACTAGGTTCATGGACTTTGCTTACAGCGATAAAAAGTAGCCAATTGTAATTCACCATTCTTATATAATATTGTCTTCTGTTTACGCGAATGTTATTCATTGAATTTAAACTACTATATACGGATTTTATCGCGTTGTTTATTTAACACTCTATTACATAATTTAGAAACTGTTACACTACTATACTATACTATTAAACTTTACTAATTTTAAGCTAAATAAATTATTAAAACTATTAAAACTATTTGTATTTAAGTTTACACTTTCCCCGACGTTTCGGTTGCTTTTCAGCAGCCATGGTCACGGGGAGACTAAGATGGTAGTGGTCTCAATGTTCCAGTGTAGTTATTTCAAAGAAACCGAATAGAATAGAGTGTTAAATAAACAACGCGATAAAATCCGTATGTAGTAGTTTAATTTCAATCACCATTCTTATGATCATTGGGATTATTCGAATGATAAAATGCGATTAATAATAATTGTTTCGAATGTATCATTGTTATCAATAAGTTAAATTCTAAAAAAAGGTTATCAGCACGATTGGTCACGACAAAACAAATACCTAATAGAATTATCAATGTGTCCTCATATTGATGAAAAAGAATAAAATATTCGAACGCGAGATCGTAAAAATATTTAATCGATTTCTTCTCTAATATCACGAATGGCTATTATTACTTTACGAGTCATTTAAAAAGAGCATTACAAACTTCAACTCTTAGCTTCTCATTATTTTTTATGTAAGTAATTATACGTGCAGTGTTGGAAACTTAGTGATGCATTGTAAATTGTAATAAAAATACTGGAACACGTGTTCAAGCATGTTAAATTACATATTATGTTTAGAAAACTGCATAGGTACAGCATTTGGTAATCATAAGAGTATTGTTTAACAATAGGAGATGTTTATTGGCGTTGGTGGAAGTTCAGGCTACATGATGAGCAGTAAACGTCGTGAAAATGGCTATTTTCAATTGACAATTCAGAAGTAATGGTAAGAAAACATATCCCAGCTATCATCAAGTCTACCGTAAGAGAAGTGGAAAATGTCGACTTTGGTTAAGATAAACATTGACTCTACCATTGTTTATATAATTTCTTATGGTTTTACGTTCTGAGGATCGATAGAACTTTTTGCCGTTTTAATTAACCAGCCTATTGTCGTTTACTGCTGAATAAAGGCTCAATTTGTGTTGACAAAGCTTAGTCTGCTGTGTCTCGCATTTATGACCTTCAAATAGGTTTATTACGGTGAACCTGGTGAGATTTTCTTACGTTAACCAATTTGCGATCTTTCCTTTTCTACGCGGCTCATTTACTGCTTCAGTCCTTCCAGATCGATAATAGCAAGCACTTAGCCACTTTGGCTCCCTTAATCTGAAAACTATGTCGATGACGTGATAAGTGTAATTAAAAAGATATCGGCTTAGTTTGCGACACTATCTACAAGCTTTATACAAGTATTTGTTGATAATATAGTCTTGGTAGCACAGCTACGTAATTTACATTTTATTTATTTTTGCCCGTTTGGTTCCACTGCAAAGGTAGTTCTTTACGTCATCTACTTCTTCCAGTCTGACGTACCTAAATTAGGTCCAATCCTTTGAAAAGCAGTCTAGCTCATTCCGCCATTTCTTTCTGAGTCTGCGGTTTTGCCGTTCCCTGCTATTTGGAGTCCACTGAGTGGATTTTCTCTTCTACTTCCACCAGCCAAGTTCCACTTCAAGCTAGCAGCTGTGTACTTTCTATTTGTGTTTTGGAACTACTAACTTTTGCTTATGCGGTATCCAAGTAACATTCCTAATAAATGCAATTTGTAAGATTATCTGGGTGCCCAGCTGTCGTAAAGACTACTACTGCGCATTCCCGTATCGAAGAAAATAAATTTAGCTAACCTGTCCAGAAATTCTTAGAAGTTGCATGGAGTTGAAAGCTGTGCTTGTAAGATGGCTATGGGCTGGTCCATCCCCAATTCCCAAAGCCAGTATCTACCACACTATGTACCACAGTATGTAGGCAAGAGACAAAGTATTATTTTATAGCATCTAAAGGTATGATTAAAATAAAAACGTAGTTGTACCATAAATAATACAAATTGCTGTAAACATGCAATTAGTAGTAAGTACATGCATTGTACATAAGTATACATATAAACTCCATGGCTGTGTATCCGTGATGCTGTCATTCTAAGCATATGAATTAGTACTAATCATTTCAACCTTTTATAAAGGAGCGAATTAACACTGAACTTCGTACTACTTTACTAATCAGGGCATATCGTTTGTGATTAGTACTTGGGTTTGATATTCAGATAGGGCACGCAGCAACAAATTTTTGAAGTGAAAACTTCTTTAGGCGCGTTGAGCACTTTTTGGGTGAACAAAAATCATGGAACTCGCGTCATCGTCATCGAACGCTATCCATGAGCTATATGTATACTGTGTATATATGTGTACTTTTTGGGTGAACAAAAAGCGTGAAACTCGCGTCATCGTCACCACACGCTAGTTACTTAGTTTTCACTTCTATTGGCAGTCTCCAAAGACTGCCCCGCATGTTTTTTAATTGACAGCAAGGATGGTATAGTCATAGTATATATATAGTATATATATCTTAAGTGGTCGCCTCGCCATAGCCAGTGCATCGAGTGTTGTGGGTTCGATCCCCACACGGGACAAAATTTTGTGTTATCCACAAATGGTTGTTTCGAGTCTGGGTGTTCTTTGTGTCTGCTGTATGAATGTTTGTGAAGTCGCCCGCGACACAGAATTTTCTGATTAATAGGGCGGAAGTAGTCTATTAAAAAAATAAAATAAATCTTCTTCTTTCTTCGTCTTCTTCTAGTCTATCAAAAATAAAATAAATTTAACTTGCGGCAGACTGGGCAATCAGGCAGTCCAATATCTTAGGGAAAATAAAGTTAAGTTGCGATGTAGGGAACCTAACCAATATGAGCCTTCGAAAGTCTTTTTCTCCGGGCGAATAGTAGTATCTATTTTACTACTCGTATGGTGGCTTCCTATATGAGGGTAGTACTACCATGGGCCGGTCCATTACTGCCCTCACCATATAATTGACAAATACGGGCTCTTCTATAGTTAGCATTACTACTGGTTTAGGTACATCATAACTAGTTTACCTGTTTGCAAACAAGGAAAAATTATCATCAATACTTATAAGCAATTAACATCACAGTTTATGGACATGTGTTTGTGCAATTTATGACAATAATAAGGTAAACAAATACATATTATTATAATAGCTTATGGTTGCAACTTTGTACGCTTGGAATTTGGCAGTAGGTACCTATCCATATTTTTCTTTTTGGCATTGATATCAATGCTTCCTGGCATAAAGGAAGAAACTGATCAACACATATTATTCTCGACTGCTAGACAGTGTATCAATATGAAACATACACCAAATTTTAAGTTAGACCTCCAGAATACAACTGTGAAAACCGCATTAAATTATGTTCTGTAGTTTTGTCGTCATGCGAGTACCTTTACAGACAGACAACAATTCTAAAAACAATTGTTTCGTCTAGCATAGCTGTAATAAAGACCCCTCACGTAAATTTTCTTAAATATCTACTATGTAATATGTATAGAGACAGTCACCAATCTGTTACGATTTTATTATATACCTATGTGTACATAAACATTCTGAAGACAAACACAAATAAGTTTAACAGGAAAATGTATGATGTTAACATCAAATGGACATACATACCTGCAGTTCTATTGCTTTTAATTATGGTTATAATTTAGCTATAAATTAAATTGTTAAATTGTTGTTGGTTTCTCGTAATATTTTTATGCATATTAGTTCATAAATATATTATGGGATTAGTTCTGAACAAAACAATACAGCAAATGCATGGTTGCCTCCAAAAATTATATATGTTTTATTTATTAGACGCTTACACTAATCGTTAGGTGTTGGGTTTGAATCGCGGGTAGAGCAGTGTTACTGCTAGTTACTATTTCTTCTTAGAAATGATACAAAACTTGTAAGATAGCAATAAGGTTGAATTTTACGTAGGAGTTAAATATAGCTGACTTAAACAAGGTGTTCTACACTAATTTACTTAGCGTACCCGTTTTGGGAATACATATGCGCAATACTGGGTATATTATGTGAACATTATATGTCCCAATTGGTTACAACAGACAGTGGAATATTTGGGCAATGGAATAATTCTTACTCAATTGATAACATTAACAATAAACATACATTCAAGTACCTAACATCAAAGATTGAGGAGTTCATTAAACAGTTAGGTACCTATGATATTTTACATAGCATAGGTATGTATGTATATATTATGCTACTTTCAAAGTAAGAGACGTTGTACATCAGGTAAATGTAAATGT